>JAQFVV010000035.1:4986317-6229114 GCA_028023455.1 Epiperipatus broadwayi | reverse complement strand
CATAACTCGTAAAGTAGTAATTATACGATTGGGATTAAAATTCCCATTATTTAGAAGATATTCCCCTTTGACTTAATTAAGAAAATAAATCTATTTGATAAAGGTAATTTATATACTAATTTGAATCTAAATAATCAAATCTAAAACTTAAATATAATAACAGTATTAATTTCATACACGTACAATGAAAGTTATATTAGTAATAAAGGTTTATTATAGCCCATCAAACATCTAATATTTTTGATAAAAAAATTATAATACTGGAAAAGATTATGCATAACTAATTTAATCATTTGATTCAAATATTTCTTCTTGTAGTAACTAGTTCTATCTCCTTTATTTTTATTGAGGTAACAGTTTCATTCAACACTCAGTTCATAAATCTTTAGATAAAAAATGATGAGATAAATATTTTATTCAAATCTCAGTTCATAAAGCTTTGAAATTTAAATAGGTGATTGATCATCCGAGGTCCAATTCTTTCTATGGGTAGTCTGAAGTAGTTTTTTTTATTGTTTTATTCCTTCCAAATCTCCAATCGGTATTTAGGTAGAGCCAGATGATGATTTAGGTGACTTTTCTTGAAAGTGTTGGCAAACAATAGAGTTCTACTCACTCATGGAGAGTGGTTTCAGTTCCTATCTAAGTGGACACATTTTATTAATTTTTTTATTAAAAAAAATACGAGGCACCTCAAATTGCTCAACACTCTCTGGAACAAAAATGACAAAGACTCTTTTCCAACCTGTCGGCTCCTTTTATATCCCCAAATTTTTTTTAGAAGTTCTCCACATATTTCTTTTACCATTTGTTCTATTTTATAAACTTTTACATTATTTCTCATTTTTTTATTACAAAGTCTCTTTTCTCTTTATGAATTCCTGCCATCTTTAATTACCATTAGAAAGTCGTTTCCGATAGTAATCTTTTACATTTGAAATTTTCTTTCACTATTTGAATCAATTATTTGATATGCACTTTTCAATATCGAATTTATTTTAATTAAATTACAAAAAAAAAAAAGAAAGAAAAATTGAACTTTCATTGTATGTTTTTCTTAAAAAAAAATTCTATTACAAAAAAAATTAAAAATCAGGTTCTCTTTTATTTAAATGATATACAATATTAAATAGCAATTTGTACCATAAATAAATGGTACAATACCACTTAGGCAGGGGAATGAGAATAAAATAGGGGTTTAACTAATTTTATTTTTGTTTCAAGTCTATTCATTTTTTTTGTATTAGCGCGCTGATGTATTTTTGTAGACACAGTCATAAGTGACATGTGGCTTTAATGCCCACTTTTGGATCTAACATGGTGGGAATGATTTGCACATTCATCTGTTTCCTTTCCACTCAAGTGTATTATTAACAATAAGAAGCCCAAGTTATAAGCACAAACGAGCATTGCTCATTGTTTTGAGTCTTATAGGCTTGCGGCAACTTGGTCCGCCCTCCCCTTTCTCAGCATCCCTGCTAGAAATAGACTGAAGGACATTTAAAGATGGTCTTATGTTATATACTGTGTATAAGGACTTAGGGCTATGCTTTTTCCCCTCTCCAGTAACTGCCTACCTGGTCAAATACTTGTGACTTACATCTACATCAGCCACAATCATGTTTTTCTTTCTGTAAATCATGTAAATTTATATATACATATTTTAATATTCTAGTTGCAAGTTTTCATATTATTATTATTATTATTATTTTGTTTCTCCAGAGGCATATCCAAGATCTGCAGGGTGTCATCCGGCCCAAATTTATCTTTCCATGTTATCTATCTGTATAACTGGTTGATGGCGGAGGTGATAAGGATCGAACCCCCTCTCTGTGTTGCTCACACCAGTCTTTCTATTTTATGTCAAGGTTTTCTACCTTGTATTTATTTTGACTTTTAGACTTTTCATCTGGTGATGGAGGTCTTGCATGGCTTCCCATCCCTTTATTTTTAGCTAGGGACCCCTTATCTTTCTTTTGATTTCCAGGGCTATCAGTAAACACCATAGTGTTCAGTTGTCATTGACCCTTCTGGTTCAATATTTTGTCAAAGTATTTAGGACTCGACTCTTCTCTAGCCTTTTCATTCTCAAAAGTGCTAAGTAATTCTGCCATTCTCTCTACTGTCTCACATCCGGTGCTTACCAACAGATGTCCTATGAAATCGGGAAAATTTTTCCATGTAATCTTGATAATCTGCTTTTCTGTCAACTTGCACTCCATCAGCACTCATAGTTGTGCTACTTGTTTCCAAAAAATGATACATAACACCCTTCTGCTCTACATTTCTCTTGTGCCACTTTATTCTTAATTTTCTCTTGCTGGTCCTCGTTCTAATAACATTTGATTAATATTTGTTCATACTGAGTAAAGTTATTTGGTTTTTTAAACAAGGATTTCCACCAAGCTTGTGCCATCCTTGTAAATGATTAACTGCCACCATTAGCTTAACATCTTCTGACATGGGGTTTATTTAAGTGTTTCATCGCAATTTTCCATCTTTTCCATAGAAAAATTTTAATTTCAAAAAGGGATTTACTGCACTCGGCATGTTTTCTCTATTTTCTATGAATTTTGTCTCTTGGCTTTCCTGTTTATTGGATCTCAATTCTATCATTTCTGCACTCTGCAACCCTTTTGCTATTTTCTCATCTACTACCTTTATTAATTCTTCTTTCATTTCTTAAACTCTACTCTTATTTCTTCTTTCAATTCTCTGACCATCTCTGCCATTTCTTTTTTTATATCTTCTTTGAATTCCATCATGAATTTGTATAATAGTTTTCTTATTAAGGATTCCATACTCTCTTTCAATTCTTTCTTGCCTTCTGCCATATTTTGTATATTTTTACTATTTCTCAATTTCATATATGGCTGTGTTGCTTATTTTTGCTATTGTATACAAAATATTAACTTCATTAATTTCTCAATTTCATATATGGCTGTGTTGCTTATTTTTGCTATTGTATACAAAATATTAACTTCATTAATTGTTATAATATAAATTCAATATTTTATTTTGTCAATATTTTATTTTGTTTTGCTACTAAATTCATTCACTGACACCCCTCTCTTTTACCACCTTATAATCTCCTGTCCCTTTCTACCTTCACTGTCATTACTAGCCTTCGATCAGTTTTATTATTTAATTTATGCACTATTATTTTGTTTCAATATAGTCTAATTTAAAATCTTACACTCTTATCCTACTATTTAAAAAAAAAACTTTTGTAATCGTACGCAATAACTTTTTAGACTTGCGCACTACTTGTGGTCATATTTATTTTCCGGCTATGGACATTAAATTCTCAGTTTTATATTGTTTTTAAATTTACTCACTTCATGGTTGTTGGGCCACCATTGTAACATTTTCCACATCTTGCTAGGCCTCTATACACAATAAACTGCACGAGTTGATCAAGTTATAAAAAATGTTTCATTTTTTTTATTTCAAAAAACATAACTACATTTCCTGATCAGCTCAATCTAGAATTGTTATGAGTACAATTGTGAGCTGAATCAGTTTTTAATTTATAAATGAGGGCACCAGAGTCATTAGACTTACTGATTCTGCATCAAACATATCGTAACTCGTAAAGAAGTAATTATACGATCGGAATTAAAATTCCCATTAAATAGTAGAAGATATTCCCCTTTGACTTAATTAAGAAAATAAATCTATTTGATAAAGGTAATTTATACACTAATTTGAATCTAAATAATCAAATCTAAAACTTAAATATAATAACAGTATTAATTTCTTACATGTACAATGAATGTTATATTAGTAATAAAGGTTTATTATAGCCGTCAAACATCTAATATTTTTGATAAAAAAAATTATAATATTGGAAAAGATTATGCATAATTAATTTATATTTGATTCAAATTTTGATAAAAAAAATTATAATATTGGAAAAGATTATGCATAATTAATTTATATTTGATTCAAATATTTCTTCTTGTAGTAGCTAGTTTGTGTCTCCTTTATTTTTATTGTGGTAACAGTTTCATTCAACACTCAGTTGTAAATCTTTAGATAAAAAATGATGAGATAAACATTTCATTCAAATCTCAGTTCATAAAGCTTTATATACAAGTTATGACCATTAACTTAACAGTAAGTTTAAAATTTAAGTAGGTGATTATTTGATCATCTGACATCCAATTCGTTCAATGTGTAGTCCGTAGTAGTTTTTTTATTGTTTTATTCCTTCCAAGTCTCTGATCGGTATTTAGGTAGAGCCAGACAATGATTTAGGTGATTTTTCTCAAGAGAAAGTGTCAGCAAATGATAGAGTTCTACTCACTCATGGAGAGTGGTTTCAGTTTGTATCTAAGTGGACTCATTTTATTAATTTTTTTATTAAAAAAAATACGAGGCACCTCAAATTGCTCAACACTCTCTGGAACAAGACCCTTTTCCAACCTGTTGGCTCCTTTTATATCCCCATATTCTTTTTAAAATTTCTGCACATATTTCTTTTACCTTTTGTTCTATTTTATAAACTTCTACATTATTTCTCATTTTTTTTATTACAAAGTCTCTTTTCTCTTTATGAATTCCTGCCATCTTTAATTACCATTAGAAAGTTTCCATAGTAATCTTTTACATTTGAAATTTCACTATTTGAATCAATTATTCGGTATGCACTTTCCAATATCGAATTTATTTTAATTAAATTACAAAAAAAAGAAAAATTAAACTTTCATTATACGTTTTTTTTAAAAAAAAATTATATTACAAAAAAAAATTAAAGATCGGGTTCTCTTTTATTTAAATGATATACAATATTAAATAACAATTTGTACCATATATATAAATAAACGGTACTATATATATATTAAAAACCAGTCAACACTTAGAAAATCCCAATATTAATAATAATCAACAATTTCCGAAATGCTGTCTATGCAAACTTTTAATATACATACTATTGTTTCATCAACTGGGTAACAAATATTATAAAATAATTGTAGAGGCACTAACTGATGTATAACAATAATAAACATTCTACTAATACAAAACAGAAATAATAATAATTATGAAAAATTTAGACAGTTTTTTTTTTTTTTTTTTTAAATCCAAATAGAAGATAATTTCTATTTATTAAATCGTTTGTTGATACAATCTGCCCTTTTAAAGATCTCAATGATTCACTGATCTGATATTGTTGAAGTGTAATAATATAAACTATAGACAATGTTGGACACATTCTAAGATATCATAACAACAGATACCACTTATCAAAAAATTAATAGCATTACAACCAGGCCTAAAGACTCAATCTCTCTTGAAGCACATGGAGTTTATGAAATTTTTTGTAACATTTGTAAAGCATCCTATATAGGTATGAATAATTGTCACATCCATACATAAAGAGATAAACATTAGTGCAATTTAAAAATACTCATCATCATCAGTACTATCTTTTTTATGCTATAGATACAAGTCACAGTACTGATTTTTTCTAATATGAGAATACTATCTAGATGTGACACTCTCCAACAATGTCAGATCAGAGAAGACATTGAGAGCTTTAAAAGATCAGACTGTATCAACAAATGTGATAATAGGTGCAAATTACTTTCTATTTGGATTTTTTTTAAAAAACTTATTAATCTAAATAATTTCTCATAATTATGATCTTTATTTTCTATTAATAGAACATTCATTATTGTTATACATCAGTGTGTGCAATGCCTTTACAATTATTTTATAATATTTGTTACCAAGTTGATGACCAGTGTTACCTAGTCAAAATGTTGGTTTATATATATATATATAATATTTCATTTATATATATACACCCACACAGTAAAATATTTGATCTTTAAATTGAAAGATGAGATTATATATGTATTCACTTTTAATATTATTTGCATATTTAATTATACTATATGATTACACATCTGTGACATTTCACTAAAAAATACTTCATTGTGATATTGGTATATTTATTTGGAGTAAAAACATTTACATTGTAAATTTAAAAATTAAAATTTAATTTGTCATGACTCCAAAGCATAAAGTTAAAAGTTAATGATGGTAGAAATTCTATAAGTGTAAAAAAATCCATGAAGCATTTCATTTTATTCATACTGATTTCAGAATCGATTCAACCATTCCATACTTGCTGTAAATGATTTTATGTCATTCTTTTTAATAGATCTTTTACTAAAACATTTATAATATTTTTAAAATACAAGCATAATTCATATACTTGGAATTTAAATGTAATATAGAGATTTGAACACAGACTTTTGAGCTCCCTTCAGCCAACCACTCTTTCTCATATAACTGCAACATATTAACACACACATGTGGAAAAGGTAAATGATCTCCAATATACATATTTCATTTCGCTCATCACTTGATCTAAGTCATCATATCACACACAAAATCAGTGCTTGGTTTACATTAATATAGCAAATCTTCAAACTTTAATGGACAGGCTTCAATCTACTCCACCTTCCAACTCTTCAGTCATCCATACCATTGAAAATCTCATGATGGGGCACCAAATCCCTTGTTGATGCTGATATTATTGTAGTAACCATGTTGACTTTAAGTCACTATTTATATCAATTCATTATTTTCTGGGACAATATATTAATGCCTATTGCTCTTTTTATTCATATGTTTACCCACAAGTTTAAAACTCTTTCAATCTTAATACAGTTTATAAATGTAAGCTTAACAGTTTCAATGGCACAAGCAATCCTAGCATAAATTTCCATATCTTTTTAAATATTTCACAAACTTAAAATTTATTCCTTTTGAATATCTTCCACCTTCAACATACGACTTTTTTTCATTCAATATTAAATCAATAATTTTTATTTTATAACATTTAAAATATATAATTTATAAAAAAAAAAAAAAAATTGTTTTGCATTCTGAGGCCATTTTGAATGAGATTTACCACAGCAGCAGCACACTCTCATGAGTGTAAACACTTTAATTATGATTATTTAAATCTCATTGAGTCTATGAGGCAAAAAAAGGATCACTGTATATTTTATAGGAACTTATACATAAAATTATAAACTTTTAATTTTTTTTATTTCAAATCTAATAGGAAATAAAAATAGAAAAAAAAATTGAATACCCTGTATTAGACCAATTGTATAATGCTATGTATGTATTTAATTTCATTGAGAAATTTCTAAATAGTATTATAACCTTTAATAAGAAAATTATATTTTTTAAAAAATAAAAAGACAATATATTTAATGTTAAATTTAAAATTTTATTATTACTGCTTCTTAAGAAAAATATACTTATAGAATTAAGATGATAGACATTTTTTTACAAAAATGATCCAGAATATAAGTGACGTATTTATGTTTGAAAATATGAATTTAAAATAAGTTATATGAAAGAATATTTAATGCTAACATAAGCTAAACATATTTAAAAAATGGTAAAAGAAAGTTCAGACCTAAAATATAAATAAACAAAAATATATAAAAAAAATATGAATTTAAATATTTTATGTTGGAATATGTAATAAAAGAAACACTTATTGAAATCTCTGCAGGTGTTGTTATATATATATTGAACCATAAATAATGTGGGATTCCATCTTTATTGTTAAAAAAAAAAAGGTTGCCTTGACAACAGTTCGAGATTGTTGGTTGTTGTTGATATTGGAATTGTCTAAGTGTTGACTGGTTTTAATATATATATATATATATGCATTTGCCTATATATTAACATTAGTGGTTTTATTATTATACTGAAGCAAAAACATTTAATTTTAAAATCATATTTATAATAAAATATATTTATACGAGTGATTGAAAAGTGAATGAATGTTATGATCTTAATTTAATTCACTAACAATTATTATTAACATTTTTTCACTTAATTAACTATCAGTATTATTATATGTTGATCATTTTATTATTAAACATGATTTATTTTGCGTTTAAGTTTTTAGTATAGTTTGAATGCTGTAATAATTTTTTTTAATTATTAAATCTGATCATTGGCTCTTTCAGAGATAAAAAAATTTATTCGATTAAGGAACCGCATTAAGGTTAAAGCCATAGTCATTTTAGATAGAATAGGAATAGAGTTTGTGGTGTTTTTCTTCTCCGTTCTCCTGCTCTCTTCCATGTGCCTCATCACTACTAGTAGCAACAACCGTTTGTAAATAATGCGGCCATTTTAACGCCAAGACAAAAAATACTCTGGAGATGAATTTTGCCATGCGAAGCAATCTGTAAATCACAAATATGTCTACATGTAGAATATGTTGGTCCATTTTTTATTTATTTGATAATATAAATTAATACATGCTAATAAAATACATGTAAATTCAATATATATATACCGATTCCAAGTCCATATTTTAAGCTTTAGTTAGTGTTAGAATAATGCTGATAATTATTGACCGTAAAATAAACTGATTCATTCTAGATTTATTAAATTTTAAATTTTGCTTTGACAGTAAATATTCCTTTGCATTTCTTATAATTTTCTCAAGGTATTTTCTAATATTACATATATAATTCAGTATTTGTAATAATTTTTTGTTTATATAAAGTTTGAAATAAGATTATAATTTTTTCTGCCTTACGTGATAAGTATTTAATATTATCTGACAATTTAAACACAATTTAAATTCGTGATTATTTGTAATATTTCTTTATGTTTTAAAAATAAAATATAATGAATAAAGCTAAACTATATAAAACTTTTGATTGTTATGTTAGCGTGATGAACAAGCATATAAAATTCTATCATTCCTAATAAAGCTAGGAATAGCTGGAATAACTATTGTATGACAGTGCTAGTATATTTATTTTACATTATGTGGCTATCAAGGTTGAAATAATTTTCTTAAAGTGCATGTACATATTACACATACATAGATAGATAGATAGATAGATAGATAGATAGATAGATAGATAGATAGATAGATAGATAGATAGATAGATAGATAGATAGATAGATAGATAGATAGATAGATGGATGGATGGATGGATGGATGGATGGATGGATGGATGGATGGATGGATGGATGGATGGATAGATAGATAGATAGATAGATAGATAGATAGATAGATAGATAGATAGATAGATAGATAGATAGATAGATAGATAGATAGATAGATAGATAGATAGATAGATAGATAGAAATGCAAAAAGTCTTTAAATAGTTCTCAATAAAATAAATTCAATTCATGCAGTCTTCAATAAAAATAATGAAACAGTTCTCTAGGTATAATGGTTATCTGCTATGCTCATGTCAAGGAATTTGAGATTAAATTTAAGAAAGCTTGAACTTTATTTCTAGTCATAAATAAATAAGTTAATCATTTTTATGTCAATTTAGCTAAATATAAATTTAATGGATTACTAATTACAAGGTAAAAGTAATAAATTAATCAAATTAGTTACATGAATAATAATGTGATAATTGTAAAATATATATAATATAATGTAGCATACATTACTGTTAATTATTGAATTCGTGATTTTCTTTTTATCTTACATGTGATAAAATATATTCTACCAGATTATGTAGACAATTGTCACCTATTACGGTAATAAATCTTTGGTATAAATATTATCGTAATATTTGATAACTGATCATATATCTTGGTAGAATGTTTACTTACAGATCATCTACGATATATATATAAACTGACTTTCTATTGTTTGGGACAAAAAAAAAGAAAAGCTTGGCATTTATGTAATTTTAATTGAGCTTAGGATTTCGATTATCATTTTCATGGCATTAAATGGTAGGCAGGAGGGATGTGTGTGTAAATGTACAGTAAGTTTATTTAAATTTATTCAAGTAAGTTCAATGTGTGTGTATTTATATGTAAATATACGTACAGGTAGGTAAGTATTCAAAGCATATATGTGTATGTAAACTAATTAAACTGAAGAAAACTTTTCAAAGTGCCATATGACTTTTTAGTAAAAATTGAACCAATCATGTTGTAGAACCCATGCATTTCAGGAACATTTTCTCTTGTCAATGTGTCTAAAGTGAGCCATTGTAAGGACTTCATTTTTATATTAAGAAATACAAATATGGCTGACCCTATAAAGCATAAATAATCAATAAAGCATTCATATTTTAATTAAGCCTATAACATACAAATCAAAATTATATTAAACTTATATTTCATTAAACTATCAAAATATATTTTTAAAACCATCATCATCATTATTAATAAAAATAAATCTATTTTTTCTTTAAAAATATGTTTCCAAATAATCTTTCATATATAAATAATTCAATAAAATTTTTCTCTCCCATTTTTCTTTTTAAAAACTTAATGTATTATAATATATAGATTCAATAAATTTAAAAATATCACCAACACAGTTTTCTTTTTAAAATAATTCATAAAATTCAATATATATCATTCAATGCACCAACTTCTTTTTAAATTTTGTTTTTATATGATTATTATATAAATATACACTAACGTTTCTATTTAATATTATAATTTTTATCAAGGAAATTGAAAAATAAAAATATATAACAATAAATATAAATATCAAATATTTCAAACATTTTCCCCCAAAATATATTGGTACTTTGATATTAACTATGCTATGAAGTACTACACCGAAGGCATACTATTTTAATCTTACGATCTTTAAGATAACATCTCCAAGTGATTTGCGAACAAACTTAATTGATAAAGTTTGCCCACATATCACATGGAGAAGTCACCTTGAAGATCACAAGATTAGAATAGTATGCCTTCAGGGTAGTGCATCATAGCATAGTTAATACCAAAGAAGGAGACATCAACGTCGCCATGTTGGCCATTCCACACCCTGAAACAAATAAATGGAATAATAACTAATAGTTTACTATGGCAAAAAAATTATGAAAAATGAAAAAATGTAAATAGAAATAATCCAAAATCATTACAATTTTAAATAATCCTTACAATTTTTAATGATATTTAAATAATCATTTTGCCCTGAAACCAAGAAAATGCAATACTAAGTAATAATTTAGCATGAAAAAAAAATTATTTAAAATGAAAAATTATTAACAATATTTAAGTAATCAACAGACAAAATAAATAATACCTAATAATTTACTTTGCTGAAATATTGTCGAAAATTTACCAAATTTTTGAATGGTATTTAACAAATTAATTACATTTACTAAAAAAAAGTAGAAATTTTTTCTCAAATATTTACTACAAATAACTGCATATCTGAAATGCTGGAAAAGGAAAAATGGCTGAGTTTACTACTTATTGTTTCTGTACTGTTTCCAGAATGTAATTATTAACCATATTTAAGGAATCAAAAAATACATTAAATAATAACTGATAATTCACTCGACTGAAATATTATCGGAAATGAGAATTTGTATTTAACTAAATATTTACATTTAGACAAAAAAACAAAAAAAAATTTCTCAAAATTTTAACTACAAATATCTGCCTTTCTGAGGTACTGCGATACTGAAAAAGGAAAAATGGCCAATTTTACAAACAATTTTTTCCGTACTGTTTCCAGAATATAATTATTAACCATGTGTAAGTAATCAACAATACAATAAATAATAACTGATAATTTACTTGACTGAAATATCATTGGAAATTAGAATTTGTATTTAACTAAGTATTTATATTTAGAAAAAAAAAAGCAAAAAACTTTCTCAAAATTTTAATTACAAATAACTGCCTTTCTGTGGCCTTACAACCAATTTTCCCATATCATTTTTGTAATAAAATTAAAAAACTATATTTTATAATAAAAAAAAAGATACTAAATAAACTGTACTTAAAAATAGAAGTCACTGTGATGGACTGAATTCGCAGGTATGTTGTAAAATAGCAGTGAAATGGTCATCTTTGAAGCAATGCCTTCACATAAATTCAGTTAAATAGGAAACCAGATGTTGTCTAGCTGTCCCTCTGTGCTTTTTGTTCCACCATTTTATTAAATCCCACAACCTTTCTGTATTTTGAGTGTGGACTCTGGTTGCTGGGTCCACAAAATTGTAGGTGTGGTTGACTTGAAGGTGATCGTATCCAGCCTCCTTTAATTCTTCATTTTTATAATCTTTTCAGCAGTCACTGTAAATCGTAGATCCTTCCTCTACATATTCTCTGATGGCTTGCATTAGAGTGGATGCAGTTCTGTCTCGAATGGCTATCACAAAACATTAATACCACCGAATATCCACTGCTGGGAGGAGTACTTTACTGGTATTATTTTTACATTTTGAAAAAAGTCTTTCATCTATTTCGATGGCCATTGGTTAGTAATAATAATGGCAATAATCAGTAATAATTTCACAATCAAAATGTAAAATTAGCAATCAAAAGATTTTTTTCCACAAAATATTCAAAATGGTGGATGACACACAATGAAAAACACCCCTCACTTGAAAGACGATAGCAGGTAAAAGACAGATATTTACCAGAATTCACCAAAGTATTCCAAAATCTTGAAGGTGACCACAAACCCACTTTCACCACTCCTATCAATTAGTCTGTCAATGTTTCAGTTGCCATGACATTGTCTTGGTTCATCATCAATCATATCTACCAGTGGGTTGTGTAGTATGTCATAGCTTAGATAATACCAAAGTACCATATACTGTATCTAAAAATACCCTAAAAGTTATTTAATTTTAAAAAAAAAAAAACTTTTCTTTTTTCCTTTTCATTAACATTCTATTCAATTTAGGTTTAATTTCACTAATGGAAATTTCTTTCTTTATTATTCTTTCATTGTATGATTTTATACATTCCAAAAACTTTATTTCAACATCTTTATGTTTAAACTTCTTATCATTTAAATGCTGTTTTAATCTAGTTCCTAATTTATTTTTTGTAGTCCCAACATATGACATCTCTTTCTTATTTTTAAAACAATTTAAATATTTTATTATATAAACTGAATTCTTATTTTCTAAATTATTATAATCCCTACTATCATTAATTAATAAACTTAAACTTTTTACTTTTTATAAATAGAACAAATAAAAACATTATATTTTTTATTAATTATATTAAATAATTTCCTAATTACTTGTATAATAATTTGTTTAAGAATGAAATTAATATGGTAAAACATGAATGTTATGTAAATGATTATCCTAATATGAGCTTTTTAAAGATTTGTTTTCTAATAAAAAAATATTGATAGAATAAAGAATAGAATAAAATTAAATAGGAATAATAATAGTAAGAAGATAATTTATACTGATTTCAATATTTCAAAGGATGTGCTTATTAAAATTAGGAAATTATTTATGATTATTAAGAAATATGTTTTTATTTGTCCTATTTATAAAAAGAAAAAAGTTTAAGTTTAGTAATTAATGATAGTAGCGATTATAATACTCTAGAAATTATGAATTCAGTTTTTATTTAATAAAATGTTTGAATTGTTTTAAAAATAAGAAAGAGATGTCATATATTGGTCCTAAAAAAAATAATGTATCACCTGCATTAAAACAGTATTTAAATGATAAAAATTCTGCTATTTATGATCATATGACTAAATTTAAACATAAAGATTTTAAAATAACACCTTTGGAATGTATAAAAACATACTAAGAAAGAATAATAGAGGAAGGAAGTTGCATTAGTGAAATTAAACCTGAATTGAATAGAATGTTAATGAAAAGAAAGAAAGAAAATAGATATTTTTAATTAAAGAGATTTTAGAATATTTTTAGATAAAGTATATAAGTATAAAAATGTGATAAGTTTTTGAGATTGTTTCAATAGAAAGGGTTTGAGGTAAAAATTATTTTATATACTTTTTTGGGATTGTTTGGAATATTTAATATTTATATTTATTGTTATATATTTTTATTTTTCAATTTCCTTGATAAAAACTATAATATTAAATTGTTGAAATGTTGGTGTATATTTATACATTTGTATAATAATCATATGAAAATAATATTTAAAAACAAGTTAGTATACTGCATTATATTTAATATAGATTCATGAAAATAAAATTTTTAAAAAGAAAAATGGCAAAAAACAATTGTATTGAATAATTTATATATGAAAGATTGTCAAAGTATATATATATTGTATCATTTATTTATATATGGTACAAATATATTGGCAGTTGGTAATATTTAAAAAAGTAAAATTTAAAGATCGTTCAAAAGACGCAATTTAGTTTTTTTTTTTTTTAGCTAATATGATTTATTTTTAGATAACATACAATTAAAGTTATTTTGGATTGGAGTTATCTATGTAATTTAATGAAAGTTAAAATTGGAAAGAATGTAAATGCAAGCAGATTGTTTATCCAGATAAATAAAAAAAAGACATTACGCTAATTAAAGAGGGCAGAAATATTTTATAAAAAAGGGACTTTGTAACTAAAAAATAATAATTGTACAAGATTATAAAACTAGCCTTATGATAAAGCAGAAGATAAGAATATATGCACAGAAACCTAAAACTGACCAGAGTATAAAAATAAAATAAGTTTTTTTTCCATGTCATAGCATCAGCGGAGAGGCGAACCCACACAACTATATGTTACCAATTGCAAGGCAGTTGCACTGACCTCTCGGCTAACAACACATAATAAAAATTAAATAACTTTGAGCAGCTAAAGTTTGTCTTGTGTTTTTTTTTTTTTGGCAGTTCTCTGGATAAATTGTTTCTATGCAGAATAGACTACTCATCTGCTGAACTAATTCATCATGCAGAAGTGGATGGGAGCGTTTGCAGACACCTTTCATCAGGAAGAGGTCAACTCAAAAAGCTTACATGTTTAGCCTTAAAGGATGGACCAGGAATATAAAGGATTTTGACAGTGATTAAAATCACTGGCCACAAGCTTATTCATCTCAAGAAATACATATGTATTACAATCTACATAAATTCATGAAACTTACCAGTAAGATTATTCATATTCTAAATAATGTCAGATTAAATGTTTGCAAACTAAATTTAACTACAACAATAGATGCGATTTTCAAATACCAATAGAAACAATCACTGTTATATATTATTCATGGAAATTTTATTTATGGCTTTCTAGAAATAACTTAAAAGAAGTGAAATAGTAACTGTTTAATTTTTTAATATTATTATCTGGATTGGAATGTGTATGTTCTTTCCAGTTTATTAATAATTTATCGTTTAAATATTTCAAATTGTATTAATAAAATATTTATCTTTAATATCAACTTTTCAATGTACATTAGTAATTTTAGTTATTTAGATTTTATTATTAAAAAGATTATTAATTTTAGATAATTTCATAAATTACCATTGTCAATATGCTTGTTTAATAAAACATGGGGAAATTTTCTCATAAAATATTAAAGTGACAAAAAAGTGTATTTTCTAAAATATTACGTTTTAGTCATTTGCTGCGAACCTACGAAATGTGCAGAATCAGTAACTCCGTGGACTCTGGCACTCTATTAAATAAATAAAAAAACTGATTCCACTGGCAATTCAAATCACAATACAATATTAGGCCAGTTAATTAGGAAATATAGCTATGTTCTTGAGATATCTAAACTCATATATGAATGGAAGATTCTTCTTTTTCATAGTTTAATTAATATACAAAATTAACAAAGCGTATGCCACACTTGAATGAGAAGCTATAAAGATACACAGAAATTATTACACGCTAAGCGCTTTCGAGGCCTTTTGCCTCATATTCATAGCAGTACTAGTGTATAATAGAAGGCCTAAAATCAATATATATATATGAAAGAAAGTTACTGTTAACACTAACTGAAATAATTATGCAAATATACAAACCATTATACAATTATAAATATCCAGTAACGCCCTCTGTTTAAAAGTCTATATCTCAATAATAGCAAATTTTAAAATGAAATATACAAATCATTATACAATTACAATTATCCAGTAATGCCCTCTGTTTAAAAGTCTATATCTCAATAATAGCAAACTTTAAAATTAAAGTTTGCTATTATTGAGATATAGACTTTTAAACAGAGGGCGTTACTGGATATTTTGATTGTATAATGGTTTCTATATATATATAATAGTTTTGGATATATGAAAATAAATCTAAATAACACAAATTCTTCAGAGCATCATAAATATTTGTCCTCAGTTACTATTGTTGTTTGAGCATAAAGACTAGTCTTCTTTTTAAATAGTTGACAAGGGAAATTGTCCCTGAAACATGTTCTGCAGAGAGATTGTTTGGATTTTTGTTCATTATATGTTATTAACTGAAAATCTTTGTCCCATGATTATTTACATTTGTGAATTTTGGGGTTTTAGAAATAAGTTTTAGACCTTTTATTACTATCTGTAGTTTTGTTTATATAGAAATATTTTTATATACTGTTTTTTATTTAGTTTAAATACATATATAAACTAAATTATTAATTGCAAAGATTTTAAGATAATCTTTGATATTGTGCATGAATAATAGAAGTTAGTTTGAATAATAGATATAACAATCAACCCTTAAGCTATCAACAACTCAACCTATATTCAAGACAACGTCCTTTAACAATAAGGCTGGTACCAACTATGTTTATATAGACACTAAAAGTTGTAACTTAACTAAGGAGTGTGAGATTAATAAAGCAAAAAGTTTAAACAGACCTTATTAGTCAGGCAAATATAACCTGTTCTGAAAGTAGAGTAATAAATAGTCATTTATAACTTCCAAATTTTATATAAAATATATATTTGCTAATACAATAAAGCCAATTATTCAAGACTTTAATAGGTTTATAAATGTAGATGATAACAATCAATCCTTAAGCTAGCAACAATTTCAACCTGTAATCAAGGCAATCTCATTTAACAATAAAGATGATACCACTTTTATCTATGATCTGATATGTTTATATAGACCAAGTAATGTGAAATTAATTACTTGTTAGTGATTAAAGATAAATTATGTATGTCATTGTAAAAAGTGTACAATCATTTCAATTGGATTACATATATTTAATATCCATTGGTTCAAATATATCATAAATTTGACTCACATCACTAAAATTTATTCAGATTACATATTACGGTACTTTGGTATTAGAGCTGCAATGTAGCTTATGGGAGAAAGGAAGCCTTTTCACACCCACAATAAATGTGCAATGTCACAATGATCAAATTGAAACAAAATAATCCCTGCAATTTGTGACAAAACATGTTTTTTTTCTTATCAACTCGATCTTTTTATTTTTGCAATACTTCAACATTTTCAGTTATTGTCTAGATTTTTTTCTAACAAAAACACGAGATCAGATTATCAGGTAAAACAGTCATTGACTAGAATAACTATATGAGAGTAATAATTAATATGTATTTTTGGGGGGAGTTTGGGTTTTATTTCTATATATTAAAAAAAAGACATTTATTACCAGTAATATGAAAATCCCAGCATACTTTGCAATGATGTGGCACATTTTCGGAGGGAAAATTTTTACTGTAGATCCCCATTTTGTATGATTATATTATATGTGAAAAATATAGTTTTAATACATAAATTCTTGTTACATATTACACGTAAGTAATACAAACAATACTGCAGTTTTCAGTATGTCTAATTATGAGGCATGGAACCTCAAAAGTGCTCATATTTTTTAGGCAGATAGCTTTTGCAACTTGCATAGCATATGTGCTTCATACATTATTAATGTATTTTTATAAAAATTACTTAAAAATCAAAATCATTTACTGTTGTTTGGTATATATTTAAAGTAGCATTTTTTTTTATTAATGGTGTCATCATTGTAAGATTGCAAATCACATTTAATTTTTATTTCTAATATCGTTCTTAAAAACTGTTAGTGTAAAAAGTCACAATATTTCTTTAAATTTCATTCTTAAAAGTTATTGAAAGTCATACATATTTCAAAGTTGTACATATTTGAATTTAGTGTCATTCTTAAAATTTGTTACTGGAAAAAGTCACAATATTTCTTTAAATTTCATTCTTAAAAGTTGTTCAAAGTCATACATATTTGAACACACTTGTTATTGAAAATTATATATATTTATTACATTTTACTATTTTTTTACATTTAGTTATTTTTAGTCCTGAAACACAGAGCATGTATTAGACCTATTGTGCCTGTTCACATTCGTATCAACCTCCTGATAACTTTGTAATTCTTGCCAAAATGTCATGTACAAGATCCATGTAGATGTTTGTTTTTTGCTGAAAAAGGCATGCCCAAGGTCTGTATACATGATATTTTGGTCAGATCACAAGATTACAAAGTTATCAGTGCATGATATGAATGTGAATAGGTGCACTATATTTAATACATGCTCTGTGTCACAGCTCTAATACCAATGTACCCATATTACATATAATTCATGCAATAAATTTTTGATATCTATATATAAGTGTATATAAATATTAAAACGCATATTATCAATATATAAATTAAGGTAATAAGATAATAACAATGGGGCAAACATTTACTGTTGTCATGGCTACCAATTATTAAGAAATAAAAAAAAAACAATTATTTAATAGCCATAATTCCAGAATTTTGCTCAAATGTTTACTATTAAACCTGATTGCAATATATTATCAGAATTAGCATTTATAGTTTGAACAAAATTGTCTTTTGGTGCTTTTACAAAGGAATTTATATAAATGGAAATAAAAGAAAATGTGTGTTAATATATTCTCACATGAAATATAAAAATATTGATCTACATCTACATTCACATAAGGATGCAATATGAAATGATAATAAATAAAGAAAAGTAGAACAAATAAAACATATTAGACATGTTGGAATGATAATAGAATTTTAAAATATGTTAGAAGCATCATATTAGCATATTAATTAATAAATTTAGATATTTTATAACAATGTTTTACAAAATCAAAAATATTTTTCCTCTAAATATTCTTATTTACATATATACATTTTAAATTGATAAAAAATCAAGTCAGATGACCTAATTTTAATAAAGCTCCTATTTACAAATGTTATATATAGAGTAAGTTAAAAACAAACTCTTATGAAGCTTCAAAAATACCCTCAACCTCAGACCGCGGTTTCTGCCGCTAGCGTCATCAGTGAGGTGCTAGGGAATAAAAATACTAGAACTAGTCCAGCATTTTATCAATGCTATTTGAGTTAGATAGCTGGATTTTTGGACATTTAAATGTCTGAAAGTTTCAGATTTTCTTCTCAATAGTTAGGCATTAATAAAATGCTGGACTAGTTCTAGTATTTTTATTCCCTAGCACCTCACTGATGATGCTAGAGGCAGAAACCGCGGTCTGAGGTTGAGGATATTTTTGAAGCTTCATAAGAGTTTGTTTTTAACTTACTCTATATATAATATATACATTTTTTATGTAAATCTTTACTGAGAAATAGAATAACCTCTTTATGGTTTTTGCAAGCTTTTCTAATATTAATAGATTATTGCAAAAAAAAAAAAAACAATTGAGTTAATAGAAAAAATTATATATAAATATTGAAATAAAATATTTCATTTTTTAGTGGTTTGAGACTTGATGTAGTGCGTAGAAAAGCTAGAATAATAGTAGAGACAAATGGCAAGTCTTATAGAAATACGTAAAAAAATAAAAAAAAACAATAAGAATTAAAGAGCTACAGTGCATTGTTAGTGAAATAGATTAAGTGGGCATCAATTATTAAATGAAAATAAAAGTAATTCTTTAAGTATGTGAATATATCTGGATACAAATTCATATATTAAAAAAATATCATGTCTAACAAGTATATTTTAAAATGTATTTAAAACACAAGATTGTAAACCACCCTGCCTACCATGCATGAACTTATAGCTCCAACATCATGCCAGGGTAAACTCTGGAATAAATTCTGCACGACTTGAGAGTAACACAATACACCCACCTCATCAATCTATTGATCCAAAGAAGTTTACAAAGATCATTCCACCAACTTACCTCAAATAAATTTTGAATTATGACTAATGCTTATCAACTAATAAGCATAATATATGTGCAGCAATATATGAATGGAACACTAACTCCACTCACACTCCCTAAATGTATTAACAAATATCACCATGTGCTTTCATGTATTTATCTCATAATGCTTTTGCAAAATTTATGTAAACCTAATTTGAAATATGTTTTTATGCAACAATTATTATTCTTCCAACTATTGTAAATCACCTTATCTTTATCATAAGCAAAATTGTAAACCCTCATTACATATGTAAACTCATGTATCAAATTGTATCTAAATACTCATGTTTTTGACATGTAACTTATGTAACACATGAACAATAAGCCAGCCATAAAAACTATAATCCTTTCCACCAAATAAGCACAATTTATATACAATCATATATTAATGCAACACTAACTCTATGCTTTATATCTGTTTTCTCTCATACTATCATGTGCTTCTATGTATTTTTCTCAAGATCCCATTTAAAAATTCTATGTAAACCTAGTTAGACACATGTATATTGTTATGTAAAGATTATTCTTCTTTCAATAGATTTCAAACTCTTATTGCATATGTAATATCATGAATCAACTTGTATCTAAGACCTCATGTTTTTCTTTTAGTCTCAATAGTTTGTCTTTGAAACATAATGATGATGATGATGATGATAATAAATAATAATAATAATAATAATAATAATAATAATAATAATAATAATAATAATAATAATAATAATAATAATAATTCAATTCAATTCAATATCCATTTATTATGTGCATTTCAACATTTACACTTTAACAGAAATACACAATAAAAAATAATAATAATAATAACAATGATAATAATTAAAATTTAAAAAAAACAAAACAATTATAAGCAAATACAAGCTACATACATAAAATTATATATACATATATGTTCATAATTATACATTTAGTTGTTTTTTAACATTCATCACAAATTGATCGCAAAAAAATATCAATATTATTATAAGTTAGATTATATACCATTTGCAATCTATTAATAACTGATTTACCAAAGAAAGTATTTTTACATATACTAATCTTGAAAGTTTGCATTTCTCTTAATAAACGACAAGGTACTTTCAATTCTATTTTTGATATACAGTTACTGACATCAATTTTCCCATCAATCAACTTTTTCAGTAATATCATATCCTTCAACATTCTCCTTTTTTTTCAATACTGTTTTAACAATTTGACATTCACCATTATTAATTTATTAAATCTTTTTTCAATATTATATATTTTAGACTGAATATTAATCAGATTGAAGTTCCATATACAAGAATTATATTCTAAAACTATAACAACAAGAGAAAAAAATAACCTATATTTTATGGAAATAGATAAATCTCTCCCATATCTCAAAATACAGCCCATCTTTCTGTATGCTTTATTAATAATACATTTAATATGCGCATTAAAAGTAAAATTGCTACAAAATATAATTCCTAAATCAGATACAGTCTCTTTATATTTAATAACATCATTCTCATTTTATATTGATAAACAGATTTTTCAGTTTTATTAGTATAGGAAACAATGCATGTTTTATTAATGTTAATCCCCATATTGTTATACCTACACCATATAATAAAATTATCTATATCCTTTTGAACCTAAATATGATCACTATAAGTAATAATTCTTTTAAATAACTTACAATCATCAGCATAAATAAGTATCATGCTATTTTTATGCTATGATCAAGATCACACATATAAACATTAAAAAGCAATGACGCTAATATTCCACCCTGAGGAACACCTATCATATTATCAAAAAAAGAGAATTAGTTTTATCCATATGTACATAAGATTTACGACCCCTCAAATAATTGGAAAACCACTCAACTAAATGAGGACTAACACCCAACATTTTAAGTTTATACAAAAGTCTAATATATGAAACTTTGTCAAATGCCTGAGTCATATCAAAATATACAACATCTAATTGCTTCTGATCAGATAAGGCATGAGCAATATGATCAGATATCACCATTAAATTAGTTTTAGCAGATCTACCAGGTAAAAAACCATGCTGATAACTAGGTAATACCTTAATCATATGTACAATAATATTACTATAAATACACCTTTCATAAATCCTAGCAAAAGGTGACAGAATTGAAATAGGTCTATAATTACTAGAATAAGATCTATCCCCTTTTTTAAAAATTGGTATAATCTTAGCTATCTTAAATATATCAGGAATAATAGTTTTCTCAATTGATAAATTAATGATATAATGCAATGGTGCTACCAAACATTCAGCACAACCCTTGATAATAAAATTAGGAATATTATCATATCCCATAGAAGATTTCAATTTAAGTTTAGAAATTGCAGTAAATACTTCAGGAATTGCAATTTTATTAACATCTATATTCCAAAAACTTTCTTTATTAAATTTAATATCAACCATATTATCATTATTTGAAGTATCTAAATACATATTAGTAAAATGATTGACTAGATCATCCATAGAAGGCCTAATTGCATTATATCTACAATTCTTACCTCCAATAATATTAAGATATTTTATATAATTCCAAAACATTTGTGGATTATTCCTAAAAAAAATTTCAACTCTATTTAAATTATTATTATAATCTCTTTTCATAAGAGTTTTAGTATAAGCACGCAAACCACTAAATTTCTTATACAATTCTTTATCATTAGTTAGTTTATATAACCTATGATATTTATGCTTTCTATTTAAGCCCTTACACAATTCCCTAGAAAACCATTTAGGATATTTGTTATTAGTATTTAAATAATGCCTAACAGGAATATATTGATCTAGACAATTTTGAACTATACCAACAAAATTATTTGCCACTATATTTGGATCATTTTTCATCAAAATTACATTCCAATCAATGTCCTCAAAAGCTTTATAAAGGCCATAATAGTCACCATGTTAGTAATCTCTCTTACTATTTACCATAGGCTTTATATGTTCATGAAACCATCTATTACAAATTCCAAAGGTGGATGATAAGGATCAGGGGGCAAAAGAGCTTGATCAGCCTCTTTGCACTTCAAATCATTCTTAGTGCTAAACAATAAATCCAACATACCACCCTAAAATTAATAATACTATTAAGTTGAATTAAACTAACCAACTCAACAAAAAATTTTAATCTATAAAGTTTACTATTATCAACATTCTTATTACTATGTCTTGAATAATCAGCTTCATTAAAATCCCCAACTATAATAATATCATATTTATATTTCACCAATATATCTTCAACCTTAACTAAATATGCATCTAAATCATTCATTGACAAAGTAGGTCAAAGATATATAGTAACTAACAATATTTTATATTTTTTAAACTAACTTCAATCCAACCAGATTCAATATTATTATCATTAATAATTATCTGTCTATGCTTTATGTATTTTTAATAGAAATCAAAGTACCACCACCTCTTGTTTTATTCTTATAATTTCTATCACATCTATACACACAATACCTATCATCAAATATACTAATATTATCAATTTCTTCTTTTAACCAAGTCTCTGTTAAAAAGATAATATCATATTCATTTAATAACAATTCAAATTTAAAATCAATTGTCTTAGTTCTAAGACCACGAACATTTTGATAATAACAATTCATGAATTGCTATTTATTACACAGATTATTTTGCAAATTTATATCTTGTACTATAATGCTAATTTCATCAACATTATCAGTCAATATAATATCTTCTGGCTTTTCTTCAATAATCTTATTAATATTTAATATAATATTATGCTGTGTACTATCAACATTAAAATTTCTTAAATATTTTAAATCCCCATAGAAGGGCAATATGACCACTGACAAAGGCCAAACATTACTGACCAAAATTTTATCAGATTCAGATTCTTCTATAGATAAATAAAATAAAGAATATTTTTTAGACTTTGTATTCAGTTTATAACACACACTATTTATATCTAAAACATTTTTCAAATGGGCAATCACATCCACAGCAGAGGTATCGTTATCCATTCTAGTAAGAAAAAAAATTTTTAATTTCTTTCTTGTCTTAACAGCTTTTAAAACACGATTAATCTGATTTCCTATAATAAGAGAATTACTTGCATTTTTAATATTTTTAGACTTATTTTTCCCATAAAATACAGTTTTAAAACCATCCTTTTCTTTATTTGCACAATCTTTCAAATAAAAGGCATATGATTTTTTAGAGGTGTTATCTTGATTAGAAATCCCAGAAGATTCATCTGATGTTACATTTGTTTTTATATCTGACTGACCAACCTTCACTTTAATTGCTTTATTCTGCTGTTCATTAAATTTAGAACTTGATCTATCAGTGACACTAAAAACTGCCTCCTTTTTTAATTTATCAACTTCACTTCTTTTATAGTAGAAAGTGGAGGGAAATTTAAATTAGAAACAATAAGTTCAGGTGCTTGCTTTTCTTTTTGCTTTAAAATAAGTTTACTTTCTTTTTTATTAAAAACAACAGAATTTCTGTTTGTGCTTCTATAATCATTATTTTTATTTATATCCAAATTATTAAGAGATGCATTTAATAACATATTTTTTTTCATAATATTTTCTTCTTTCAATAATTTAATTTCACTTGCTAAATCTGTAACAATATTTAAAATTCTATTCAATAAAAACGTAGATTTTTCACAAGATAAACAATTATTATCCATTTTAGGTAGATTTTTTTCTCCTTTATCAAAATCACGATTAGATATAGCATTAATTTCTATTAATTTAAAAATGCCATTACCTTCATTTTCTAATAAATTTTGACCAAAAATATCCAAGTCTTGAGAATCATTTATATCTGATACAATAACCTCCATTTTGTTTTCATAGACTTCCATTACATTATTACTACTTGAATTATGATTACATTTATCACAAATATAGGACTCAATTTCTATTTCGTTTTTATGCAATATTATTTCATTAGATTTCAAACATATTTTATGAAACTTATTATTGCATTTAATACATTTAATTCTTGGCTGTTTTCCAAATATAAGATCACTGCAAAGAGCACATGGTGTATCTCCCATAGCACAGCAAAATAATAATAATAATAATAATAATAATAATAATAATAATAATAATAATAATAATAATAATAATAATAATAATAATAATAATAATAATAATAATAATAATAATAATAATAATAATAATAATAATAATAATAATAATAATAATAATAATAATAATAATAATAATAATAATAATAATAATAATAATATCTAAAAGGTGTGAACTACAAAAGACTCTAATGGTTAAAAAAATAAAAGTATATTTTTTGTGTTTCAAGATGTATCCATGATGTTTTATACAATGTATTACTTGATAAGAATGTAACCTTTTTTTGCCTAATAAAGTTTGCTTTGAAATATAATAATAATAATAATAATAATAATAATAATAATAATAATAATAATAATAATAATAATAATAATAATAATAATAATAATAATAATAATAATAATAATAATAATAGGAATGCGCATGCGCGTGTATGCCTAAGTCATCAAGAATGAAGGTCTTATTAATAATCTTTTTTTCCCATATTCTAATCGTTTTCACACTTAAAAACTGTGATATATATCTGTGATAGATAAAGACAGCGATGGCTGATTACTGAACAGTTGTTTTCTAGCAAAAAGTAAGTAATACGGTCGTTCATAACAAAAAATAAATTCTAACGTCATAAACAAGCATGGCGTCACGTCAAGAAGCAAACGACGTAAATTGCGCTCAAACAAACGGCGATAAAATGAAAACTGTGACTATCGCAAAAACATATGCAAACGTAACAAAAATAAACCAGCAGCTTCACAGCATCGAAAAAAGTCCAGCATTAACACAGACAGCAAGATTTAGGAAGGTAAATCAAGCTGACATAAATAATTTAAACCTCATGGAAAACAATAATGAAGAGCCCTCCCCAACGATATGGAATCAAGATGAACTGCAAGAAATAAACGTTATTAATTTCAACAGCACCATCCCAAAAAAATTATTCGCAACTTTCCAAAAATTTTTTTCACCGAGATCATTAGTGTTAGCTGTCACTGATAGGAATTTAACACTCTATAAATTCCCCAGAGAGCTTCTTTACGAGGAGCTGACAGCAACAGCATTGTGGGATACAGTCTCTAGTATTGGAGAGCATCCAAACTCGCGATACGTTGCAATTCAGTTTTTCGATGAACATCAGCGTGCAAGATTTCAAACTAAAGTAAAAACTTTGGGAAGCTACGCGCTAATAATAGTCGATCAAAGCTTGCAAAACTATTGTAACGGAATAATTAAAAACACTTACTTCGGATATACCATTCAGGATTTTCAAAAATTAATACAGTCATTTGGCAAAGCTATTTATATAAAACAAATCTACTTATCCGACACCCCCATACCGGTTTTCAGCAACAACTTTCATTTCAAAATAAAGCTGAATGACAATGTAAACCCGGAGGATATTCCAACACAAATAATTGACCAGAATGCAATACTGACTATTCACATAAAAGGATTAAGGCCGAGATGTTTTGCGTGCGGTGAAACCGGACACTTAGCAATCGATTGCAACACCAAAATCAACCAGAAAAACCAACCGAGCTCTGAAGATCAACCAACAGAAGCTCACCAACCGGAATCAAACAGTACAAAACAGATAACGAAAACAACTAATAAACAAGAAAAAATTAATAAAAAAACCACAGATCAACAGCAATTGAATAATAAAAAAACTGCACACACGTTGCCAGCACCTGAAATTCTGGATTTATCAACAAAATCAACCAATAGAATTCAAACCCCCACTGATAAAAAAACAGAAAGTCAACAACCTCAAGAGGCTCCAATGGAAAAAATAGCGCACAATCTAAGTCAGCCTACCAAAGATACTGATGAAAAAGAGATAATAAAAGAACAAATAAACTCACACAGTAATAGTGATCAAGAAAAAATATATATAACACACCAAACACCCAATATTAAAAATAATACAACAATGGAAATTATGGAAGCTATCACCCCAAATATGCCTCAAATCACCAAAGCTGACACAGAACAAAGAAGAAGACCAGGCCGCCCACCAAAGAAAAATAGAGGGCCCAAAAAAATCAAAACAGAATCCAACCTTAGCCTTTCTGATCA
Source organism: Epiperipatus broadwayi (assembly GCA_028023455.1). Taxonomy (NCBI): domain Eukaryota; kingdom Metazoa; phylum Onychophora; class Udeonychophora; order Euonychophora; family Peripatidae; genus Epiperipatus; species Epiperipatus broadwayi. Next base: position 6,202,020 of record JAQFVV010000035.1, on the reverse strand, counting down.
CAACAATACAACTACAGTGGAAACAGATGAAGATCTGGAAATGGAATATGAGAATGAATGGGAAGAAACACCAGATCAACCCTAATATTTAAATCTCAACCAAAAAACATATAATGAAAATAAAAATTGTGGCAATCAATGTCAGGGGTTTGAACTCAACCTCAAAAATTAATAAGTTAAAACATTGGATCAAGGATATACAACCACACTTGCTTGGTATACTTGAGACAAAAATTTATGCTGGATCACAAACTGACCCAGCCAAACATTTAAATATGGAAGGTTTCTGTGCATGCTCCAGAGACTCTTCCTCTCCCTCAGCTGGCACTGGACTCATAATTGCTAGAAATTGCCCATTCACAACGTTCAAAATAATTCACATTGACATGAACTTATTAATTGCAACCTTCAACCAAAAAAGCATAACAATAAATCTGGTTTTTGTATATATGCCTTTACAGGATAAAAAAATAGATACCATAATTGCAAACATTAATTCAAGGTTAGCTACAACTTCAAACCCAACCATCTTAATTGGAGATTTTAATTTAAAATATCAGGAATTTACTCAACATTGGCTTCACAGAATAAAAATACCACTAATGAGTGGCCAAGGTTTTTTGCCAGATGATGCCATCTCTTTCCACAATAATCACTTCTCTTCACTTATTGATCTGTGCTTTTATTCTCCAATGCTTCACCACCTTATTGAAATAAAAATAACTCCCTCAACTTTTTCCGATCACTCAGCTCAAATAGTCACAATTGACTGTGCCCAAATTCAAATATCACCCTTTCCACTTACAAGAACAATAAGAGTTTTACTCCCAGAAACAACCCCTGAATCTCTGTTCTCTGAGACCTACATAATGCTAAACAAAATCAAAGATATGACTTTGAACCCGGTCCAGAAATATCTAGCATTTATGGGAATGTTGTTTTTTAACATCAACCATATAACAAAAAAACAACCTCCACCATCAAGACTTTTGTCTCTGGCAGATCAGTTACACCAGAGAATAATCATGATTAACCCATCACACTGCACTCAGCAGTATATATTCAAGCTTACACATGCATACAATAAAGCATGTGAAGAACTCAAAAGCTATCTGAAGATAAAGAAAAGCAAGGTATGCCTAACCAGGCCACACACTTGGACAAGAGGGTGCTGGGGAACCAACCAGATGTAAAAGTGCCAATGGCACTATATACAAATAGTGGAACATATGCAGGACACAATATGATTATGCCAATTTTTGAATATTTTAAAGAGAAATTACAAGAAAGACAACCATATAAAATACCACATAATCTGTTTGGCCCACCAGAGACAAAAACCCCATTCACAAAAGATCTATTCACAACAAAACTAAATACTATTCGAAACGCTTGCCATCCAGGTAGTCCTGGAGTTCCATTGTTTGTATTAAAGCATCTAAGTAAATTCACAACAGAATATTTGTGTCAGTTAGCAAACCATCTAGCGCAACAAATTCAACCCATGGAGGGTGTCTATCCAATAGCCATAGTACCCTATAATAAAAAAAAGCAATTATTCCACCTATTACAGACTTCAGACCAATATCTATGGGACCTTTGCCGATCAAAATTATGGAGAAAATTATTAAAGATGAAATTGAAACATATATAATGCCACTTATCTCTGAAGCACAATATGCAAAGAAAAACTCTTCAACAACAGAAGCAGCTTTATTCTTCAAAGCAATTCTAGCAACAGTAAAACAGCGGAAAAAATACGGACCCGTTGTTGTGCAGCTTGACACAGAAGCTGCATTTGACTCAGTCAATATATACACACTTCTAAAAATGCTAAAAGACACAGAAATTCCTAGAACACATCTATATATAATTGCTAACCTGCTTCTGAACAGAGAGATCCATGTAACTTTAAATGGAAGAAACTCACCATCTTTCACACCCACCAAATCTATATCCCAAGGCTCCCCTCTTAGTTCACTATTGTTTATATTTTACATCAATCCCCTTATTAAAAGCATACAAAATGCATTTACTGGGATTGAGATACCAGACACAACACAGCGCACTACATGCATAGCCTATATGGATGATGTTACCATATTCCTAACATCAAAAAAACAAATACTGCAACTCCAAAAGATATTACAAGAATATTCACAAAAATATGAATTATCATTTAATCCAGCAAAAACCACAGCCTGGTCTCTATACACTGGTAAACCATGTACATCAATTTACAAATCAAAACCAAACTCTTTCCTTGGGTTCCCATTTCATATGGGAATTACAGGAATGAGATGCCGTATCCAAAATAAACTTAAAGAAGAAGCCACAAAAATTATAAACTCCTTGTCCAAGGCATATCTTTCACTATATTCCAAAGTACAGTTAATTAATCAGCTTATCACAAACAAAATAACTTACTATGTACCAGTTATTTCATTCTTAAAGGGGTTCATTTCAAAAATTAAAACCATATTGTAACAGACGGGGTTCGAATACAAGAGATAAGGCAATAGTGCTAATTGAGAGTGGTGATATGGATCGAGTATATGCGAAAAGATATATATGTAAATAGTCATTCGAACCCTGTTACAAGGAGTGCGAAAGTTATGTGTGTATGCATATGTAAATATAGTTGTATGTGCGAGTGTACAATATGCGTATGTATTATCGGTGATGGCTACAATCAATTATATATATATATATATATAGAGCTGTATAAATTGTAATTGATTATTCGTATATATTTTATCCATTAAGTTTTTTTTTTAAGTTTTAATAATATTGTCGGTAACACGTGTTTTCTTTTGTTAATTAATCTCTTGAACATATGAGGACAGAAATAGAAATGAATCCATTGCTGTAGGCAGTTTAGTCAATAACTGGCGTCGAGAAGTCTGAAAAGTGGTCAAGTGGGTATTTTTGAAGAACAATGGAAGAGCTGGTCAGTGGCGTATGGATACACAGAGAAAATTTTACAAAGTTAAAAGTGAAAAACAAAAGAACTTTTTGTTGTGCTCAAAAGGAGAGATATAGATAGAAAAAAAGGAGACGCGGCTTGAACTACAGATTGGGTGGACGTGTAAATTTTTTCTTAAGAAGTCATTAATATTTTCCCACCCAAAATGTCGGGGTAATTCTATAGTGCGAGTTTCGTTAATCGGCCCAGTGGACACTTGTCGTGGAACTCACCTGAAGCGGACTTATGAACTGCGTTATTAAAATAAAGAAATTTCGTTTCATCAAGTGTAATGGTGACGAAAGATCTTTGAAAATTGGACCCTGTCATAAAGCGAGAGAATCACCTACTCCACCTCTGGGATAAGCTATTTGATATACCCTATTGGAACTGTTTGCCATCCGTTATATCTGCCAGACCAGTATTCTTGGAGAGTTATAAATGCGGACTTGTCTTTGATCGCGTGAACTAAGGTAAATTGGCGTGGCACAAAAATATATGTTCCGTGAATGTGTCTTAATAAAGAAACTAGTGTTACCTCAATATTAATTACTATAATAGGTCTCTATTAAATTAAATAAAATAACAACATTAAATAAACAGCTCTGATGTATAATTGCACTATTTTGATGCGTGTATGAATTATATATGTGTGTATCCGAATAAATGGACTGTGCACTTGAATATTGATATATTTATATGCGTGTATAAATGAGATTTATTGGTAATGGGTATAGCCGTAGATAGAATAGATTTTATGATAACATCCGGGTTAGATTAATGGAATTATAACAAATAAACTATCGTACATAATAATAGACATATAAGACTCAGTTAGGTATTGTTTTAGTTTTGTTCTCTAGTTAGACTATCATCCCCAAACCCTGAGATTGAGCTGGTTCGATGCGCTACCATAAATAGATATACATACCAGAACCCTTATTTACGTTTTCCATGAGATAATTCTTATCCACGTGTAAGATTGGCGCGTGAGATGGAATCAAACCATGCTCACAAATATCTTCATTCGAAGCTACGGGTTAAAGCCTAAAATGGCAATTTAAAAGATATCGGGTGGTGTTATAATGGCGCCCAACATGGGGCTGCTAGTGTTAGAGAACGGGCATTAGAAGGGCATCCTAACATAACGTAAAAGAGCTCACAAACGAGAGTGGATTTTTTTTTTTAAAAAAAAAAGGGAAAAATAAAAGTGATAGTTTTGTTATAAATCGGAAAGAGTTTGAACACATATTGGAAAGATAGTAGATGTGCATATTTTGCGTGGTGAATGTACGGATAGAAAAGTTCTCCAGTGGTCAAGGGGGAAAATAGCGTTGATGTATGTCCTGTGATATATATATATAAAGTCCTGGGTTATAAAATAGAGGTTTAAGAATTTATCTAACATTGAGATATTATAAAACAATATCGTTCAATATGATAAGAAGGAGGGACAAAGGTCTATCAGGTAAGTCATGCAGTGGACCACTGGAAGCCGGGGTGACGAACCTGGCACGTTTAACCTTAATAGTGATATATAAAAAAATGAAGCCAAAAAATAAACAGAATGGGGAAAAGCAGAAGGCGACGGAAGAGAAGGAAATAAATGTATTGGAGAGGATTTTAGAAAGATTAGAAGGTCTAGAACTCCAATTTCAGGAAATGGACGAGAGGTTCGAACAGAGATTTCAGGAGATAGAATGGAGACTAGGGATAGAAAGCAAGGAAAGGGCGGAGAAGTCTGATGATAAAGAAGTAAAAGGAAGTTTAAATGAAGGAGAGATGGATATAAAACAGGGACCGAAGTCTAGTGAGACGGAAAGACCGAAGCATATGGGAAAATGTAAGGATGTGGCGGTACACAACCACGTGAACCATTTTTTAAAGATACGACAGTTTGAAGGCCAAATGGGGGAAGCTCCCGTGGAACATCTACGAAGCCTATGAAGATACTTTGGCATGAATCCCATGCCAGAGGAAGGTAAATTGGTGGTAGCGTACAGCCATCTAAGTGGGAATGCCCAAGAGTGGTGGGACTCATTGTCCCAACAGCCCACAACCTTCGAGGAGTACCAGAAGAAGATCGGAGAGACCTTCCGGTTGGAAGACCGCCAGGAACTCGTGCAGTACCAAGTGATGCGAGAGAAATATGAGGAAGGAAAGGAAGAAAATTTCTCTCAATTTTTTCATCGCCAAGTGGCGAGACTAAGGACACTGGACGCATGTCACCTATCTGAAAGCCACATCATTCGAATTGTAAGGCACAATATGCCTATGAATGTGGAAAGAATGATGTTGGGGGCGAGGAAGGCTTCCATTGGAGAAGTGGCAGAGCTGCTTAACGCTCTGGATATGAGTATATATGACCATAACACACCGTTGGAGCGAGGGAAGGAAGTTAAAGATATGCCAAATATTAAATTTGGGATGGAAGAAGGACACACCAGCGAGAATGCCATGCATAGAAAAGGTGGTGATGATAGTCACAGACCGAGATGGCAATACAAACCGGAAGCTCGACATCTGCCGGATAAGCCAAAGTTTGTCCAACAAAAGGGACCGTGGTCACCGAAACAGAAAGGTGATACCGAGGGGAATAAAGGATAGAAAAAGTCATTTAAGAAGCCATTCAAATACACAGAAGGTATTTGAAGGCTATTGCACCAGGGGGGTATGTAACAGATGGGGTTCGAATACAAAAGATAAGGCAATAGTGCTAATTGAGAGTGGTGATATGGATCGAGTATATGCGAAAAGATATATATGTAAATAGTCATTCGAACCCTGTTACAAGGAGTGCGAAAGTTGTGTGTATGCATATGTAAATATAGTTGTATGTGCGAGTGTACAATATGCGTATGTATTATCGGTGATGGCTACAATCAATTATATATATATAGAGCTGTATAAATTGTAATTGATTATTCGTATATATTTTATCCGTTAAGTTTTTTTTTTAAGTTTTAATAATATTGTCGGTAACACGTGTTTTCTTTTGTTAATTAATCTCTTGAACATATGAGGACAGAAATAGAAATGAATCCATTGCTGTAGGCAGTTTAGTCAATAACTGGCATTGAGAAGTCTGAAAACTGGTCAAGTGGGTATTTTTGAAGAACAATGGAAGAACTGGTCAGTGGCGTACGGATACACAGAGAAAATTTTACAAAGTTAAAAGTGAAAAACAAAAGAACTTTTTGTTGTGCTCGAAAGGAGAGATATAGATAGGAAAAAAAAGGAGACGCGGCTTGAACTACAGATTGGGTGGACGTGTAAATTTTTCTTAAGAAGTCATTAATATTTTCCCACCCAAAATGTCGGGGTAATTCTATAGTGCGAGTTTCGTTAATCGGCCCAGTGGACACTTGTCGTGGAACTCACCTGAAGCGAACTTACGAACTGTGTTATTAAAATAAAGAAATTTCGTTTCATCAAGTGTAATGGTGACGAAAGATCTTTGAAAATTGGACCCTGTCATAAAGCGAGAGAATCACCTACTCCACCTCTGGGATAAGCTATTCGATATACCCTATTGGAACTGTTTGCCATCCGTTATATCTGCCAGACCAGTATTCTTGGAGAGTTATAAATGCGGACTTGTCTTTGATCACATGAACTAAGGTAAATTGGCGTGGCACAAAAATATATGTTCCGTGAATGTGTCTTAATAAAGAAACTAGTGTTATCTCAATATTAATTACTATAATAGGTCTCTATTAAAATTAAATAAAATAACAACATTAAATAAACAGCTCTGATGTATAATTGCACTATTTTGATGCGTGTATGATTTATATATGTGTGTATCTGAATAAATGGGCTGTGCGCTTGAATATTGATATATTTATATGCGTGTATAAATGGGATTTATTGGTAATGGGTATAGCTGTAGATAAATAGATTTTATGATAAGATCCGGGTTAGATTAATGGATTTATAACAAATAAACTATCGTACATAATAATAGACATATAAGACTCAGTTAGGTATTGTTTTAGCTTTGTTCTCTAGTTAGACTATTGTCCCCAATCCCTGAGATTAAGCTGGTTCGGTGCGCTACCATAAATAGATATACATACCAGAACCCTTATTTACATTTTCGATGAGATAATTCTTATCCACGTGTAAGATTAGTGCGTGAGATGGAATCAAACCATGCTCACAAATATCTTCATTCGAAGCTACAGGTTAAAGCCTACAATGGCGGTTTAAAAGATATCAGGTGGTGTTATAATATATAATAAATTACTTTGGGCCAGAAAAACAGTAGCAATTTCCACAAAAAAACTTAGCCAATCTCTAATAAAAAATGGACTTGGCTTGCACAACATCAATGTTTTTCATATACAGAAGTTAAGGAACTCAATAATCACAATACTTGCCAAATACCCCAAAATTAACCACTTGCTGGAAGTTACTCCAACAAGTAGACCACCTCCAAAAGGTTTCTTTTTCACCAACATTATATACCAATGCAAAACCACAGACAAGATTCCAGAACAGTATTTGCATAAGTATTCATACTGGGATATTTATGGTTTAATAAACAGAGAAGCAGATACTAATGTTATACAACCTATGCTAGGAATTAACAACAAGAGACTACTCAAGGAATATAAAAAATGGGCTCTAGAGCCCAAATACTTTGATTTTATCATGAAAATCAATCTCATTGCCTTGCCAAAAACCCACTTTCTTTATCATAAAAGAATGTATATATCTATTGACCCCTTCTGTGGACTCTGCCATCGAGCAGAAGAGACACTGGACCACTTTATTTATCAATGTGTAGCACTTAACCAAACACGACAGATGATGTGTAACACCTACAGAAAACCAGGTACAATCATTAATCACATAATAGCTGCTTTTCAGGGAAGATCAATACCTAGCATTAGGGCAGCCATATTTGTTCTATATGCATATTGGTGCACCCGATGTACTTTCTTAATTGGCAATAACACCAGACGACACCCAGCTACATTTAACAACAAACTGCTACACATTCTAAATAGAGATAAAATAATAACCAACCCCCACTTATATGCAGCAACATAGTCATTGTTAAAACAACCATCAATGCTGTAAATGCTGCAAAGAAAACTATCATAAACTAACATTCAAAGTGACATGCGGACAAAACTAAATAAGCTCCTCAAACTTTAGAACTCTGATTATTTTTGCTTTTTTAATTTTTATATTGTTATAGTCCATTAACCACAAAGTGTAACCACTAAATTCATTTATATGTGTTTACCCTAATATTATTCATTGTATGTTAGATTTCAAATTTTCTAGATGTAAACTTATGTAAACCATTGAGATCAATAAAGCCTTTATTGAAACGTAATAATAATAATAATAATAGTAGTAGTAGTAGTAGTAGTAGTAATAATAATAATAATAATAATAATAATAATAATAATAATAATAATAATAATAATAATAATAATAATAATAATAAAACAAAAAATACTTAATTGTAATTATTAATTAGAGAAAATATAACTTACTATTAAAAATTTATCGGCTGAACGTTTTCGAGGAACCATGCCTCATACTCATAGCCTTCATGAAAAGTGTAATAAATATATGCAAATGTAAATATTCAAATAAGCTACTGTTATGTAGCCCATTTTTTCGAGATCTCGAAGCATGTGTCCTTTCTGTTAATGGCATGGATGTCTCTATTAATATAGAATGCCTCCTTTATTTTTCTCCTGTAATCATTTGGCTCTGAACATAAAATAATGGGGTTGGCAGGTATGAAGTTGTGCCCAGATTGTTTACTATGTTCGAAAAATATGGAGGATGTGTTGCTGTTCGTTTGAGCTCTGTTGAATGTGTAACGATGTTGAGCCAATCTGGTATTAATTGTGGCTTTCGTTTCCCCATAATATGTAGCGTGGCATCCGGCTTGAGGGCAGGAAATAGAGTACACCACGTGTGGGGTGAGCGATCGATCAATGTGGTCTTTAGAGTTATTGATCAACCTATTGGAATTGGGTGGAGTTCTGAATATTATGTTGAATTTATTGTTTAAAGGCTATGAGTATGAGGCATGGTTCCTCGAAAACATTCAGCCGATAAATTTTTAATAGTAAGTTATATTTTCTCTAATTAATAATTACAATTAAGTATTTTTTGTTTTTTGTTTTTACATATAAGGAGAAATTAAAACCATATTTAATAATAATAATAATAATAATAATAATAATAATAATAATAATAATAATAATAATAATAGCGCCACCTGGTTACTTACATTGTTGCAGGTAAGAAAAAAGTCTCCTAGTTTTTTTCAAATTAAATAGCTATACAAGTGGATTTTTCCCTTAAATATTTAAATATGCTATACTCAATGCCTACCCGAGCGTTTTAAGAAATGTGCGTGTCCTAAAATAATTAGTGAACAACGATATAAAAAATCAATAATAGTTACGAGTAGTAATTAATTCTCCGGTATGGCGTATAGACGTCAATGCAAAAAATTATAATTAATAACATTCTTTAGAATCAAAAAGTAAAAAGAGTAGAAGGAAAAATAGCGAAAAACATAATAAGTTTTAAATTTTAAAAAATAGTTTAAAAAATCAAAACAAAACCTTACCTTGTTGAAAAATTACTTGCGTAAATAATAAAATGGCGACTGCCCAGTCGTCAGCTCAAGAAGCTGGGCCTTCACACCACACAAGAAAAACATATGCAACTATTGCAAAAACTTACCAAGATAACGTAAACCCGGGAAAAAATCCCAGATTTAGAAAGACTACGTCAGACGATCTTAAAGACTTGGATTTAGTAAACCAAAATGAAATTGAGCCCCCACACACACAATGGACAGATGATATGCTGGAACAGATTGGGGTCAGATTCAATAATACGATACCTAGAACCCTTTTTTCTACATTCAAAAGATTTTTTACTGAAAAATCAATAGTGTTGGCGGTAACAGACAATCACTGCACTCTCTACCGTTTCCCCAAGGAGCTACTTATTGAAGCACTAAACAAAAATAATTTACTGGAGACAGTACGATGCATAGGTGACCATCCAAATAGGAGATATGTAGCGGTTGAGTTTTGTGAAGCTACACAAAGGGATCAATTCAAAAATCATATTAAAACTCTAGGTAATTTTGCAATCGTACGTGTTGATGAAAACAGATACAAAAACATCACCGGAGTATTAAAAAATGCCTACTTCGGATATAGCTTTGACGATTTCCAAAGAATGATGAATCCATTCGGAAAGGTTACTTTTTTTCAGCAGATATACCTCAAAGAAACATCAGTACCCGTATTCACAAATAGTTTTGAATACAAAGTCAAGCTAAACAAAGAAATAGACCCAGAAAACATTCCAACACACATAACAGACCAGGAGGCAACGCTATACTTATATATCCGAGGACTAAAGCCACGTTGTTTCGCCTGTGGCAAAAGAGGCCACATAGCAACGCAATGCAATGAAGAAGTAAATCTAGTGGAAGAGAATAACCACCCCTCACAAAGATTAGAAGGGAAACCAAATAGAGCACACAAATCCACGGAGCAGGAAAACGTAGATTTCCCACCACTTAAGTCAATAATATCAAAAATTAAAATTAATAAAAATAAAACGATAGACCATCCCCCAAGCAAGTCAATGAAAATAACAATTAACACAAACATGAATGAGGAAGAGGAAAACTTTGAACCCCAGGCAAAATCACTTAGTGATAAGTTAATAGAACATGAAAATAATTACATGCAAAAAGAAACAAAAGAACTGCCAAACGGAGATAACAATCAAGCTGAGGACAAAACAATAATCAAAACGACAACTGAAATAATGGATACCACCACACAATCCTTTCCAGCAGTTAAAAACACACCTCCGGAAAGTAAACGAAAACAAGCAGAACAAAAAAAATAGAGAAAACAAATGAAAGCATGCAAAATGAAGCGAAGGAAATCTCAAAAGAAAATAAATATCATACAGAACACACAATAATAAATAAAACCGCAACAGAAATCATGGACAGCATTACAGAGTTTTTTCCAAATGTTGGAAGCACACCAACGGAAACTAAAAGAAAGCAGCCCAAAGTAAAAAAAACTAGAGAAAGCAAAAAAATTAAAACTAACGAGCAAGAACTTACACAAGTAGACATGCCGGACCAATCATCAGATGAATCTATGGAAATAGAATCACTCTTACTGGAAGAAATGACTTTGGAAAACGAAAACAAAGAGACTGCAATAGATAAACATGCAAATAGTAAGTCTGCCAGCAGCAAAAAAAACCGCAATGAAAAAACGTTTAGCTCGCAGGTACGAGATAAAATTCCAGCACTCTAATCGGAAAAAAATATAAATAATATCCCCTACATACAAAAATATACAATTCAAATGAAGATAAATATTAGTGCAGTAAACGTCCGAGGTTTGAATTCAATTAAAAGAATGCAGCAAATTAAATATTGGATACAGACAACACAACCATCCATTTTAGGGCTATTGGAAACAAAAATTTATAGCGGATCCCGCTTTGATCCAGCGCTACATATGAATAAAATAGGCTTTTGCGCATGCTCCAGAGATACAGCAACGCCTTCAAATGGCACAGGTATTTTTATCAACCAACAATGCCCATTCACTACTTTTAAAATAATTTTTATAGATGCAAATCTCCTTATAACAACATTCAATCATAGACAACTTTCAATCAATGTTATTTTTGTATATATACCTCCGGGGCCAATAGTAATTAGCAGAATAATTGCTACAATAAATTCAATTCTAACTACCAATCCCCATCCCACTATTCTTGCTGGAGATTTTAATATGACCTATAAAAAGTTTGTCACAAAATGGTTACACCAACTTACAATACCACTAATGAGCGGGGAAGGATTTCTTCCACCGGACTCAGTATCTTTTTATAATAACAGACACGGTACTTTGATTGATCTGCTGTTTTATTCTCCCATGTTACACCATGCAATTGAAGTAAAACTTTCTCCCACCAATTTTTCTGATCATGCAGCACAAATAATGAAACTAAATTTAGACACACACTGCAATACTTTTAACAACATACAAAAAACAATAAGAATTCTACTTCCAAATAGCACTCCCGAGGCTCTCTTCTCAGAAATGTATATAATGTTAAACAAATTAAATCAAATTGAACTGGACCCGATTTCCAAATATATAGCATATATAAATACACTCTCGTTTAACATAAATCACATTACACAAAAATCCACCCCCCCTTCAAAATTAATCACATTAGCAGAGGAAATGAATAAAAGGATAATACAGGCAAAACCAGTCAAGAATAACCAAGCAAATATAATAAAGCTAACAAAATTATACAATCAAACCGTTGATAAACTGAAACAATATCTAGCAATAAAGAAAAAGAAAATTTGTCTCACACAACAACATACATGGACCCGCGGATATATTCGTTGGGCTTTAGGTTATCCATGCACAAACAAAGTACCAATGGCGCTAGAATGGGAAAATAGAGTGACAGCTGGTTATAATATGCTAGACCCTATATATAACTACTTCAAAAAAAAAACTAACTAAAAATAATCATTTCAAACCACTTGCAAATTATTTTGGCAAGCCAGAAACGGAAACACCTTTTGAAATAAAAGATTTTGCAATAGTTTTAAACTCAGTCCCAAGCACATGTCATCCAGGGCCACCAGGGATCCCACAATTTGTACTGTCACATCTCAGCCAATTCACAAATAAATATTTATGTCAACTTGCAAATCAATTATCACAGAAACTATACAATATACAAGGGCTATATCCAATATCAATGGTACCATTTATAAAAAAACAAGAACCAATTTCCACACTAGCCAATCTCCGACCAATCTCAATGGAGCCATTGGGAATAAAAATACTGGAAAAGGTCATAAAGGATAAAATTGAACAATACATAGTACCAATAATATCACAGCATCAATACGCAAAAAAGGGTCATCCACAGGGCAGGCAGCACTAATATATAAAACGCTAATCAATTCAGTTATTAAAAAGAAAAAATATGCACCAATGGTAGTCCAGCTGGATTTTGAAAGTGCTTTTGACTCTGTCCCAATAGAAACACTATTGAGTCAGCTAAAAGAAACACAGATACCTAAAACAATATTATATACAATAGGCAATTTGCTTCTAAATAGAGAAATACACATCACGCTCAATGGTAGATCCACATCATCATTCAATCCCAGCCAATCAATCCCGCAAGGTTCTCCACTAAGCACACTGCTATTTACCTTTTATTTAAATCCACTGATAGAGCAAATAAATAAAAAAATTCAAGGAATTCAAATACCAAATACTAATACATACATTCCCTGCATAGCTTATATGGATGATGTCACAGTGTTTCTAAACTCAAAAAAGCAAATACATATACTACAGGAAATAATAGAAGAATACACAAAAAATTTCAAATTAAAAATTAACATCAATAAATCAGTAGCATGGTCAATATACACAGGCAAAACAGACACACAAATTTATCAAGGTAAGCCCAGTAATTTCCTGGGTTTTCCTTTCCACTTGGGAATGAGCCAGATGAGAAGGAATATACAAAATAAACTCAAGTTTGAAGCAGAAAGGATCATAACATCACTCTCCAGATCATATCTCTCACTCTATGCAAAAGTGTCACTATTTAATCAACTTATAATGACCAAAATAACTTACTACCTGCCAATAATTACTTTTACAAAACAATTTACAAAGTCAATTAACTCACTCTGTAATAAACTATTATGGAACAGAAAAATAGTAGCAATTTCCTTAAAGCAACTTAACCAACCAACAAAATGGAATGGCCTTGGACTGCATGCTATACATACTTTCTACACACAAAAAACAGTAAATCTACTGATTACAATATTCAGACGTTTTCCAAACATAGAATCAAAAGAGGAAATCACACCAACGGACCGACCCCCACCCACAGACAATTATATAAATACACTATTGATAAGTATTAAAAACATTAAAGATAAAATAGCACTAAAGAATCCAATTAAATATACTTATTGGCAAATTCATGATTTTCTAACTCAAAGCCAAGAAAACAACAATAGGATAACAGTACTAGGAATAAATAATAGTCAATTACTCAAAAAGTACAAAACATGGTATTTAGAACCTAAATTGTTTGACTTCATCCTCAAATTGAATTTAAATGCACTACCTACAGCACATTTCATTCGGTTCAGAAGATTTTACCTAAATGTTGATCCAATGTGTGCTTTATGTCACCGGGAAGAAGAAACACAAGAACATTTAATATATCACTGTAAAGGCTTAGAAAAAGTCAGACAAATGATGGTGAATAATTACAGGAAAAGGGAAACCACAATAGAAAAAATGCTAAAGGCTTTCAATGAAAATAAAATACCTATAATACGTGCAGCAACTTTCAGTATATATGCCTTATGGTGTACTAGATGTGCTTTCACTTTAGGAAACAATCCAAGAAGACATCCCAACACATATCACAACAAACTAGGAAAACTTAATGAAAGGGACAATCTTCTAGCACCACCGGACATTTATGCTGCCACATGGTCTGTATTTAAAATAAAAGCAGCCTTATAATGGATAGACCAAATACAACCTCTGAAAAATGGAAAACTGAAATGAACTCATAATAAGAACTGAAAAATCTAAAAGGTGTGAACTGCAAAAGACGCTAATGGTTAAAAAAAACAAAAGTATATTTTCTGTGTTTCAAGATGTATCCTAGAATATGATGTTTTATACAATGTATTACTTGATAAGAATGTAACCTTTTTTTTGCCTAATAAAGTTTGCTTTGAAATATAATAATAATAATAATAATAATAATAATAATAATAATAATAATAATAATAATAATAATAATAATAATAATAATAATAATAATAATAATAATAATAATAATAATAATAATAATAATAATAATAATAATAATAATAATAATAATAATAATAATAATAATAATAATAATAATAATAATAATAATAATAATAATAATAATAATAATAATAATAATAATAATAATAATAATAATAATAATAATAATAATAATAATAATAATAATAATAATAATAATAATAATAATAATAATAATAATAATAATAATAATAATAATAATAATAATAATAATAATAATAATAATAATAATAATAATAATAATAATAATAATAATAATAATAATAATAATAATAATAATAATAATAATAATAATAATAATAATAATAATAATAATAATAATAATAATAATAAAGAACAAAGTATCCAATTCCTCAATTACAAATTAAATAATACATAAAAATAAATATAAGTATATATCTTACTTTAGGCAGACAGATATAATATTTAGAGTAAATAGATTAATATAAATAAAAGTTGATACAGGCTAATAGGTTAACTCTTACTTAGTTTTGTTCATCTTTTGCCAGCAAAACTTGGTTACATAAAAAAATAAACTGACTAATCGTTCTGACTACAACATTCCTTGAGATTATTTTATTTCACATTTTGTCAATGATGTTATATGAGTTTTGTTTACTTATTATTCCTGCACTCTGTCTTGACTGGATTGAAGATAAACAAGTTAATCCACATGATTTTTTTTAAATGTTATAAAAGTTTACACAGTTGCAATAGACAGTATACTTACTCTACTCCATACAAATAATTTGAAGTATTTTTCCACTTGTTGTCACATGATTGACCCAAGAATTTCTTACAGTTTAATAGTGTAGTTATCAGACATCAGTAGATCTTATCTTCTTTACTAGATGAGGCAACATAGATAAACCATATGATACAGCTAGGATGGAGTGATCATGTTTTTTTCTTCATGCCATAAAATTTTTCATTTAAAAGGTAGATAATATTACTTTCTTTCTTCATGGCTATGCTGGCTAAGATATGGACCACAAGAGCATCTATCAATCCATTCTGATAAGATTTAAATCATGTATATATGAAGTCATTATGTATTTAAATAGTAACACATTCTTTATAATCTTCCTTTAACTTTTTGCATGTAGATATGTTGTCTGATGGTAGCCTTCATGGTAAAACTTTCTATTCCACACCCTCTGCCAGCAACACCTATTCTGATAGAAATGTACATCCTCAACTCGTTTTATGTCATCAAGTGTTTTTTTAAATAACTGCTTTCATCCAAATTTCATCTCAATTCCATCTCAATGTTGCGTTTTTTGAAAATCAGCTTGGTTATCTCACTACAAATGTTATTGGCCTGTTTTTTAAAACACAGAAAATAAAACTGATGATGGTGATTAATAATTGGAAAAGAAAGGGGGAACACAATAAGAACAATATTATCCCTTACAATAATACAAATCCATTTCAGAATGTTAATAACCTTACTTTGCTTTAAGTCCATCTTATTTCATTTTTTCCCCAATGATTGATTTTATATTATAAAAAATAATTAACTTTCCCCAGAATAATATATTATAAATATAAATTAAGTGAAGAGCAATCAAAAGAAAAGCTATAATTGAATAATGATAATACAAAAGCATCTAAGCGCTTTCAAAAGCTCTCTATTATTCAATTATAGCTTTTTCTTTGATTGCATCTCAGGGCATCTAAGCGCTTTCAAAAGCTCTCTATTATTCAATTATAGCTTTTTCTTTGATTGCATCTCAGGGCATAATTTATATTTATAATGATTGATTTTATAATTAGTTAACAAAATTTCTTTTTTTTATTTTTATTTTATATACATAAATATTTTTTTGAGATCTATGCACCACAACTATAACCCTTTATCGACTGATTATTTAAAATCAATAAAAATGTTATTTATTAGTGTTACATTTGATACTCATATTTGCTACAATTAAAGAGAAAAAGAAGAATATATCCAAGAGTAGATTGAATACAAATATATTCTAAATTTAATATCATACATCTCATATCAATCGAAAAATAGTTAATTAACTAAAAATTAATAATTATTTGATTTAATTTTTAATCTATTGCTTACATTATTTAGATACTCAACAGTAAGAATGTCTTTGTGTGTGTGTATGTAAAGGATGGGGAGAGAAGTAAAGGCTTATCTTCATACATGACCACATATTTGGGTTAATTAAAAAACTTATAAAATTCTTTAGTTTATTATAATTGCAGAAAAAATACTATTAATTTTATCTTTTCTT
Organism: Epiperipatus broadwayi; assembly: GCA_028023455.1. Taxonomy (NCBI): domain Eukaryota; kingdom Metazoa; phylum Onychophora; class Udeonychophora; order Euonychophora; family Peripatidae; genus Epiperipatus; species Epiperipatus broadwayi. Next base: position 6,184,837 of record JAQFVV010000035.1, on the reverse strand, counting down.
AATACAATAACTATATAAAATTAGTTATTTTAACAAATGTTTTTTTTTTTGCTAGACATTTGTTTTCTTTTCTTTTCCTAATATCAAATTTCAATTCTTGCATATATAATTATCTAAAAAGTCAAAGATTAAGATTTTTCAATATAGGAATTTTTTAGGAAAAAACCCATATCATTTTTGCTTTTTGATGAACAAAATGATGTCCAAAAAGCTTATGGTTAAGACCTGTAGAGGTCCCTACTCTCGCATTTTTACTCGCACATTCCTGAGGTTACAGCCTTAGTAAATATTAAAACCTCTAAAGTGGTTTATTGCCTTTAATACCTCTGTTTCTGACAGCTGATAAGATATTCTACTTTAAATGCAATTCTTTTGGAGAAAGAAACCTACTATTATTGTTTTTTTTATAAAAAGAATATATTAAAATTATTGTATGTGGAATAAAATCTATCAAATGATACATAAGAGCAAAATTGGATAATCAACTTTGTTGTAGCCGTTTTTAAGAAGAAGAAAAGAATGATATATTGGTCTCTGATGCTTGGAATAAAGTGTTCAAATGAACTGCATAAAAGTAGTCGAAACGTGAAATAGTTTTCAGAAAAATATTTAAAAGAAAGTGCTTCAATCTAAAAACTACAGGAGTTTACTTAAATAGATTTTCTAGTAATCATTGTCTATATTTAAAATTTAATAGTCTCAATAGGCACTTTCAAAAAGATGTCAAGTGGTAAGAAGAGTTCCAAAAGCTGTAGTATTCTTTTTGAACAAAAAAATTTATTGTTGTTTATTATTTTTGCATAACAATTCTGTAACTTATTGTATAGTTGTATTTATGTTTTCATAATACAGTGTACTGGGAAAAGAGTGACATTGAGTAAAAGATATGAATCTTGAAATGTTTACATGTATGTATGTGAGATTCTTATATTAATTTAATTAATCTTTTTTAAAATAATTTATGGGCACATATTCATTTTACTTATTTATACCAGATAAAGAATAAAATAATTACTGCCAGATAATAATTATTATTGATGCTAATTTTTGTTATTTAAAATTCAAATAACATTTTCATGCATGGAAATTCCCAGTGTACATTTATATTCAAATTGTACACCATCTAGTATATAACTGGGGAAAATTCAGGATTGTTAATATTTGTGAAGTTTTACTTGCTGTTAGCTGGGCAAAATTTACAATAAAATGTTTGTAAGTAATGGTATGATACAACTAAAATGTGCATTTAAACATTTTCATTATCAAGTATTTATAATTCCATCTATTTAAAAAACCAAATATTTTTGTAGTTAATAGTCAAGAGTGGAAATGTTAAATTTTATTCAAGAAAATGTTTAATCTGATCCTGAGGAAATTGCATTATATCCTTACAATAAGCCACTCAAAGAGTATTTTCTATTTATTTCTTTTTTTATTTTAAAATTGTCACATGATTATATTATTATTATTATTATTATTATTATTATTATTATTATTATTATTATTATTATTATTATTATTATTATTATTATTATTATTATTATTATTATTATTATTATTATTATTATTATTATTATTATTATTATTATTATTATTATTATTATTATTATTATTATTATTATTATTATTATTATTATTATTATTATTATTTATTACTGCAAGAGGACTTATAAAATATGATTGATGTTATGAATTATATGATTGCTTATTTAGTTGTGAGCTTAATTTGATTTTATGTCTATAGTAATTTGTATAGTTTTTAGACCAAGGGTATCAGCTTTATGAAATACTACATCTTATTCCAATACTATCATGACATGAGCTTTAAATAAATGATGATTGATCCATATAAGCCAAACTGATTCCATTATAATATATATGGTGTACGTGTTCTTATTATTAGCAACTTAGTTTATGCAAAACTATTTAATTTTTAATATATATAAAAGACATATTTTGCGGATTCGTCCCTGTTAAAAAAATTTTAATTTACCAACGTTTTGACTTGATCAGACAAGTCATCTACTGGGTGATAAATGGTAGAAAGACAGTTATAGACATGTCTTTTATATGTGCAATCTGTGAAAATCATATATTGTAAGATGCAATCGATAAGTACCTTATGGTCGATAAAAAGTCAATACATTGGATAAGCCAAAATCCATGAATGTACTCTCCAAATAATGACCAAGTAAGCATAAAATAAAATATAGGTCTAAACACAGGTCTGGATTATTATAAGACCTCTAAGGCATCAAATAATCATATAATTTAAGTCCTCTTGTAGAATTAAGTGAACAATCAAAGAATAAAGTCTCTTATGGACTAAGTTCACATTGACTAATATATCGATCATTGGTTGATTAATAAGTCTTAATTACATCCCATAAACAAAAATAATAAATAGTAATAATAATGATCTGGAGTTCTTAAGTATTCAATAATTTAATTGTAAAGAATCCTAGCTTTGCAATGATAATTTAAAATTATAAAATAATTTAAGTTCTTTTACTAATTAGCGGCAATAATAGCAATGAGGACTTTTATTTTCTTTTACATCTTATCAACACTTTCTTCCTTCAAATGAAATGCAGATTTATCTAAAGATAGGTTTAAACATAATATTGGCTAGCAAAGATTTACTCTTATTTTAGTACTTATGTCACTGGCTAAATAAAATCAAGTTTTCTTAAAATAACTATCTAACAACAGCAAAGTTAAAGTGATGCAGCTGGTAAAAGGGAATTTTATTTTTATATGCCAAAGCGTCGGCCGGAAAGCGAACCCCGGGACAACTGCTTGTAAGGCAGCTGTGCTAACCACTCGGCCATCAATACTTGACAGGTAAAATCAAACACATTATCAGGTACTCTAACAACAACAGCACCAATAAAGTAATCTTATATAAATCTAATTGCATGTCTAATAGATTGCATGAATTGTATCAATGTGACAACTTCAAAATAATATGTACTGTACTCTTATATACATTTTAAATATTTTTACTACTTGAATGGATTTTCTGGTATATGGATGTGACAAATGGCAACAAACGCAAAAACGTAATTAAAAAATAAAATAAACATTTATTACAAAGACTAAATATATTTCTTTGTTTACAATTTGACAAAATAAATAATTTATTTACTATTATTTACAAAATAAAATAAAAAATTATGTATATATGTATATAACATTAAAGTAGCAACTTTTTGCTTGTAGATGTTTATAAAACATACATAAATCGTCCACTGTGATCCCTCAAAATACTATAAACATGAATACAATCATTTATATACAATCATTTAAATACAAAATAAAGAATAAAATAAAATGAGATAGACAAGGAACCTTGGATCTGAGAGCACTGCACCTAGATCTTAGAATATAATGCAACCCTCCAGCAGCCACCTTTTATTTCTACTTAACTACAAAACTATGAGTCTTAAATTGAAACACTATAATATTTCTGATTATCAATCTTAATTTTTTGTCTTTGAAAAATATGCATTGGACTATAGCTTTTTTAACATTTATCTATAATCCTATTTATTTACTTTCATCTGATAACTCTTGCAACATTTTCTGACTGTTTGAAACATTATTTGGAAAAGCAATCATATCATCTCAAAATTTAGATGACTTAAATATGACCTACAATATTTTTATTTCTGCCGCTTCCCATTTTATTCAATATACTTTTTGTAAAACAAAACGTTTTAGATGTAGAATCATTCTGTCTATATCTTTGTCAATAATAATCTTCTTAGTGTCCCCATAAAATTTGATCATTGCTGTTAAATTCAAATAAATTATTCTCTAGAATGTGGCACAAACCTGAATCTATATCATGATAATCCCAAACATTAATCATTGGGAAAATTGCTTATAATTGAAATGCTACTTCCTATTATGAAATTTTTAAAAGCTAATGCAAATCATAAACTTAGCACTTGCAGCCATATGGCATTGAGAACAGAAAAAACAATTCAGAATGTTATTAAACAATCCAAAACAAAGCATAATTCTCCATATAGTAGTGCCATCTTGTGCTAACAAGAGCAATCAATGGAAGCCAGAAGGCTTGTGCATAAAATCCCTAGCTAGTGCCTACTTATCCAATATCCCCAGACTAGTTTCTGGCTTGTGGCCTTCATCAGTGAGGAGCCTTGGATCTGAGAGCACTGCACCTAGATCTTAGGATCTAAATAGGGATTTTATGCACAAGCCTTCTGGCATCCATTGATTGCTCTTTTTAGCACAAGATGGCACTACTATAAAACAATTATTGTGCTAGTATGAGATAGTGATCATGTGATGCTTAGTGGTTTAATTCAGAATGTTGTGGTAACTCTTTTATTCTCCAACTAATAGTAGCTAGAAACCTATTCATCAACTGATATTGGAATTTTACCTGAATTTACTGTAGTTTGATCAGATAACCAATCTTTAAGATATCTTGAGAGATTCTCAGCTATCTGACTAAATTGTTCAGAACCATTTTGGATTTGTATTCTAACACAGATATATTAGAGTAAGTCACTAACCACTATACAGTATTCAAAAACTTGTTTTCATAATAAATAAGCAAGACTTTGCAATAAACTATGTTTTAAATGAAAATTTTTATCACGTTTTAAAAATTAATCTTATAATAAATTTAAAATTTGGTAATCAGATTTGCTATAATTCTCGATTGTTTAGGTGAAACACATATTGATTTTTTTTTTTTTACTATAGATCCAACTTTTTAACTTATTACAGGAAATATAAATTCATTATTATAAAATTTTATTAAGTTATATAATTTAAAAACGGAGTTGTGCTTTCGATACTTAAAAGTTTAGTTCAAGTGATGATTTATATATAAAAAAAAATATCTGGGAAATTGACATGAAACTATCCTCCACATCAATACTTGCCTTGCCCACTTTGCAAGCTAGAATGACCTGATCTAAAACAGAGAAATAAAAGTATCTAAAATGTCTTCTATACTTTTTTTTTTTAAGTGTCATAGCATCGGACGCAACCCGGGCAACTGTCTGCTAGTGCAAGGGGACCTCTCGACACTAATGTCTTCTATACTTCAGAACTATTATTAATCAGCTTAAGCGTTATATCAGTGAATGGCATTTGTCTATAAAAGGGACAGAATAGCGTTTAATTACATTGCATCATAAACAGTGGACAATGAAAGAATTATAAAATAACATGTCTATCAATAAAAATAGCTTATACACGTTAATATTTTATTTCATTATTTATTGTTATGTAATTATTACGTTATTACTAGATATTATTTAGTTTGTGTGAATAATATTTGTTTTTAGTAGTTTTTTAACCTCTACTTGAACTAAATTTGCACTGTTGTTAATTTTAAACCTTCATACCTTTTTTTTAAAAAAAAAATTTCTATCTAATCATTTTTATCGATATTTATGGGTTTTTTTATTCTTATTTATTATATTTAAATGTATAACCTGTTTTTAATTTTATTATATACCCCAGAGAATTAAATTAAAAATTCACCTCAGGGTCTGAATTGTTCACCTCCACAGAGACGTAACGTGAAGTTGACTTATTATTCAATATTCAACAAAATATAATAATAGTAATATTTTTTTTAAGTTTGGATCAATTAAATAGAATTTACCAGATAAAATTTATATAAATATTTGATATGGGACGGTTTTAAAACCATTAATTTAAAAAAATGTAAATTATATGAGATTTATTACTTTATCATGTAGCTTAATAAAGTTTATGAAATGTTTCTAAATATCAAATGCAAAATAAATTATGCTAAGGTAGAATAAAGCAAATTGTTTTTCGAAGAGAAACATATTTTCATAATTAAATATCAAAATAGTTAATTTTCGGAAGGGATCATATGTATTAATGTTTAATTAGAGATTTAATTCTTGATTTCTAAACAGCATGGAACAGACTGTATCAGAAATCTGTGATGAACAAATGTATTTACATAAATCATATAACTCCTTAATCAATCTGTTTATTTGATAGTGTGATGTGTATTAGTATTTCATAATTAAACTATAATGTTGGAAATAAAAATAATTGTTTTGTCAAGCGTTGTTAGCAGAGAGATCAGAGCAGTTGCCTTGCAAGCAAGCAGTTGGTTGCAGACATGTTTGCCTCCCAGCCGATGCTATTTATGGTTCAGTATATTTATATGAACATTAAAGATTGCAACTTGACCATAAAGACTGAAATTATTGATACAAAGAAGTTTAAATAAACCTCCTTAAACCAGTAAAACAGGTAAATATAACCTGTTTTGAATGTAGACTAATAATTAGTCAATTATAACATTCAAATTGCAATTGTAATTTTCACATTGCACTTAATGTGTTACTTAAATAATAAGTGTAATAATGCTTAAAACTAAATGGATTCATAAGTAATTATTAAATTTTAGTCTCCATGATCAAGTTGCAATCTTTAGTATTTATATAAATATATTGGACCATAAATAAAGGTGATATTCCATCTTTATTATTACTACGAGGTTGCCATGACAACAGATTGAAATTATTGATTGTTATTGATATTGGGATTGTCTAAGTGTTGACTGATTTTAATGATTACTTATAAACCCATTTAGCCTTGCTGTTATTACATTTATTATTTATAATACATTGGTTATAATTTGAAAATTGTAATTGCAGTTTGAATGTTAGAATTGTCTAATTATTAGTCTGTATTCAGAACAGATTATAATTCATCATCATCATCAACCATTATCAATCCACTGCAGGATGAAGGTCTCTTCAAGTTTAATCCATCTTCTCCGATCTTTAGCTTCTCTTCTCCACAACACCCCTGCACATTTTCTTATTTCATCCATCCATCTCACTTGTGGTCTCTTTCTGGGTCTTTTACAATCTCTTGGAATCCAGTTTAAAATTTCAATTGTCCATATATTATCATCTCTTCTAGCAATATGTCCAGCCCAACTCCATTTCAATCTTTTAATTTTTTCAATAAGGTCAGTAACACCTGTTTGTTGTCTTACCCATACATTGCGTTTTCGATCTCTTCTTGTTACTCCCAACATACATCTCTCCATACTCCTTTGAGTGGTCTGAAGTCTCTGTATTGCTCTTCTATTAAGTGTCCAAGTCTCAGATCCATAAGTAAGAACTGGTAAAACACATTTGTTAAAAACCATCCTTTTCAAACACATAGGCATATTTTCTTTTAGTATCAAGTTATTTCTACCAAAAGCATTCCAACCAAGTTTAATTCTATGATTAATTTCCTCCATTATGTTTCCATCTGTATTAATAATCTGACCAAGGTATTTGTAACTGTTAACTTCTTCTAATTCTTCATAATCAATCTTTATTTTCATATTTTGAGCAAATCGATTAAACATTACTTTAGTCTTTTTAACATTTATCTTTAGTCCTACTTTTCTACTTTCATCTGCTAACTCCTGCAACATTTCCTGCAGCTCTGAAGCATTATTTGCAAAAATAACTACATCATATGCAAAATCTAAATGACTTAAATACTCTCCATTAACTTTCACTCCTTTAGTTTCCCATTTTAATCCACAAAATACTTCTTGTAGCACTGCTGTAAAAAGTTTTGGAGATATGGAGTCACCTTGTCTTACACCTTTCTCAATGTTGATTTTTCCAGTATCATTATGTAATCTAATTGTTGCTGTTGCATTTTTATAAATATTCTTTAAAATATGACAATATCCTGGATCTATACCTTGATGATCCAATGCTTTAATCACTGAAGAAATGTGTATAGAATCGAATGTCTTTTCATAATCTACAAATCCAAAACATAATGACAACTCATATTCGTTTGTCCTTTCTATGACTTCTCTCAATACCTGGATATGATCTATTGTGCTAAAACCACTTTTAAATCCAGCTTGTTCTCTTGGTTGGTGGAAATCCAAAGTTCTCTGTAGACGAGTTATAATTATCTTGATAAAAATTTTATATAAAACTGATAAAAGGCTGATAGGTCTGTGATTTCTAATATCTTCTTTATCACCTTTTTTAAATATTAATATTATTACTGCATTCTTCCAATCTTCCAGTACATCTTTATCATTTAGACATTTGGTATATAACTTTGCTAAAATTGTTTCTATTTCTTCACCTCCTTCTTTTAATATATCAATTATAATTCCATCATTTCCTGGAGCCTTTCCTTTCTTCATACACTTAATTGCATGTCTCACTTCTTCATTTAAAATTCTGGGCAATTTGGAAGATGTAATAGATATAGGAGGTACTTGTTCTTTATTACTATATAATTCTTGATAAAAATCTTCTACCAATTTCATGATGTCATCTCTCTTTTTAGTAATAATTCCATCTTTTTTTCTTATTGCAGATAGAAATTTCCTACCAATACCAAAATGTTGTTTAACATTTTTGAGACTTTTATTTTCTTCTACAGCTTTCCTTGCTATTTCACAGTTATACTTTCTTATATCATTTTCAACTCTTTTCCATACCATTTTACAAAATTCGAGATATTCAATTCTTTGTAATACATCATTTTTGTATATCTTCATATTCCTTCTTTTCTTCAAAAATTCTCTAGTCTCAGTAGAAATTTTATTAGTCAATTGCTGCTTTTTTCTACCAGCTATGTTTGTTGCAGTTTTTAAAAGTGTATCAGTTATTTTCATATTAATTTCATTCAAATCTGAATCATGTTCAAAATCTCCTAACACTTGAAACCTATTTGTAAGTTCTAATTTAAATTCATTAGAATGTTTCTGAAGATTAGGAATATCAACTGTAAATATTGTTTTTCTTAATAATTTTTGTCTCTCTAGTTTTACATTAACACGTAACTTACACCTTACTAATCGATGATCACTTCCTGTGTTAAATTTATTAAGAACATTACAATCTTGAAATATATATTTTCTGTTAGTCAAAATATAATCCAATTCTGCTGTACCTTCATTTGGATGCTTCCATGTCCATTTCCTTTTAACATTTTTCACAAAAAATGAATTCATAATATAAAGTTTTTTTTTTCTGCAAACTCCACAAGTCTATGTCCTCTCTCATTTCTATTACCATAACCAAAATTACCTACAGCACTTTCATTTGTTTACCAATTCTAGCATTAAAGTCTCCCATAACAATTTTAAAATGTTGTTTATTCTGATCAAAAGCCTTTTGTACATCCATATAAAAATCTTCTACTACTTCGTCACTATGAGAACTTATTGGGGCATAAACCTGAATTATCTGCATTTGGTATCTGCTATTAAGTTGTATATCTAATCTTGCCACTCTGTCCAATACACCATCAATCTCCACAATATTGTTCTTCCACTTTTTATTTATAATGAATCCTACTCCACTTGTATTTCCAATATGTGTGCCTTTATAATAGAGTATATGTCCACTTTTTAAATCAATTGTTTCTTCTCCTTTTCTTCTAACTTCACAAAGTCCAATAATGTCCCATTTAATATAAGACAGTTCTTCTTCTAATTCTTACAATCTTCCTTCACTTGAAAGTACCTAAATAAAAATATAATTACTTGTTTAAAAACCTTTAAACTTCTTTGTATCAATAATATCAGTCTTTATAATCAAGTTACTATCATTAGTGTATATATAAAAATATGGGATTAAAAGGTTACCTTGACAACAGATTGAAATTGTTGATTGTTATTGATATTGGGATTGTTTAAGTGTTGTGATTTTAATGATTACTTATAAATCCATTTAGCCTTCAGCATCACTATATTTATTTTATATGCGTATGTTTTATTTTTAAAAATCAATGGTTATAAGTTTCAGGATAGCATTAACAATGCAAAGCACAGGAATTCTTACAATATTATTGACACTTAGTCAGATTATATTATGATAGTGTAAAAATTGTTTTAAAATATTAATATTTTAAAGCATAATTTTATAGATTTATCTGTGATATTGACATTTTGTCATTTAGGTTTTAAGAACATTCCAATAAAAAAGATCATTTTATACAATTAATCTGCTTCCCTTATCTATCAGTGACAAAAATATTTTCAATTTTGATTATGAACTTTTTGCTTCAATTTTTGCAAAGTTCAAATATAATTTTTTTAAATTTGTTTCATTTGTGAATGTTAATATCTATCAAATTAAGTCAAATTTATTATATTCTGACATATAATAACAGTTTAATACTAAAATTAAAGTTGAACACTTTCAAAATGCTCACCAGGGAGAACAATTAAATATTTTAAAGTGTGAGAGGATTAATGTAATAAACTCAATCATTTTAAAAAATGGTTCATCATTTTGTTTTCTAAAATTTCCTTTTTATTTCTTAAAATATAAATAAAAAATAAATTTAAAATCTTGCATACATAATTATCTAATGAATTAAAGATTTATGATTTGTTAAGGTCAGAAAGCTTCTGCGAAAAAAAATGTTTTTGTTTTTTTTTACGTATTTGGTAAAGAAAAAGGTGGCAGAACATTTGATTTAAATTTTAAAATAGTTTCTACTTTAAAACTATTTATAACTTTCCAATATATTATATATTATTAAGAGTACTAGTAAATTTGAAATATATTAATGAGTTAGAAAAGAATTCTGAAAAAAAGTTATCATTTTTATTTTTGTTTTAAATTGTCATATGTGGAATAGGTATTTCCTTTTAAAGCATATTTACTCAAAGAAAAACTTTACAAATAGTAAATAAATGCACAATTGGGTAATAAATTTCACTATAACTCTCATTAAAGAAAGAAAAAATATCAATAAAATGTACTTAACTTGCCATTAAAATTATTGAGAAAATAAATATATCACTTTCTCATATATAAACCAACTATATACCAGTTTTTATTAAAATAAAATTAACATATTTCAAAAACCTTCAGACAAACACTGGAATACACTTTGAATAAATAAAAGTAATGGAAGAATAAAAGAAAAATACTCTAACAATGATGTGAAAATATTTTTTTGCAAATAGATTATAGAACTGAATATTTTCTATATTTAAAAGCTTTCATTTCAATGAATAATTAAAAAAAAAACAATGGTTAATTAAAAAAGAATTCCAATAGCTGTAATTTTTTTTTTTTTTTTAAAGAAAAATTAAGATATTTTTTGTTTATCACTTTTATATAATTCTGTAATTTCGTATGTAATTGTGTTTACTGCAATATTATTAGATATAATAATACAATGCATTTAAGAAAAATATTATTCTTGGATATTTTTTTATGTTGTCTTTATAATGGAGGAAGATAGAGAAAGACTGTGCAAAATGTGAAAGATGGAATCATCATCATCATCAACCATTATCATTCCACTGCAGGATGAAGGTCTCTCCAAGTTTAATCCATCTTCTCCCATCTTTAGCTTCTCTTCTCCACATCACTCCTGCACACTTTCTTATTTCATCCATCCATCTCACATGTGGTCTCTTTCTGGGTCTTTTACAATCTCTTGGAATATAGTTTCAGATTTCAATTGTCCATCTATTATCATCTCCAAATGTGGAATATATGCATATATATGATATCCTGACATTAACTTAATCTCACTTTAAATTAAATATTTATATGTGTGGGCAAGCTATAAGTTTGTATATTTATTTTTATATCAGAAGAGGAATAAAGCAATTTCTACTTGATAATAATTATTATCAGCTCTAGTTCTGTTATTTAAAAGACTAAGTATTATTATTATCTGAATTTGATTCTTAGAAATTACAATTATGGAATCATTGTTATCAACTGCATAACTGTTCATTAAAATATTTTTTATTGTATGGACTTTGTTAGGGAAGTATTTTCTGAATCCAAATATTTAATATTGCATCCTAATTATACCTCATTCGCAATATTAATGAATATTATTCCCTAAATAAGATAAAAATATATCTAGGATAGTTTAGGATCACCATTATTAATGCAACATTCTTTGTTGATGCCTGAGCAAAAGTAATTTTTTTATTATTTTTGTGATTTAGAATTAAATAATTTTGTAAGTGTAATTTAATAGTAACAGACTGGTGAGATTTATTTTTAAACATTCATACTATTAAATGTTATTTGATTCATTTATTAAGGAAATAAATATGAATTTGTAGTTAGTAAAAATATATGTTTTATTTTAATGTGTTTGGTCTGATCCTGGAGAAGTCTGCATTATATCCCCACTGATAATTATATTGCCATTATGTAGTAGAACAGAGGAATTATATAATATAAATCTTATGATCATTTAATTAATGATAAACTTAGTTTGCCATATGATAAGAGTCTTGGTTTTTAAATCATATATATATATATATATATATATATATATATATATATATATATATATATATATATATATATATATATATATATATATATATATATACTTAAAACATTACTTTCATCATATATATTTTAACCTCATGAATAAAAACTTCTAAAAAATGATTAAAATACCTGTGATTAAATAGGGAAAGTATTAAGTATGTTTAAGATGTTATACATTGAAAAAATTAAACTGGAATTAAATTAATTATTCCATATCATTGTAGGCTAAAATTGATTTATATCGACAAATATTTAATATCTAGGAGGATAGTGATCGTATGAGAAGTAGTGCAAAAAAACATCCCTTTAGATTAACTTGTAATAATAAATTATAATTATTTGAATCAATGAGAATGTTTTTTGCAAGCATAAATTTAATTGATCGATGTTATCCAATGGAAAAAAAACAGGCTAATCTTTTATACCACATGAATATTTGTATTAGGTATTTTGGAGATTTGAACACTTACAATCACACAAGAATAGCAATATAGCTTCTTATATCAAAAGAAGTTTTATAATCTTTTTATTTTATATGAATTTTTTCTAATCATACAATTCATCATTGAATATCATATCCGAAACAGTTTTCCTTTATGATAGACAGATACAAATTCTATTCCATTTGCAATCTTTATATATTATAAATGCATAGAATAATTGCATAATTAAGTCGCATGCAGTTTATATGCAATTATATGAGTAAATCTCAGTACTACCTATGCATAACTCAAACAATTACATATAACCTAGCATGTGACTTGATTATGTATTTAATTTTTATATTTAAAAGATTTGTCAAGGTGTGTAAAAATTACAAATAAAATAAAAATTGTCTCTATTTTTTTATTATGTAAAACTTTTTGATATATTTAATTGTGATTGTGCATAGCTAAAAATTCATGCCATAAAATAGATTGCAAACATTTATTATTACAAAACGCTTATAATGTTATTCTGGCATGATTACAAATATGTAAATTTTTATTACGCTAGATGAAGATACATTTATTGCATCTGAAAAACAATTATTCAATATAAAAGATTACTAATGTTTTAAGTTAATTTAAAAAGAAAGCATTGTGATTGCTCAAATAATTATATACAGACTATCTTGTGATTATTAATTATATAAATATATATGAATTTATGTAATATTGTATTGTTTTTATATGTGCTCTTTTTTTTCATTCTGTTATCAAAACACTGAAATTTATTAATTTTATAGTTTGTATTAACTTCTAACGTTTTAACTTCTTTATATATAGATCATCTTAAGAACTTAGTTACACACACACACATATATATATATATATAAAGGCTTAACATATACATATAATTAATGTAATATTTAAATATATGGGTACCTTATATTTCTGAAGTTTAGATGTAATTATAGGCGATTTGTACCCAGGTATTCTAGCTCCCTTCCGCTATCTAATCTATCTCATACATATTTTTTTATAAATTAAATTAAATAAAACAGTGCGAATATTAATAGTAAAGTCTTCCTCGTAACACATACGTATTTTTTATTGTCTTAAAATATGTATTATAATGCAATAATTGTACACCTCTCCACAAGGTGTTAAAAACTTTGTATGGAGTCTAACAATTATCAAAATTGGGCGAGGGAATCAGGTGTTGATACCTCTATAACACTGCTGATTATTATTCATTAAGAAAGACTTATCTATCTTTGGGCTAGGGATAATGTCTATCTTAATAAATAATTAGTAACAGTTGTTAATATACTTTTGTAAAATCGTTTCTATCAAAATTGTACAATAGAAAATTTGAAACCTGTCAATTAAACTATAGTAATTTTCTGTATATATATATTATATACTGAACAAATGAAGATATGTGATCTGGGCTAACTGAAGAATGCTGTTTCAGAGCAAAATGCGCATCTTCACATGTCTTTTATTATATGTTTCAGTGATGTGTGATGAAATAAAAGTTTGAAATATACTTAAACACATATCATATAAAGTTAAGTTTAAAGTATCTTTAAAAATAAAGCGTGTATCAAATTAAATTGTAACATGTGTTCTATGGATTACTTGAAAAAGTGTATATTTCTAATGTATCTGTGGGAGAGATTGGCCTGATGAATGATTATGATAGGATTGAATATTTTTTATATAGATGAAATTATTGTACATTAAAAGAGTCTAAATTGTCTTATAAATCTGATCATATTTTGCATAAGATCTGGCATTGATGAAATGAGTTTAAGGAGTATAATTTCTCTGGGAGGGGGGTGCATAATGATTTTTATAAACTTCCATAATTTTTGAAAAGTTATTTGAAATTTAAAAAAAGAAATGAACATCGATCAAATTTTACTTATACTTTGTTGGTAATAGAATGACAATTGTCGAAGCAATTTTTTTTCAAGTGCAAGAAAAGAGTTTATTCAAAAAATATATTTGTTTTAATACGAAATATTGGCATTTGTCTAATTGCAAATAATGCTCAAACTAATATAAAACTCACCTTCTGCCTAAATTAATAACAATAATACCAAAATAGCTACTCAATATTGAAAATCAAAATTTTAAATTCTCTGTAGAAACATTTTCCGGGTTCATTTCGTGACAACGGAATGAAGCAAAATAATTAATTATTTCATAATAAAATTAAAATAATTAATTAACTGAATATTTATGAAAAAATAAAAAAATATTATAATATGATATAGGAAATAATATCCTGTCTCTTAATAAATGTTATAATCATTTTACTTTTTTCATTGTTTTTTTAATACTGTATGTATATGTGTGATTCTTTTTTATCTTTAAGAAGACTGGGAAAAGGATAAGATAATTTTGAGTGTAAAGAAATTAAATTCGATGGCATTGGTTTTCTTTTACTGTGTCTATGTTTGAGCATATCTATATAATTTTCAAATCTATGATCAAAAATATTAGACTTGAATTAATATTAATTTATGCAATCTTTTTTTATAAAACTATTTTAGGTTTAAGAGTAAAATAGTCTTTTATTTAATAATCGTAGATTACTGGTGATAATGTTAAAAACTGTTTTAAAGGATTTAATGATTATATAGTTGTATATGCTGATCTTTCAGTATGATGATGATGACATTAAGATCAGCTACAGAAATTAGTTGGCTTTAAGGTGGCTTTTGATATAGTCAATTGGAAATATATTCTTTATACAAACATCTATATGAATGCAATCTGATGATTTGCCACCCAGAACTGTGTACTAAAAAATCAACTAAACTGAAGAATTATATGCAACTGTCAGGGATCTTTCAAACCTAATCATTAAATTCCACAGGGTTAATCACTTGTGTCATTGATATTTGGAATTTATATAAATCCTCTGATTAAGGGAATTGAACAATGTACTAAAAATCTTTTTTTCTCTCCATGTTGAAACTACTGTCCAAGCCATATTCCTTTTTTACTGATGTCTTGAATAATCTTCAGAATCCTCCCAAATATTCCTGTTTTTCACATACAAGTTTACAAGTCTTTTTTGTGGCATCCCAATTAATCTGCCTAAAATGCAATTAAGTCATCATTTAAACAATCTCATCATTAACACATACAGTATGAATACATTTCCCCTCAAAATTGATGTATCCCATTGTAAAACTTTATATAATGAATGCTATTCTTAATAGAATACTTGTATACTATAGTCAAAGGATGTGACTTTTTAAAAATCCCTTTTATAAACTTGTATCTATAATGAAAACATACATCTGGGGCTCATTTTTACATCTTCTGTTCATTAGAACAATGTGCTATTTTATACACAAAGGAGAGTTCAATTTGATATGTCCCAAATCTTTTGTAACTTATGTTAGAGCCAAAATGTATACTATGACACTTATTAATCTAATACTTAGAGCCATCCCCTCTCCAATACCATTGTTTGTGTCAATTTCATACATCAAATGTTTCTTTTTCAAGCTCATACTATTGAGCATTCTAATCTATTAGGCTAGTATAACATCAAATTTCTTGTTGGAAAATCATTTAAAGATTTAAATAAGATGATTTATCTATCCACACATTTACAGACAACACTTCCAGTTGCTCAGACTCTATCCAAGTTCCAGAATATTTGCACTCCTCAATCATGGTTGAAATTTTTTTTTTAAATTTATTACAGGGTACAATTCTAACCAAAAGTTTCTTAATGACTGATTCAGGCTAAATCTTGAACCTACATATATTTGTGCAGTAATTATCCAGAAGAAATGCTACACCTTTTTCAAATCTTCCCATACTTCTCATCTCTATGCCTATTCATGTTTGATAAGTGTATAATTAACCTCATGTAATTACTTTAAAAAATATATATATGCAACTGTAATTATTCACACACTAAGAACCATATAACTTGCACACTATTTTATAATTTTGCCCATAAGAAATACAATATATTCAAAAGAAATAACAAGGAATGCTTCAACTCATACCTATAATCTGAAATTTTTACAGGAATATCATGACCAAAACTTGGCAATCAACAATCTACCATAGTTGTTCTCTCTTATAGCTTAAACCTTTACTTCTATTATAACTTCCGATCGGGATTTCACTTCTGAAAATAAATATCTGAACATTTGTTCAATTTAGTCCTCTTGATTATATGAGAATATGACATTCTTCAAATTTAGATTACATGTCATGGAGTTAAACAACTTATCCTAAAAATTATGGTTGTAGTTTCTTCAAACTTTAGCTAATATAACCTAAATTTATTTTATTGTAAATATATTAATATTTGTGTATAGTTTGTTATTAATAAAAAGGAGATAAATTGTCATTAAGATTTTGCAAAAGTTGTATAATTGTAAATTTACTTTTGTTTAATTAATATGGAATACATATGCATGTGTTTGCGCACGTTGGGTGTAAATTAAATTTTTCAATGACCTCATTAAAACCTGCTTGCAAAATCAAAAAAATTATTGGGTATAAATAAAAAAATTTCATTAGTAAACCTGTTATAGGAAAATTAATTATAAAACTAAACTACTAAAATTAGTTGTCTTTGTAATTAAAACGCGCTGAAATGAAAAAATATTAAATCACACGACTGAATATTTATATAAAAGTCTTTGTGTAAATATGTATATATTACATATACATGCAAACCAATACCCATATGTATTCATATACCATTAATATAAATCATGGCATGAGTTTTATATAAATATTTTCAGATTATATTTTAGATTTACTAACCCCAGCTATTTCAAATCAATTAGTAACTTTTAATTTAATTTTTTTTCTCTGTGTGTGATGGGGGGAGGGGGTTATTACTTTTCCTACTGATAAGAGATTTTCCATATGCCTTGATCTTTTAGTCAGTTTTAAAACATTTTCTTTAATAGCTTATATAAGTAATATTTACTAAAGCAATAAACTTAAAGCATATGCGGTTGAAAATGCGAAAGTAGGGACCTGTATAGCTCTTAACAACAAGCTTACGCATTGGAAGAAAAGAGGGAAACCCTTCTTTACTTCAACCTACTTTCTATATAAATAGGTGAAGCTGAAGCGGTTAGATCTGAGAACTGAAACTATTCAATACTTCACTGATTAAGCCCACAATTCCTATTATACATTCACGCTGGGGGGAGGGGACTTTTTCTATTTTTTGACTTAGTGAACCAATGGAGCATATCACAATATCACACTTAATATTTAATTTTATAATTCAAAGCTTAATCACAGAAGTAATCGTATCCTTAATTTTCTATAAATCTTTTCCACTCATCTCTTAGCTAAACAATAATGTAATATAAAACTCCAAATAATTTTTTTTCTCATGTGTCATAGCATCAGCCGGGAAGCGAACCCGCTAACTCAAGACAACTGCTTGTAAAGCAGCTGTCACTGACCTCTTAACCACCAATGCTTGGTTCTCTAATAATCCAATTTATCTGATCCCAATATTTAGATACATTTTTTAATTAATTTATTACGTTTTTTTTTTTTAATTAGATGAGTATAATCTAAGTTTATCATTTTACAGTGCATTGATCAAAAACTGAATTAAACAGGATGTGATCCATGAAAAAATCTCATATAGAATTTTAAAATTGAAAGCCAAGAATAATTAAATAAATGCCTAATCTTCATTCAGATAAACTAGAATTTGAAGATAATTACTATTTGATTTATGATATTTGAGACAAGTATTTTACAAAGTTAATAAAAGTATTAATAATGATATCCATTCAAAGGTATATTTTTTATCTTCACCTGCAAACAATATAAAAATATGGATTATAAATAAATATTTTTAGCTGCTGAAGTTAAAGAAGATATTAAAATGAGATATAACACTATTGCTTATTCACTTTTATTAGCAAATATTGCAATGTTTATATAGATATACTTACTAAGACAATAAAGCCAATTACTCAAGGCTTTAATAGGTTTATAAATGTAGATGATAACAACTCTTATGCAATCAACAATCTCAATCTGTAGTTGCCTTGATTACAGGTTGAGATTGTTGATAGCTTAAGGGCTGAATGTTATATATATAAAGAGAGAGAGAGCATTTTTGTATTTATGAAAACAATTACCTATTGCGAAAATAATGACCCAAGGCTTATTAAATGAATTCTAATAGTTTTTTTTATTTTTTTATAATATTAATTAATCATTTAGCATTAAAAAAAGATTAATTAATCTTGCTCAATCAACATTTTAAAAGCTGGGAGCAATTCTTAGGAAAGTTAGTATCATTGTCAAAATAAGAGTCATAGATTACCCTATCTCTTAAGCTTGTAAGTTATAAAACAATGAGGATTGCCAATTTCTCTACAAGCTTTATGATAAATGCTGTCTTTCATGATTTTTTTATACTCTTTATTATGAGAATACACAAGTGGATTTTATTCATTTTCATCAAATTTGCAGAAATTTTGACTGGAAGTCAAAATAACTAAGCATTAATTATTTGTTAAATCTGAACTTTTGTAATTTGGTAACAATCTATTACTTTATTTTAAAATCAAAAATAATTTTTCAAAGACACATTTATATCAAAGTTCCTTGAATCAGTGGAAAAAGGAAAAAATAAAATTGATCATCAAATAGGATTTTTCATTAGCTAATTATGATTTTAATGTTTAACAGAAATAACCCACTACCATAAATATTATAAACAAATCCAAACTTACAATTGAAACTGGCTATATACATTACTCTTGTGAATATAATATTCAATTGATTTGATGAATTCCATGTTTAGTTTCTTTCATGACAATAAGTGCTTTACTATACTTATCAGTAATCTGTGTAATATTTAATTACTTTACTTGTTTAAGATCTACACACCCATGCATATATATAATGGGATGGCCTATTTGATAGCCTTAGTTGAGGCACCAAATATAACGGAACAGCATTTAATCATCCCAGTTGATGCGTCAAATATAACATAATCGATTATATTTAATGCTTGGAAATCATTAACTTAATGCTTCACAGTTAGGTTCGCCAAACATAACAGAATGGATTATATTTAAAATCTAAGTTGGTCTTGTTAAATATAAGGAGATAATTAAATTCCCTAGAAAGAGGATATGCATTTCACTACAATCAGACTTTGGGTCTTCAGGTAGAATGCTAGAAATGAATCGATGAAATACTAAGTCCATGATTATATCTATCTTTATTATGCTAGCTCAATAATTTTTAAATAAGTTTTAATATAATTTAGACTAGTTCATCTATCTCTCATCCCTCTTTCAGTCACCATTATGCCATGATATTCAAACTCATGGAGAATTTGCAATTAGCTCTTTTCAGGGATAATTCAAAACAAGTTATTATTTAATATGCCTTTATATAAGCATTAACTAACAATTGATATTCATATGATATTTATAATACTAGCACATATATAATTTAATAATTATTAGACAAAGAGATCAAGTTAATAAATCAATATTTAATAAACAATAAAAAATATAATATAATAGATAATAAAATATTAATAAATAAATACAGATAAATTTTACCATTTTAAAAATATTAATAAATAATATTCTATTTAATACCCTATGATAAAATTCAATTCGATAATAAACTTTCTAATTTAAAGAAAATAGTTTAAATTAACAGATATAAAAACAATATCTGGATTCAAAAATTAATAATTTATGTAACTTATTAATTTATTTACCATTCTTATTTATATGTTTCATAATTACTAATATATAAGTACTATTTACAATTGTATAACTTATATATTATATGTATTTTTGATAAATAAAATACATTAAACGTTTACAATATTATGTAGTAAATACAATATAATCCTGTTTAAAATATCTATTAAATAATAACTATTCTTTATATCCTTCATCTAATTTGATGAATTATGTCAAGCTTTCAATTAATTATATTTAATAATAAATATAATTTTCCTATTAAGATATAATGATGTGATGCCAAATTTGAAATAAAGATAATAATAATAATAATAAACATATTAAAATAATATAAGCATTTTTATAATATATATAAATAAATAATAAAGAAAACTTATTTTCCAGAGTTGAGAGTAGATATTGAAGTTTATAATTCATCATCCTAATGAAGATCTTTTATGAAGTATATTATTAATCCATTGGTATAATGATGATTATATTTATCCTTAATTGATAAACTGTTAATAATATCCAATGACTTGATTGATATAATATGTAGTAAATATTCTTCAAATGATGATGTTCTTAATCTCCATTTTTCTATTATCATTAGACGTTCTTTTCAATTAATATTTCAAAATAGCATGCAAGGTTGGTTTTGAATCTTTTACGATACAAAGCTGTTCTATTCAAAGCACATTGTTTTATCCTATATATATATACATATATATATATATATATATAATTATCTTAAATTTATATATATCTGAAAAATAACGGAAGTGTTAAAACAACATAGTTTCCAAAAAACTTAAACAGATGTTCTTTTCTTTTATATTGCTATTCTTTTAAGATTTAATAGAAAATTAAAATATTTTCCTTGCAGACTTTTAATCCACAGATTATCTTAATTTGGAAAAGTTAATATTTAAATTCCAATCATTGAACAGTAGTATTGATAAAAGAAAAAGTTATTTAAACAGAAATGGTTTTCTTTTCTTCTTCTTAATAACAAGAGAATGAATGAATCTGCTTGTGTGTTGTTACAAGTTCATGCTTTATTTAAATATTAATTGTTCAATAGACATTAAGATTTAATAATAAAATATATTTAAAATTATTTATTATTCCACCTCAAATCTGGCATTTTACTCAAAAACTTGACATTAATATATATACTGTTTTAAGTTCACATATATATAAAATCATTCATTTCAACTCCAAATCTGGCATTTTATTCAAAAGCTTAAGGTATGTATTATTTAAAACTCACATGTATATATAAATAGTTTATATATGTATACATAATAAAATAGTCAAATAAATTTTATATTTATAAATAATTTCATAAGAGATAAAATACATTAGACCAATAATAATAACTGTAAGTTACTATTATATTTCCCCTTCCCTTTGGAAATTTAAAATTTTAATTTAAGTTAAAATTTTAAACACTTACAACTATTTTAGTATGTTCTTATAATTTAATTGCATTTATACTTGGATTTTATGAAGGGTTGAATATTTTTTAACTGTTATATCTTCCTAATACTTAGGCTATACTATTCTTTTGATAATGATCAAAAAAAATTAAGGACTTTGATGGTTAATTTTTTTTTTTTATAAAAAATAAAAAAATAAAAAATAATGTGTTTCCTTCTTGGACAACACAAATATATTTACTAGCCTTATTCCTGCTTCTTTAAGACTTATGGATTTGAAAAGGACTAAATAAATACTAGAGTATCCATTTATTAATATGAATTGACTCTATTGTTTTTACTTATTTCAAGGCATTAAAGAATACCCTCACCAAAGCTAATGTTCTTAATATATTTCTCTTTACATTGGTCACTATTATTATTTTTTTATATATACAACTGTATGGTTTACACTACCCAATTCTTATCTTGATATTCACCTTATTTCTTTATTTAACATTATAAACAGCCAAAATAAGGTTTTAAAATTCGTGAATTATATGTACCACGAATCTCTCCTTCTTGGTTAATCCAAAATGCATTTGGACCTGCCTTTTTAACAATAGTATAAGGTCCTTCATATGTGTTGTAGAATTTATATTTATTCTCTAAAGGATTACTAGGATGGAAAGTCTTTATCAAAACTTTATCTCCAAATTTAAATTCATAAATACGTTTTTTTTATTCTGATTTCTATTACTTGCCATTTTAACAAGTTGTTTATGAGCTTGTAAAATGTCATTTTCTCCATCTATTTTGGGTTCATAAATTATAGGTTTATATTTTTTTAAATAATATAAGTATAATTTGATGAAAATGTAGTCGTACGGGTGAGAATATTTCGCCAAGACTAGTAAGTATTCTTCTTATACATACTTATATACATATACAACATATACATCTATAATTGTATATTTATACTTTATAGATTTATAAATTATGTTGGTATTTTATTACCTTACCATATTAACCATTTGGTGTACTTCCTATTCTAGATCAAGTAACCAAAGATTAAATTTCATCAAACAAGTGTATACATGTTTAATTTAATTTTTCTATATCTAATTCCTTCATCAATATTTATGTCATCAAAATTTCTATATATACATTTTTTTAACAAACTATAATGGGTTCAATCATTGTCTGTTTTCATTTTTAAATGGTCACAATCCTTGAAAGTCCTTCCATAATATGTGTTTATCTTCATTAAGCACAATAATTCATGTGTTAAATGAATGTAAATGGATCTTCACAAGTATTACATCACTTATGGAATATATGACCTTTTTGAATTTCTGAAGTACTCATTTGAGAAATTAATAATTCATTCTTATTATTAACTCTACAAGTATTTAAATTTAATCCTTCTAAACCAATATTAATAAAATAATTTTCAGTTTCATGCATTATATAATACTGAAAATTTAATCTATTATTAAAGATAATTATTTGTTGTGGATCTTTTTTAATAAATTCTAAATAATTCCAACTAAGACTCTGTTTTTTATTATTATCATAGATATTTATATTAGTTTTAAGAGAATCATCCCTTATCTCAAACAATACCTGATGTGAAAAAATAGATTTTGGGTTAAAGTCATTTATCTTATCAAGATCTTTAACAACAATTTCCAAATCATTCACTACTTCATTTTCTATTTTTTTATTATGTTGAGTCTTATGTCTTATCTCTGTTTGTTGCATCTCCATGACTTGTGTGTTTTGGAAACTTTTTACTTTATTCATTTCTACAATTCCTTTTGAATTTAATGGATTTAAACTAATCATTCCAAAAATGTTGTGCTGATTCTTTATATCTATACTCTGTTGTGTAATATCAAAATGGTTTTGATAATTTTCTTCTGTAGTAATCAACTGAACTAATAATAATGATTTACTCTGAGTATCATCATTACATTCAAAGTAAGTTTGAAGTTCTTCTTGTTGATTGTTGATCTTATTCTTCATTGTGTCATTCATGATTGTTTTAATAGAATTTATTTGTGGAGTTATTATTGACTCCTCTAAAACAAGATTAATAGGATATTTTCCTATTCCATCATTGGGAATCTGAGATATCCAACCAGTAGAAAATTCAGGGTCAAGTAAAGTTTCAGCATAAAAATAATGTTTATTACCTGGATTCAAAAATAAAACCATGTAAATCTTTTTGTAAGATAATAGCTTGTTTTTGATTATTTGAACTACGAATAATAATTCTATCATCTGTTTCATACAAAGAAGACCAATTTCCAATAGCTAAACATGTTGAATCAAGTGAAAACAAAATAAGTCGACTAAAAATACAAGGTTTAACTTGATTACGTGCATTCTGTAGTTCTTTTAAACATAATTCCAAACTATCCTTTTTATAAAAGTTACAACTATTATACATATTAGCAAATTTTCCCTCCAAAATAATCTCTAAAGAAATTATTTTATTCTCCAAAGATCTAAGTTGATGGTTAATAGTCTCTAATACATTATTCTGAGATTCTATCTCATTATTTTGCTTAGTAGAGAGTTGATCTATTCTTGCGTGTGTTCGTTGTCTATCTTCTTGGATTTCATTCCGTATTTTATTTTGTTCTTCCTTTACTTCTTCCCTAAAAATTCCTTGATTTTTATACATTTCATCACATTTAACATTTAATCTATCTATGATGTCATTTTGGAACTCACTAAACCGCTGTTGACATTTTGAATTATTTTCGTCAATTTCATTCTTTAGATCATTTAATGTTTGTTTAATTTCTATGTTATCTTTTTTAACATTATCCACATTTAAATTTAATTGTTGGATTTTTGTAGATAGTTTATTTTCAATTCCTGTTATTTCAACCTTCAAATCGTCTTTTAAACTATCTATTTTTTTTATTATTATTTTCATCCAATTTTTGATTCAAATCACTTTTTAAGTTACATATGTCACTTCTAAAACTAGAACTATTTTCGTCCAATTTTTTATTATTATCACTTAATTTTTGACTTAAACTATCAATATTATCATCTAATTTTTTATTATTATCATCTAATTTTATATTATCATCTAATTTTTTATTAATATCATTCATAAATATTTGTAACATTTTCATTAAAGCTATGCTATTGTCTATAGCCTGTGTTGTATCAACATTAAATGATTGATTAATCCTAATTGTAGATAATTGATTTAAATCTTCATCAACTATATTTTGTGTTTGAGATAATACTTGATCTAAACTCTATGTTTGTTGAGGGTATTCAATTATAGTTGTAGAACCCCCAGATGCTTGTACTAATGATGATTGTTCTATAATATTACTATCATCACTTAGTTCACTTTGCAAATCATCTTGCATTTGACTAGAGCATTCAATATCTTTGTTTGAAAATGTTTTCCCACTTCGAAGCATAATAAATTTTAACTTAATTTAAATATTACTCAAGTTTATATATTTTTATAACTAAAATATTATATCGTAAAGTTCTCTACCACCCCATGCTATTTATATATACTTATGATGTTCTAATGATATATGTGTATATTTTTAAACATCTATGTCTATAGAAAAACTTTATCCCACTTAACTCTTATTTAAAACACAATTTAATAATTAGTTATTTAAATATAGATCTCTCTAAATCATATTATATATATTATCATTTTTTTATTTATATTAATCTTGTAATTATAAACACCATATGAATCTTCATAACAACATACTTGTTACTAAAAATAATCAATTAATCTATCCATGACTTTTTCACTATATGTAATAATATAGAATCATTAATTCAAAGCCCCACTTAATATACTAAATATGTAATAGTATATAATTTATACCTGTGATGAACTTAAATATTCAATGCCTAAAACGTTGCACGCCAAATATAATGGGATGTCGGTTTATACCTGTGGTGAACTTAAATGTTCAATGCCCAAAATGTTGTGTGACAAATATATATAAGCAGTCTACAGGGAATAAGATTTAATAATTCGAAGCTCCAAACATTTGGGTCGCCAAATATAACGAGACAGATTATATTTAAAATCTAAGTTGGTCTTGTTAAATATAAGGAGATGATTAAATTCCCTAGAAAGTGGATATGCATTTCATTACAATCAGACTTTAGGTCTTCAGGTAGAATGCTAGAAATGAATCGATGAAATGCTAAGTCCATGATTATATCTATCTTTATTATGCTAGCTCAATAATATTTAAATAAGTTTTAATATAATTTAGACTAGTTCATCTATTTCTCATCCCTCTTTCAGTCACCATTATGCCACGATATTCAAACTCATGGAGAATTTGCAATTAGCTCTTTTCAGGGATAATTCAAAACAAGTTATTATTTAATATGCCTTTATATAAGCATTAACTAACAATTGATATTCATATGATATTTATAATACTAGCACATATATAATATAATTTAATAATGATTAGACAAAGAGATCAAGTTAATAAATCAATATTTAATAAACAATAAAAAATATAATATAATAGATAATAAAATATTAATAAATAAATACGGATGAATTTTACCATTTTAAAATATTAATAACAATATCCCCATCTAATACCCTATGATAAAATTCTATACTATAATAAACTATTCTTATACTGTAATTATTATATGGCTTAGCTCAGTTGAGGTTATAGGATATTGTATTCATATAGAGGCAAATAAGGACAATAAAACATTTATGGATAACAATTCTGTAACACTAATTTAATCATATGCCACACATTTATTCAATTATAAAACCATTGCCAAATTGTTAATCATCATATTTATTAGGATCTGGTACCTTTATATCCATATCACTATCTATTCTAAGCAAAGTAAAATATAATATTGGCACTGTAATATTGGAATCTCTCAACTCCAGACAAATTAAATAAAACTTGACATATACTGGCAAATTTAGATATTCTAGGGCAGTGGTCTTCAACCTTTTTACACCTGCGGACCGGTAAAAATAAGGATAAGGTTCCGTGGACCAGCAAAAATAAGGATAAGATTTCACAGAGCGGCAGAAGTCTATAGATAAATTTTCTTAAAGATAAGCATAATTGTTATAACTGATCAAAACAACAATGTTAAATATATAAGATAAAGTTTTATATATGGAGTTTATATAATAAAAAACTTTTTTTTACAATTTTTTTTAGAAAAGTAATAAAAAAATTAATTCTAGCCACCCCTTCCCCCATAAATATCTGTGATAACTAGAAAAACAAATTAATTTATGAATGATTGATTAGATTTTGTTTTCGTTCTGTTTTCTTTTTTTTTTTTTAATTGAGTAAAAATGAGATGAAAAAATAAATAAAAATTGCTATATTAATTAAAAGTTTAAACTTTTATTATTTATTATTACAAACTTTTTACTGCCCGTCTAGCATGTGGACCTGCAGAAAAGTTCTGCGGCCCAGTGCCAAGCCGCAGACCAAGGGTTGAAGAACACTGTTCTAGGGCCATGTTATATTAGCCATGTGTGTGTGTGTGGAAATGGAGAATCGAACATATATAATCAAACAATTCATATGGGCTATTAATTCAATAAAACATTTATTAAAAATAAAAGACAAAATAAATAATAAATAAAAAAAAAGTATTATTTATGCACCTTGCTAACCAATTACATTTCTTCTACAGTAAAACCAAAATTGACTAATATTTAATATATGAATCATATATTTTCGAATATGTGCGCTTTTATAACATTGTAAATATAATGTATTTCTAAAACATACTTTTATTAGCTTATTTATAAAATATATAGTACAACAAATTAATCATTTTTCTTTTCATACGTATTATAAAAATTTATAAAACACTTATCAGTTATAATCAGTGTAGATCATCTAACATTAACTATACAAAAATGAAGAAAGGCAGGGTAAACAATAACCAAACACTTACACCTATATACATGGGGATTAAATAATATCTCCAAACTCAATCTAAATAATCTAATCATCCCTCAATCATTTCTACCTCCAACTACACCCAATACACTTCTTACATAAACAAACTTATAATAGACAAGGTTTTAATTCTTTATTTTTTTAAATAAACTTCATTAACGAAATTGAAGCATAATAAATACAATTTAAAAAAAAATATATAGCATCACACACACATCCGAATATCTATAATCACCTATAATATAATTTCTAGATCATACAAAATAATAGATTATCATATTATAATAATATGAAGTTACATTGTTTTTTTAAAAAGAAAAAAAAATTGATTATACATGTATTATAAGTAATAAGAAAAATACTTATCAATATCCAATCATTACATGTTAAGTTTTTTTTAAAATTTGAAAGTTGAATGAAACATACATATCAAGTTCAAAGACAACAGTAAATTATAACATAAAAAAAAATGTCTATCCGATTATTAAAGCATAATTTGTTAAGAATGACAATAGTTTTTTTTTATCCTAGAATTTTGTGATAGGCATTGTAAATAACATTTGCATGCATTGAAATTATTTTATTATATATGCGTGAATAGCAAAGTTATACAATATAAAATTATCCTCTTGATATAAGATTAAATGGATAAACTTTTTCATTTTAAATTTTATTTTGCAGAATATTAATAGAAAATTCTTAAAATTGAAAATACACATCAAGCGTTTAATTATAGCATTTAATAAGAAAATTTTAGCTAGCTTTATTTTAAATAATTTTGTCATTCTGATATTATTTATTTTTGGTAATACTTTAAAATAAATCATAATTACTTAGCTTACATAACATCCAGGCATTTTAAAGGTAGTGAAATGGATCATCATTTGACAGAAATTTGGAACTGGCTTCCCTTTGGGGGGTTTATCTCTTCATTTTTATATTATTCCAGTAGTATAGTAGAAAATCCTCCATAGGTATATCATCAGAATCCTCACGATGTTTTTTTATTTGTTCTAATACTCTTAGAGAGTTATTGATTCTTTTAAGCTTTATTTTTTTTATAGCTTCTTCCTTGGAATTTTTTTTATACTTTTTTTCAAGTTTTAAACTTTCTGTCTCTCCTCACTCATGCCCTCTGTGTTTCTTATTACAATCAACTTTGGAAGTGTGCCAAAATTTTTACTTATAAAATTTTAACAATACAATATTTGAATGGAATAAAACATAATAAATAAAAAAAATATCAAATATTAATTTACAAATGTTATTCACTAATATACAAATAATCTTTATCATTTTAAATATAAGATTATGAACAATACATAATCAGTAAATAATAAATAAAATATAGAAAAGAAAATTCTAATTAATAATATATCTGTTTCTGCTTATTATGACATGTAAATTTTTCTACTACATACAAACTTCCCTGATGTTGTTTATCCTCCTCTTCCACTATCAAACATATATAATCCAAAACTCTACCAATCAGTACACCCAATTAAAGTTTTAATTTTTTAAATCCTAATTTTAACTAGCAAATTACATCACAATTCATTTTTCTCAGATAACTATCTTTAGACATTGTTAACACAAATGTGAACTTCCCACATTTCTTCCTGGTGCCAACCTGGAAGGTCACAATCCTTCCCCCTTATGAAAGAAAAATGAATTGGATAAACAACAATCAATATTAATAGAACATCAATCTTTACATTAAGATCATTCCACAATTAGAAAATTATGTTTGTCGAATAAACATAAAACAATAAAACACTTGTTTCTATTATATTTTAGCAACATTAAATAAGCAAGAAAAAAAATAACTAAATTCTATATTGAACAATATGTATAACTTTTTATTAATCATGTCTTCCAGGATACGGAATCAAACTGCAAGCATTATAAGTAACTTTAAACCTTGCTTGATTATTCTTTATTTCCTTTCTTCTGACAAGTTTATCTCTAAGAGACATTTTCTCAACCGTCTTTAGTCTAGTTTTTACCTTTCTATGCTTGATCCTTTTATTTCTGGATGTCTTTAAACCCATGACATTGATCAACCCTACATTTTTTTTTAGTTTGATTTTAGCTTTTCCAATTTCTTTTATATCATCTACACTTTTACTAAGATAACTTATCTTAACCTTCTCTTTACTCATCTCTTTGAATTTTACTTTAATTTTCTTCATATGTTTATTGTGATTAATTACCTCTCTCATGAAATCTACTTTAGTTTTCTTTTTACTTTTACATTTAAGCTTTACTTTGACTTTGCCTAAATCTTTTTCATGATTAATAACTTTTCTAAGAATATTTAAATCAAATTTCTTTGTACTCTTATTTTTACATTTTATTTTCACTTTACTGACTTCTCTAGCATGACTAACACTTTCTATTAAACATTTCATACACATATTACATGTTTAGTATCTCCATAAAATATTTTTTTGAAAACATTCGCCTTCACCTTATGTTCTAAATAATCAAGAACACACTTTAAATTGATGTTTTCATTTTTATTTCTAAACTTATTACTGGTGATATCAGTAACCTTTAGCAATTTATTCTCCAAATTTTTTAGATATTTCATATCTAAGAAAATTATTTCTATCTTCATTGATTTACTAATTTCTTTCTCTTTATCAAGATTCTTCTTGAAATATTTGAGCATGTCTATAACTACATCCTTATCTAATTCTGAGTCTTGATTAACCATTTCTCTAAGTTCTTTGTATACATCTATTTCATCACTGACTAAACTAATGTTCTTATTAATCTGCATAACTTGGTCATTAATATTATCTTGCATTTCTAGCTTCATTTTGGGTATTTCTAACTTTGTTTCTAACTTTGTTTCTAGTTTCACTTCTAATTTTATCTCTGACATTTCTGACTTTATTTCAACCATCCTCTTCTCTGATTTCTTTTGACTCAATTTTATTTCTATTGCTATCTCTGATTCCTGATTTTTTACTTTCTCCTCCACAACTTGCATCTGCCTAACTATACTAGCTTTTATTTCTACCATTTCTGACTTCATTTCTGAAACTTCCAATTTTATTTCTGCCATCCTCTTCCCTGACTTATCTTGATTCAATTTTATTTCTTTTAGTTCTGACTTCAATTCTACAAACATCTCTTCTGACTTTTCTCTATCTTCTACTCGACCAGACTTTAGTTCTACTTCACCAAACTTTAGTTCTACTTGACAAGACTTTAGTTCTTTTAGTTTTGTTAATATATTTCTTAACAACATCAACATATCACCATCTAGAGTTTGAGAGATAGTATCTCTCATCCTATTAGATTCTCCATATGACATATCTATAACTTCATTTCCTGATTCAAGGTCAGGGGACATCGCAACAATGTCTGGAGATAGTGTCTCTTGAGACCCTCCCAAACTATCATATAAGTTAAACTCTTCCATTTTATAATCTCTTAAAAATTTATTAATACTACTTAAAGAAAATATGGTTTACCAGCTCCAACCTCCACCAAACTAACAATTCAAATTCACCATCATTACCTAAAACCACATAAAATTTCCACAATTTTATTTTTCCATATAATGTTCGATTTTCCACACACACATAGATAAGAAGACATTAAGTTTTAACTAGATAACATTAATCTAAACATAGCTGAAATTATTAATTAAATTTTACATGATCCACTATAGTTACACCGATTGAAATTATTGATAAAAGACCAAAATGATTTAAACATGTTCATTTATCTTTATGCTGTGTTGGGTGCATTCAAATATTATAACCAGCATTTATACCCCTCCCCCAAATGAATTTTATAACCAAAATAAAATTAATGATGATATGCATTTACTATGACAACTGATATACAATTTTTAATGAAATATGAAAGATGCCAACCTTTGCATAAGAATATAGAAAATAGCTTTTTAAGAATGAGCTATATATTCAAGTTATATATTCATCCATTCTTCTAAAGATCCAACAGATACTGACAGCCAAAAGAATTATTAGCAGTTCACAATTTTGAAATAGATAAAAGAATTCCATCACTGCTCTTAAAACAGACAATGCTCCATGAACACTCTGATGATCGTCCCACTTTAGTCACTCTAAGCTACCACAATCCATAATATTTTACTACAAACACTATCACAATGCCTGCTTATATACAAGTCTTAGGGGCTATTTATAAAATATTGTCTTGCTCATCTTTGGGAATCTTAGAGACAAATATTACATATATATTAGAAAGAACTATGCCTTGCTCTCTCTGGAGTCTTAGAGGCAAAATCATGGCAGGACTACTGTTAACTGCTTCATGATAACTAACAACTGATATCATAATTTGGGTTGGAGCAGTGAATGAGAACAATCAGTCACCAGTGACATGAATACACCATATCCTTAAGACAATAACAAAAACTCTCCATCCATCACCAAAACTTGCAATACAACCAATGAAACTCCAACAATCAAGTATGCTATTTAACCTTCAAAATTATAGACTTTCTATAACAGAAGTGTTCCGGATATGAACAACATTACCACTTTATAATTTAACACTATCAATAATTCTATGCTTATCTAGCAGCAATGCTATATTACATTAACAAGCTCAAAAAATAAAATAATGCTATCAACTTTAACATTTATTATAAGTTACGATATTTATATAGCTCTATAATTGAAACTAAGCTGTTTCATGGTTGTATTTATTTATTTCATCTAAAAAAATGTTTTTGTAAACTATACATTTGACATTAATATATCAACTACACATCTTTCAGGTATTGGCTTATTTCAAACTCTAATTGGCTTATTTCAAACCTTAGTTAATGCCCCATTTATCCCTAGTTCTATTTTGTCAAACACTTCTATTAATCTTCCAGATTGATATAAAAAAATTCTTGAATAAGAAAACTGCCAACTTGATTTTATTTTGGAATCAATTTTGCAATAACTGTATATTTAAAACAGGAATAAAGTAATTCTAATGACACTGGATTACTTCTCATCTCAGGTATATGCCAATATATATCAACAAAATATAAACACTCTACAAGATATGAGATTTGGACAGCCATTTAAACCCTTGGCAGCTGTGGCCTCTATGTATCTATCGAGCCATCCATGTTGGTCACCACTTATCCCTATCTACAATAATCATCAATCAAATCCAACATGCTGGCTGTTATTCCACTCCACTATCATTAACTAATGATGCTGCCACATTGTGTGCCAATCATAATAGAATGTATAATATATAATCTCCAATAAAGAACAAAATACACATATGAACAAAGATGAATCGATCACCAATCATTGTGCAACCATTTAACTCATAAATATATCGAGCATTTAACTCATAAACGTTGAGGCATCCACATTGGGCAAGCCACTTCACCCACCCTGTAACCTCTGACTTCTTCCCTTATTTCACTGTATTAGATTTATAAATGCCCAGGTGCCAATTCTATACAAGATAGAATAAAATTTATAACTGTAAATTGCTTTTAAACTTATTTAAAATATTCTTATACTGTAATTATTCTATGGCTTAGCTCAGTTGAGGTTATAGGATATGGTATTCATATAGGAGGCAAATAAGAACAATAGAACATTTATGGATAACAATTCTGTAACACTAATTTAATCATATGCCACACATTTATTCAATTATAAAACCATTGCTAAATTGTCAATCATCATATTTATTACAGGATAGACAATGATTAGGATCGGTACCTTTATATCCATATCACTATCTATTCTAAGCAAAGTAAAATATAATATTGGCACTGTAATATTGGGATCTCTCAACTCCAGACAAATTAAATAAAACTTGACTTATACTGGCAAATTTAGATATTCTAGGGCTATGTTATGTTAACCATATGTGTGTGTGTGGAAATGGAGAATCGAACATATATAATCAAGCAATTTATATGGGCTATTAATTCAATAAAACATTTATTAAAAATAAAAGACAAAATAAATAATAAATAAAAAAAAATATTATTTTATGCACCTTGCTAACCAATTACATTTCTCTTATAGTAAAACCAAAATTGACTAATATTTAATATATGAATCATATATTTTCGAATATGTGCATTTTTATAACATTGTAAATATAATGTATTTCTAAAACATACTTTTATTAGCTTATTTATAAAATACATAGTACAACAAATTAATCATTTTTTTTTTCATACATATTATAAAAATTTATAAAACACTTATCTGTTATAATCAGTGTAGATCATCTAACATTAACTATACAAAAATGAAGAAAGGCAGAGGAAAACAATAACCAAATACTTACACCTATATACATGGGGATTAAATAATATCTCCAAACTCAATCTAAATAATCTAATCATCCCTCAATCATTTCTACCTCCAACTACACCCAATACACTTCCTACATAAACAAACTTATAACAGACAAGGTTTTAATTCTTTATTTTTTTAAATAAACTTCATTAACGAAATTGAAGCATAATAAATACAATTAAAAAAATAATAATAATTTATAGCATCATGCACACATCCGAATATCTATAATCACCTATAATATAATTTCTAGATCATACAAAATAATAGATTATCATATTATAATAATATGAAGTTACATTGTTTTTTTTTTTTTAAAAAAAAATTGATTATACATTTATTATAAGCAATAACAAAAAATACTTATCAATATCCAATCATTACATGTTAAGTTTTTTTAAAAATTTGAAAGTTGAATGAAACATACATATCAATTTCAAAGACAACAGTAAATTATAACATAAAAAAAATGTCTATCCAATTGTTAAAGCATAATTTGTTAAGAATGACAATAGTTTTTTTTTATCTTAGAATTCTGTGATAGGCATTGTAAATAACATTTGCATGCATTGGAATTATTTTATTATATATGCGCGAATAGCAAAGTTATACAATATAAAATTATTCTCTTGATATAAGATTAAATGGATAAACTTTTTCATTTTAAATTTTATTTAGCAGAATATTGATAGAAAATTCTTAAAATTGAAAATACACATCAAGCATTTAATTATAGCGTTTAATAAGAAAATTTTAGCTAGCTTTATTTTAAACAATTTTGTCATTCTGATATTATTTATTTTTGGTAATACTTTAAAATAAATCATAATTACTTAGCTTACATAACATCCAGGCATTTTAAAGGTAGTGAAATGGATCATCATTTGACAGAAATTTGGAGCTGGCTTCCCTTTGGGGGGTTTATCTCTTCATTTTTATATTATTCCAGTAGTATAATAGAAAATCCTCCATAGGTATATCATCAGAATCCTTGCGATGTTTTTTTTATTTGTTCTAATACTCTTAGAGAGTTATTGATTCTTTTAAGCTTTATTTTTTTTTATAACTTCTTCCTTGGAATTTTTTTTATACTTTCCTTCAAGTTTTAAACTTTCTGTCTCTCCTCACTCATGCCCTCTATGTTTCTTATTACAATCAAATGTGCCAGAATTTTTACTTATAAAATTTTAACAATACAATATTTGAACGGAATAAAACATAATAAATAAAAAAAATATCAAATATTAATTTACACATGTTATTCACTAATATACAAATAATCTTTATCATTTTAAATATAAGATTATGAACAATACATAATCAGTAAATAATAAATAAAATATAGAAAAGAAAATTCTAATTAATAATATATCTATGTTTCTGCTTATTATGACATGTAAATTTTTCTACTACATACAAACGTCCCTGATGTTGTTCATCCTCCTCTTCCACTACCAAACATATATAATCCAAAACTCTACCAATCAGTACACCCAATTAAAGTTTTAATTTTTTAAATCCTAATTTTAACTAGCAAATTACATCACAATTCATTTTTCTCAGATAACTATCTTTAGCCATTGTTAACACAAATGTGAACTTCCCACATTTCTTCCTGGTGCCAACCTGGAAGGTCACAATATATATATATATATATATATATATATATATATATATATATATATATATATATATATATATATATATATATATATATATTTAAAGCATGCTAAAAGATCTAAACAAGCTTTTCTGATAAATGCTAGAAGATAAAAGAAATGAGGTGCTAGGATATTCAGACACTAGATCTAAAATAACAACTTAAGTACAGCATTTATCTAATACTTAATTATTAAGTAGAAAATCTGAAATTTTCAGACATCTATATGGTTTCAAATTTAGCTGTCTAACTTAAATAGCCATATGGGACTAAACTAAATTACAAACTTAATAAGTTAAGTCATGTAATGTATGACTTGATTTTCTTACTATTATAGTTTTGCTTTTGATGTTTTGGTGATGTTATATTGATAAAGCTATTAACATATGGTATATCTGAATTCAGTCCCTTATGGCTATTTAAATTAGATATCTGGATTTGAAGAGATACAGATGTCTGAAAAATTCAGATTTTCCACTTAATAGTTAAGTATTAGATAAATTCTGCTAAAAAAATGTTCAAAGTACAGTGGATAAATTAAATTCATATGTTGTTATAATAGCATCTAGATCATTACTGTAATATACCAACAGTTTATTACATGTTAAAAGATCTTATGTTTTTTGAAATGCTGAATCATGTTTACTAGTTCATGTCTAACATTGTTTTTAAAAACTTATGAATTTAAAAGTCTATGTTTTGGGCTTCATCGAATTTTTTAATGCCCTTATCTTACCTGGATTAGAATATTTTCCTTTTGCATTAATAATGTGTTTGAGAAACTTTATTTTCTTAATAGATGAAATACCTTTATAAATATTTATTTAGCTCACACTTTTTCCAACTTTGAGTAGACTGTGAATTCTCACTTTTCCAATTCTGGCTCTGTCTTAGCAGTAACCAAGATTTTATCCAAATAGGGAATCATACCATCCATAGATTTGAAAAGAATGTTCACTTTTGTTTGGAAAAAGTTTGCAACTACTGTGATACTGTACGACAAGTTATTGCACTTATATATTCTCTTATGAGTAGTCATTGTTAATATTTCCAATGTTTTTTTCAGTTACTGCAATCTGATGGAATTCTGCCTTTAGATGTAACCACAAAATCAATAACTTTTTGCAATGGCAGTAGCACCTCACAACTTTTTGAATATATTTGTTCAATGTGACTAAAGAATCACCACACAATCTCAAATTTCTATATGGCTTTGTTATTGTAACTTCTGATATGGCCCAAGATAAATATTTCTTTTGGTGTTAAGATTTCTTTAGAACACATCTCACCAAGCATTTTCTCTACTTTTTCTTTGAGAGTGAATGGCACCTTGTGATGCTTACAAATAATAGATTGTGCATTCTTAATCTAACTCTACATATATTGGTCATGCTCTCAATTCCACTGATTCAGCTTGAACAAATACAGGTGTTTATTTTTCAAATTAAAGTTTCTACTTGAATTTTCTTTATCACATTGCAATGAATTTCTAATGGTTGAAAACAGTTTCTTCCCAGAAATGGGTTAAAATCTTTATTTAGTATATATAACCTGAGAAATTTTACATTCAAATTTAACTTTAATGGCACAATAACTTTCCACATATGTCTATTTTGTATTCATTAATGTCCATAGCAATCAGTTTTGTACGTTTAAATCCAAACTCTACTTTCATTATAGTCATTTGGTGATAAACATCCACATTTACTAATATGTGGCTTGTTTTATTATCATGAAACTTATTTTTGTTGGCACATTAACTATTCCTGCTGACATTTCCATATTAATAACTCTGCATTCTTATAATGGCAGAGGATGTTAAATGCCATTTTTTGCACAATTTCTACACATTTCATTTTTGGATCCTAATTATTTCACAAATATCCAGGTTTACCATAACAATGACACATTTCATCTTTTTTTTTTACTGAGGTTTGAAGTATTTTTATTTTTTATATTTTTTTTTTTTTTTTGCACTGTAAGAGAGATTTTTTCTGTTATGGTAATGCATATTCTGATATGTTACTTAGCATGATTTCTTTTTTGATGCATTTATCCATGACCATCTTATAATTAAGGTCTGTGTCACCCAACAACACTTTCCTAAAATTTTCATCCATCATACCAAAGAAAAATTGTTCTAATAAGATGTCATAAATTTCAGGCCCAATCTTACAATTCTTAGCTAAATTTCTTAATGCTAAGTCATAATCAATGATTTTTCATGAAGTAATTGCTCTCTATTTCACAACTTCAGTCATGTTACTCATTTTGTTTTTTCCATGAGTAAGATATTCATTTAATTTCTCAATAACTTCTTTATATAGAAGTTCCTACAACCTTTTAGAATCAGTTAATCTAGTAACTAGCTGTATAATTTCCTTATCCATAAAAAACAAAAGCACAAACACTTTCAGATGCTCATCATTTATTTTGTTTATGAACATGTAATATTCTAAGCTGTTCGATATAATTCTTTCATAAAGCTACCTCATTAATGTTAAATTCATGAATAGTACTATTTAATACTGCCACTCTTTATTTATATGCAAGTCCTTAGGAAGTTTCCAACTGTAGTCATTCTATTATTATTTCTTTGCAAATTCTTTATGACCATCGAGTTGTGCAGTGTGTTATGTCTGAGGGTATCCAAATACCAGCCAGACACAATAAAATAAATAATAAGTATGCTCATTATATAACAAATATTTACTAACAATAATAATAATAATGTAAAAAAATAGTAAGTTTATCCTTGAATTAAATAGATATTTTGCACGCAAAGAGTAAACCAATTTACACATTTGGATCGCCAATTCAAGAGTCTTTTTAAACACATATGCGTGTGTGTTAAAAACCAATCCTTATAACGATTTTAGAAGTACCTATCTTCTTTGCAACCTAAATGACTTTTAGGACAATAGCGATTTACGAATATAAGCAAAACCTTTAAAGTTCCCTTTGAGTGCTTACACATCACAGACGATTTATTATTTTCTTAATCATAATCCCTTACTAACTTCGCATTATGGTCATGGTTAAATTTCGATTATTTATCCTTAAGTGGTAAACATTTCTATCAGACGCACACAGTATTTGCCATATTCGACTGCGTGGAAGTTTATTAATTTCAACTCTAATTTTTATATAAATGTTTACAGAAGCATACAAATTTTATTCAATTTAATTTACTATTGTAAAGGCATGTAATAGATTTTCTAGAGTACTTTTAAAGAGAAATAATTTTAACGTTAAATAATCTATTCGTTTCTAAAAAATAAATGATTTTTATTTACAATGTATTTTATTAACACAGGATATTCCGATAATACAAAGAATATATTGTAGAAATTTGTACGTGTATATTTTACTGCATAGTCGAAACACTGCTTTAAGGAATATAGTTTAAGTGAGTTTAAAGAATGAATGAATATTAGAAAATCTCAGCAAAGTTGAAAAATGATATTTGGTTATATCAATTGTATTGGATAGTTGAAGGGAGTTTGAAAGTCTGGGTTCAAATCCTTTATATAAAAAAAAATAAAAAGTAAAAAGGGTATTTAGTGTTTATATAGCTGAATCTTATGTTGTTGCTCATCCTTTTACCTTTATGGAAAAAGAGATTACTCCAGCTATTGCTTATATATATATATACATTTCATTGTCATTGTTATATAACAGCAATGATTCCTTTTTTTTTACATGTTTAGCAGCAAAAAAACAAGCGGCCTTAGATTTTGTTGTTCGTGTAAAGTAGATAAATTCTTCTACATGTTGTCATACGACATATACGATAATCATCATAAATAAAAAATCATTATTGTAATATCTCATTCGTTTTAAAAAAAAAAAGAATAGTATATTACTAGAGAGATATTTGCCCTGCGTGAAAAATGTATAATTACTAGTGTAAAATATTTATGCCACGGGATTTAATGGATGTATATCATAATAATTAGACATGATTAAAATGTCAGTAACCTTTTGCACACACTATCTATTCTCTATAGCTAGTAATGATGTTGAATTATTATGGTGAGAGTTTTTATTAATTAAAACTGCTTTTATTTAATCTACAAATAAATTAATAAGCATTAAATTTGAAAGATAAAGTAATAAAGTAAAATATTTTAAATCAAGAAAAGAAATCGTGTTTTCTAAAAAGATTAATAGCGGTAACATAAATTTGAATTTGTTATATAATGTTAATTCACTAATGTGTGCAAAAAATCAAAAGATTTATACTATTGTTTTACTATTTACAATTGTCCAAATAAAATTCTCTATTTGTTAATTTTAATTAAAATAAATTTATTTTAAATTTAAAGATTGTATGCGTTTTATAATAATAATTAGTATTATTGTTTTATACAACAGGGTTTTAGCTTAGTGGTGACATGTGAGGACATAGTTGTGAATAGTACATATTTAGTGAAAAGATGGATAGGAGGAAAGGGTTATGTATTTGTCTCAATGCATTAATTATAGACAGAATAAAAAAGCAAAGAAATTGAATTTAGACATTTTAAATTTATATGGAGAGTAAAATAGTTGAAAAATGTATCATGTATGTTATTATGTTACTAAAGAAAATTCCCAAGATAAATATTTGAATGATCTGAGATATAGGCATAAATTAACTCAGTCAGCTAAGTAGTTTGTAGCTTGATATTTTTCTATAGCATATGAGATATTTTATTATCTTTTACTCTATTAGTATTATAATTATCTATTTTTTGATGAAACATTTGAAAGTTTCCAATCTAGATAGCTGAATTAGTCACCTATGATATTGTGTTCTTTGGCATAGATTTGGAAGATATACATATAATCTCTATTATATATAGCTGTTACAATGCTCAATTAGAGAAAAACGTGTAGGCATGGTTTATCCTTGTCATAATCATCATCATTTTATTTTTTCATCAAGATTTATTTTCATTCTATTACAGATAAATTTGCTTTCACAATATGGATTATATCCATACTTGTACACTACACATCATTTTCTTTCTATTACTTATAGTCACATTGTGGAAAAAGATTGGAGTAAACTTTGGGAAGCCATTTATTGCTTATAAATTGTGACTTCATGTATTCATAATATATTCATAATAAACTTTAGGAAAAAAATAATCATATTAACAGCCTGTGTTATTACTCTTTCTCATCTCTTTTTTTAATGTTGCATATAATTTGGCACTTGCAATATGGGACATAAGACTTTATATGTTTGATAATCATGAGTCTTCATCAAATAAATGCCTGGAAAATATGAGATTCTGTTACTAGAATATGAAATTTTGTTAAACTCAAGCAGTTGTCTAGCATCAACTATATCTACAGAAAAAATCATAAAGCTTTATATTAAAATTATTAAAATAAATGTAGACTGCTTATTTATATGAGTGTGCAGATAATGCAATTGTTAGGAAAGTGGTACTTAGAGATTATGTGATTCTTAAAATGCCATATTTGATTTTAATGCATTCTCAGTCATTAAGACAAAAGTGCATTAGTACTTTTTATGTACACTGAAGTCATAAAGTACACAAAATCAAACTACATAACTTAAATTATATGCTTATGGAAAATATATGTAAATAAGCAAGTAAATAATAAAAACAATGAAATTTAAAAACTAATTAAGTCTTACAAATTTCAGTATGGTAGCAGCAACTTTTTTTTCTTGTTAAACATTACCGTGAATTTATGTACTGTAACCATGTTTTCTTCATGGTTTAAATATCATATCTATTCAGTTCTGTGTCATAGTTAAAACATGGCAGTGATTTTTTTTCTGTTTTTTTTTTCTTCAAAAAGTTTTATTCCGTATATCTTTAGTAAAATAGCATATTTTGTTAAGCATTGGTGGTCGAGAGATCAGCAACAGCTGCTTTACAAGCAGTTGTGCCGGGTTAGCAGGTTCGCTTCCCGGCTGATGCTATGACACATGAGAAAATACCGTATTTTTTTTAAATTCATAAGTGAAAACTAAAAAAAATATTGTCAAGTATTTTTGTTAAAGGAAAAAATGAAAATTCTTGATTTACTAAAAAAAAGTTTTTATCAGAAGTGGGTTGTATACATCAAAAAAATAAATCTTCTATTAGAGAAATTATAAAGAGAAAGAAGAGCTGAAAATGTATATGTAAATGTGCTTTTTCAATTTATCATTAATAACTATATTACTAAATTACTTCTCTTTTAATTTTTGTCTATATGGTATATGTACTTTTAATTTATATACAGAACGCACACTATACTCATATAACATCTTTGTATATGGATATTAAAACGTATTGTATTATACATTTAGAGTATAGTAAATAACATGCATTCTATTCTAATCACTGTTTATCAACAAAAGATGAGCTATTATACGTTATTTTTGTTATACCCTGGGGGAGGGGAGGGCGAACAAAATATAAAATATCATGGTCATACTGTATATTAAAAGTTGAAATCACAAAGTCCAAGCTTTAAACAAATGATCCAAGAAATTAATGAGAAACTAATTAATAAATAAAAATCATAACAAATAAAAGAAATGATCTAGATTAATTGGTATTATAAATGCAATGAACGACAGTGTCCTAGCTCCATTATTGAAATTTAATAAATTAAAAACAATATAA
The DNA here is from genome assembly GCA_028023455.1 of Epiperipatus broadwayi. NCBI lineage: Eukaryota > Metazoa > Onychophora > Udeonychophora > Euonychophora > Peripatidae > Epiperipatus > Epiperipatus broadwayi. The sequence goes on along the minus strand of JAQFVV010000035.1, from coordinate 6,142,306 downwards.
AATCTATTAATATTACCTTTGATTTATTGTGAAATTAACAATAAAAGTAATGTTTTTCAACAAAACAATTTAGTTATTATTACCCTAATGACTGTATTACTGCTTTAGTTTTCTTCAATTGTAAGTCTCATAAGAATAGCTTTTCCTTTTCTTTTTTTTTTTAAAGATGTGTTACTAAATTTTTAAATATTTTGTTGGTAGTGGATATTATTCTATATCAAATTTTACTGAGACTTTCGTTAGAATTAATGGTTGTAGTATTAATGAGTACTATGTATTTATTAGCCTTGGTATTAAAAATGTGTATCAATCCGATGATGAATTAAAAAGCTATTGATATATTTATTTATGTTTTAAAGAGAGAAAATAATTTTCTGGGTGCTAAAATTAATATTTTAATCATAATTGTTTAAAGGATTCAGTATATTTTAGGATAATGATAAGTTTTATAAAATTAAAGAAGACTGAATTATTGCACCTATTTCTTCATTAATATGCCCTATGTCCTGTGTAGTTTGGTATAGTTGGAAGAGCATTTGACTTGTATTTGGGAGGTCCCGTGATTGATTCTAGTGCTCAAACTTTTTATGAACTCCTTAAAAATTAAGCCCTTTTTGTGTACGCTATCTATATTAATTTTTTAGGGAATAGTATGATTAATCTAAACTGTCTTTTTTTAATTAGTTGTCAGAAATGGATATAATTATTAGTTTATTATTAATAAAGATTAATTTCTTAAAAAAATTATTGGATTGAATGACTTTGATTCTAATATTAAATTTACTATCGAGGGATTCTTTGAATTTTAATAAAGTTTTTAGATTTAGAAGTTATTATATATAAAGTTAATTGTATGTTATATTGCAATTATTAAGATATATAGACCTGATAAATTTTAGTTGTTTCCTCATAAAAAGACTGTATTATTAAGGTTCTGTTATGAATGCAAATAGTTAAATCATTTTGAAAGTACAATGGAGCCATGATTTATGCGATATTTTGTTCCAAGCTCCCCTTACATACATTATACATAACATATAATAGCTTGTGTTTTATTGACAAGCATTCATTAAAATATAATATGCATTATGCATTGAACTGCATATATATAACACAGACTTTTATATGTATAGTAAGCATATATAAATTAAAATTATAATATAAACATTTTTAAAATAATAATAATAATAATAATAATAATAATAATAATAATAATAATAATAATAATAATAATAATAATAATAATAATAATAATAATAATAATATAATTATTATCAATATAATACACCCATCTCAATGTTGACTTTATTAGGGAAGACAACATTGAGAAGGGTATAAGACAGGGTGACTCCATATCTCCAAAAATTTTTACAGCAGTGTTGCAAAAAGTATTTTGTAGATTAAAATGGGAAGCTAAAAGAGTAAAAATAATTGAAAATTATTTAAGTCATTTAAATTTCAAAGATGATGTAGTTGTTTTTGGAAATAATGCTTTAGAGCTTCAGGAAAATTTGCAGAAGTTATCAGATGAAAGTATGACTAAAGATAAATAAATGTTAAAAAGACTAAAGTAATGTTCAATGGATTTTCTCAAATTATGAAAGTAAAGATTGATTATTATAAGTTAAAAGAAGTAAACAACTACAAATACATTGATCAGATTATTAACACAGATTGAAACATAATGGATGAAATTATTCATAGAATTAAACTTGGTTGGAATGCTTTTGGTAGAAATAACTTGATACTAAAAGGAAACATGTCTATATGTTTGAAAAGGAAGGTTTTTAATAAATGTGTTTTAGCAGTTCTTACTTATGGATCTGAGACTTGGACCCTTAATAGAAGAGCAATACATAGACTTCAGACCACTCAAAGAAATATGAAGAGATGCATGTTGGGTGTAACAAGAAGAGATTGAAAATGCAATATATGGGTAATAGAACCAACAGGTGTCACTGATCTCATTTAAAAAATTAAAAGATTGAAGTACAGTTGGGTTGGTCATATTGCTAGAAGAGATTATAACAGATGGACAATTGAAATCTTAAACTGGATTCCAAGAGATTGTAAAAAACCCAGAAAGGGGTCAAATGTGAGATGGATGGATGAAATAAGAAAGTGTGCAAGGATGGTGTAGAAAAAAAAGCTAAAGATCAGAGAAGATGGATTGAACTTGGAGAGATATTCATCCTGAAGTGGAATGATAATGGTTGATGATGATTATGATGATGAATATATTGAAGGTTATATTTACATATATTTTTCATTTTCAGCAAAAAATAAAAATTATTGTATGTATTTTTTGTTTTTTAAATAAAGTAAATAGCAAAGTGTTTGACTTTTATCACAATTAAATATGCTCTGGTTGATTTATTTTTCAGTAACTTTTTCTCTTACAGAAACATAATAGATTAGTCATATTTTCAAGAAATTATGAATCTTTCTAATTGTTTTCATATTTTTAAGTCAATATTAATTTTAAGAATGTTCTAAAATTTTGTAAAACTTTTAGCATTATGCTTAGAACATATTTTATTATGTAAAATAATGTGAATCAATTTGAAAAAGATAATAAAAAAAAACTATATGTGCTTTCAACATACACTGAAGAAATTGTATTAATGATTATGCAAATTTGCTTCAAATATGTTTTACAGTGGTGTTGCCAGGAAAACTATCAACTGTCACTGGTAGTTCCTGAGGTCAAATCAGTTTTTAACTCTATTGTTCACTAATATTTTTTTTAGCATAGGTTTAATTAGAAATAACTTATGATACAAAAACGAATAGCGAATAATAGAGTTAAAAAGTGATTTAGTCTCAGGAACTATGGGTAATGATTGATAATTTCTATGGCAACATCACTGCTAAAACACATTTAAAGCAAATTTATTTTAAAATAACCTCACATTTTAATTTTTTTGCATTAAAAAAAAAATTCAAATCTAGTATAATATTCAAAACTACAGTCATGATAAAAAAAAATTATAAATTTAAATTTTGTCAATTTTTTTTAGCTATTTTATTCTAATTTATATCTATGTAAATGTTTCAAACATTTTTCAGAGTTTAAAATTATTATTTTCTTAAGAGTCATAGATCACATGACCCAGTTCTCTTAAGCTTGTAAGATATAATCAATGAGGATTGCCAATTTCTCAACAAGCTTAGTGATAAATGCTTAGCCACAGCCAGCATTTAAAATATCTTCATCAGGACCCCCACCCCCAAACCTCTGACCTTGGTTTCATGCTTTGGCACTCCTCAGAGAAGTACTAGGGTAGGTTCATGGTTTCACAATTCTTGTCATATTCAAAGCACTCCTACTTCTCTGTTTTAATCAATCTATTTTATAAAACATTCTATCAAAAACGTGACACACTAATATGAACTGACATTAACATTTGAGTACATATGGGCAAATATGATTTTATTTTATGAATGGTCTAAATAACTAATTTGATTAAATTTTTAAAAGTAATATTATTGTAATGAAAAAAAATCTCTTTATCATTAAAACATTTTCTCACATCAGACATATGTAATTAATAATACGAAATATTCACCCATGGGATTGTTTGAATGTGTATATTATAATAATTAGCTAAGATTAAAATCTCAGTGACCTGTTCTAACATAACAAAAAATAATTTTCAATTAATCTTGGGAGTGTGCATAGTTCTAATAAATCAAAACTAAAGGATTAGCCCTCCCATAACGATTGGAAGGCTGGAGAATGTATATTATTTCCTTGCTTATATTTTGTCAAATAAGGATGCCGAACTCTCAATTTTAAAAAAAGAACAAGACTATTGAAAAGAGTGCATCTTCCTCAAACTGTCCGAACCCTCATCATAATTCAAGACACTTTGTTCAATTTTTTACTTTGTATTTGCTCTACTATTTATTCCTTGTATTCATAAGCAATAAAGTTGCTTTTGAAAACAATAAATTAGTTAGTATAAAATTTAAAAGATAAAAATAATGAAATAATAACATTTCAAAGTTAGAAAAAAATTGTATTTATTAAAAATAAATAATAATTATATAAATAGTAAACAAAGTCGATATTATTTACGTAATGTTAATTTGCTGATTAATACAAAAACTCAAAAGATTTAGATTATAGTTTTATTATTTACGATTGCTTAATTAAATTTTTGTTTGTTAATTTTAAAATAAATTTATTATTTTAAATTTAAAAAGGTCAGTGTTTTTATGACAACAAAAATTATTTCGATCAATTTTTACAACAGGATTCATTCTTGATGATATCTAATTATGATGGGTATATGTTTAGTGGAAAACTGAACGGGAAAACAGAACGGATACTATATTAAATTGGAAGTAGGATATAAAAAAAGGGCAAATCAAGACTAGAATTATACATTCGAAATTTAGATGGGGTAGTAAAATAATTTTAATATATTCTTGCTCAAACGGTGCAGTAAAATGATTCAGTAGTGAATTTTGAAGCGTCATGTACATTCAGTTCTATCAATTCAACTTTCTATGAACTCCTGAGAAATAAAGAATTCGATCATTTTTTAATCGATATCCGCTAATATATTACTTGAGGAATATGAGATAAAGTTTTGAGACAAAAATCAATCTGAATGTGAGATCATCTAATTAGTTTAAGCTCTATTCTTAGAGGTAAGAAATATTTTGTAATCATATCTTATTTATAATATTTACTTCAGAATAAAATATTTGACTTAACCAATATATATATATACAATTAGAGGAGATTTGAATCCAGACTTTCATGCTCTTTTCAGTCATATCCACTCCATCTTATACAACCGATACACATGACTACATACATGTGAAAAAGATAAATGATCTCCAATATAGGTATTTCGTGCCAAATCAGTACTCATCAGTTGATCCCGATCATCATCTCCCACACATACATTAATGACTACTCGGTTTATATTAAACTAGCAAGTCTTCAAAAAACTTTAATGGACAGGTTTTAATGCTATCCATTCTCCAACATCTCACTCATCTATATATACATGTATATAATCACAACTTAACTATATATGTTTGAAACAGAATAACCGTACTTCTCATTGATTTATATAAACATCAACAAACTATGGAAAAATAAAATGATATTACTCTATCTTTTAGCTCTGTTGGTATTTAAGTGTAGTTTATTGATGTAGTTTTAAACAAGAGAGTAAATTCTGTCAATTATTTTAGTTTATGTACAGAATAAATAATCTTAAACCATTATATTACATATTCACAAGCTCCATCAAAAGTTTATTTGTTTTTCTTAATTTTATTTAATATATTTTATTCTCTGTTGTAGTATTTTTATATTATTAATAATGACAAAGTGTGTGTATATATATATATATATATATATATATATATATATATATGTATACTATATGATATATCCTTCTTGTGCTATATGTCCTCATATTTTTGCAAATATAAAATTACATAAAGAAGGTAATCCTTTGCGAGTTATGATAGATTTCGGTGGTTCCTTCATATATCAGACTTCTAAATATATTGGTAAACTTTTACAAGATTTTTTAGGATTTGGGGATAATACTATTGCTTCATCATTTGACTTTGTAAATAGTATTAAAAATTTAATTATTGATGAAAATGATGTTATTGCTTCATTGAATGTTACAGAAATGTATGGATCTATTGATAGAATGAATTCCATAAAAATAATTGAACATGCATTAAAAAGTAAAAATATTTGTAAATATACAATAAAATTTATCATTGATTCTTTAAAAAATTTTAATGATAACATTGTTGCATCTTTTGAAGGTCAATATTATAAAATGACCAAAGGTTGGCCTATGGGATTGCCTGTAGTTGCACAAGTTTGCAATTTCGTTTTATCTACATATGAGAGTAGTATTTTAAATATGTGTATTTTTGGAGATATTAAAATTTACAAAAGATATGTGGATGATGTTTTTGTTTGTGGAAATACTAATAGTATAAATTTGCTTATAGAGGAATTAAATAAGTTGAATGGCTTGAAATGGACTATTGAAAAAGAACAGGACAATAAGATTAACTATTTAGATTTAATGATCACAAGAGATAACAGTATATTAAATTATAAACTAATAATTAAGCCACTGCAAAAAAGAGGATATATAAATTGTAAATCAAAAGTACCAATGATGCATAAGATGGCAAGTTTTAAATCTTTTTTTGTTTCGGAATGAAAAATTATGTTGTTACCAAAGTGATAAACTAAAAAATATTGAGATATTTGCCAAGGAATTGATTGATGTCGGTTATAAAATGGAACAAATAAACAATGCTTTATGTCAATTTAAAAAAAATTATGATAATTTAGAAGAAATGAAGATTAATAATAAAAAATGGATATCTATTCCATTTATTTCAAATCCACAAGTAAAATTTTTTAAGGATTTATATAAGAATATGTTTAATGTTTCATTCTACGTTCCAAACAATATTAATAAATTAGTCAATAATTCTAAGGATCTCATACCTTTCAAGCAAAAAAGTAATGTCATATATCAAATTTTTTGTGATTGTATGCTATCATATATAGGTGAATCTAGGTGCAGTATTGAGAAGAGATTGAAGGAACATGAATTATTATATAAGCATGTAAAAAATAAAAATAATGGTGATTTAATATCTTCATCAGTTTTCTTTGATCACAAAAAAACATGTAAATATAAATTTAAATTTAATTTTGAAAATGTGAAAATTCTTCATGAAGAGAGAAACCATAGTAAAAGAAAAATTAAAGAGGCAATTTTTATAAACAGGAATAAAATGCATTTAATAAATCGACAAGCTTCTAACATTAAAATACGAGATTCGTGGAATTTGAATTGATGACGTTTGCTTCCGCTTTTGGTTTTTGAATTTAATGGCAGTTGAGGCAGGTTAGAAAGTAACCGAAAGTACTTCTGCGGATTTTAAGATTGTTTGTAATTATTTATAAACCGTTAAAAATGTTATATATAGAGAGAGAGAGAGAGAAAGGGGTAATAGAGAACAGCAAAACATCATCAACCCATAGACCATAAAATAACCAAATATAAAAGGAAAGAGCAAATATAAATGAATAAATATATAGGGAGCATTATATTAGAATTCGAATAACAATACAAATATTTATAGTAATAGTTATACTTATAAGCTGCAATCACTCAAACTTATACTGACATAATCAACAGTCATTCCTAGTCAATATCAAACTTAGGGCATGATAATCAATAATCAGCTAGATGCACATATTTAGGTGTTAAATTGTCTATCAGAAAAAATAATGCTGTTATCTTGATATATGCTGATTATCACCAATGTTCTGGTTATAGAGTACCATGAGTATACAGGCCAACTATCAATTAAAAGTTCTCTAAGAAAATGCAGTGAGTGGAATTTAGAAATGATACCTTTGCACAATCTAAAAAACTCTCCAGATGTCCAAACTAAAATGTAAATCTCTCACATATGAATTGATTAACCATTATTACATTAGAATTAGATCAAGATTATAAGACCTCTAGGGACTGGGAACAAGAGAAAAGATAGATGTATAAGCTTACTCTAATTTGAATAGTATTATTGGAATAATTTACAAATCCCTAAAACACTGTGCTATTCTGAAATGAAGGCACACACCCCACCAATCCACAGAACAGATAGCTAGGGAAATAAAATCATCAATACTATTTTTCCCCATAATTATTGAATAAATTAACTAATAAATAAAAAAAATAATTAAAAAGTATGATAATATGACAAAACCAAATGAAATATATTTTTATCATTAACATATAATTTCATACAGCAAATATGATTCACTTGTTTATTTTTTTTTACTAATCCTATTATTTAATCTTAACTTTAAACAGAATTATTTTCCTTTTTAAATAATTAAAATTATAGTACAACATTTCAAAGATAAAAACTGTAAATTAAATTAAACTCTTTTTTTTCTTTTTTTTTTTAAATGAAAAGGTCCTATAAATTAGATTTTGAAGTGAAAATAAAATCAAAAAATGCTTTAATTACTAAAAAGTACTAATAATTATTCACTGCCATTAATTATTACTTATTTAAAAACTCATCTATAAATATAATGTGCATATTCAAATATCTTAGATTACCATGGTTTTGTTGTTCTTTTGATTCCTTTTTTCATAGTTGTAATTTTCAATTTTTGTTTTAATGTTGGTTCCCATTAACACATATTTCCAGGATAATGTACAGAGTCAAATTTATTTATTTTTACAATACTATATTTTCAGGTTTCATAGGGGCTGGATTTATCCATTTGTTTTATTCTAATAATTTGCAAATTAGATTTCACTTAGACTCAATTTATCTATTTTTTTAATCAAATAATTTGCTGGTTAGCTAACACACATAATGAGGCACTAATACTTTTGGATAGAAACAATGCTTGTTGCAAATTACTTCAGGGTTATTGTCCTTATTCTCTTTATAACTGAGCTGAATCCAAAAAGACTGTTGCTATTTATTTTTACAACAACCTGATTAACAATGACTATTCTTTACAAGACAGTCAGGCTCACTGGCTTAACTGATTTCCATATTATTTTTGGAAAAATCCTCTATCCATCCAATCACATATCCTCTCAAGCATTTCCACATTAAACCCTGACCAATTGAGTCTATTTTATTTAAAAAAGTTGTCTAGTTATTTCCTTTCTTTTTTAATTAAAAAATTCTGATCATTAAAAAAAAATTCCTTTTGGTTGTTTTCATTTATGCCAAAAAAAAAAACAAGACACTCTTTTAATTATGTTTTGATTTGAACAACATTAATTTTTGTTCTAGAGAGATAGAGAAAGGGGAAAAAACAACTACATTTAATTAAAATGAAGTTTTTTTAACAAAAATGTTAAAAACATTATTTTTCGTTTCTTTTAAAAATCTGATAAAAATAAACATTAGTTTATTTATCTCTCTTATCATCTTTTAAACGTTAAAATTAAAACTTTTCAATAACTTACTGGAGTGAAAAAAAAATTTTCTTAGGACTTTTTTCAAAATTAAAATTTGTAAATAAAATTATTGAAGAGAGAAAACAAAAGAAATTAATTATTTTATTTTATACTTTTCCCTCTCTTTTACAACTAACTGCTAACAAATTATAAATATCCGCATTATTATTTTTAAAAAATGTTTAGAATTTTTATATTAATACTTTATAAATAAAAAATATTTAATTAAATTAACTCCTATTATTATAAAAACATAAGAAACTTAAATATTATTTCTCCATTCTAACTTTATTTTTATAAGCTTGTAACATTTAGAATGGCCAGAGTTTGTCCTTGTCTTCAATATATACATAAATATATAAAAAGCATGCTAATACCTCTAAATAAGCTTTTTTTACCCAATAAATGCAGCAAGATAACACATTCAAAAATCTCTATCTGATTTTGAACTATGACTTTCATCAGTGAGGAATTAGGACATCCATACATGAATTTATCTAATACTTAACTATTATGTAGAAAATCTGAAATTTTCAGACATCTGTCTTCAAATCCAGCTCTCCAACTCAAACAGCCATAATGGGACTGAACTAAATTCATATATATCATATATTAATAGCCTTACCAACCTAATATAGCCAAAACCTTAACAGCCAAACTATAATATTAATGAAATCAACCTGGTGTCCGGATATCCTAGCTCCTCAATGACAAGTGCCATAGCTCAAAATCAGTTTGGGGATGGGAATAAGTCTAGACAGAGATTTTGAATACTTTCTCTTGCTGCATTTATCAATTAAATAAATAAATAAATAAAATAAACTTGTTTAGAGCTATTAGCATGCTCTTTATATTAAATTTGTAGATACAAGTTAAATAAGTCATGTGATGTATGACTTGATTTGTATTTAGATAGATAGATAGATAGATAGATAGATAGATAGATAGATAGATAGATAGATAGATAGATAGATAGATAGATAGATAGATAGATAGATAGATAGATAGATAGATAGATAGATAGATAGATAGATAGATAGATAGATAGATGGGTGGGTGGGTAGGTAGGTAGGTAGGTAGATAAATAGATAGATAGATAGATAGATAGATAGATAGATAGATAGATAGATAGATAGATAGATAGATGATAGATAGATAGATAGATAGATAGATAGATAGATAGATAGATAGATAGATAGATAGATAGATAGATAGATAGATAGATAGATAGATAGATAGATAGATAGATAGACAGATAGATATAATTAACATATTTAGTCAGTATACTGAATGTTTACTATAATAAATAGAGGGATTTGAACTTAGGATTTTTAGTCTATATTCATCCTCCACACCATCTCAAATAACTGTTACACATGACCACACAATGTGAAAAACTTTCTTTATATACCTTTCATGCAAAACCAGCACTCATCAGTCAGGCCAGATCATAATGTCCCACACATATATACAATAAATGCTTATCCTATATTAAAATAGAAATTTCTTAAATTTTCATGGACAGACTTCAATCATCTCACCCCTCCAATAATTCAACCATATATTTCATTGAAAAAAAAACAATGATGGAACCCTTAAAAAAAAGTATTGATTGTATATATATGTGAGGGATTATGATCAGGCTCAAGTGATAAGTTGCTGATTCTACATGAAATATGTATATTGAGAATTGTTTATCTTTTTCATGTATGTGTGGTCTTGGGTTTCAGTTATTTGAGATGGAGGGAAGGATGAACATATACTGAAAATCCTAAGTTCAAATCTCTATTTAATATATATTGAATCGAGTCCTTCAGAATAAACCTTTTTGTTGGTTTTAAATATTTTTAAACAACCGTTTATATTTTTGGAATTTAAATTTTAATAAGTTTTATCATTTACCTTAATATCTCTTGACTTTAACTAAGCTTATTATCATGCTTACTACATAACTTCTTGGTAATTATTATTTATATTTTTAATACTACAGGAACAGACCAGCCTTTTGGGTGGAGGAGAGAATACCATTGATAGCTTGACCATAAATAATACCCACAATCAGATTGAGGCTGTACAATGTATAATCATGACCACATTTCCTAAACATGGCCCACCTCAACTGCTGGAATAAAATCTGCCATCCAAAGCATTTTATTACTGAGAATTAAACTCAGACACTAGCCAACTATATGTTATATATAGCTGGCATGCCTGGATGACAGACACATGAATCCAGTGCTTGAAATATCCCAAGCTATCTCATACTATTAAATCAGGGTGGTCTAGCACATTTAACTTAAACACATTTAAATATTTGTCTCTTTAAAACAATGGTGACAGTGCCAAGAGAAAGAGAGAGAATAGACCAAATAATAAGAGTATTTATTCACATACATATATCTAATATAACATAATATAATATTTTACATATAAAAATATAAATTAATTCAGGCTAAATTTTATAATAGTCCTTTATTAAATTCATTTCATTTAAAAATAAATTGTCTAGACAGTGATTGGAACTATATTTACTTAGGTTTTCATGATTGTCAATTTCCAATAAGTTAGCCTTTGGTGTTCCATCAATGATTTCAATGCTTGTTTTCCATTCTTTGAGCTTGACAATAGGAGAGTTTGTGACAGTGTCTATTTCACCATTTTGGCATAAGTTTCCAGAAAGGGTTTAGGTGGGTATAATTGATCTTGCAGATGACTTTGAGGCCTGAAGCCCAGTCAAACACTTCTTGGCAGTCTAGCAACACATATTGCTAATTCTGTGACTTCTTCAATATTTTCCACAGCAGTAATGATTGACTCTATATTGTATTTACATGTAAAGACCAGAATGAATGAATAAGAACTGAGTGAAGACTTAACTGAACTGGATAACTGAATGAATTAAGCAATGAATAATGTACTGAATCAATAATGGAAAGAAGACCAGACTGAAGAACAATAAACAAGTCATCCTTTTATATCTTAATTTTCCCATTGTTTATTTCCCTATTGTAGCTTTAATTAATCATAATTTAAATCTATTTTTTAATTAATTTTTACATTTTATTTTATCTAATCTCTTTTCTAGATTAATCTACTATCTCATCACTTTTATCCCAAAAAGATAGCTTACATAGTTTTTTAATTATTACAATTTCAATATCATTATCAGCTAGCAATCTTTACTGGTATTCCAAATTAATTACTTAATCTTTTTATTTTTGATTTTTTCACTAATATTTAATTTTTATACATTTATTCTTTTAACTTTTTATTTATTTATTTACAAAAAGGAAAGTTTTCTTTTAATTTTTGTTTTTTAATTCTTCTCCCCATCAGATTTTAATAAATAGTTTTGTTCTATTTTAAAAGTGCAGTCTTTTATTTTAAAAACTATGTTTTAAAACTACTTCTTAATTAATGATTTCTTTAACTATTCTTTTCTTAATAAATTTGATTATCTGTTGTTGTTTTTTTTAATTATAAAATATGTAATACTGATATATTTGAATTTTATAACATATTTCGCTAGTGTTGCAATATATATATATATATATATATGTGTGTGTGTGTGTGTGTATGCATTTGAGTAGATTTGGTTTTATTTGGTATAGATTTTGAAGCCATATGTATATAGTGTATATTATTTAATATTTTCATCCTCAATTAAAGAAGAACTCACATACATTGGTTATTCTCTTATCAAGAATTGTTTTCAATTACAAATAAATTTGGCATGCCTAATGCTGAACTTATTTACATTTATAAGTATGCATCATTCAGTAAACATCTTTCTAATATATAATGAATCTCAAATATAATATAACAAAATAAATATACACAAAAAATAAATAAATAGTTTAACTTAATGTACTTAGCTAGCTTTTTATTGACATCAGTTGAAAGCTAGCTAAACTTATGAAATTAAAACTATTCATTAAATCTTTGCTCCATATGTTTTTTGCATATATTTATTTTGTTACTTTCTAATATATATAGTTGGCATTCACAATATGAGCTGGATATGAGTGTTTCTAGTGAACTATTTATATTTTGATGATACCATGTATACATAGTAAAAGCTATGAAATATATATATATTGTGCATAAATTTCAATATGTATTAAAATATCAATTGTACAAATTTTTTTGTTTGATTTTAATAATGATATATATTAACCTGAGAGCATTGGAATATGTTATTATGACAACAATAATATTGAGGCAAAAAACACATTATTAATTGTAATATAAAATTTATGAATTGATTTTATTCATTTTTAAAATACACATACAAGTAATAATGTTTATAGTTTTGATAATCTTATTATTATTTTCTTTCATTATTGTATGTATTTTGATTATTGCTTTCACATATGATAGATTATAAATAATACACATGAATATTTAATATTTTAATTATGTCTGTTATTTTATTTGTTGAATATATTGAACCAGATAGTATCCACTTCAAAGGTTTCATCTTGACATTTACATTTATTTTAAATTTTGATATTTATTCTTTTATGAATATATAGTAGCACACATACGTATTTATTTTTCTTTCGAAAATGTGTGTTTTCAAAATTGTAATTTAAAATCTGTTTTAAATTAGATTTTATAAAAACTTTGAAAAATTAACATTTTGTTTTATCTTTTGGAAAGTTTTTTTTTTAATTAAAAAAAAGTCAATTGCATTCTTGTTTATTAATTTTTTTTTTAATCAAATGAAAAGTTGATTGCATTTTTGTTGCTTAAATATAATCTATTTTAATTTATCTTGAGGAGGGGAGATTTAATTTTGTATTAATTTTTTTTTTTTGAATAAGTTAAGCCCTCGTCAGAATTATTAATTAAAATTGAGTATGAGATAGGGTTTTCCCCTGAACTAAAACTTCTAATTAAAAAACAAGAAAGATTATGTGGTAGATAAGGTGGCATATAAGTAGCCCAGAAATTTAAAACTGATTATTCTTATTCAGACTTGTGATTATTTTAGGTGTCTTGACCTAGATTATTCTTGGAGTAACAACACAGCTCATTTTGGCAGCTGATTTGTGATTATTATTTTATATTAGCTTATGGAGATTCTTGTTTAATTGGCAGGCTTGCTATAGATTTTAATACATTGTTATTCACTTCTGTGACATGCTCTGCAAAGACTTTATTCATTTATCTGTTGAAGAAACCTTCAAGTAAATTCTTAGAATAGCCTATGTTAGTTTGATTGTGTTTGCTTTACCAGATGATCAAGTTCTATACCATGTATATTCAAACTTCAAGTATGCCCTGCTAAACCAACTCTAAAACAGTTCCTGATCTCCTAGTTGTTTCTTCCAATTATGTATTGAAAGCCTGGCTAAACTAGAACTATTTTCCAAGTATACCTCTACTCACTGCCATTTAAAGAAAAAACACTTGAAGACTTCACTCAATAAAATCTATGCATCACTGTGAGTACTCATTGGAATTATCTGTATCATAAGATAATTTATTTCATGTTTTTGCCAGGGTCTAAATATCTAATTAAAATCTCTGCTCAATCTAAACTAAATCTGTAAACTAAGTTTTTGTATCTTATAATTATTATATGTTTTCTTTTATTAGGAATGTATACAATACATTTTTAATCTGAGTATTATATAATTGTAATTTTGAATTGTGTTTTTGTTATATGTTAGGGCATGTACTGAGTTTCTTTTTTTAAGCTATTTAGTTTTATAGTTGTATGTTTTATGTTTGGAATAAATGCTTGGGCAGTTGTAAATAATTTTCTTATTACTTACCTGTCTTCTTTTGAGACACTTTAATTTATTATAGCAGCTTAATTTATGGCCATTCTCTGCTTGAATATTTTCATTTTCCTTAAATCAGAGATTTGTTTTCTTATACTTTAAAATTACTTATGCCAGAGTATTTTCTAATTTTTCTATTTTCATTAGATCTGGAAATTTTGTTTGCACCCATGTTAAAGTATATACTGCATCACTCTTATCTTATTGACCTTCTTGCATAGAAATCAACCTTGGTAATCTTAAATGAGGTTATCCATGAGCTGTTCTGCAGACAAATAATATCTTTAGTTTTAAGGTACTAGAGAATGCTCATCTATGCTGTTTCATTGCATTTCTTGCAAGATTATTTTTGAAAATCTTTATGATGAATCCATAAAATTGATTCAGTGAATCTTCAGCTGAATTAAAATATCTTCCTTCTCTTTAAGAAACTTGATGAGAGAATTAGCTTTGGTGCCGGAATGTTTAATGTGTTCTTCCTCTCATACATGCTTTGATAAAATTTGCTAAAATCTACAGCCATCTTGTATATATCTCTGTATCTGAAATTTTTATATGTAATCTTAATAAACAATAAATTACTTAAAATTATATTAATTAACATTTGTCCTAGTTTTATTTCTCCATTGTCTGGACAATATTAATGAGCTCTTACTCTCCTTCAGTTTAGCTGGTGCCAATGAGTACCATCATTAACTTTTGATCACAGTAAATTAAATTTTCCATGTGGTGTGATGTACTGTAACTTCTCCTTAAATGAAGTCAAGAATCTCTCAGCAATTATGCCCAGAGAAACCTGTTATCTACTTTATTTTACATTCCCCAGTCTAAGTTTTCCCATATTCTGCTCCATCCCATTTCCACAACATAATCTTTGTCAACTCTATGGCCTTTATATCTAAATCCCCCTTATCTTTTTCCAACCCCAGCATAAAAACCAATAATTCACTTTCTGTATAATCACTTTTTTCATATTTATTCTTCCATAACTTTATTATATGTGCCCTTTCTGTTTTCAAGCATTTACATTCAATTAACAGATGCCTAATATTTTACTATTCCTTCCTTACATAATTTACAGACTAAATCAAAAGAAGATAGAGTGACAGGTACAATATATAATATTATATTGAAAGGGTATATATAAAATATTTCTGCTTCCAATGTAGTATTATAAGAATATACTCTGACTGTTTAGTTTATGTTAGAGTGAAAGAATATTATTTGTATTTTTAAAAATGTAAATGTTGGTTATATAATAATTATGAATTTTTTTTTTTATCATGTTATTATTATTGCATAGTAAGTTTTTATTTGTGGAATGCTGAGTAAATTTGACAGAAGTGCTAATGAAGAGTATCATCATAATTGTTTTGACATCAATTAAAAAGACTATAGATAAAACTAAATGGTTTAAACTCACTCTCTTATATCTTGCCTTCAATAGAAATGAAACTAAGTTTATTCATATAATGTTTATTTATATTTTAAAAATATTTGATCATTAACTATATAAGATGATGGTGTAAAAAAGTAATATTCATCTAGAAGACTGGACAGATTTATCAAGGATTTATAAGGAACAATAATTTATTAAAAGAATGAAAAGTAATTCTTTGTATTAAAAACCATCTGAATATTTATTTGTTAAAATGGATATTGCTTATGTTTCACTAAGGGAATATAAATACTAATTATATAAAAATATATACAAGGATTATTTTCATCTGCGATATAGCTTTGTAAGATTGATGAATTATTTCAATACAAGATATAAATTAGTTTATTTTGCATTGCATCATCATGGATAGAAATTGGCATCTGTTCACTTACAATGTCTTATACACTAAATAACTAATAAATGAAAGGATATTTACATTGCATCATCATGAATAGAAACTGGTACTTGTACACTTATAATGTCATATAAATTGAATACCTGCTAAATGAAAAGATAACTTGAATATTTGGAAAATATCAAAATTAATTAAAATATGTTTCACATTGAATAACTTTTCATGATATTTCTATCTTCTCTAGAGTGATAAAACATTGTCAAATTATAATTCAAGAAATAGATATAGGAACTGTGACATTGTTTTGAGGTATATTAGAGGATGACTAATCAGAGTGTTTGCTAATATGTAGTAGTAGTAGTAGTAGTAGTAGTAGTAGTAGTAGTGGTAGTAGTAGTGGTAGTAGTAGCGGCGGCGGCAGTGGCAACGTGGTGGTGGTAGTAGTAGTAGTAGTAGTAGTAGTATTGTTACTATTGTTGTTGTTATTATTATTGTTGTTGTTATTATTATTATTATTATTATTACTATTATTATTATTATTGTTGTTGTTATTATTATTATTACTGTTGTTGTTTATTATTATTATTATTATAGATATAAATGATGTTATATTTTAAATTAAGTAAAGATTTATTTTATATGCATGAAATATATGATAGTTAAGTTTTTCTAAATTCATTTTTAGATTTCATAGCTTACTAATTATAATTTTAATTACAAAATATTACCTTCTTATTCATAAAATATTTTTGAATATACAACTTATAAATATTAAGAGTCTAAAAGAACCACATCGTAGTTAAATATTGTTATTTTTTATTCTATTAACTCTTTCCATGTCATATTAGCTGCAAAATATCCTACTGATCAAGTGCATTAAAAGTTCTACACTTTTGATTGGTCAACTACAGAATCGGCAGTAAAAATATTTGTTTTTTAAAAGTATACTTATTTTAGTTTAGTTTCTAAAAAGCAAATTAATGATTTGTTTAGATTATTAAAGTAAACAAAAAATTTTTCAAAAATAAATTTCTATTTATAATTGATGAAAATAATTTATAGCTGACAACTTAAAACATACTTTTCTCAACCTATTACAAAATGCAGCCTATATTATTGATTTCTTTCTCAATTTATTTTCATGTGAAAATAAATAATTTTTACTAAAATCTTAACTATTCTTTTAAAATAATTATATTTTGACATATTTTATGAAAATAATAATAAATATGTAAAAAATATATACATTTTCATTTAGAAAATCAAAACAAAAAACTTAGAACTGTCAAAATTATTGATAAGTTCTCCCTTTTTGTTGGGAATGAGAAACAACCAATCAGTGCCTTGGAAGCAGATCTTATTGTCATAACTTTAAATTTAAATATTATTGATTTATTAGTTGTAAAATAATTATAAAGATGGCATCATCATACAGTACATTTTTCTTGATAAAAGAACTACAAAATCAGCAAAATAACATAAAAATTAGCAGTTTGAGAGCAATTTAAAGCCACACACAAAAATCTTCGGTGAACACAAACTACGAGTTAAAATAATATTAAAAATAGGTAGACATATGTTTATTATATTTTATCTCAATTAACTATTTTTAATAAAGATTAGGAATGTCATTGTCTCTCTTGTACTTTGAAAAATATATATGTATTTCAACATGTTTTGAGTTACATAGATATACCTATTCTAGATTAAGCAATTTTATAAGTGAAGTTCAATGTATAATCATCTATTTAATTAAAATTAAATTTCAATAGTGAACCTATTGTATAATACATAATTGGATCATAATTTATTTGTCATATATATTTTTAATTTATATTCATTGTTAATAAATTTTGAATTAATTTAAAACAAGTGCTTAATTGTCATTCAATTTTATAATGCAAAGTTATTGGTGAATAGTATCTTAATAAGATGATATTTGTGTATTGATTTATACCACTGAATTCATTATAAGTAATTGTAGGATAGTTCAAAAGTTAAAACACAGAATTGGTAAGTGTGTAGAATTATATATCATTTTTATAGAAAATTTAATATTTCATTATTTGATCAGGTATAGACTTTTATATAGTAATAAACTAATTGATTAGGTATTATTAAATATTTAATATGTAATTAAAAATGTATTATAATTATTTTGTTAGTTGTATGTAACAGTTGTGTTAGGATAAAAATTTAGATCTAAAATGGTTCATTAATCTATAAAGTACAAATATAAGGAATTAGTGAAGATAAATAAAGCAATTATATATTAATATCTGAATTTTCTTTTAAGTTATTATTTATTGAATGAACATTATATTAAGTTAGTATTTAGTCACAAAGATAGTAATCTTATTATATTATAAAGTTAGTAATTATAAATATCAAAATTGATATCTGAAATACATTAAATAAAGTGATTTACTTTAATTATATTTGAAGTTCATTTTGAAGATTATAAATTTAGTTTAAATACTAGATTTTAATGTTGGCATTTGATCATAATAAAACATTAATAATCTTTTGTAGAGTATGATAATTATAGTTTAAAATTTATTAATTTAGTTTTATTAAACTGAAGAATAATTTGTTGTGATTTGCTAATCATATTTGAATAAGCATCAAATAAGAATCCATCATTTAGTTATATTGTTATAATTGGATATTGTAGATTTGATGTTATTTAAAAAGTTGATTTTATTTTATATTATTATAAAGTTGGTAAAGATGGTGAGATATGCTAGATTAGATGATTTTATGCATTATACTATAGTTTAATATTAAAGTATTTTATTTATGATTTAATGTTATAAATTTATAGGATTTTAGGGAGGATAAAACTTTTATATTATTATCAAACATTCGTTTTTATTACAATCAGTTTATTGAATAAAAATATATTAATATTAATGAAATAACATTGCTGAGTTAGCATTATTTTTATTTTATTTAGATCAACTATTGAATTATACTTTATTTTGATATCATGGGTATTTTAAGTTTGTAGGTTACACTAACGTCTCTTATCTTTATTAATTTGATATAAATATCTTCTAAATTCATAGGACATGTTAAATTATTATTTTATCCATATTGTTTTGTTTTTATATGATTAACATTTAACATTTAAGATAGGTTTGTATTGTTATAAACGGTGGTTTAATTCATGAAGAACAGCTAATCTTTTAACATTATGTTCATTCTATTATAAGTGCTTTATTTAAAAGGGACTTATTGTTATTTATAAGATAATGATATTTATTCATTATTGTTTTTATTTCTAATGTGTTCCAAATAATGCTCTTATTCTTAGGATAATTTAAATTACTTCTAATCTTTTACAAATGCTATTCAAATGTGTAGGTTTATAGCAAAGATTATCATTGTTTTATTTTATTATAAATGGTGTCCAGACATGTGGTTTTATAAAGAGGTTGAATTAGATGTTAGCTTGGCTTTCACTGGATGATAGTCATTTTGACTCAAATCATCATTTTCATTCAGTATTGCATTTCATGGGCATTATTATATTAGGATTGTTCTTTCTTGATTCATGTTTTATTCTATTATAAATGTCGACCAATAATTAGGTTATAACAAAGGTTATACTATCCTCATATTTTATTCCATCATAAATGGAGTTCAATTTTAAATGATATATTTTATTCACTTACAATATATATAAAACCCTGCTCAGAATTTTTATATTTTTCTCTCATATTGGATCTTATAATTAGTGATAAATATACTATAATGGATTGAAAATAATTTTAATGTATTCCCAATGTTGAAAATATTTTTTCAAACTTTACTAGCATATTTGAAAACTGTGGTTTTATTTTTATTTATTTTTTAGCCTTTTTTTTTTTGCCAAATAAAAGAAATATAAAAAATTTCTTGATTTTTTTCGCCAAATTCTTACATTTTAAAAGTTTATTTAAAATCTTTGTTTAGATCTATCTATTACTTTTTTTAAACTAGAAAAACTAAGTTCCATACAGTTATGTTTTTTTTTAATTCTTTTTTAATGTAAAAACGAATTAATAATTATACTAACATATTAAACCTGCTCTAAAATGTTGCATATATATTACTACAGCGATAATTTTTTAACTTTGCAATCTTATAAATAATTAATAATTATTATTAATCTCTTGTAAAATAATGTCTGTACAGAAACTTCTTACAAATTTGATCCATCAATTTTGATAAATGAGTAGTAACTTTATTTAGTATAAAATAGCAAACCTATAAATTTTATTTGAGTGGAAATAAATAAACACATATTTACATTTTGAAGTGAAGGGTATTATTTACAAAAATGATGCGAACTAACCTTATTTTATACAAAATGGCGATCTATAACTTTATCTACTGTAAATAAATGAACACATATTTATGTTTTTGCAATAAATGATGTTTCAGCAACTAAATGTTTAGCAATGGCCAAGCGTTGTTAGCCGAAAGGTCAGCACAACCACCTTGCAAGCAAGCAGTTGGTTGCAGACGGTTGTTATGGGTTCGCATCCGCCAGATGCTATGACATATGAAAAATGTTTAGCAATGTACATTTATTTAAACAACAAAAGCAGAGGATTGTTTCTTACAAAATCATTGGGGTAGACTGAAGTTTTTTATGTCCTGCAAATGCAAATGAAAGCATAGCTATGATTTACATGAAAATATCCATATTCTGTCAGCTTTCAAGTTGTTCCATTTGTAGAACTTTGCATTTTTCTCAGAATAACATGCTACATGCACAAACTTCTTGCTGATAGTTATTTCAATCTATGACCATCTTTTAAAAATAGGATACTACATCAACCTCTGCAATGGGCAGTTCCAAAATTTTAATCATTTCATTGAATAAAAAAATCATCCAAAAAATTCACTTAGCAGGAATTAAAGCTGGACAGTACATCTTACTTTTATCAGATGGTCAATTAGTCACCCCAGCATTCTTTCATGACTTTGCAGAATACTTTAAATTTTAAAATTAGCAGCAAAACCAACATGTTGAATAAAAAATTTCTATTGATTGGAATATTATCTAATATTAACATGTAAAATCAATTATTTTCCTTTTTATAACATTGTAAATGTATTTAATTAAGGCTTTATTTGGACATTTGTTTGTGCTGTCAACTATAAAGTATCTTAACTTATTTTGGATTTATTTTTAAAAGTTTCTAACTATAAGATCTTTCCATTGATTCATTGTAAATCTAAAGATTTTGCGAGTACTAATGTATAAGAGGAATTGTGGACTTAATCACTGAAGTATTAAATAGTTTCACGCTCTCAGATCTAATCACTCCAGCTTCACCTATTTATATAGAAAGTAGGTTGAACTAAAGAGGGGTTCCCCTCTTTTCTTCCAATGCATAAGCTTGTGGTTAAGATTTGTAGAGGTCCCTACCTTCACATTTTCAATCGCACAGATTTAGGTTTATTACCTTAGTAAATATAACAAATTTTGTTGTAAATAAACACTCTTTCTCTGTTGCAGATATTTTTCATAATTATTTTATTGTTTAAATATTTGATTTTAAATAAGTTGTAGCATTTTCTAATGATTATAACTGTTAATTTTATTTTATTTAAATAATTGTAATATACTGTTTTATCTCTATGCAAAATAAGTTTTTCCAAAAGTCGTTTTAATTTGTTTTTTGTAATATTTAATAAAACATTTTAATATTTGAAATAGAATATATAGCCAAGTAAAAAATAAAGTTCTAACCACCACTAATTTTTTTTTTAATCTTTCACTTATTATTTACTTACTTATTAAAAAAAAGAGTATTAAGAAAATTAAAACATTACAACTTTCCTTCTCACCATTTAAACTATTTATTATAGTCTTTTTTTTTTTTCAGAATTTAAACAATTACAAAAAAATCAGTACAAATCTACAATATGTCTGAAAAAATAGAGGAAAAAAAATTAGATATATACCTGGGTCTCGTTTTACGCGATAGATAGGTTCCTCAGAAAACAAGCGCAAATGAAATCACACAAAAATAGACGTAACTTACATTGAAAAAGAGGGGATGAGGTCTGTGATTTTTCAAAATTTGCATAAAAGCAAAGCACCAACGTAAAATTACTTTAAAATTTGCGCAAAAAAAAAAAAAGGAAATAAAATATGACTAATAAAAAATTTCAAATTTGAAAAAAAATGATACAAGACAAACTTTTTTTAACTATAATATTTAATTTTATTCAAAATAATATATTTTTATGCATAATTTACAGTACAGTAATTTAATTTTTTTTATACACGTTTTAATTATTATCGCTATTGGCCCAAAAAGACGTTTGTTTGCAAACTAGTAAAAAATCAGATTCTCTTGTGATGTGATGTATTTGGCTTCTCCTTAAATGAAGTCAAGAATATCTCAGCAATTATTCTCACAAGAGGAAATACAACTAGCGCCAAGTTCACTCTCATGTTGTGTTAATGGTTTTCTGTTAATGACAACGATGATTTTATTAATTGTTTATGAACTTAGACTTATGATAATAAAAAGACATTTATTCACCACTGCTGGGAAAAATTTAATTAAAACCAACAACTAAAAATTAAATTCTTATTTTTGTCTTTAATTTTCAATTCCGTTTAAAAATCAAATTTCGTTTTACATCACATTAATTTCAAGTCACCTGTAAGTAATTTTTAAATTGTTAATTACAATTAAAAATCAGATTTTAATTTTTAATTGTGCCCACTGCTATTACTAACCTTTTAAAAATAAACTTGTGGACACTAAATGATTAATAATTGATTACGTTCTTTTTTAAAAAGCAAAAACAGAATGTGATTTAAAATGCAAAATTAACACGCATAATGTTTGAACAAATTTACATTATAATCTTGTAAAATTTAATATGTGTATACATAAAATGTGGAAATCATGATTTTACTTTCATTATTGCATAAAATCTTACTATTATAAAGCACTGAAAATATTGAAATTACTAAGATGAAAGTCGAATTCCAATAATGTGCTATTACTTTCAATATAATGTAAGTGCATGAAATTTATTATTTAAAGTAATAGTGCATTATCGGACTTCGACTTCCGGTAAAAGACGAATCGCGTAACTTCAAAATTGTGTTAAATAAGTCCGCATAAAAACAGACCCAGGTGTATATTACCAGCATTCCTAAACTTAGTTCACTTTATATATATATATATTAATTCTAATATTCTCACAGATAAATTATGTATTCATAATACTATTTTCAGGAGCTTCCTTGTAGTACAAATATAATAGCTAAATATCTGACAGTTCAATACAATAAGTATTTTCCTCAAAGCTTCTTTTTTCTCAAATCATAAGAATGTGATTTAAGAAATAAGAAACTCTGAGGAAAGTAGTTGTTATTGTGATGAAATGTCAGCTATTATATTTTTACTACACGGAAGCTCCCGGAAATAATACTATGAATATATAAATAAAAAAACTCTGTTATTTTCTGTAAAGACTTTCATTTATTGCTTACTGAAATAAAAATCAGTATAATAAAATTTACATCAAATTTTTTATTATTTTAACCTTAATTATGGCTTTAAAAATGCAAAATTGTCAAGCGTTGTTAGCCAAGAGGTCATCGCAGCCGCCTTGCAAGCAAGTAGTTGGTTGCAGACGGTTGTGGGTTCGCCTCCCGGGCAATGCTATGACTTATGAAAAAAAAATACAAAATTGTTAATATAAATATACTATATGTCCAAGAAAAAAATCATAGATATTATATAATTATATTATGTATTAAAAATACATAATATAACAAAAAAAATTGTTTTTTCTTTTTCTTAAAAAATATAATAATAATAACAAATAATTTAATATATCAACAACAACAGCAACAACGATAAATCAAAAATAAAACATTTTATTCTTTTTTCTAACATAAATTATTGAAAGCAATTTTTTTTCCAAAAACTATTATTTAACTGTTTTAGAACTAGTTTTTGGAAAAAAAAAATTATTATAAAAAGGTGAATTAGGAAGAAAAGCAAGCTGTTTTTTGTTGTTGTTGTTGTTGTGGTTATTTTTTAATGTTTTTTGTTATACTGTTTGTATTTATTTATTTTTATATGTTGGTAATATATAATATCTAAAGTGTTTTCTAATCAGATATATTATAATACATTGAAATTAATGTTACATATTTATTTAAACTATGGACAAAGGCTATAATAAATGGCTGAAACTTGAGAAAGTATAATTTTGATATTTTAATTTTTACATTGACTTTTGTTTGCAGTGAATAAGAAATGATTTTTTTTTTTAAAAAAATGGCATTAATTGAATCAAGTTTAATAAAAAAGTGTTGGTAACTAAAATATATTCAATATATATCCTTTACAAATTAAATATATAATTCTATGTAATAATAATTTGACTTATATATATAATTTGTCTCTTTTATATACATATAAAGCTGAAATATATTTCAGAATAAAATTTTGCTTTAGCAGGTTCATAAAAAAAATATTTGTAGACATTAATTTGAGATTTAATTTATACAACTTATTTTATATTTTTATATTTTTCTCTGTTTAAAATTCAGCACATTGTTTGTGTTTTGTTGCTGTTGTTGTTTTTAAAGGAATAGCTGTCTTTTTAAAAAAATGTTGTTGGTAATAGGGTCAAGAATCTAAAACGTTTGAATTAATAATTAAAGGCAGAATACAATTATATTTTTAAAGTTTAGTTCAATATTCTTTTCAATGGCCTGTTTCAATATTACTTTAAAATATGATCACTGCCAGATTTTTTAAAATTCTAATCTGTAAGATTTTTATAGATAAATTATCATTTTTATCCATATTAATTAACAGATATAATGTTTTAAATGATATTAATGTTTTTAGCAATATATTTAGTCAAAAAATTCAATTTTTATTTTATCTATTTACAGATAACTAATAAGGTTTACAACAACCACCAATATTGAGATTAGTTGGCAACAAGTTGAAAGTAAAACTTAAATATTTATTCATTAGCACCATAACTATCTATAATGGAACCTGAATTTCATATGAAATATTTTACTCTTTTTTTAATTTATATTTTCCTTATTCATTAATTAATTTTGTAAAACAAATAAATCCTTCTTTCTTTAAGCATTTTAACAGTGCTATAATTTCTTTTTACTCATGGTCATAATGATTTGGCCAGCATTCTTCATCAGAACAATATATATATAATGAGCGTTAATAGTTCTAAACAAGCTTTTCTGAATATCTCTATCCCCAGACTGGTTTCTAGCTGTTGAGTGTCATCAGTGAGGCATTAGGATATTCAGACATTAGAACTAAAAATACCAGCTCAAGTTCAGCATTTATCTAATAATTTACTATTAAGTAGAAAGTCTGAAAGTTTTAGACATCTATATCTCTTCAAATCCAGTTATAACTTGAATAGCCTTATGGGACTAAATTGAGATATGGCATATATTAACCAGTCTGGGGATAAGAATATTTGGAAAAAACTTGTTAAGGCCTATTAATACTCATTATATAACATGTGTAGTACAAACTGATTAAATTAAGTCATGTGCTATATGACTTGATTTCCTTGCATATATATATATATATATATATATATATATATATATATATATATATATATATATATATATATATATATATATATATATATATATATATATATATAAAATTAAAGATTGATTTCATTTACTATAGCCAGCTTATGGCATATTCCACCATCTTGAGTAGCAATATGTTAATATTTAAAGCTCATTAAACTTACACAACAGTAACATTCCCATGTGAATGGCCAACATTCCATAAATTATGAATACTAACACAATTACACTGTTTATTCAACACATTTGTACTATTTATAAAATATGATTCCTTAACTTTTCTTCAAATCATTTTCCATATGCAAAACAAGAACACTATCAAAGCAGAATTCTTCACCACAAATCACTGCATGTTCTTCAAAAACAGATTTAAACCTGTCTACAAAATAATGCAACTTATTATATAATAATTTATGCTCCTGAATTCTTTTTTCCAATTCACATTTTATCTCCCTGATGCAACTATATCCACAATGACATACCACTTTATATATAATATTACATTTATTGATTTTATCAATACAATCTTTTCCATTAATAACTAATCTTCCAGTATTTGCACCTACTTTAAATGCAACATTAAAATCAGCAGATACCAATGATATAGTCTTACTACACACAATATCTTTTACATAAGGCAATGCTATCCACCTTTTCTTTTCCATATTATCTCTTCTCCATCTATTTCTAAACCTATATAGTGTGCATAAAATATTTCTTTTATTATATCCCATCTCCAATAAATCATTAACATATCTTTCACTATTAGCCATTTTATCACTCTGAAATTCACACAAAACATTTCTAAAAAAATATATTCTAAAATCAGCTAACTCCTCTAATTGATAATGGTTTCAACACCATTTTATTATTAATTTTATTACCTTATTTTCATAAAATTAGATCCAGATATTTTATGCCAGGGGTCCCCAACCCTATGCCCGCGGGCACCATGGCACCCGTAGACCATTTTACGTGTGCCCGCCTCTATCAGAACATTATAAAAAATTATTTATCTGATACAAATAAATTTAATTTTTAAAATTTCTTATGAATTATTGGATTATATTGTAATCAAATTGTAAGGCATACTCTGCTTTTACAGCGTAAAAATATAAACGTTAATTATATGTTAAAATTTTATTTTTGAAATAAATATTTTTTTGTACATTATATGTATTATTAACAATATCCAACTATAAATTTACATTGAAAAAATAAATGGTGCCCACCATCTGGTTGAAAAAAATAAATGGTGCCCACCACCTGGCCAGTATTATAGAATGTGCTCTTAAGTGCAAAAAGGTTGGGGACCTCTGTTTTATGCTATTCTCACTATCTTCAGAAGTAATAATCCACATCAATCCATCAATATCATTTAATTTAATAAGTAGTTTTTGCACTATCATACTTGCTCCAACAATAAGTACATCATCCACATACCTAAAATAACTTTTAACACCCATCAAGAAATATTCTTTTAAAATCTTCCCTTCATAATATAACACATAACTATATATAATTGCTGAAACAGGCAAACCTATAGGCCAATCTTCATCCATCATATACAACTCATCTTCAAATGTAGCTACCAAATTCTGATCAATAAATAATAATAAATCCTTTACAAACATATGATAAAATGTGCACACTCCTTTTTCATGTAAAACTTGATCAATAATATTAATGGATTCCTTTTTTTAATTGGACCATATAACTCTGCAACATCCAATGTAAATAATTCATCATAATCTGGCTATAGCAAAGAAAATTAATCTTTAATTTTATATAAACATTTTTTAATTTTGGTAGAATTATTCTAATGGATTTTGTTTATTGTACTTATATCATTTGATATATATTGTAACGATATACATATGTGGTTACATTATTTTAAAATTAAAATAAAGGGGGAAATAAATCTCAAGTAAAATTGTTTTATTAAAAACTAAAAGCCAAAATTAAAAGTTATGTTAACATATATATATATATATATATAGCACAGATGGAAATCTTTAAAACTTTTTTTTTTTAAAAAAAGTATTTAAAAATACTTTTTGTGAAAAAAAAAATAAAGATCTTAAGATAAAAATTAATATTTTTCATTTAAAAGCAATAAAAAGAAAAAATGTTAATTAGATCCAAAAATTTACTTATAAGGGAGGTGTAACCCTATAAAAAGAAAAAATGGGTTGTTAGAGCTGACTATTAATACACCATTATAACTGTAGCTGTATTGTAGCCTCCATGATGTAGGAGTCTGAAATAGATTTAATTTCCTGACAACCAGCTGAGGCCTCTCAATGACAGTTCCTGATTAAATGAATGGCAAATAGCAGCTTTGTTTCAAAGAAGGACCAACAATCTTCGAAAGTGATCAAGAAGATGGACCTCTAAATCTGTGGAATCCATAAAATATGAGCACTTGTGTTTATCTAATATGAACTTTTTCAAATTCACAATTAGTAACTGAAAATAAAAACTCTTATCTGACTTAAAGAAAGAAAATTCCAAATCAATTATTAATAATAATTTTTATGCATATGTTTAATTAATCATTTCCATTTTTTTGTGATGTGTTAATTAAATTGTATAAAATTTAAGTTGGGTGTAGATAGCTGCATAGATTTGTTAAAGTTTATACTAGTTTTTTTTATTTTTAAGATTTTCATTTGTGTGAAATATATATATTGGTAAATATGACACCTTATGCTGAGTATCTAAACGTATTTACTGGTATATATTTTAAGTTGTTGTTGTCAATGCAGCCCCTTATGATGAGTGCCATTAGGTTTAGTTTTTTGTAAATTTCCCTCAGCAATTTTCAGTTAATAACTTTATGTTTCAATCATTTATGTTTATTTTAAAGGGGTTTAAATATATGGGTGTTTATATTAATGCAATGTGAATCATGATAGCATACAGGGCAAAGCCCAACTGAATGCATGACCCAAAGGCATAGTCATTGCATTGTAATGTACTGTACCGGTCAAAAAACCAGCACCTCAACTGCAAGTCGGATTCAAACTCAGGCAGTTCAAACTGAATTCAAACCCAACTCACCAGCTCAGATTAGTAGAAATCTAAATCGATGGCACAGTGCTATGCACTAAGAAACTAGATCAACAGGTGAGGATTAGAGACCCCTGAACTGACATTAATATCAGATAATTAATTAACTTAAGATACTTTTTTTTTAAATCGAATCATGTGTATATGTTCGGGTTGCCAACACAGACAGCGAGCATTTATATTAAAATAATTATTGAATGAGAGCATTAAGAAACTAAGAAACCAAGTGTGTTTATAAAATATTTAATAATAATAGTTTGTTTTGTTTGAATTTTAAATAATGATTATATTAATTAATTCTAGTTCTTAAACATAGTTTATAATTATAATAAGAGTGGCGGTCCTTAGTATATGTCAATGAGTATTACGCAATACTTGAAAGTCTATATGTCTATGCCCCCAACAAGAAAATAAAGGCAGATAAGGGTATTCAGTTGTAAAAGAAATTATTACTCTAATTTTATATGAAAAAATGTGAGATTTATTCTCACATTCGCAAATCCATTCATTAAGAGCAAGATACGTATTTAGGGCATAACTTTAATCTTTATTGGAAAACTTATTTACTTTGAGATAACTGAGAATTTGTTTGACTTTAATTGAAATCACTTCATCATGAATTATGAGCGTCAGAGTGGGCTTTACCGAAACAGAGAGGCAACGGTGCTGATGAATTATGAGCTATAAAATGAAATTGAAAGACAATAGCTGGTCGATGATCTAAGTTCTATGGCGGCTTGCATTTCACAAGTCTTACTGCCCTTTAAGGAGAGGTGATTTAAAAGTAGTATGGCAGCTTGTATTTGACAAGTCTTATGCCCTTTATGTAGATGTGGAACATGGGAGAGCCAAGCCAAGTCATAACTACAAGCCTTTGGTGTTCCAAATATAACATGAACAGGAGAGGAAGTGCTTTCTTCCTTGATAATTTAAAATAACAGAAATATTATCCCCAAGAAGCCTAATAGAGTGGAAGATTGCCCTACGTCAGCAATGTTTGAAGATGATGACTTGAGAGTCACCGTTTGAATAATAAAACCCAATTATAGAATGCTCTACGTGATGACTTGATCAAATTAATTAAAGTCAAACGAGCTTTTAACTAAAACTATTTTAACACATTATAAAATTATATTCATCATGCCCCAAATACTGTTCCCTTCCTGAATATTAATAGACAGTGAAAACAATCTGAGTTAGAATGTATTTAGTTGATTCCTTTATCGACCCTTTTTGCAAAAACATTTTAGATTATATGTGAATAAATAAATATTGGTTAATACGAGAAAAAACATTTTAACATTATGTGGATATATAAACATTTGTAAATTAGATAGGAGCTGGGGACATAGGTAAGAAATGGAGCTAATAATTTATTATAAAAATAACAAACATTTAATAATTTTTTTCGACTCGATGATTGATAGAACTGTATAAATCTAGTTCTAATGGGCGAGAATTATTTATCAGATTTAATATTATATTATTTGAGTGAGGCAAATGAAACAAAGGGGCTCATTGAGTCGAAGTATTATTGGCATATAATTAAAAATAAACAGCATTAATAAATCACACGATAAATATATATATAATATAGTAAATGAACCGCCAAGTAAGAAAGGAGAAAGTTAAATTTAAAGACTAGAGATTGAGAGAATTTATATAATTTAAAATAGCATAAATAAAAGGGTTTACACAGAGTATTACATTTATAGAATGAAAAGAGCTCTTAAAGGGAGTGTAAAGTAAAGTTCGGAAACTGGCCAGAAAGTTTAAGGTTCATTATGGAAATATCTTATCCATTTCTTCTGGGCTGGATCCTTAGTTTACATGTCTGGGTGAGGAAAATGTAGGCATGCATTTGGTCAATTACTTGAACAGTATTTTAATGAATTTTCACAATTTTAGCAGCATGATTGGTCCAGAAAAGATTTAGCAGCTAGCTTCATTGAAGATTTTTAGGGGACTTCAGGAACAATAGCCAGATTCCTGATGTTTAGCCCCTTACCATGATAGGAACACTATTTGAATTCATGATTTAAAATGCGTAGAGTTTACTGCACTTCTCTACAACAAAGATGGCTTATCCCTCCAAACTTTTCAGAGCTCTATATACTGTATTTGATGCCTTCGGGCTAGCACTTTCATTATCAATGTTACAAAATTTTGGTTGTTTTTAGATACATTCCTTCGATAAGGCTTTCAAACTCATTAACTTGAATTCATTTTCTAATTAGAAAATGAATTCTTAAAATCAGAAAAATGATTTTAATGAGGAAATCCTTACATTTTAAATACTTATCTTTTTTTTCTAATTAATAAAACTTTACCCATTGTTTTGGAAAGAGAGAATCTGAAAGCTTATCAAAAGAATGTAGCTTTTAATCATTAAAACTTTAACAAATTATTTAAAAATAAAATCACACATTCCCGACGCAATGAAACTTTCGAACAATTATATATATTTAAATATTTACAAATATATATGCACAATCCACGCAGTTATAATGTATATAAATTCATGAATAATTTTATCATGAATTTATTAATATCATTGATCAATTTAAACCTTAAATGAATTAATTTTAACACATTTATAAAATAGTTTTTCTTTAAAAAAATTAGCATGGATTGAACATATAAAACCCCATTGCATCGGAAATTTAAGGTTACTATTAGGGTTTGAAGTGGGCTTATGGCTAGATGTCATGAAGCTAGGATCGAACTCATACCTGACTGCTTCAGTATGCAGATGTATTTCCTGCGACATTGTCTTCCTTTAGCTCTATGAATAGGGACTATAAGTCAGCAGATAGACTGCTCTCCCCCATACATAACATTTCTCTTTAAATATTTTATTATATGATTCCTTCACCAGACAGATGCACATTCCTGTACTGGATGAGGACCATGTCCTTCAAATAATATCATGCTGCAGATGACAGTGTGGTTTTATGTTAGCATCTTCATATTGCATTGGTTGCATCTGTATATCTGGAAGCAAGTGCTGGTCTGGTTACAAACTTTTAGTCTGAGATTGAATAATTAATTTTGAAAAGTTTTAACTGAGTAATCTATGTAGCCTATCTATACTCAACATTCTAAAGTAAAATTTATTAAAATGTTCATATGTGTGGACTTTCTTGAATAATAATTTAAATTTAAAAAATAATAACCAATTTAAAATTAATAGTAAATTTTAAATTTATTCCTCAATTTTAAATATTTATATATGTGCACTAATAAATGTTTTTTGTGTGTTATTACTGGCAGTGGCTTATTATTTTTGATATTAAAAAAATATACTTTTAGAATTTAAATATTTTTCTTTATTCAAATGCTTAAGAAGTATTTCTTATAAATCTCTGAGACTCCTTGAGCTATTGGTATAGGCTAATGGCCAATATAAAATAAAGTTGGATCTTAACAGTATCTGCCTACTATATAAATTTTTCAGGTTTGAATGGTCTGGTACGGCAGATCACCCCGATTGAATATAAAAATATAATCAATATTATTTTATATTCAATAATAGAAAGTATTTTATAAAGACAACATAATGGTTTTTATTTAATACCATCGTATGATATATATATATATATATATATATATATATATATATATATATATATATATATATATATATATATATATATATATATATATATATATATGAGTACATGAATATACAAACAGATTATCTATGCTTTTAAACAATACAAAATAACTAATTATATAAATTGGTAAAGACATTATTTTTTAACAGGGTTATGATACAGTTATCATACAGATTTTTAAGAATATGTATTTAGATATATAATTGGTGTTGTTTATATAGATTAGATAATCTGGCTGCATATTCATGTACTCTTAAATATATTTAAGCTTTGATGAAGACTGATGGTCAATCAGAACTGTAATATTGATCCAGTAAAATTTAAATATAGCATTGTTAAAGTGATTAAAGAAAGAAGGATTTATTTATTTGTTAATCTGAACTTCATCTTGTAGTCAAGGATTAATAGATTAGATGAAGATTAAGTAGCTTTAATTTATTTTTTGTACATTTTATGTTTGATAAACAACTGATGTATTATCCATAAAATAATTGAACGTTACAATTAGATTTGTTACGAAATCTGTTTTCAGGCTGAATAAAAGTGTGACAGGTTTGTGTGTGTGCGTGTGTGGATAATTTATTTATAAGACTGGGCTATAAACTGTAATGCAAAGAAAACTGTCTTCCAAACTGACTGCATTCAATAGATTAAAATACATATTTGTTAGATTCTTCTCTCTGATATTTAATTATGGTATGAGATATTAATGATAATTTTGCTGTTCTTTAAATCTTATTTTATAAGCTAAGCTGATAGCATAACATAGTTCCTATTTCATTTTTTAAGTTTAAATTAATTCTTTTTTTTTTGTCTTTGATAGTATTTGGTTTAACGCAATCTTTTATATTTGAATAAGATTAAATCGAACATTTTATCATACTTTTAAAACTAATATTCCTAATTATAATATGCAAACGATGTTTTAGACTGTTCTAATTTATGATGTTCCGGTTAGTTGAAATTAATAAATATTTCCATTTTTAAACAGTTACAGATTATCTTTGTCCTTATTTTAAGTCATCTTTCCAAATGTAATTACCTCTTTTTTTTACCATTACAGCTTTTCTTTTCAAAAAGTTTCTTAGGTTTTTAGGAGGAATGGGTCTGCCCTTATTGGTTTTAACTGAGCAAAAAATATATTTTTATTTCTCTTTAAATGTTTAATGATTTCTAATTATATTATTTATTCTCTGACATAGATATTGGTAATACTTTTAACTTTAATGATTATTTTACAAATATAGAATAACTTATAGAGGCTCAATTATAATTTTGCATAGAATTCATATAAAAACAAATTATCTTTAAAAAGTAGATTTAAATTTTTTTTTTAAAAAAGTCTCATTTTTTTTAAAAAAAAAAAGTTTACAAAAAATATCAAGCAGAGATTTCACAAACTAAGTTTAAAACGTAGGATCTGTTGTAACTTCAAGCTGCAATAGACTTAAGTTTTCAATGAAAGCTATCCAAGAAGATGAATTTGCATCTATAAAAAAAGATATTACGCATGGAAGAAAGAGAAACATAAATATCCATGTGTGTGTGTGCTGAAAATCAAATATATTAATCTTTAACTTGGATTAAAGTTTATATATGTGCTAGAGAAAATCTCTAGTTTAATAAATGATTAGTAATATTCATTAGGTGTTTATCAAAAAGTTGATAACGTAAAAATTGACGCTTGAAAATAAAAATGAAACAATTTGCTCTACATAAATACTCTTCATGTAATAAAGATATATATGAGAGAAGATGATCTGGTCCAACTGATGAGTGCTGGTTCAGCACGAAATGCATATTGGGGGTTATTTGTCTTTTATTGTATCTTTATTTATATGAAATTATTTATGAAATGAAAAAAAAATGGAGAAATATGGAAGTTGTCTATCTATAAAAATTAATTTATTACTATTTTCAGGATTAGATGTTCTTAAAAAAAGTGATAAACTTTTGATAGTTAAAGACCATGTGCTTTCAACACTTTGGGGTTTTAGTAAAAGTATACATATGTTTTATTTCATTATTTTATTAAATCGTAAATAAAAGATTTAATTTCTAAAAAAAATTTAAAAATAATAAAAAAAAAATTTTTTATTATATTATTTTATTAAATCGTAAATGATTCTGATTTAATGGTTTTAATATATATATATTACATTCTAAAATAATAATAATAATAATAATAATAATAATAATAATAATAATAATCAATTGCTCACGCAATAAAGATTTTTATTATTTTTTTTAAATTTTAATTAACTTTTCTATTTCAAATGTTATAATTGCACTGCTAATTGGTTTTAAAGCAAGCACAAACAGGTAGGTATATTTCCAAGGACTTTCTTTCCAATGTATGAACATGTTAAATGATGTTAATAATAATATTTTTAAAAAGTGAAATAAAAATTAAACCAAAACCCAGAGTATTAGTCCGGCGGCGAAATTTCACATACGTATTAGTCCGGGAATATTTATTTGGAAAAATGACAATTAATAACTTTATTTATTAGAAATGATACAAACATCTACCAACTCGGATTTGCTTTCTTTTGTGAGAAATTATCTTCCACTATTTATATTTATAAAGATTTTTATTTAGAAAATAGCGACCTATAACTTTATTTAGTGGAAATGAAACAAATACATATTTATGTTTTGGTGAGAAATGAACTTCCAACAAGTAAATTTTTTTAATTTTTATCGTAGAAAAACAAGTAAATTTTTAACAATCTAAATTTATTACAAGGAATAACCAATCCCCCCCAAAAAAAAAAAAATTCATTTTGACTAATAACTTTCTCTTCATTTGGATATTATCTAATATTCGCTTACAAAATTAATTCATTTGGGACTCGTTGATTATACTCGCACACCATTTGATGGCGTTATTTATGTGCTAAAGCACATAAAAATGCCGTTTATGCAGCTGGCCATACTTTCTACAAAGATGAGGATCTCTTCCTGGCCATCCTTTCAGAGATGTCTTTGACATGGCATGTCAACCCACAGTAGCAATTTGTGTTTATTTTCTATTAAAAATATAAATCAAAGTTCAAAAAGTTATTTTTAATACTTTTCTAATTTGTTGATGTTAATAATAAAAAAAGCGTTTAAAAAGTACAAATTCTTATTTTTAATACTTTTTTAATTTGTTGATGTTAATTTTTAAAAAAACATTTAAAAAGTACAAATTCTGTGTTTTTGTTATTTGTGTTTTAGTGTGAATTTTTACTTAAAAAAGAAGAAAAACAAAAAAAGACGTATTTAAAAAAAGTTGAAAACAAAAGAAAACCCAAAAAAACGAAATCCAAACAAAAACAAAAAAAACAGCCTGGGAGCCGAGGGATCATAGCACCTGCTTTACAAGCAAGTAGTTGTTGCAGATGGGTGTGGGTTCGTCTCCCGGCCGATGCTATGACATAGAAAGAAAAAAAAAACATCATCAAGTGGCGTGTGTGTCTAATCAACGAGTGCCATTTCGTTTATAGAAGATTAATACATTGTACAGGCTTAAACCTGCATTTATATATGTAATATAAGATTGCAAATGTGCTTAGTTAGGTCTTTATATCCTCATTTGTTTGTGGGGGTAACTTTTATCACTGCGGGGTTAATACTTAAGTACCTAAACAAATATATAATATTTAAAATTCATCATCATCTTTGCATGAATGAAGGTATCTACAAGTTACTAATCCATAGCATTTTATCTCTTCTTTACATCCCACCAATAAACTTTTTATTTTATCCATCCACCTTACATGTGAGTTTTTTTTAGGTCTTTTTAAATCTCTTGAGATTCAGAAAAAAATTTCAACTGTCCATCTATTATTATATTTTCTAATAATATATCCAACCCAACTCCTTTTAGTTTTGTAATTCTTTCAATGACATCAGTAATATATGTTTGTTCTGTTATCCATTACATTTATTTTCATTCCCTTTTGAATACTCCCAACATATAATCTTTCCATATTTTGTTGAGTAATTTGAAGTTTTGTTTTGCTCTTTTATTAATTCTCTGAGTTTTAGATCCATATTTTAAAATGTTAGTTAAACGCAGTTTGCAAATACATATATTTCATATATTTTTTAATATTAAATTATTTTTTGGCAGAAGCATTCATCTAAGTTTGTTTCTTTCATTACATTTTTATATATATATGTCAAAGTATCAGCTGGGAAACGAACATGGAACAATGCTTGTAAGGCAGCTATGCTAACCACTCAGCCACTAACGCTGGACTTTCATTACATTATTGTTATCTAAATTAATAAAGAGTAGTAAATAATTTGATTTATAAAACATGCTATATAATTGCAGTACAATAATCAAAATACAAAAAAAAAAAATACAAACCTATTCAAATTTTTGTTTTATTTAAAAAATTTATAATAAATAAAAAAAAATTTTTTTAAATACAATAATACAATATTTATTATAATAAAAGCCAATATTAAGTTTTCATCTCTCACATTGTTTTATCTCTAAATAAAGTAACAAATAAATCTTCTAAGATAAATTATTCTAATAATTGGTACAGATTATGTTAATCTTTTAAATGTCTTTAAAAGAATACTGACTTGATTAATCATGATTTTTCTAATTTATCTTCTTTTAAATTTTTTTCTCTTATTATGATGCTCATCATTTCTATAATTAAAGCAAAAACTCATGTTATCGAGTGGATGGTGCCTATGCAACCTACACGCTGCTGAAGACTTTAGACCATCAAAATTTACAGCTGTGATACCCCTTTGTGTACAATTTACTGAACTACTAGCCAACAACCAATAAAGCTGATGCCACTACAACTAAAGCCCATTAACTCACCCAATCATCCAAAAATATATAGTCAGTGGAGATATAGTTTTAATGCACTTAACCAAGCCAACATACATGTAATATACAGAAATGAGCACCAACAGAACCAGAAAAAAGTGCAAGAGAATGTACATCATCCAGGCAACTATAAATGAAACAATAACCAGAATATGGATCCACACAATATTGCCAAAAGAGACATTTACCAGAAACCATGAAAACAGTACCAAGATAGTAATAAACTTTATCAGCACACTTTGGAATAAATATTGTATTATATACAGGTGTAATCTTAAAATGTTAAGTATAAAATCAATATACAAGCATTCATACTGGCAAATTTATTCATTAATCCATCCAAATCCAGGCCATGACACCAATCTGACAATGCTTAAAATCAACAATCTACAATTACTCTGTAAGTTTAAAAAATGGTCCCTGTAACCAAAATATTTTGATTTTTTTGCTGAGACTAAACCTACATGCACTGCCCACAACATATTTTCTGAGATACCAGAGACTATACACTAACATAGATCCTTTTTGTCCCCTGTGTCACAGGGCTGAAGAAATAGCAACGTCTATTCTATTTTTGTCCAGCACTAGACAGAATTTGCTTTATTATGACAGGAGCATATAGACAGTCTAACACAACCCTTCAAACAATCTTTAATTCATATTGCAAAGGCTCTATTCCATCAGTCTGTGCAGCCACTTTTGTGCTTTATGCATACTGGTGCACTAGATGCACATTCACCTTAGATAACAACACAAGGCAACATCCATCAACTTTCAATATCAAACTGGAAAAACTATGAGCCAGAGAGAATAAAATTGCACATCCAGACATCTACACAGCAACCTGGTCACAGATAACACAACAATCAAACCTCTGAGAGGGCTTCCAATAACCAAAAATCTGTGCCATCAACCAATATTTTTTTTTTAAAAATGTGGCATGTATCTACAAATAAAAATACAGAGAATGTTGTCTTTGATTGCATACTATTAATATAGAGGACAGTAACAACAAAATCAGAAATCAAACACTGGAAAGCAAACTAAACCCAGCACTGCAGTAGACATACAAGTTGAAGTTTGCAAATTGAACAATGATAACCCAAGACTTTTGAGAACTCTGATTCCAGCAAGTAATGCTCACAAATGTAATGTATACATATGTATTTGCACCTCCATTAACAATGTTTAAATATCTTTCCCTCTTAATTTAATTTTTTTGTTCATCACAGATACAAACTTAAACTTGGTCTACTCACTAGCAATGTAAACATATGTATACAGAGTGTCTTATAGCAAATGTAACCCTATGGTCATCAATAAAGTTCTTTTCTTTGAAACTTAATAATAATAATAATAATAATAATAATAATAATAATAATAATAATAATAATAATAATAATAATAATAATAATAATAATAATAATAATAATAATAATAATAATAATAATAATAATAATAATAATAATAATAATAATATGTCTATACAACAACATTGACCCTTTCTGCAATCTTTGTCATGCAGCAGAGGAAACACAACTCATATTTTACACCAGCCAAGCTCTATCTAACACTTGTAAAAATCATGATGAATATCTGTCATTGGCAAAACTTCTCAATAAAAAACATTATGGAATCATATAAAAAAACCTTCTACTCCCATAATTCATGCAGTAACATTTCTATTATATGCATACTAGTGTACCTGTTGCAGCTTCACATTTGAAAATATTACTAGATGCTACTCAGCTACCTTTATAAACAAACTACAACAATTAAGGGTCTGACATTGCAAAATTACTGCTCCAGACATTGTAGCTGCAACATGGTCATTTACAAGACAATCTGCCAATCTATAACCAGAGTACATTGCATTAAATATGCAACAATCAATCACATCTTCACAACCATAACAATAGATATTGTTCAATCATGCAGATACTTTTCAATTAATCACCTAATATTATAAATACATTTTAATTAATAGACTATAGTACATAACACTATAAGAATAACAAGGGCAACAAATTCACCAGCAGAATTCACAAGTGAATTCATCACAAGTAGAACTGAGATGGCTTGATAAAAACATATGCTGTTTTCAATCAAGAATGGTACTATATTAGCAGTAGTTGGCCCATGGGTCTTCCACTGAGTGGGATAGTTGCTAGCATTGTTCTTAATGCATATGAGCAAATAATTATTCCCAGACATTTAAGTGGCGACCTAATAATTTACACATGCTATATGGATAAAATGTTGATTAAACCTATTAATATAAGAGGCCATATTCATCATCAATTAAATATGCCTAATCTGTATAAGCTGGCAGGTTTAAAAATATTTTTGAAAAGAAATGCTAGATTGTGTAGTTTTGAGGCTAACAAGAATAAAAATATTCAAATTTTTAGGGACGATTTGATAAATGCCAAATATAACAGGAAAACAATAGACAAGATAATTATATGATTTAAAGACCCTCCTAATCTAGGGGATAGGCTGAACAAAACCAGGATTTTATTACCATATCTTAAAAACATATATACAGATTTACAAACAATTTTTTGCAAAGACTTTAGTGGGTGTTACAGATCCCCTTTTAACTTTAATAGATGCATTAAGAATTCCAAAGATAAACTACCTCCAATTAACAGTCAGAAGGCTGTATATAAAATTATTTGCCCAGAAAATAATTGTCATGCAGCATATTATGGGGAGACCAAGGCTTCTGTTCATATGAGGTTGCTGCAACATAAATATGCATACAATAAGGCGCTAACGGATCCTTCCCACTTTTCTATTTTTGTGCAGCATAAAATCACTATGGGCCACTCGTGTATACCAAATAATCCACAAGTGATGTGCAGTGAGTGACATGAGATAAGAAGAAAAATCAAGGAGGCCTATTTCATTAACTTAGATGAAAACTCGTTAAATAAAAGAGACACATTTTACGCAATCTCGAAGAAATGACAGACCTAATTTAAATAATTTGCATCTGTTGGTTTAAATAAATAAATTGAACATCGCTATCTATCTATAGCTTTGAAAATGAAGGCATAGCTCCTTCCAAACGTACTTTAGAAATAAATAAATAGAATAATAATATATATTTGAGTTTGTGTGGGATATTACCGTAGAATATCTGATTTTATTACATATATAAACCACACATTTTGTTATTTAAGTAGAACTATTATAATCAATGAACTATAGGCATAATTGCTCCTGTAACCCATTGCAATCAGATTATGTAAAATTTAATGTAATCTTTTTGAAGAAGTAATAAAGATCTAACTTTGAAACATAATAATAATAATAGTAGTAGTCCTGCAGTAAACTCTAGAAAAGCTATTTCAAGGTTTCATAGGTTTTTATGTTTGAACCCAGAAAAATACTCAAAATGCACTTTTTTTCATGTAAGAATCAAATATACATAGATATTAAATACAATTTAACAAATGAAAATGGCTTTTCTTTGACAAAAATAATTAATCATGGAAATATCTCAGAAAACACATTTTCTCAATGACAAAATTTATTAAAATGGTGACTAAACATCACTTGATCACCATTTCTTATGCTTGCTTATAACTGTTATTAAAACAGTGATGAAGGCCTCAAGCTAGAAACTAGTCTGGGGATATGGGATGAGTAGGCAATAGATGGGATTTTATGCACAAGCCTTCAGACATCCATTGATTACTCTAGCTTGCTATATGGCAATAAGTATAGTGAGTTTTTGCCTGTTTTAAAATGGTGACTACCAAGTCACGTGACCCACAGTAGACTCTAGAAGAGCTACTTCAAAATTTTATAAGTCTCAGTGTTTGAACCCAGGAAAATCTTCAAAATTCACTTTTTTCCAAGTAAGAATTGAATATACATAGATATTAAGTACAATTCAACAAATGAAAATAATTTTTGTTTGACAAAAAAATTAATCACGGAAATTTCTCAGAAAACAAACATTTTCTCAAAGGTAACATCTAACTAAAGAAAGACACCAAGGCATGTGATCTGGAGTAAATTCTCCAAGAGCTAATTAAAACTTCATCAGTTTCGGTGTTTGAATCTAGAAAAAATCTCCAAAACGCACTTTTTTTCCAAGTAAGAATGAAATAGTATAAATATTAAATATAACTCAACAAATTAAAATAATTTTTCT
Source organism: Epiperipatus broadwayi (assembly GCA_028023455.1). Lineage (NCBI taxonomy): Eukaryota > Metazoa > Onychophora > Udeonychophora > Euonychophora > Peripatidae > Epiperipatus > Epiperipatus broadwayi. Next base: position 6,100,382 of record JAQFVV010000035.1, on the reverse strand, counting down.
TTATTAAAAATAAATAAATTATTACCCATAGAATTTATAATCAGCCAAAACTGTCATCCACCAACCTACACAACTCCCTCTAGCAAGAACATTTCACCACCAAGAATATACCATGCATGATAGACTAATAATCGCTCCCAACCCTGTTTTGTAGAAAATTATTAATATCTGCCTACATATTACCAAATTCTTCATAGATATGTATCTGTTTGGAAACTTTGTAATCGTCTGCATAAAACAATAGTGATCATTTAATTATTGTCAATTGAAAATCATACGGAAAACATTGAATAATATAAATGATAAAACATTTCCGTGTGTAATTCATTGTTTTTAAATAAGACCCTACCTTCTTTCATATTCATAACAAAGCCTTCTCTGTTGGATGAATATTACTTTGTTATATGTACGATATTCATTTTTGTTATTAACTTTCTCAGTTTATCTATTAGAGAATAATACTTTACATTATCAAATGTTTTAATGAGATAAAAACAAACAACATCCAGACCCATGCTATCTTAATTGAATGAGGATATTGTGACACTCTATCATTCGAAACAATTGAGGTTGAATACAACACTGGACTCATCTCATTCATGTGCCATCTCATTCTAATCCATTCATGGACAAGCGAATTAATTGGAGAACTGTACTCATAGTAATAATTGTAACATTTGTTTCTTGATGTACTGATTTTTTCTTGTTCTTTTTACTGATGTAACCACTTTTTTAAATACAAATAAAATTTGCTTTGAAACGTAATAATAAAACAGGCAAAACTCACTATATATATTACCACACACAGCAAACTAGAGTAATCAATGGATGCCAGAAGGCTTGTGCATAAAATCCCCATCTAGTGCCTACTTATCCAATATCCCCAGACTAGTTTCTGGGCAATATATATAGTGAGTTTTGCCTGTTTTAACAATAGTTATACACAAGCATAAGAGGAGGTGGTCAAGTGATGTTTATTGTCTTAAAACATAATAATAATAACAACAATAATTATTATTATTATTCATTTAAATAAATGTATTCTACAGGCATGCATAAAAAAAAAACTAATTATAAAACATAATATTAATAATAAACGAAAAAAGTAAAAAAAAAAAACAAAGTAAAGTCCAAAAATAGTATTTTATATAAGAATAGGACAATATATTACAACTGTTTATATATTAATTACACTTTTTATTTCATTTTCATTTACAGTTAAATGATGGATATCAACATGATAATAATAGGCATTAAATAGTAGCCTTCAAAGTCTAAAGCAGTGGTCTTCAACCTTTTCACACCTGTGGACCGGTAAAAATAAGGATAAGGTTCCGCGGACCAGCAAAAATAAGGATAAGATTTCGCAGACCGGCAGAAGTCTATACATAAATTTTCTTAAAGATAAGCATAATTGTTATAACTGATCAAAACAACAATGTTAAATATAAAAGATAAAGTTTTATATATATATGGAGTTTATATAATAAAAAACTTTTTTTACATTTTTTTAGAAAAGTAATAAAAAATTTAATTCCCCCCCCCCCCATAAACATCTGTGATAACTAGAAAAACAAATTAATTTATGAATGATTGATTAGATTTTGTTTTCATTCTGTTTTCTTTTTTTTTTAATTGGGTAAAAATAAGATGAAAAAATAAATAAAAATTGGCTATATTAATTTAAAAGTTTAAATTCTTATTATTTATTATTACAAACTTTTTACTGCCCATCAAGCATGCGGACCTACAGAAAAGTTCCACGGCCCAGCACCGGGCGCGGACCAAGGGTTGAAGAACACTGGTCTAAAGAATGCAGAATCTCTTAAACAATTAATTTTAAATTGAGCAATGCAAAACGTCTTACCATGCTTAAAACAAATCCATTTTATTATACTGATTTTTCCTTTGATTACTTTTGCAAGAAACAAAATAACATTAAAATTCTTAAATAGCTTTAAGAAAACTACAAACTTTGTACCATGATAATTTGGAAATTTTCTTTGTATTGCACCCAAAACTTTACTGTGAGAATCATTGTCAGAGTTCCAAACAACACTTCCATATTTTAGAATTGGTATGATGCTCATAAGCTTCTCTATTAACGAATTTTACTCCCCTAAAGATGCAACTCACAACTTTAAATACTTTAGAACATAAATAATATACATAACTTGAAAAAAGTAATTTAAAACTTAAAATTATATCTAAATCTTTATATTCATTTAATGAAGTGTATAATTTTTATGCATTATTTATTTGACTGGGTGCACTTTCAATGTTAAGCATTATAATCATAGTTTTTTTATTTTTATGTTGCTGCTTCTTATATAATTTTTCTTTATTATTCTAATTAAGCAAATGGGTTTATTTACATATTTCTGCCTGTGTGATAATTCAATACTGTTCTCTATTATGTTTACAATGTTCTTGTGGCTGGCTATAAACCATGCTTCCTTTACCTTCATTTTTTGGTCATCATCTTCTAGGCATTGAGAACTGGGTTCTGTTTCATAATCTCAAAACACAGTCTTATATTTAGGGATTTCTTGGGCATATTCATATAAATATTTATGCTTCGGTATTCCAGTGCTGATGTTGGTCCTAAATTCACTGTAAAATACTGCTATGCATCTTGGGTTATTGCACTGAATCTCATACTCTATTTGTGGTATATCATGATTTTAGGGTTGTTGAATAATCTATTGAGGCTGGCTGTTATTTGGAAGCTCATATTATATTTTTGCTTGTGGATCTTTTTTAAATTTATCAGTCACTTTAGTATGTAAGGCATGCTAGTCTATGTCTTAAATCCTGATTCATTTTTATGTTAAATCATTTTACTTCTTTTTTAAGTGTGTTGCAAATGTAACCAAGGCTGCTTATCTCTTTCATATATTCATCAACATTTTGAAGCCTTATATCTAAGTTTTGTTGTTCTTTTATACATTTTGTTTCTATTACATTCCTGGAACATTCTATTTCTATCCTTTCCAATAATTTAACAGTAGTACATATTTTTAATGAACCTGTTCCAATGCTCTATGACTTTCTTTTTTACCTCTTCTATTACCTCATGTAGCAATTCTATTTTGCTTTCTTGCTCAATTTTATTTTGCTGTATTTTCTTAAGCCTGCCCCTTCAACTTTATTCACAATCTGGATTAAATCTCCCTCTATCTCTTTTATATATTTTTCTTCTACTACATCATTGGAGCATTTTATTTTCTTGTTCTATTTCACTTTGATTTTCTGATTCCACTATTTCCCTTTTATGATTATCAAGTATTACATTTATTTCTTTATTTTGACTTACTATTTTTTCTAATATTTTATTTTGTTTTTTAAGCCTTATGGCTATCTCCCTCATTTGATTTTCCAAGTTTTCAAACTTTATAGCTGTCTCTTTATTTTGATTTTTAAGTTTTTAATTTTGTTCTTTAAATTTTACACTATCTCTTTCATTTGATTTTCAAACATTTCCTTCATCGTTGCCATAAACCTATCATTATTTGAAACTTCTAATTGATCTTTACTTTGTTCCTCACTGCTTTGTTTTCCATTGAAAAGTGTTTTCTGCTTCTTTTACTGGAGACTGCATTTTTGTTTTTGATCTAGTATACATCTAATTAATCACAATATTTAATTACAATATTTACTTTTATTAATAAACTATTTTAAAATTATTTCTACTTTTTTTTATTCAATGGATTGGTGTGACCATTCACCCTTTTACTCTGTAACACTATCTATTACTACCTATTGCCTGATTATTTTATTATCTGCCATTTCACAAGATAGATTCTATTAATATGCACATTTAATCATATTATTTGTTTGTATTTTCTCAGAACATCAGAATTCAAACAATATAAAATTAAATTCAGTTATTATTTTAACTGTTAATCTCTTCTCTGTTCTCACTTTTCTCACCAAATTATTATCCTTTTATTAAATAGCCAGTGTCAGTATCAAGCACTCACATCAGATGTCTATTTACTACTAGATGATCAGGGTCATTCTTGAGCCTCATGATAAGAACCAATTGTAATGGTAATGTAATTTGGAAAAAGTGATCATCAAAGATAATTTAGCACAAATTATAATAAACTTATAGATATGAAAAGTTAGTGCTTAATATTTAAAAATAATCTGAAATTTCACCATCAAATCCAAATAACAGAAATGAAACAATATAGGAGTAAATATATAATTTAATTCAATCATTCTAATGATCAGACATAGCTATAATAATAAATATATTACAGACTACGTTATCTTTCCAGATCATTAATCACTCCTAAATGATTGAAGCAAAATTAGATCCGCTATGGATTATAAATTTATATTAAATTAAAAACCAGAGTACCATCAAAAACTGGGAAGTTCATGGGCGGATATACCACACCATCAGTCTTATCAAAAACACTACGATGACTAATTCAGTAGAATATGAACTCTTATCCCCCCTAGTCATTATAAATTAATATTTTAAATGATAAAGCTTATGAGAAGACAAACAGAAGATCAGATTAATGGCTAACAAAAAAAATATTTATTATACAATAAAACATAAAATATTTAAAAGATCATTACATTAAATTATAAAATAATAAGTATTTAAATATTAACACCCTTCAAGTGATCATTCTTTGACATTTAAGTTTTATCAATTTCTTCAATTTTAAATCCCCTTTTGTGTTAAGCTTGACATTTTTTTCTTTGTTTGTTTGCTTTTCATTATGGAATCTATTTCAGTATTTAAGATGCTGAAAAAAATCATCCTTGAAAATGTAGAAACATTTTTTTAAAAACTCATTGGCTGCTTAAAATTTCAATATATTCAGATCATATTTCCTTAAATCACATTTTCTTTACCTATCAAAAACCAAATATTCTGTAAGAGAGGACTCAGTTAATGATCACTTTGTATAAAAAATTTTTTACATAGGTTTAGCCGGACATAGAAATGGCAGTTCAAGTTTGCTCATTATATCAGGCCGAAGATAAATAATTAATCCAGGCTACATTGATCCAAGTTAAATGATACACACATGCGAATTAGCTGCCATGAACCATAATATCCATTTTATAATATTTATATTTGTTCATAATTTGGTTGCAAGTTAAAATAAGTTTTTCAAGTTTTTTATATATTTTTTTATATATTTTTTACAATAAGTTAATGCATAACTGCAATTTGAATAAATAAGATGATTATATTATTGTGGAGGGTTTGTTGTAATTTTTATTTACTAGACATCTTATTTTAAATAAATGTTACATGATTACCATTTTTTATGTTTACACATGCTGTTAATAATAATATGAAACTCTTCTTACAATAGTGCCAGCAAGTGCAAACCTTCATAATCAATGGATGCAGGAAGGTTGTGCATAAAATCCCTATCTAGTGCTTACTCATCCAAGATCTCCAGACTAGTTTCTAGCTTGTGGATTTTACCAGTGAGGAGCTCAGATTTGAGAGCACTGTGTGTACAGCTTAGAATCAATGCAACCTTCCAGCAGCCACCTTTTACTTATTTGATTAATTATAAAGTCAGATGCCCAAGATGAAAATACTGTAATGTTTTCAACCCAAGCTCATTTGCTTGTATAGTCATATAGATCTAAATTCAGTTCAGCACCTATACATTTTGGTGTCTTTGATTTTTAAAAACCCCAGTCACTATTATCCTGTGGGCAGAATAGATATAAAACCATAAAAACATCACATGATCACCATTTCATATGCTTACACATGCTGTTAGTAAGGTACCAAACTCTCCATACTATAATGCCACCAAGTGCAAGCCTTCATAATCAATGAATGCAGGAAGGTTTGTGAATGAAATCTTTATCTAGTGCTTCCTCATTCAACATCCCCAGATTAGTTTCTAGTTTGTTGCTTTCACCAGTGAGAAGTCTTTGATTTAAGAGCATTGCATCTAGGTCTTAAAATCTAATGCAACACCCCAGCAGCCAATCTTTACCTATTTGTTTAACTCCAAAGATGAAAACATCATAGCTCATTTGCTTAAAAAATTAGAAAACTTACACATGCTGTTAGTAATAGTACTAAACTCACCATATAGTAGTGCCATCAAATGCAAGCCTTCATAATCCATGATGCAGAATGGTTTGTGCATAAAATTCCTATCTAGTATCTACTCATCTAATATTCCCAGACTACTTTCTAGCTTGTGACTTTCATCAGTGTGGAGCTTTGGATTTAGAAGCACTACACATAGATCTTTGTATCACCTTTTACCAATTTGGTTAACTATAAAGCTACAAGTCCAAAATGAAAACCTCATAATGTTTCCAATGGTGTTTTCATCTTGGGTTTCTAGCTCTATTGTTAACCAAATAGGTAAAAAGTGGTTGCTGGAGGGCTGCATTAGATCCTAAGATCTATATTTAGTGTTTTTAAATCCAAGGCTTCTTACTGATGAAAGACACAAGCTATAAATTAGGATGAGTAGGCACTAGATAGAGATTTTATACACAAACATTCTCACATCCATTGATTATGATGATTTGCATTTGATGGCATTGCTTTATGGAGAGTTTGGTACTTTTATTAACAGCACATGGAAGCATATGGAATAATGATCATGTGATATTTTGATCATTTTATACCTATTCTTCCCATATAATAATGGTGATTGTGGTTTTTGAAAAATCAAAGAACCCAAAATGTATTGATGCTAAACTGAGTTCAGATCTATATGACTATACAAGAAACTGAGCTTGGGTTAAAAACATTATGGTGTTTTCATCTTGGAATCCTAGCTTTATAGTAACCAAATAAAGAAAAGGTGGTTTCTGGAGGGTTGCATTAGAGCCTAAGATCTAGATGCAGGGCTTTTAAATTCAAGGCTTCTCATAGATGAAAACCACAAGCTAGAAACTAGTCTGGGGATATTGGATGAGTAGGCAATAGATGATTTTATGCACAAAACATCCTGCATCCATTGATTACAAAGACTTGCATTATTATTGTATGGAGAGTTTGGCACCTTATGAACAGCATGTGTAGGCATATGAAATGGTGATAATGTTACAATGCTTTGATGGTTTTATACTCATTCTACCCATAGGATAATGGTGACCGTGTTTTTTAAAAAAACCAAAGAAACCAAAATGTATAGATGCTGAACTGAGTTCATATCTACATGACTATAATAAGTAAATGTGCTTAGGTTGGAAATATTATGGTGTTTTCATCTTAGGTTCCTAGCTTTATAGTTAACCAAATAGGAAAAAGGTGGCTGGTGGAGGGTTGCATTAGATCCTAAGATCTAAGTGCAGTGCTTTCAAATATAGGCTCCCCATTGATGAAGGTCACAAGCTAGAAACTACTGTTGTGATGTTTAATGAGTAAGCACTAGATAAGGATTTTATGCAAAACTGCATCTATTGATTATGAAGGATTGTACTTTGTGGCACAAATGTAATGATAATGTGGTACTCTTATTTTAAATAAATGTTATAGTTAGGCAAAAATACTTTATCTTTTTTTAATTCATTAAAAATGTAGGGATCAGTTCTATCCATGAACTTTTATTTTTAAAAAGATATATATATATATATGAAAAACAAAAAAACACAAGTTAAAAAAACTTTAATGCTTGTATTTATGATAACAGATAGCGTTCTACCAAAAACACCGTCAAGCGTAGTTTTCTGTTTACATAAATGTCAGAGCGAGCATTCACTATCTCTAACTGTAATTCCACTTTCAGATCATGATTTCAAGCTATTTGCTATCGTCAGTGAAAGACAGGAATAAGAAACTAGATCTAAACACAAACTCTGAGCATTTATGAAACAGTTTCTATTCAGCTTGCAAGCGTGAATCTTTTAGACACGTTAATGTCTTCAAACTCAGCATAGCAAGCCAGATAGCTACATGGATCTGATCTCAGTTCAGCATCACCACATAGTAGAAGCCTCTGCAATATACATCATTGCAAGAAAGACCTTAAAGGTACATTTATGAAAAACAAAAAAACACAAGTTAAAAAACTTGCTAACGCTTGTATTTATGATAACAGATGACGTTCTACCAAAAACACCATCAAGCGTAGTTTTCTGTTTACATAAACGTCAGAGTGAGCATTCACTATCTCTAACTGTAATTCCACTTTCAGATCATGATTTCAAGCTATTTGCTATCGTCAGTGAAAGACAGGAATAAGAAACTAGATCTAAACACAAACTCTGAGCATTTATGAAACAGTTTCTATTCAGCTTGCAAGCTTGAATCTTTTAGACACGTTAATGTCTTCAAACTCAGCATAGCAAGCCAGATAGCTACATGGGTCTGATCTCAGTTCAGCATCACCACATAGTAGAAGCCTCTGCAATATACATCATTGCAAGAAAGACCTTAAAGGTACATTTATGAAAAACAAAAAAACACAAGTTAAAAAACTTGCTAACGCTTGTATTTATGATAACAGATGGCGTTCTACCAAAAACACCATCAAGCGTAGTTTTCTGTTTACATAAACGTCAGAGTGAGCATTCACTATCTCTAACTGTAATTCCACTTTCAGATCATGATTTCAAGCTATTTGCTATCGTCAGTGAAAGACAGGAATAAGAAACTAGATCTAAACACAAACTCTGAGCATTTATGAAACAGTTTCTATTCAGCTTGCAAGCTTGAATCTTTTAGACACGTTAATGTCTTCAAACTCAGCATAGCAAGCCAGATAGCTACATGGGTCTGATCTCAGTTCAGCATCACCACATAGTAGAAGCCTCTGCAATATACATCATTGCAAGAAAGACCTCAAAGGTACATTTATGAAAAACAAAAAAACAAGTTAAAAAACTTGCTAATGCTTGTATTTATGATAACAGATGGTGTTCTACCAAAAACACCGTCAAGCATAGTTTTCTGTTTACATAAACATCAGAGCAAGCATTCACTATCTCTAACTGTAATTCCACTTTCAGATCATGATTTCAAGCTATTTGCTATCGTCAGTGAAAGACAGGAATAAGAAACTAGATCTAAACACAAACTCTGAGCATTTATAAAACAGTTTCTATTCAGCTTGCAAGCTGAAATGTACCTTTGAGGTCTTTCAATGATGTATATTGCAGAGGCTTCTACTATGTGGTGATGCTGAACTGAGATCAGACCCATGTAGCTATCTAGCTTGCTATACTGAGTTTGAAGACATTAACGTGTCTAAAAGATTCATGCTTGCAAGCTGAATAGAAACTGTTTCATAAATGCTCAGAGTTTGTGTTTAGATCTAGTTTCTTATTCCTGTCTTTCACTGACGATAGCAAATAGCTTGAAATCATGATCTGAAAGTGGAATTACAGTTAGAGATAGTGAATGCTTGCTCTGACGTTTATGTAAACAGAAAACTACGCTTGACGGTGTTTTTGGTAGAACGCCATCTGTTATCATATATATATACTAAAGATGATTTAAAAAGTAAATTATCTCGACCTTTGTCATTGAATATCATAACATTTAATGGGGTAGCATAAATAATAAACATATTGAGGGGATGCTAAATGATTTTTAATGTTTAATCCTTGTTCTATTATTGGGTGTATTATCTGCATACATTAACTTGTCATTATATTAATAGAAATGTCTCAATTCATTTTTGTGGTGTCACATAGGAGTGAATTATGCAAGCAGGTATTACACAAATGCTTGACAATTTGATTGAAACCATATGTTAAGATTAAAATCTTGAGTAACTATTACATCATCATAATCATATAAATCACTAATAGTCTAATAGATAACATAATGGGAAGTCCAGACTAAAATGTGTTTGAAAACTTTCATCAATAGTCATCTGGTATTAGGTAATTCATTATAATATTATTCCAAATATTTAGATTCATAGAATGCTGACTTTAAGTTATATTAATTTAAAAAAAAATACTACCGTTTTTAAGATTCATGGTTATCTTTTTAACCCAAAATCTAATTCATCTAGTCTAATGTGAGACATTTTGAATGCCATCTAGTTGGGAAATTAGAAATGATATCCATTATATAATTACAAAAAACATTATATAATTACAAAAAAAGCATCTATATACAATAATTGTGATCTGATTAAAATAATAAAACATTCATTTTTTTTATTTCTTTACCACATTCATTTCTTAAACATTAATAATAGCTGAAACACACAGGATTATATATACCTGTGTCTATATATGTAATATATAGGGTATATGAGCACAGACTTTCACATGACCCACCACTCTCCACACTATCTCATAACACTGATACACTTGAACACATATATGTTGAAAAGATAAATAATCACCAATATACATATTTCATGCTAAACCAGCAATCATCAGTTGGTCCAGATTATCATCTCTACACATATATGCTATAAGTGCTCAGATATATATTAAGATAGCCAATCCTCATACTTTAATGGACAGGCTTCAATTCACTCCACACTCCAACTCTTCAACTATCCACCCAATTGAAAAACTGATGATGAAACGCTCAAAGGCCACCCCAAGATCTGAGCACTTATAGCATATATGTGTAGAGATGGTAATCTGGACCAACTGATGATTGCTGGTTTAGCATGAAATACGTTTATTGGTGATTATTTATCTTTTCGACATATGTGTTCGAGTGTATCAGGGTTATGAGATAGTGTGGAGAGTGGTGGGTCATGTGAAAGTCTGTGCTCATATACCCTATATATTAAACATTAATAGTAACTGAGAATACGAGATTTAGAATCATTTACCTTTTCCACCTGACAAATTAGTAATGTCACCATTCTTTCCTCATAAAATTTTTATTAAAAATCTTTAAAAAAATGATTTCCAGAATAATATCAATAACATTAAAAGATCTTTACTCTAAATTAAGTATTATAACCAAATCCAAAATCATCAAACTGAAAAAGTCATGACGTGTGGAGTGATCAGTTCTTTATCAATGGTAAGGGATCTTTTGATAAAATTTTTACCATTATTTTATAAATTGAATATTGTATAAAACTATGTGTTTTGTTATAATACTCAATTTGTAATAAAGCAGCTTTTGGTGTCTTCTTTGCCAGAAGTTTGCTTCCTAACTGCAAAAGATTGTTATTAGATGCAGGGCAGTTTCAAAATATCCAGATGTTTTTGATTAAGTTGGTAATATTTCAATTTTCAATAAAATAGATTGTTCACCAAAAAAAAATTTTTCAGTGATACCAAATATGAAAATAAGAAAGTTGCCATAAAAGATCTTTCTATCATTCATTTTAGAATGTTTTTAATAATTGTGAAGAATTTATTTTTTAACCAAAAATCCATTCATAATTGACATAGTAGCATTGACAAATATAGGGGGCAGACTCACCTAAGCTAGCTATACACTCATTAATTTTTAGTAAATACACAAAAAAAATTAAACTCAAGAAAAAGAGTTTATTACTCTGAATATAAAATACAATATTAGTAAAGTATTAATAACTTTTATCAGACAACTCTTCTGGTTGTCTTCGCAAATAAATTTGCAGTTATAAGTAGGGAATCTTCTCACTTCTCCGTCAGTTATACTAATACATTGGGCAATATAAGTCTATTCATGCATCATATTGTTAATTGCAATGCTACATTCTACTTTTAACTGCACGTTTTAAACTCTGTTGATTCTTCACTGTTAACTCATTTGCCTACTGGATTGCATATATGCGTAACAACTCGTTTTTCTCTGCTGTCTTATTTCAGTTTGCCCGCATGGCACTGCATGTGTGTGTAGTTTAGCAATTTTCATTTCCTTTTTTTAATTTGCATAACTCTACGCAAATTAGCATAACAATTTCCATTTTACTTTTTGAAGAATTTCAAGTATAATGAATACTAATTTTTTAGAACGAGTTTAATGTCCTTTTATTTCTGACTAAATGTATCCAAGCACACACTTATATCTTTTGAATCAAAACTTAAGCATTACTTAAAAAAATATGACATTATTGGTAAGTTTCCCGACTCGTATGTTGTTTGCTAAACTTCTACACATTTTTGCTTAGATTATCAGAAAAATTTACATTATGTACGTATAAAGAATAGTTTCATGCTTCATATCTTCATCTCCATTATCTTCTATTCCTAAAAATATAATTGGATGGCTACAAAAATGAAATCTTTATTGTGTTTTAATTAATTAATGTTTCCATTTAATTTACTACTTTTATAGAATTAATGAATGAACTTCAAATAAGATGCGGCCATAACTAGAATTAGATACTATTCTTTTTTTTCTTTTTTTTTTACGTTATTCAAAAACACTTTAAAATATTTATCATACCCACTATCAAACATTTTTTCCTTTTATTATTCCAATAAAATTGCTCTAACTTGAACATGATTTGAAATTTATAAAGCTTACATTAGAAATTTCTTGCATATTAATCTATGTGTTTTCTTAGAGGTAAACAGTTTACAATAGAAACCTTAAAACATTTTCTGATTTACAGCATTAGGTTACAGAAATATTATAGTATAATTACTTCCACAACATCATCTATCATACTATCAATGAATATACTTATTAATAATATGTGAAAAGAGCTTCCCCCAAATATTAAATTTACATCTTTAATCTTCACATTCTGCTTTCTAACAAACCATTTTGTGTTTAAGTCGATCTCCCTCTTTACAATTTTTTCTTTATAAAAAATAAATAAATAATAATAAAATTAAATTTAGATATTATGGTCATACCCTGCGTGATACGTACATTACAACCTGGAATTGTCTTTTATTATCTGCAAATTAGTATTCACAAACAGTTCTACCAATTTTTAATATTTTAATTAATGTATTTAGTTTTAATTTTTTTGAAAAAAACTTTGTGGTGTAAATTTATATCTTAAAAAATGTCATTAAATTTATTTTTTTACTTTATAATTACAACAAAAATAATACCTTAAAACAGGTTTTCTTTTCCTGTATATACAATGATGCAATCCACCTGTTTGGCTGGTTTGTTTTTTAACTTGATTGTGAGTATAAAACTTTGTAGGTTTATCAATATCATTTTGTTAATATAATGTACTGTATAGTCAAAGGTTTTATAATAAATGTTTACATATTATATTTTCTTAATATTTGTTAACCTGTCTTTAGACATGTTCTTCAAAGTATAGAATAAATATGAATATGTTTAAGACCAAAGAAATTTATGAGTTATAACTTCTTTCTAATTTGCAAGATATAAAAATGGATTTGCAAATTATGGATCATAAAGATAATTTAAAGCAGATTGTATTGTCCACTAAGTCAAAATTTATATTTAATTAATAAAAACATTGGAATATAGGTTATTAAGAAAAATGCTAAAGAACAAAAATGTATATAATATGGATTATATTTTTTTAATGTTTCATAAATTTCAACCTCTATATATGTTCTTTGAAGTATCAACTCCAAGCATGCACTCTGAAATAAATGTGAAGATGTTTAAATCTGAAGAAATTCCAGAAGTAACATGCTTTGACTTTTATGAGTTGCTAAACTTTTTAATTTGCAAAATATAGAAGCAGATGGTACAAAAATATAGATTTGAAGTTGTCAAGCGTTGTTAGCCGAGAGGTCATCGCAACCGCCTTGCAAGCAAATAGTTGGTTGCAGACGGATGTGGGTTCGCGTCCCGGCCGATGCCATGACATATGAAAATATATATGTAGATTTGAAGTTAAAGTTAATTATATTGTGTTTTCATTCTAAACTTTGGTTAATTAATAATAAAAAAACTGGAACATAGACTATTAATGAAAGATTTAGAGAACAAAAATATATTTTAATGCGAACATTACTCATCAGTACTTTTTTTATCTGTTTACATTTTTTACCAATTCCACATCATTAATTTTTTATAATTGTGAATTAAATTTAAAACATTTTTTTCTCTCATAAATATTACATAATTAAATTTTTAAAAGTTGAATAAAGAACTGTAGCTATTTGTAAACTTAAAAATAGTTAAAAATAATACACAAGAGACCCTAATGTATATATAACCTTTAAATAATTCATTATTAATATAATAATGTTTTTTTTTTCCCTCACTGTATGATATATATATATAACTGAACAGGAAGTAACTGACGCTTCCCATAAATTACATAACTTAAATAAATTCTCAAAAGACAGATGATACCAATAGTTTTTTAGCATTTATTTTTATATATGCTTAGTTTATTTACGTAATTTTAAATGGAGTAAATTAGATCTATTGATTATATATCTTTATAGGATAAATGATAAGAATCACCATTTAAATATTACCTATATATCAAATAACTGTACTAACAGTTATTAATCACATTAATTTATTGTGCTTAAAAAATATAATTTACTTTAAAACTAAAAAAAAAAGTATTTTGGCTTTAACATTTACCTAAACAATTACTACCTGGAAAAACAAGGCATTAAAAATTTTAGAGATTCGTTAATCAAGCGTTGGTGGTCGAGTGGTCAGCACAGCTGCCTTACAAGCAGTTGGCCCGGGTTCGTTTCCCGGCTGATGCTTTGATACATGAACTATAAAATGTAAAAGATTTTTAAAAAAAGCAAGAGGATTAAAAATTTTTTTTTTCCAAAATGAATTATTATATATAAAGACACTAAGCAAATATAAATAATATAATAGAAATGATTAAAAAGAATGGAAGAAAAAATAATTGATTAATGATCTTTGAAAAAAAAAAGCTAGAATTGGAAAATAAAAAAAAAAAAAATTATGAACTATTTACAGAACAATATGTGACAACTGTCTTTTTGTATTTGGCTTGAAAATCTTCGTTTATTTTTTAAAAATTAAAACTATATTATTACTTTTTTATAAATCTCTTCATATACACTTTAATGCAATTTTTATATAATTTATCCTTTATTTTTCTAACAGTTTTGACTGTCCTGCAATCTTCATTAGAACTGCAACATTTCAACATATAATCATATAACCATTATTTTATATACATATAAAAATACATGCATGTATATAAAATAATGATTATATGATTGTGTGTTGAAATGTTGTAGTTGATGAAGACTGCAGAACCGATGAAACTGTTCGAAAAATAACGGAGGAAACTGTTAAAAAAATAAAGGATGAATTATATAAAAATTGCATTAAAGTGTATATGAGGAGATTTATAAAAAAATTAATATATATGAATATATGAAAAACAAAATGCAAAAGAAGTAAAGAAAAAGATATAAGAATAATACCACTTCTAAAACTATAATTTCTTATTTATTCTATTTCTGTGAAATAAATACTTTCCAATAAATAGTACTTAATTAATTTAAAATAAAATCTTTTGGAAAAAGCCCATTTTCGGATGTGTTTATTAGCCCTTCTTCAGATGTCTAATATTGAAGATTTTGACAATATAAATAATAATAACAATAGAAAGTAAAAAATTAATGGCAAAAAACAAGTTTATCACTGAAAAAAGCAAAAGCTTAAAAAACGTGAGATCAACCATTAAAACGTATTACTATGACAATTAAAGATTTTAAAAAATCAAACTGAAATTTTAAAAAAACCATAATGAGCTCAAATATATAAATTATAAAACAAAAAATATTATCTAAGAGTTGCAATGAAGTAGAAGCAAAAAACAAAAGTGAGATGGGTGGGTAATAAAAATATTAATCAAAGTAGATTACAAAACTTGTTAATTAAAATTACAAACTTTGTATTTATTATATTAATCATTTCTTTAATAATTTATTTAATAAAAAAAAAGATCAAGCCGCTCTAAATAATTAGAGACAAAAATCAATATAAATTAATTAAATATTTTAAAATAATTCTAAAAATAATCTGTAAGTAAATAAATAATATAATGAAAAAGCAATATAAATGAAATAATAATTAATGATATATATAAATTAAATATTTTAAAATTACTTAAATCGTTCCAATAGATATTTGAATGTATATAAATTATAATAAGTCAATTCGTATGAGATAAGATGACATTGTTATAAAGTATCAGAGGGATGTAATGATGATTACTATAGTGAAAATGACCATGCCTGTCAATAAATACAAATTAAAATAAACTATCATGTTGATCATGCTCAGAATCATGGTAGTATCACTTGTACACTGGATATAAATAAAATAATAATGTTTGCTTGAAAGTTTATGATGGTGGCGTTTTAGTTATAATTGTGTGTTGAACTATTTCTCCTCTTTTCTTCCTAAACGTAAGCTTGTGGTTAAGACCTGTAGAGGTCCCTACTATCGCATTTTTACGCTAAGTTACAGCCTTAGTAAATATTACTAACATTAAATATTAAATGTCTTTAGAAAAAATTTTAAACTTTATTTGAATTTTTCAATTGCATTTACTGATAGTAATAGCACTTAGGTTAGAATATAACATAATAATTTGAGCGTTATTATTCTTTATTCTTCAGGTGTTGCCGACCACCATGATAGTACTAGCATGAGAATTAAACCTGGACTTTTCTATAATATTGAATTTTAAAATGATACTCTAACCAACTGAATAATAACTAGTAATAAGATAATAATTTTTGAATGTATGTGGACTTGAAAAGAGATTTTTAACATTATAGAGTTATAATTATATAATTCTCAATGTAATACCATCTATATAATTCTAATCAGAAGTAAATATAATTGTCCTATACACCAATATATTGCTGTTATCCGATGCTTAGTTTGGTATTCAGCAAGAAAATTTAAAAATTGACAATATTTAAATATATTTATCATAATAATTAAAAGTAATAATTAATAATTTTATTAAATAACGTGAAAATAGGTTACAAAAATAAATATACTATATTGACAACGCAACTGATTTCAATATCAAGTTAGAAATATAATATTAATGTTAAATCATTAGATATGTGGAAAACAATAATTGTAATAATGTAATTAAAATATATAATTATATAATTAACATATATAGATGCTAATCCAGATCTCAACATACTTATATACACGTACTGTATATATTTTTGTAATTAAAAAAAATTAATTGCTTAATTATCAATTTTCCTTTCAACTCATAGGTTTAAATTATATATTTAACAATATTTCATTTATGTGTATAAGTAATCTGCGTGAATAAATAATTTAAAAATTTTGAATTGCATTTATTATCTAATATATATATATATTTACCTATAAATACAGTAATAAACATCTTATAAAAAAAGCATTTAATTTTTATACACATATATGTATTTACTCAGTTATATTTCTAAAAATAAATTAATCAATAATTCTTTCAAAAGCATAAATAAAATTATATGTAAAACATAAGCAGTTATTATTACAATCTTGTGTAAATAAAGCTATATATAATAAACTTTTTAAAAAACATAAAATCCACTTCTCTCTCTTTTGTAGATTCTGGGCTAGCACTTCCCTTCAATTTATATTTTCTAATAAAATGCTGGCACTAAAATTCCATCTTCTTTAATAAATTTGAATCTCTTTTATTAAATTCCTGCAATCTGGTTTTCATTAGCAATTCCTTGAGTTGACATTGGTCACCTAATATCCATTTAATTTAGCAAATTTGAGTAGGTGGGCTTGGAGCATTCCATCTTCAGATTTTCAATGAAATAAATGGTTAAAGAGTTGTGGGATGGAGTAGTTTGAAGCCTGTACATTAAAGTATAAAGATTGGCTATCTTAATATTGCTGTGTCCGCAAGTATGACTGGGCAGCCAGCAAATGAATATGTACAATAAGACAATATTTTAGGTGCCAGCAAATGAATATGTACAATAAGACAATATTTTAAGTAACCAGAATAGCGAATAGTTTGTAACAATACTATCTCTACAGTTCAATAATGTTTAATTCCCTCGATGTACATACAGGCTGGCTGCTACAAAGTGGTTCACAATGGGCTAGGTCCATGCACACCTTGGCCCCAGTCCAGTTTAGCTGTACATGAACACATCGTAGTGTAGCACTGTGACTGACTATAAGCTTCTTACAGCTTCTGTCTCTGCAACAGTCCACCAATAATTCCACTTGAAAACCACTGAAAACTCAACTCTTCATTCAGCTGCTATCCAGATGGTTTCCTCAGGCTTCGGTCTCCCAATCTCTGTGGGTCTATTCAGCTATTCCCACAAACTACATTTCCACTGAGCACTGGACATTAACTAAAGCACTGACACTAGATCTCTCCTAACTGGAATTGAACAAGAAAGTTAACTGGAGATGCACTGGAATAATGGCCTGGCATACTTGTTACATACATTTTTTATAGCTTTCTGAAAGCTGCATCAATTAATTACATTCTCCAATAAGGTAAGTTCTCTTATCTAGAAATATTTGCAATCAGCAAATATTTCTTGGAATTGTCGATCACCATTACATTAATGCTTTAATTAAATTCCTCAGTTATCAGTACGTGATCTAAAAACAATATCTCGAATAAATTCTAGTTTTTCTGGAGTGCACAAACTTGTCTTTAATTTTTACAAAAATACAACAAATATAAGCCTAGCTTTGATTGTATATATGTGTGAGATGATAATCTGGACCAACTGATGAGTGCTGGTTTACCATGAAATACTTATATTGGTGATTATTTATCTTTTCGACATGTGTATGATCAAGCGTATCAGCGGTATGAGATAGTATGGATGTTTGAGGATCGTATGAAAGACTGAGTTCAAATCCCTCTATATATTACATATGAAAAAGCCTGTACTATAGAAAATATATATAATAAAAAAAATTCATATTTCATAATAATTGTTTTTCTTCAAATTTTCTCAAGAACACAATTGAACGTTTAAAGAACAAATAAAAAAGTGGTTTTTATATATATATAATTTAATAACAGTACAAACAATGTTCCTTTCGAGGATAATCTTCTAAATTTATGCAATTTTACATAACATTTCCTTAATTGAGAGTTAAATGTTTAATCAAAATCTTTAAATAATAAGTATAGTATTGAACCCTCCTAATCATTTTTTCATCTTTTTTTTTTTTTTAAAAAAAGGATGGTTAATTAGTTATATAGAGTTGCATATGTATTTATTCTTGCTAATATATATTTAGTCTATCTACTTTTTTACTTTAGAGTAATCAAATTTAAAAATCATGATTATATGTCCTGATTATTCCTCACCCTGGCTTTTAACAATAAATCTTAATATTAAAATTATTTCCAAGTTGGTTTAAACCGGCACTATTACATCTAAAGCTGTGCCAACTTTGACAAAATAGTTTGCTAACACACTGCTTTAGTTAAACAAATAAATAATGATTAATTATTCTTTCCTTCTCTTCTCGTTACTTTTTTATTCTTTTTGAATAATATACTTGTGCAATATATTGCTGTTTGTTTACAGACTAGCACACGCATAAAGCTAACAAAAAAAAAAATTGCAGAGATCATTTATTTTAAAATAACACAATATTTAATACTAATAAAAGACATATATATATTGAACCATACATATTTACATATGATTCACGAACGTTGGTATTTGGTAATATTTTTTTTTTAAGTGTCATGGCATCGGCCGGGACGCGAACTCGCAACCCGGGCAACTGCCTGCAAGTGCAAGGCAGTCGCGCTGACCTCTCAACCACCAATGCAAGACTATTTGGTAATATTTAAAAACTAAAAGAAGTAAAATTTAAAAATCATTTAGTATAATTTAGTTTTCTTTTTTTTTTTTAGTTAGCATAATTTAATTTTAGACAATGTACAATGAAAGTTATTTGTGTGTTTTATTATTCTAGGT
The DNA here is from genome assembly GCA_028023455.1 of Epiperipatus broadwayi. Taxonomy (NCBI): domain Eukaryota; kingdom Metazoa; phylum Onychophora; class Udeonychophora; order Euonychophora; family Peripatidae; genus Epiperipatus; species Epiperipatus broadwayi. The sequence continues at coordinate 6,080,594 of JAQFVV010000035.1, read as the reverse complement.
TAAAATTAAGTTATTTGTGTGTTTTGTATTATCTATTTAATTAAAATAGAGTTAAAATTGGAAGGAATAGAAGTACATACAGATTGTTAATCCAGATAAACAAAAGAAATAAATTACAAACACAAGAGATTGCAATCAGAGTTTTACCATAATTAAATATGGCTCCAAAGAAATTTATAGAAAGATAACTTTGTAGCTAAAAACAAAAAGGAATGTACAACATTATCAACTTGTATTTTGATAACAAATCAAAAGATAAAAATATATGTGCAGAAATCTCGAACTGGTAGAGAGTATAAAAAGAAGTAAATAACTTCAAGCAGGGTCTTGTCTTGTTGTTTCTGACTGTTTTTGTGTGTCCTGGATAAAACAAGGTCCTCAATACAGGATTACTTATGTGCTGAACCAAGTCATCATGCATGAGAGGAAACTGGAGCATTTGTGGACACCTTCTTTTAGCATAAAGAGGTCACTCCAAAAGCTTTTTAGCCTTAACATCGTTTTTTTTTTTCATATGTCAAAGCGTTGACCTGGAAGCAAACCCGGGTCAGCTGCTTGAAAGCAGCTATACTAACCACTAGGCCACCAACCCTTGACTAGCCTTAACCTTGTTATGGACCAGAAACAGAAAAAATGTCAACAGAATAAAATCAAAGTTAACTACAAATGAGCTCTTCATCTCAAGAAATACATGCATACTATAATAATCAATGATCTAGATAACCATGAGAATTTATTGGTAAGATATTTATACCATAACTCATGTCTGCTTCAATATGATTTCAAACTAACCTTAATTAAAAGCTTACAATACAAGTAAAAGATATCTGCTGTTCTATTGTCAGATGAACTGTCTTCATTATTTCGTTAACATTATTATCTGGATATATGTGTGTATGTGCTTTTCATTTTATTAGTAATTTATAATTTTCGTTTAACTATTTTAATTTGTCTTAATAAAATATTTACCATTAATATTGTAATGGAATATAATATGCCTTTACATTATTTTAAAATGAAAATAAAAAGATCGTAAATAAAAATTGATTTATTAAAAAGAAAAAAACTTAAAAACTGAAAATTAAAAGTTGTTTAATATATATATTGTCATGCAGATGGAAAACTATTTTAAGAAAAAGTATTTGAAAGTATTTTTTTTTTTTTGTAAAAAAGTAAAAATATAAAGATTGATATTTTAAAAATAGAAATAATGTTGATTTCTATAATCTTAGAAAATGGAAATGATTGTTTTATTAATTAAATGATTGTTCGAAAGTAAACTAGCCCTTGAGGCACTTAAAATAAATTAAATGGTAAGAGAATATAAAGAAATTAAATGACCAATGCAAGCATGAAAATGATAGCTCAGACCATAACTGAAACACGAAAGGATTAGTGACATCTTGCTCATTGAACCCCAAGATTTGATGATAAAAGGCTAAGAAAAATATAAAAGCCAAATGATTATTATAATTGTTATCTGAGAGCTGACTATGAATATATCGTTATAACTAGCTATATTGCAGATTTTCATGATGTGGAAGTCTGCAATAAATTTAATTTTCTGGACAACCAGCTGAGGCCTCTGGATGACAGTTCCTGACCAAATGCATGGCAAGTAGCAGTTTTGTTTCAAAGAAGGACAAATCTATGAAATTGATCACAATGGACTTTTAAATCTGCTCAATCTGTAAAGTATAAACTCTTGTGTCTATCTAATAAGAACTTTTCTAAAATTGCAATTAATAGCTGAAAATAAGAACTCTTATCTGACTTAAAGAATGCAAATTCAATTATTAATATTTTTTATGCAGATGTTTAAGCAATCATTTCCATTTCTCTTTTTTTGTGTGTGTGTGTTATGCTTTAACTAAAATGTATTTTAATTTAAGTTGGGGTGGATAGCTATATAGATTCGTTAAATTTGTTTATGTTTATTTTAACGGGTTAATTTCAGGCTATTTGTTTTGTAGTTAGGACAATGCTTGTAGAGGGATATATGGGTGTTTATATCAATGTAATGTGAAGTGTGTTTAGCATATAGGGCAATGTGCCCAACCGAATGCATGACCCCAAAGAGGCAGTCATATCATTGAAATGGTCGCAGATGTATTTCCTGCACCATTGACCCCTTCTAGCTCTATGGACATGGATTTATAAGTCAGCAGAAAGACTGCTCTCCCCCATACGTAGCACTCTTTAAAAAAATTATATACATGATTTCTTAGTCAGACAGATGCACATTCCTGTTCTGGACACGGATCATTTCCTTCAAATAATATCACGCTGTCAGATGCACATTCCTGTCGGCATGGTTTTATGCTAGCATCTTCATATTGCATTGATTGCGACTATATATCTGGAAGCAGGCATTGGGTTGACTACAAACTTTTAGTCTGAGATTGAATGAATGTTTTGATAAGTTTTAAGTGAAAAAGAATCTATGTAGCCTATCTATACTCAATATGCTAAAGTAAAATATAATTTAAATATCCATCTGTGCAGTCTATTTAAAATAGTAATTTAAATTTTAAAAAAATTAATGTTAAAATCTAAAAATAAGTTTATTCCTCAATTTTAAATGTGCATTAATAAAATCTATTTGTGTGTTAATTACTGGCAGTGGCTTCTTTTATTTTATTGTTTTAAATATTAACATATTTTGAGAATCTAAATCTATTAAAACTTATAAAAATGTTTAAATCTCTGCTACTCTATGAGCTAGTGACATTGGGCAAACGGTCAGAATAATATATATAAAAACTTTTTTTTTGAATCTTAACTTACGTATCTGCCTACTATATAAATTTTTCTAGGTTCAAATGCCTAGATGGCGCTCTTGTAGTGCGATACCTTAAAGGCTTCTTGCAGTGACCATTAAAATATAAACCTTTCATTGTATGATTTTAATTTTAGTTTATTAGATTTTATTAATAAAAAATTGTTTTGAGATATGTATAAATTACTTATGCCAATGTGCTTGTTTAATAGTCAATGCCTGGGGAAAGTTAATACAAAAGATTAAGTAACATGAAAGCCAATTTTCTGAAATATCTATTTAGTTATTTGCTGTGAATCTAGGAGATGGTAATACGTTGGATAATCAGTGGGTCTATTGTCCTGGTGCCCTCTTATCCCACTGGCAATTCAAATTGAAATAAAATATTAAGTCAGTTAATCAGGAAATAAAACTATGTTTTAGAAATATACAAATACATACATGAACAGTATAAATCTTACACTGTTTAATTAAATAACACATTATTCTGTATAGTATACTATGACCTAATCAAATGATAAAAGCAATACAATATATATTGTGATGTGTTGTGATGCACTATGGCTTCTTCTTTATTGGAATCAGGAATTTCTCAGCCAAAATGCATAGAGAAATCTGTTAGCCATCCTACCTTTCCCTTACATTTCTCATCCTAAATTTTTTCCATACTCTTCACTATCCTGCTCCATCCTATTTCCACACAATCTTTATCAACTCTATGACCTTTGAATCTAAATCCCACTTATCTTTTCCCAAATCCAGAATAAAAACCAAGAACCTACTTTCTGTATAATCACTTTGTTTATATTTATTTTTCAACAAATTCATTATTTGTAACCTTTCTGCTTACAGAAATCCACATTCAATTAACAGATGCCTAATATTTTCTGTCTTCCTTACATAACTTGCAGACTAACTTAGCCATATTTTTCCATTTATGTGTATATTCACTTGTTGCTAAAAATCCTGTTTGAGACTTAAACAATAAATTACTTTCCTTGCTATTATCATGAATTAACTTGCCCCCAATATTCTGTATACTTCTATATATTTAAACTCTTTTTACTCTCCATACTAGTTCTCTCCAACTCTCTATTTTTTATTAATGCATCTTTTCTTCTATCCCATTCCTTGGCACTATAACACTCAACAATTCTCTTAATACAATCATCCCACCTTTTTTTTAAATATACTGACATAACTTCTTTATCCAAATCTTCTGCATACCATACTACTTTCCACACCCATCTTGATACCTGTCTTTTATTCATAACCCAATTAAATATTATTTTGGCTATTCTATTATTATCCATAAATTGCAATCTACTAAACATTTTCATTTTGCTTTTTGCAACTTTCATATAAAAACTTGATCATTCCATTTCTCTATGAATTGTCTCCTTCACCATCCACACATCTGCTTCTAATGCATGTCTTGCTACTTCTTTTTGTACTTTTTCTAAGTAATCTAATACCCATTTACTAACATATAATGCATCATTACCATAAATTAACCCTGATAATGCTACTCCCTTCTATATAATTCTACCTACATCTTATTTATTATATAAAAACACTGTTAATTTCTTTATCTTTCTTTTCTTTGATTCATTTAACAATTTTTTCCCCCATTCATCCAAACAATTTCTCTGATTACTTAAGAAGATTCCCAAATAGTTATAGCTATTCACAACATTTAATTTTATATCCCCCAATAAAAATTATTTCTCTTCTCTTTTCCCCAGTATTTATCATCATTACTTCTAATTTTTCTTCATTAAATTTAATACCCATCTCTTTACTCATTCTCACACAGGTCTCCAGCATAACTTCCATATCTTCTCCAGCATAACTTCCATATCTTCCCTACTTACTGTGCACAACAAGATATTATCAGCAAATAAAAGACCAGATAATATACACACTCCCTTGCCATCTATTAATGGTATCTCTACCTCTCTTTCTAGCCTTTCTATGGCTCTTCATTTTTCTCAAATATAACAAAAAAATAGGGAACATAGGATATCCTTGCCTTAGTCCCCCTCCCCCATTTTTAATATTATAACCTCTTCATTCTCTGTTCCCCTTCACATCATTTAGTTATAATGATAAAACTTCTTTTACACAATATAATAGTAATAATACATTATTTTGAAATGTCAATAAAAAACATAAATTAATATCTAATACTATATTAAATAGTCCATAAATAAGTTATCCAATTCATTTAATTTACTTTATACGTGTCAAAATAAAAAGACTTTTACACTTAAAAAGTTAATTATCAGATAAATGTTAATATAAAGTCTTACCATGGATTTTATTGCCATGGTTTTATGTTCCATTTATTTATTTATTTCAGGATAATCCAAGTTGGATTTTAAACATGGGATTTTAGTCCTTGACATTTCTTAGGTCTGCAGCAAACTAGAAATAGACAGTTTCATTATCAGATCAGAACTACATTTCTGCAATATGTAGTCAGGTTAGGCAATGACAGATATATTTGGATTTTCTAGCCTTCCATATATAATATATTTGGATTTTCTAGCCTTCCATATATAATATTTTACATATATACATAAAGGCTTCCATATTTGTTAATATCAGCACATATTGGGCTTTAAAATCAGTCCTCAACTTAGGGAGATTTTCATGTTGCTGACCCTCCATGCTTTCTAAAATTCTCACTCCAATTTTTTGTGTCACTTTTAAATTAATTTAAATTTCCACTGGCACTTCTTTATATATCTGCAGCACTATTAATTTTTTACACTTTTTATGATTTTTTTTTACATGGGTCTATTGTTCTATGTAAACTGTAATTTTGTTTTTTCTTATATTTCTTTGAAGATTATACATAAATTTTTATCTAAAACTTTACATAGTCAAAAAAACATATACATTTTTCTTTTTTACATAGCACACATATTTTAAAGACTCTAAATGAAAGTACTTTGACTACCAAAATACTTTACATTGAAAATTATATGTTTTTTCTCAAAAGATTAAAACTAATTTTAATCTTTTGTGTTGATAATACATTTTAGTGATTTATTTATAATTACCAATTTTAATCTTTTGTTTGCAATAAGACAGATTTTTTTTACAATCATTCATTCATAACAAGACATTTTAGACTTTTATCTATAATTAAGTCAACTTTAATCTTTGCTTTAAATTATACATTTTAATCCTGAGGAGGGGGAGGAGATAGAGATAGTAAAAAATACATTATTAAGATTAAACATATTTTTCTCTTTTTTTTCTTTTTATTTTTTTTTTTAAATAATCTTCAGTCCCTACATACCATTATACTTTGTACCCGTGAATGGTATAATACTCCTTGATCATATGAAGAACAAAATAAAGTCAGTTATATAATTTTTTCATCATTTATTGACCACTTTTGTTCTAACACAATTTACTCATTATTATTTTCATTTCTTATTGTCATGCTCAATCATGTTTGATGGTCTTATAAGCTGGGTACTATTTTATTTTAGACATATATATTTCATTCATATTTTATTTTCTCTATATATTTTCCCCATGGATTGATTGCAAGAGTCAAAGGGCAAATCCAAGTTTATATATACTAAGGCCATTCTATATCAATTATCAATGCTATCTCTTTTGATAGCTAGTTGATGGTTCTAGGGATGATTATCTCAAATGATCTTTCTGTTAGTTACACTTAAGCTTTCCATTGAACATCTAGATCTTTTTCTAGTGATCTGCCTTTATTTTGAAGGCTTTTACAAAGTGCTGATTTTTATCATTGACTTACAGTCCTACAGCCTATTGATCTTATCATTTTCTTCATATGCCATTGTGGAGGCAACTCTCTTCTTTTCTCTAGTATTGTAGCATGTATTTGCTGATTGTACTTTTGGGGAGAGAATTTATATGTAGGTTTGAACTCAGTCTCATTATTAGCAGTTTTACTACTATCAAAAGCACTGACTAAATCTGCCATTTGTTCAATAGTATTACACCTAATACCTACTAATAGGTGTTCGCATGACTTGGAAAGCTATCCCTCATGATCTGAATTATTTGATTTTCAAACAAAGAACAAGCTGTTAATGCTTGAAGTTTGACTCCTTGACATCTCAAAAATGGCATGTAGGACTCACACAGACAACATCTCTCAGCAAAACCTGGCATTTAATATCCTCTTGGTGGTCCTCACTCCAATAGCATTTGGTTTTTCAAATAATAATTCCTATCACACTTGGGATGCCCCTTCCAAATTAATAACTGTTATGGTGAGCTTAACCTCTTCATTCATGAGTTTTATATTAAAATATCTTTTAATATTGCTCAGATATTTTATTGGTGTTTTGACAATATGATCAGAAAAATCTTTACTTTTAAGAGCAGTTTTACCATAATAAGTAAATATACATGCCCATTTGGATCTATTTCTTTGTTATTTTTCTTTCATCACAAGTTTGTATGTTACATATGTTTTTTTTTCTAAATTGTTTATCCCTGGCCTTTACTTGTAGTGCTTCTACATGTACCAGGCTTTCAACTTCTTTTTATATCTTTGTGGCACATTATTTTTATATTGTCAAGAAGCTGCTTCTCCATTATTTCAAATTTTTTCATTGTTGTGAAACTGTGCATACATACAGTCATACATATGCTGGCTTCAGCATTCACTGTGAACTAGGCAAAGACCATAAGTCCAACTGCAGTGAATATGCCTTAAACTCAATGATAATAAACATATAAATAGTTATAGTAGAAAATAAATTTTAAATTAAAATTGAAAAAAAGGACCATGAAGGGAAAAAAAAGTTTAAATTATTAATTATATTTCTATTAAAATATATTTGTGTAAATCTTGGTTTTAGCTGTATAAATAAAAGAGATTGTATTGACAGATAAAATGTAAATTCCTAATATATAAAACCATTAACAAAGGAATTTAATCTGTAAATCAATCGGAATAAAAAACATTTAGCTTAAGAATGTAAATTCCTAATATATAAAATTCATTAAAGTAAAAATTTAATCAGTAAAAAAGAAAAAATCCATTGAAATAGAATCAGCTAAAATGTAAATTGTTGGTATAACAATACCAACAAAAATGTAAGATGTTAAGCGTTGTTAGCCAAGAGGTCATCGCACCTGCCTTGCAAGGAAGTAGTTGGTTGCAGACGGATGTGGGTTCGCGACCCGGCCGATGCTATGACATATGAAAAAAAAAAGTAAGATAACTGCTAATTAGAAAATGGAATGCAAAAGCAATTTTAAAAGGGTATAAATAGAGAAATTGTCTTTTGTTCACTCTCTTGCCCTTGCTAAAAATCTTTCTCTCCAGCTGAAGAAATCGTTTTCTGAAAGTCGTCTTGCTGAAGGAAGTGAAGTCTCTTACTGAATCTCATCGCACTGTATATTGAAACATTGCCTTTCATCTATATGAGAAAATCTAGAAATGTACCATGCTGTCAATATGCATGAGTGGAGAACCCTTGTCTCCACTCTCCCATCCATCCTCAGACCAGAGTCATGACAATGTAGTCTAGCTGGAGAACCTAGAGAGAGTGCGTGATCAATGCTTGCTACCTGATATGATCTACTGCCAAGAAAATTTGTTTGAACATAAAAAGTCTATGAAACACTACCATAGCCATCAGAAATGAAAGGACTGTCACTATACTTACTGATGAGGGATCATCCCTTCATTGCTGGACCAACTTGATATATTTCACACACACCTAGAGTTACCGATAACGTTAACATTAACCTTATCTTTATTTTAACTTGATTTTAGATTTACGTCATTTATATTTGCAATTATGTATACATATATTGTAAAAGATCAATTTTGTATTTTGATTTTATTTATGTTGTTTTAACTGTTTCAGTTAAGATCTGTCTATGCCTATGAATTTAATGTTAGATTTATAAATTATATTATTTTATAATCTCTAAATATATTTTGAATTACACCTGGGATAGATTTTAACAAGTATAGTGGCTATTGTTAATGTTATTAGTTTATGTAAATACTTACACTTTAACAGATCATCCATGTACCCCTGGAATTCTATAATCACTTTCATGTATTCATTTAAAGAAAGGAATGACATGATTCCTTTCACTTAATGTGGAATGTAAAAAAAATATAATATATATAAGAGGAATTGGAAATTGGAAGGAGGAGAAATGTGTAAACTTTAATTGATTTCTAATTGTTTGACCCACTCTGATAAATCTGGGAATATTATGGAATAATCTGTAAAAACTTAAACCTAATTATATAAACATAAAACTTATTGACTAAAAGTTACTCAATTCAATTTCCTCCTGCTGTGTTTGTTTATAGCTATAGTTTTTTTAAAAAATTATTACAAAGAGAGAGAAAACCTAGAAAGTGTAATTGTAGTTTGAAAGTTAATGAAATATTTCTTTGAGTTCTAGTTACAATGAAAGGCATGTGACTATATTCATATAAACAAAGGTAAAACTCCCCATACAGTAGTGCCACCCTGTGCCAAACAGAGTAATCAATGGATGCCAGAAGGCTTGTGCATAAAATCCCTATCTAGTGCCTACTCATCCAATATCCCCAGACTAGTTTCTGGCTTGTGGCCATCATCAGTGAGGAGCCTTGGATCTGAGAACACTGCACCTACATCTTTTGGCATCCATTGATTACTCTGTTTGGCACAGGGTGGCGATTTAATACCAATCCTGCCTAATAGGATAGTGGCTATGGTTGTTTAAGAACCAAAGACACCAAAATGTATGGGTGCTGAATTGAGTTCAGACCCATATGACTATATAAGCTATTGAGCTTAGATTGAAGATATTAACAATGTTTTCAATTTCATTCTCATAGTTTTGTAGTAAAGTAGAGTTAAAAGGTGGCTGCAGTAGGGTTGCATTAGATCCTAAGATCTAGGTGCAGTGCTCTCAGATCCAAGGTTCCTCACTGCTGATGGCCACAAGCCAGAAACTAGTCTGGGGATATTGGATGAGTAGGCACTAGATAGGGATTTTATGCACAAGCCTTCTGGCATCCATTGATTACTCTGTTTGGCACAGGGTGGCACTACTGTATGGGGAATTTTGCCTTTGTTTACAACAAATTATGTGCTAGTATAGAGATGGTGATCATGTGATGTTTGATGGTTTAACACCAATCCTGCCTAATAGGATAGTGGTGGCTATGGTTGTTTAAGAACCAAAGACACCAAAATGTATGGGTACTGAATTGAGTTCAGACCCATATGACTTTATAAGCTATTGAGCTTAGATTGAAGATATTAACAATGTTTTCAATTTCATTCTCATAGTTTTGTAGTAAAGTAGAGTTAAAAGGTGGCTGCTGGAGGGTTGCATTAGATCCTAAGATCTAGGTGCAGTGCTCTCAGATCCAAGGCCCTTCACTGATGATGGTCACAAGCCAGAAACTAGTCTGGAAATATTGGATGAGTAGGCACTAGTTAGGGATTTTATGCACAAGCCTTCTGGCATCCATTCATTACTCTGTTTGGCACAGGGTGGCACTACTGTATGGGGAGTTTTGCCTTTGTTTACAACAAATTATGTGCTAGTATAGAGATGGTTTGACTATATTCATAATGAAAGATGAAAGACATGTGACTATATTCGTAATAAAATTTTGATTTATGTTTTTAAGAAGGGGAAAATTCAAGCTTGTGTTATGTTGTTATATGCTTTTATATCAATCAAAGGATTATTACTATATATGTTTGTTTTGGAAGAATTTAAGATAACATAATTGTAATTATCTTTTATGTAAGAGAGATTACAGTACTATTGGATATAAATTAAAGTTTGAAAGATTTATTAACACTATAGGAAACTGGTTAAATAGTACTGAATGATTAATATGTCCACCACTTTTTTATAACTGATATTAAATTTTATAGCGGATCTTTTCTGTTTTGTAAAATTTCGAAATCATACTATTTTATATACATTGAATAAATGTTTTAAATTTAAAACCATTTGACCATGACGCTATCTTATTGTGTTACTCAGTCATCCAGGTGTATCTCAGCACATACTCATTGCTCTCTCCGTGAGTTAACGTACTTTCTCGGGATCGCAATTAATTGAGATGGGATCTCGGAACTTGCATATATATATATATATAACTGGATATAAGCAACTAAACTTTGTTCTTGAATTCAGTTTACACTATGGCAAATGAGTTCCTTTTTTGTTACCACAGTTTAGAGATGGAGTGCTATTTAGCATCAAGTTAACCTTTCATGAAGCCATTGTATCTTGAGACCCCTCTTTTTAAACTCACATATGCAATCACCAATGACCATAATGCTTTATTTTCTTTTTTTTTATTAAAACCTTCTTAAGATATGTTCAAAATATTACTGTGTAAATCTGAAAATATCTGTTGGGGGTTCCTACTATTATGGTTAAGAATTAAGTTTAGATTATATTTAATCTTGATCCAAATTATATCTAACTAATTTACCGGTAGAACTTGACTTTGTAAATTATACCAGAGAATTATGCCATTACTGTCTCTCTCGTGTAAAAGTGATCCGATTGATTATCATTTTTGTTTTTAAATTACCTATGTATTTTTCACAAGAATTATTGGATCATATATATAGATTTATGCATTACAAGGGAAATTATTTGTAATACCCAACCTTAATTGTTAATTGCTTCACTAATGTAAATAATAAACTTTTATTCACCATTATAATAACTTTGTTGATATTGTTTATTTTGTTATATATGTAAACTTGATCATTTGTCAAAATTCCTTTATTGAGTCTCAATTCTATCTGACCATTGAGCATACATTAAAGAATCAATTCTCATGAGGTTTGAGGAGTAAGTCACTTGGTAGTAATCTGGAGGGGTAAGTGAGGTTCGAACCACCTCTACCTATACTTCCAGATTAGGTTAAGCAGCTCTATTTTTCTTACCATTACAGCTGTTTATTTTTTTTTACTTTTGCCTTACCTTGTTATCAAGATTGACTAATCCATAATCTAGTTGTTTTGCTAGATTTTTGCCCATGATGTCAATTTCCTCTTTCAAATGATTCTGATTATCTTTTATTTCCTTTGTCATTTCATCTAATTTTTTTTATCATGCTTTCATTACTTTCTCTGACCCTTTCTTTAGATATTTCACCTAAATTCTCCATCATACCCCTTTTTTTAATCATTTCATCAAATCTCATGATCATTTCTATCTAATATCTCTTTCAGTATATTCCTAACCATATCCATTTCTAGATTAGCTGATTTCTGTTTATTTTCCGTTTCACTTTTTTCAGCTCACTTTCTTTGACTTTTTTTATTTCTCAATTTCATAATCTGGTATACTTTTTATTTTACTACTTTCACTTAAATATATATATTATAAATTTGATTATACTATTTCAAATCACTATTACACAGTTATCATTAATATTTTAAATTACAGATATTAAAAATAAATGTTTTTTGAATTTACTAAATACAATAAATGCATCTGTCCGTCACCCTTCCATCCTGCTGCTTCGTTCGCTCTTCATTATTAATATTCTAATCTTACTTATTAATTTTTTATTCCCTTTTACGATAATCATTAACATTCCAATACTTACTTACATAATTTTCTCTTTTAAAAAAACAGGATTATTATTTATTCAACTCTTTTCGGGTTATAAACTTTGGCTGCCATTGAACCCTCCTAACTTTTTTTTATCTTTTTATATAAGGAAATGGATGGTTATTAGTTATATAGGGTTGTACATATATATATTTATTCTATTTATTTCTTTTACTTTAGGATAATCAAATCATAGCCTCAAACAAATGATAAGTAATGAAGCATTCAGAAAACATGTTTATATTTTCTGATTAATCCTAACCCCGAGTTTTAACAATAAACTTTAAGATTAAAATTATTTTCCAACTTGGTCTAAGCCAACATTACTATATCTAAAGTAGTTTTTATTTAGGGGCACCAGGATTAACAAAATAGTTTGCTAGCAGGCTGCTTTAGTTAAATGGATGACTTTAGATAAATGGATGAAATAACGATTAATTATTCTTTCTCTCTCTTATTACTTCTATATTAATTTTGAATCACATATTCACGCAATATATTGCTGATTGTTTACAGACTCTATAGCTGTTCTAGCACAAAAAAAAAATACCGAGATTCTTTCTTTGATTTTAAAATAAAATATGTAACACTAATAAAAAACATATAAGTATATATACATTGTAAGCTTTTTATTATCTGTCTCCTTCACATCATTTTATTAATTATTTTATGCAATATAATAGTGATAATACATATATTGAAATATCAATAAAAAACGAATTAATATCTAATACTATATTAAATAGTTCACAAATAAGTTATCCACTTCATATAATTTTATTTACATATAAATTTTATTAATTATCTTATCTTGGTGCCCCTCACAACCTGCACGTGGCAAAAATGTATATATTAATTATTTATTATACAATTCGAATCTGAATAGTAATTAACAATACAAAAAATGAAGAGGAAAATGTCTTTTCCTTATTTATTAGCAGCAAATTAATGTGTATTCTTCACAAAATTGTTTATTTGAGCACAACTTTACTTTAATATCATTTCAAATAATAAAACTGTATTAAAAAGTTTTCAATATATTAATGTTCTGAAAATTTGATTATTCAAAAATATATCGTAGCAGTAAAGATTTACATATTTTTTCCAACTTACATTTTGAATTTGCAAATGTAAAGGAATGTGAAATAAGCGCTTCTAGAGAAATATGTAAGACAAATACAAAACGATATTATGGCTTCGTTTGAACTTAGTTAGACTTATGTCTCTCAATTCTAAATTGATAGATTCTCTCTTTTAAAAGATCGGTTGCAATGAGTTAGTAATTTTTGTTCACTCATTGTGTCAATCAAAAGATTTTCACGAAATAATTAGATTTTATTGTTGATTATTTAAGTTTGAAACTGGATTTGATAAATAAAATATTACCAAAATCACACTTTTCTTTATTTTTGCTGTAATATCCTATAAATACAATTTATCAAACCGCTTCAAACACTTTTTAGCAAAACTCTTTATTTGTACATATACATACACCTACGTTTCGATTGATCTGCAGTCTTCTTCAGAGCAAATTTATTGATCAAAATAAACTTGCTCTGAAGTCAAAACATAAGTGTATGTATATGTACAAATGAAATATTCTGATTTATTTAAAATTGTAATATTTTAAACTAAAACATATACAAGTCAATTTCCTTAAAATTAATCATTATAGTATATTAATTAAATGAAGTGTAAATTTAAAAAAATGAATTTGAATCCAGATTTTCAAGCTTTTTTTAATCATCCACTCCATCTTATGCAACTGATACACATGACCACATACATCCGAAAAAGATAAATGATCTCCAATATACATACTTCATGTTAAAGCAGAACTCATCAACTGGTCTGGATCATCATCTTCCAGACACACATATATATATAATCAATACTTGGTTTATATTAGGATAGCAAATCTTCAAACTCTAATGAACAGGCTTCAGTTTTCTCCACTCTCCAATTCTTCAGCCATCCATATCATTGAAAATCTGATAATGTCAAACAAGAGCTTTGAATATGCCATCATCAGATTTGCTATCTTAATATAAACCAAGCTGTTAATGTTTTTAAATGATTTAAAGGTTAATGATATCTATTGTTGGTACTGTCTTTCTATTTTATATTAGTTAACTATACTGTATCACAGTATCTCCTATATTCTTGCTTTTACAAAATCATAATACATAATTTTGTTGTTTTTTTTTTTGCAAATTTTATATATTCCAATTGTAGCATTAAAATTTCTGTGATGACTTTAAAATATTATTTGCTCTGTTCAGAAGCATTTTATACATCTATTTCTTTATTAAATGAAAATTTGGAGTGTATGCTCAAATGTTAAGATGAATTCCCAATTAAAACAAATAGACAAACTCCAGATTAAACAAGATGATGAGTGAAGAGCAGTTTTTATTTTAATACCAATTAGTGCAAGCTTGAGTGACCAATGATCACCAGATGTATATAAAATATCTATCTTTAGTATTCAAATTCTCATCTTCAGACCAGCTTTTGGCTTTTGTATTTATAAATAAGGCTTGAAATTCAAAGATGGAAGGAATTCAGGCATGCATCCAGTAAACTACCTTTAATTCCATTTTACCTTGTCAAAATAAAAACTTCAAATTCAAATCAGCCCTAATGTTTTGAACATTAGTCAATCTGTTTGTATATATATAATATGTGTGTGTGCGTGATTGCTCGGCACATGCCTGAATTTCCTCCAACTTTGAGTCCTAAGCCTCATTAATAAAGGCAAAAGGCAAAAAACAATCTCAGAATAAGAAATTTAAATGCTTCAATTAAGATTTAATATGCAATCAGGATTATTCAAGATTATGCTGGATATTGCTAAAGGACAGAGTCGCTTGTATCTTAGTGAATTACTAATCTTATTTTTTAGTTTGATAAACTATCTATTATCATAATCTTATTCTTTCACATTTTATCTATAATAAATATGAATTTATAATGATTCCACTATTTTGCTCTTATAGTAAAACACTTGATCACTTCTCAAACTGATTGTCTTTTAATTTGTTTGTTTTAACTGCACAGACCTTGACAATGCCCTATTTAATATTCGACCAGTTTTTTCCTATTCATGTAATATTTCTTTATTCGAAAATGAATTACAGTTGTATATAGTAAATTAAGAATTTATTCGAAAATGAATTACAGTTGTATATAGTAAATTAAGAATCATCATTTAATAGCAGCCATTTAATTTGTAAGTTTGGCACTTTCTGTATCTAATCATCAACTTCTGCCTTCCTCTGATAATGTAATTTTAATATCAATTGCTTTTGCGTGTCATAAGTAAAAACATAAAAAAGAGATTGACTATCCATATCCATACATTAATTCTGTCCTTTAAAAAAAGTTTAACTGTTATCTCAGATAAGCATGATAAAGAAATCTATAGTGGTTTCCTCATATTAAATTCAAAGGTAAGAACAACTAACTTTATCATATTAGCTGATATACATTGATGAGAAATCTAATTATGCTCACTTACTATGTAAAAAATCATATTATAATAATTATTATAACAATAAAAATATATGAAGTGGGCATTATGATTTTGCTCTGATCAATTTTTTTAAAAACTTAAAAGCAGTGTGAAGAATTTTCTTTCAATTAATAGCTAATTCCTTTTTTAATTGCGAAAATATATATATTAAAATCCAAAGATCTGCAAAAAAATACAGTATATGGTAATTGAATATATTGTGATCTAAAAAGTGTTCAAATTAAGTTATAAAGCACAGAGAAAAAAAATTGCATTTATTCAAGCTTTTTGTAAAGAAAAGACAAAACTGGAAAACATGTACCTTGTCATTGATGATGATGATTATGTTTCCAAGGGTTATATTGTAGTGCTAAGTAAAACAAAATATTTTTTTTTAAATAATAATAATTATTATTTTAGGAACAAATATTTTTTTTATAAATTTATATAGTATTATGTAAATTATAATCTAAGATGATAAATTTCATTGATTAATTAAAAATAGAAAAAAAAAAACATTTTAAATATTTAAAATTAAAAATAGGAAAAAAATTCCGATTGTTTTTATATCAAAACGGTAATCAGATAGGCATCCTCATCGTAGACAAAGTTGTAACCTTGTACTGAAAGCAATATATTATTTAATGACCTCTTTTGTCATCTGTTTTAAAAACCAGTCCTGAAAGTTATTAAATCACCTAAAAGCTAAAACAAGTTCATAAATATTTCTAGAATGATGTCTCTTAAACAAGTTTATTTAATTAAAGAAACATTGACTTCATATATTTTTGTGGTTAAAAATATTTATATATTATGATATGCTGAAAATTAACTAATAGTATTATATAATTGCAATTTTAAATCAAGATCTAAAATATTTTGACCTTTTAAATTTTATATGGATATGGCTATATTCATTATCACCATCATCATCATAAGAAACTATTGCAGCAGCACTAGAGAATATAATGCTTTCTTTCTAGTTTGATCTATTTATTGTGAGAATGCTAAGCAAATTCGAATTAATTTTGCAGCAGTTTTTAATACCATCAACCTTCGCCTTTTTTTATTTGGGTCTTGTATAATATTTCAGAAATTATGATTTATCTTTCAATTCTTACTTATTTTAAAATAAATTTTATTGGTGTACATAATTATATATTTTTGATCTTTGGGTATTTAGAACTGATAGCGTGTCAGTCATATACATTATATTTAATTATGCAAGAAGGATTCAGAAGGCTGACAGTTGTCTAGGAATTTGAAAGTGCTTCTATGTCTCTTCGAATAGCATTTTGGATGAGAGTGTCCTGTCTTTTCTTGAATTTTGATCTATAATTTAATGAATAATGTGCCTGGATCTGGTTGAGAGAGTGTGAGTTGTCTTTCACATCTCACTATCCATATTGAGTAAGTTAAGAAAATAGATAATCTTATTGTGGAAAAGTCTCTGCTCTGAATACAATATTTGATGGATAATATTTTGTAATAATCCACTTTTGAGTTCTCATAAATGGTTTTAATCTTGCCCAGCCCAGTACATGTGTTAATGATGTGAATGAAGGTTTCATCATGATTCAAGCAGTTTGGACATATAGGGTCTATATTGTTCAAGTATCTCTTAAAATGCAGAAAGTAGTTTGTGTGCATAGCTTCAAGGTTCCCCTTTATTAGAAAGTCAAGATATTTGGGCTCCAGGGTCCAGAATCTGAAAAGCACTGTGACTTTATGTTTTGAAATGCCGAGCATGGGCTTGAACATGGTTGGTGTGGGGTTAATACAGCAGTGCAACAAAATTTTCTTTAGATTCCCTTTATTATACAATTCTTCATTATTTTTTGTTCATCCAATTCTATGACATTTTTGAAATTATTTTTTTTTTTTTTACTTTTTGCTGTTGTAATTTTTTATGCAGATTCAACAAAATATCTGAAACCATTTTGTCACCCACAATGAATATAATGTTGAAGTTTTGTTATCTATTAGTCATGCAATGTAATCCACTATGACTTCTCCTTTATCGGAGTTAGGAATCTCTCAGCCATTATGCCCAGAGAAACCTGATAGTTACCTTACCTTCCATTTCCATTCTGCACCCTAAGTTTTTTTCCATATTTTTCTCTATCCAATCATACCAGCAATGTTTCTGTGGCTTTCCCTAAATGTTGAAAATGTCATATAATGCTTATTAAAATGGTAATGAACTAAGTCTATATTTTTAGTAATAAAATATTAAATCAATAACAAGTCTGGTCAATATATGTATATACATCAATACACATTAATTTACATATAATGTGAACAATTATATGCTTGAAAGAATTAATCAAAATATATTTCCAAGTACAGTACACATTATTTTCCAAACACTAGTTCTAGCTTTGCATTAAAATATCAAAATTATCAAATTAATTTTTATTTTATAGCTAAATTGCTAAATCAATTTTATTTCAGTATCAAGGGACAAAATGTTTTGATTTAATAAATATTTTATATACTATTTAAAAACATAATTGCATTATATAAAATAGTTAAAGCGCAATTTAGAACACATAAATTAATTAAAAAATAGGGCTTAATAATTTTTTTTTAAAAATAGAAATATTTATTATCACACCTCATGCTATTCATGAAATCAATCTGTGTATGCATGTTTTATTGTTTAAACTTAAGGAAAGTTTTTTTTTTCTCACATAATAATTCTTCAGCAGTTTATTATTTGCTAATATTAAAGTCTTTGTAAATCTACCATCTGCATTTTAAATATAGTTTCTTGGATTTGGTTTTGCTTTGTATATATGTGAGTTACATCACATGATCATCATTTCTTATGTTTGCTTATAATTGTTATTAAAACAGGCAAAACTCTCCATACAGTATTGCCAGTCAATGCAAGCCAAAATAATCAATGGATGCCAGAAGGCTTGTGCATAAAATCCCCATCTCAGATCCAATGCTTCTCATTGACGAAGGCCACAAGCCAGAAACTATCTTGGGAATATTGAATGAGTAGATACTAGATGGGGATTTTATGCACAAGCCCCTGGCATCCATTGATTACCCTGGCTTGCATTGAGTGGCAATACTGTATGGAGAGTTTTGCCTGTTTTAATATATGTGAGTTAGCTACCTTTAGACCTTGTTTGCTAAATGTTAAACAGATTTTTTTCCTGCTTAAAATATGATTGTCATTAGGCTTTTCTTGATGTTGACGTAAATTAATTAATACAGTTTGCAGATAGTTTGAATTGACATTAAACAAGTACTCTTTTTGGTCACCTATCATGGATAAGATAGCACTCAATCTAACATGGTTTCCTATCCAGTGTTCTTGTAGGAGCATGAACAACCCAAGTAATGACTATGCTAGTATTCACCTCTGTTTGATTTAGTATAATAGTGTGATGGATTATAGATATTAAGGACCATGGACCATGGTTCAGCTCAATTAATTCTGATGCATAAATTTCATATGAATTCCCAAGACAATCATTTATTTGACCATTTAAACTTTTATAGGTAATAGCTAAAACTACTTTATTGAACTAATCATATAATAAAATAACTGATATAACAAATCGAACAAAGAAATTTGTTACTATAGTAACAAATTAACATCAGGAGATTTTGGGGTTTAAAAAAAATTGACTAACTTTATATTAACAAAAAGT
The DNA here is from genome assembly GCA_028023455.1 of Epiperipatus broadwayi. Classification (NCBI taxonomy): domain Eukaryota; kingdom Metazoa; phylum Onychophora; class Udeonychophora; order Euonychophora; family Peripatidae; genus Epiperipatus; species Epiperipatus broadwayi. The sequence continues at coordinate 6,061,009 of JAQFVV010000035.1, read as the reverse complement.
TTATTTTTTAAACAAGTCTTTAGGATTAAAATATACTTAAAATGTTGCAAAAGTTTAGTAAAGTATTGGGAATTGATATCATAAAGTCTATCTTCATATTTCAAAATCAACGATAGAAAGTAATATTTTTTTTTTTCTATAAAAGTATATATTTGAAAACCAGGCACTCTTCACAAACCTGGGAGCTTAATTGTAAGTATAGAGGATTTGAACTCAGATTTTCAAGCACCCTTCAACTATCCACACTATCTCATACAACTGATACACATGACCACACACATGTAGAAAAGATTAATAATCACCAATATACGTATTTCATGCTAAACCAGCACTCATCAGTTGGTCCAGACTATCATCTCTCACACATATATATAATCAATGTTCAGTTTATATTAAGATAGCAAATCTTCATTCTTTAATGGACAGGCTTCAATCCACTGCAACCTCCAACTTTTCGGCCATCCATATCATTGAAAATCTGATGATGAAAACTCAAATCCTATGCTGATGCTAATATTATTGCCATGCCCATGTTGACCTGAACAACATGGGCATGGGCATGGCAATAATATTAGCATTAGCATAGGATTTGAGTTTTCATCATCAGATTTTCAATGATATGGATGGCTGAAAAGTTGGAGGTTGCAGTGGATTGAAGCCTGTCCATTAAAGAATGAAGATTTGCTATCTTAATATAAACTGAACATTGATTATATATATGTGTGAGAGATGATAGTCTGGACCAACTGATGAGTGCTGATTTAGCATGAAATACGTATATTGGTGATTATTAATCTTTTCTACATGTGTGTGGTCATGTGTATCAGTTGTATGAGATAGTGTGGATAGTTGAAGGGTGCTTAAAAATCTGAGTTCAAATCCTCTATACTTATAAAAGTATATATATAAAAAAAGAATAGGTTACATGCAAGTGGACAAATAAAAATACCCCCCCCTCAAGATTTTATTATCATATATAAATTATAAAATATGTAGCATTATATCATTTGTTTCTTCTCATGTTATGTTTGCATCAAATATTGGTAATTTAATTATTAATGGAAAGGCTACTCTTGATAAAATCAACAAATAAAATACTATATAGTGTCAAGTAAGTTATATTGATTTGTCAAAATGTGCAGTGAAAAATGAAAATTCATGAATATGAGCTACAGTATAAAAAAAATGTTTTTTTGTGGAATAGATTTAAATCTGTGTTTCCAGAACATTTAGTTATTTGTGGTGATAGTTTTGTGTTAAATGAATTTTTATTTTGCTTATAGAAAATGGTTTGAGAAGAAAAATTGAAGAAGCATATTTAAAAATATTACTGATAATTTATTAAATAAACAACATAATTTATAAAATTAAGAAACTTTTCTTAAATATAGACCCTGATACTCTCTCATAAGAAAAGCCATAATTGCATAAAAATTATTATCAAAGCTAAGCGTGTGTAATTGTATGGGTATGTATAAATAAAGACTATAGATTATTTACAATGTATGTAAATGAGATTGCCCATTTCTTAGAAAGAGGTGAGAAAAATTCCTTCCAATTTATGGCATTAGGGTTGTTAGCTATATCCCATTCTTCTTCCACCACACCTAGCATGCATCGAGAGAAATGATCAAAGAAACACAGCATATAGCTAATAATCCTAATTCAATAAATTGGAAGGAATCCTGCTTCCCCCCTTTCTAATAAATGGACAAATCTGATTTGCATACATATTAAGCCTGCATTCTGCCCATCCCTCTTCTATGTATTCAAATGGATATTGGAGTAGATTGAGGCCTGTCCATTAAAATATAAGAAGTTTTTAAAAAAATTCAATATGGTGCTTCTAGATTCAACCAGTTATAAAACTGCTAAAAAGAATATTACAATAGTCTGGCTTAGTAGCATGAACAGTTAAAATTTTTAAAGGATAAACAATCCATTTATATTTAATATCAAAAAAGAAATCATGATTATATGCAAACTATTGTATCATATCTTTTACTTTACATGCAGTTAAGGTTATATTGAAAATCATTATCAATTAATTTAGAATCTTTATAAAATAATCGTTTCAGTTATATATGCCAGTTTTAGAAAAGATCCTTAGCCTAGAGACATCATTGTTAATGTAGTTTGAATAATTTTTAATTAAAAAATGTATAGAGTACTAGAAAAAAGCATTTTAATATTATAATTGGCTAAATTATGAAAAAATGAGTGCACAAAAAATTTCATTCTTTATCATGAGAACTTTCCATGTACTATTTAAAATTCACTATGACAATGTAGTTAGCTATTGCTGCACATCGTCATTCTACTTATTGGACATGTATACTGAATAAATAGTGCTGATTTAGTTTGCACTCATGGTCATTTTGAAATCTAAAGACCAGCCAAAACCATCACTAGTACATCCAAACAATAAATGATATAAATATTGAATAAAAGTACTTTAAATTCATATTTTAGAAATTATAAGCTAGCAAAAATAATATGCTTTATTTTATATGGGCATATAGTATAATCTTTTAGTACTTGGAAATTATAGGCTTTGTTTAATCAGACTTCTGCATATTTTGGATAATCCTTTGGATCACCCAAGTCATCCTTCCCTTCCCTGCATATTTCACCTTTGCGTTTGCGGTTGTCGTATTTCAAATATTTTATGAAGGTAAATGTTTTTTAAATGCCTAATAAAATAAAGCATATTATTTTTTACTAACTTATAATTTCTAAAATATGAATTTAAAGTACTTTTATTCAATATTTATGTCATTTATTAGTTGGATGTGTCAGTGGTGGTTTTTAGATTTCAAAATGGCTGTAAGCACAAACTAAATCAAGATCAAATAAATAATGAGAAAAACTGGATAGTAGTAAATATGATTTCAGGATTGATAGATATATGCTGATAGCATCACACAGCTGAAATATAAAAAGCTTCAAGATGCTCATATAAAAAAACAAATATAATAATTGAGCCTGCAGTTAACTATAAAATTAACAGTGAATGCATTAAAAGGGTTGACAGATTTTGTCTCCTTATATTATTCATCAATAGTAAAGGATCCAGTAATCATTAAAATAATACTAAACAAAGTTGCAATTAAAATTCTGGGAAAATGCTTTGGATATAAAAATATATCTCAAAACAAATATCAGAATTATCCCAGCTATGATATTTCCTAATACTCTAATTTTTTTTTCAGGCAGTTCCCCTCCCCCCATTGTCTATAGTTGGTCCTTGTTAGCCATCCACTATCATTTGAACATAAAAATCAAACTGAAAAGTATTGATACTCTTGAATTGTGAACCTAGTAATAATTTTTGAGAAAATCATGGATACAAAAAAAAATAAGCAAATGATTGTATGTCAGGTTCAGACTTGAACTTTTTCATGAAATATATTGACTAAGTTAAAACTGCCTTACTTTGATCATATAAAATATAAGATTATCTAAATCAAAGACAACATTGTACCACTGAGTTGCCTGAAAAATTAAATAGATGATGGATTATGCTATTTAAACAAATAGTTATTAAATTTGTACCATTTAATGGTAATCCCTTCACCTATCTTATTTCATATCCATTCTTTTCTTTTTATATATATTTACATTAATCATTACCCTCAGAATCTCTCTAATCGCACAATTCTACTCCACTAATTTTAAATAATATTTTAAAATAAAAGATTATTAATTTTACAAGTTAACAGTAAATATTAAATGAGGCTCTTTTAACAAACATATATTACAGAGGACATGAAATCTCTTATAATTCTTTTACCAAAAAATGAATATATATATAAACAAACAACAGTGTATAATTAAATATATATATATGTGAATTATTAATGTGGAAAAATCCATTTCTCTCTAGATACTATCTGGATGGAAAAATAATGGATAAATGCACATCTACTGACCTACGGCTAGACATTTCGGCAAAGTTATAATTACAAATATAAAATATCATCACTGTAGTTCATGAATATACTGAGAAGTATTCTTATATATTACTAAGGTTCACTTTTATTTATCTTTACAGAATGTTAAGATATTCCCTATTGACATTGCTGAGGTTACTCAGAACCTAATAATGAAAGTTGATTTTCTCCTAAGTAACATCATTATCTGATGCAAATATTCGTATATAAAATCATCTGACTGTACTAAATGCAAAGAAAATAATAAAAAAAAATTGTAATTTTTTAATATTACTAGCTACCCATCGTCCAAAACATTTTTTTTTTTTTTTCAAAATTTAAAAATTAATTTGCTCATATGAGCAAGGTGTTTTTTGAAAACATCTTTAATTTTTCATCCAGTTTACCTAAATATTTAATTATATTGTAAATTTCCAAAACAATGTCTAAAGTTGTAACTTTTCATACTTCCAAATATATAAATTACCTAGACATACAAAAAATAAATTTTATATAAATAACTCGTGCTATTCCTAAAGTTATATATTTGACAATTATATTATTTTACTGATCCAACTTATTATTGTAAAATGAGGTTATGTGCACCCATATTAACTCACGTACAACACATCCGCTGAAATAAAAGGTTAAAGGTCAGTTCATTAGTCTTTGCCAGAACCCAATATGAAACTGCTTACATGCTTTCTCTCCCTCTTTTTAATTTGTCTCACAGATATACATAAGATACATGCACATTTTATAAATTAGTTTATTTAATCTTGCTTAAAGTTTTTGTTGACCATGATGTCACAGTATGGAAAGTTTTATTTTATATAGAGTAATGGTTGCGATTCTTTTTAGAAATAAAGCTAGTGTGATTTTATAAGCTTTTTACCTGTATGCTAAAATAAATATACAAAAGAGGGAAAAAAAAAAAAGTGTTTTAAGAGCTCAATTTATGAGCAAAAATACTTAAGTCAGAATTTGTTTTTTCTTCTAAAAGTCAACTAGCTATTATTTATTTTATTCTTATTCATATCAGCAAGAGACTTTTAAAAAAATAAAAAAAAAAATATTTTTTTTATTAAATTTGTAACAATCGATAAACGTATCCGAATTTATTACGTGTAATCTGGAATAGCATTGGAATTAAAAAAGCTGTAAGGGAGGCCGGTTTTTTTTAGTTTTTGTGTTTAGAGAGAAAATTTTCTTGTTTCAGAAAGCTATAATATTACTGTTGTCAAAAACTTTTGGATTGCCTCAACCAACAAAAACTGTTTAACAGCATTCCAGGTATTATTTTCCATTGATTACTCACACTTATATTAGATGGTTTTAAATGAGCGTGATAACTGCTTTTAAATACATCTATTTTATTAAGTTGATTAGAAGGTCATTCTCAGTCAATTAAGAAGCAGGTAACTTGCAAACTATTTAACCATAGCTTAAAATTTCTCTGTTCTGGGATGAAAAATCTTATTACATTGATCAACTAAATATGTAACTAGGTAGTCAACTATAGATGCAGTTTTCATGCACCAACCATTGAGAATCTAAAACAAGTAGCACTTGTCATCTTTCATCTGATTTTTGTCATACTATCCTTGATAAATGCACAATCCAGCCATACTATTACTCTACCTGGAGAAAACATCAAGAAAACTACAACAAATAAAGTCTTGAACTTTTCTGACAGTAATTATTCTATAAAACAATGTTTTCTTTCAAAAAAAATTGAACCTATACTTTAATCAATTAAAGGGTAAAATCAGATTTCTGGTGATATTTGTGAGTTCAGTTTTTATTTAGAATAAAAAGTCTTTGCAAAGAAAAAGACAATAATAACTATAGCAGAATTAAAATCAATATTAATTTTCTCTGAATAATTTTAACATCTCTTCTTCCCCTTAAATATATATATATTGCTTAAAGTAAATTTTTTTAACAGTTAGAGCAAATAGTCTTTATAATTAATTTCTTATTTTTAATTATTAATATTTAATGTTTATTATAAATTGTCTATGGATTGATTTATATTTTGCCAATCTTTGTATTATTAAAGTTATAGTTGAATAATCATAATTATATGATTGTTTTATAATGGATATAATCATATTGCAGTTCTTAATTTGAATTCTATATAATTAAATGAAATTTTCTCTGACATTAATACATAACTGTCTAAATATAAATATATGTATTTTTTATGCTTTTTTTTTCAAATATACGGACATTTTTATGCCTTGATTTTAACCCTAAGTATCACATAATGAGTGCAAATATTGTAAATATTTTTTGTTATATTATATTCATATTATTTTTAAGTCTAGTTATTGATTTTTCTTTCTCATTCCAAACCTAATTTAATATAGTTATTATACACACCATGTATTGCAATGCTGTGTTTATTTTTCTTAGCTAGTAGTGAGTAAATAAAAAGGCTAACATCTAAGAGGCTAGGCAGGGATTTGAACCCAACCTATAGATGTTTCTTATTTTGGAGATAGCGCTCTAGTCTGCAGTATGAAAGATATATTTTAAATAAATAAGTAATATCTATAATGGCAAAGGATAGACCATCTCTATACTTGGACATGTTTAGGGGAAATAAGAGTCAGAAAATATAGCTGGATACTATCATTAGTTAGAATACTCAGCCCTAATACCCATTAACTCCATGGTTTAATTTCTCATACATTTTTTATAGAATTGAATATATCTTAAAAAAATGAGATAAAAACCAGTTTAGAACCGTACCAATTTAGAGTATTTTACCTTAAACTGTGCCCAATTTTATACTTTTCTTATTATAATTCATTGTTGTTTTGTCATATAAACATCATGATTCTATTTATGATCATCACATTACATAATCTTATTTTTATAAATCATATAACATATATAGATAGATTTCCAAAAGTACGAAATAATAGATAAACATTATCACAAAAATCATAGAATAAGCCAATAATCAATTCAAGTACTAAAAAAATTTCTCATTCTTAAGGATATGTTACAAGATTATTTTTCATTCCTGAAAAGTGTAAACCATTTAGGTATATTCCAACATATCTTATACAGAAATTATGAGTTGTTCTAAGAATGTGAATGTAAATGCAGTAGATATTTTACATTACTGTTTTTAAGACTTATTAAATAATAAAACAGTTTATTGCTGAAGATTTCATTAAAGTTGGAGCATTGAAGTGATTGAATTAGGCTGCAAGCTATGTTGAGCTCAGATGTAAATCATCCTTCCAGATACAACTTAACCAAGTCATGTGAGTCATTGTTTAGGTAATTTAATATAAAAAGTGCCAGAAAACTAGATGCAAAAATCCACTTTCAGATAAAATGAGATATATAGATAAACTTTTAGTGTATATATAAATGAAATACCCAGCTACATCCATGTACAATTTATTGAATGTATGCATTGAAACCAGTTGGCTACATGGCTGCACTAAAAGAAAAAGATAATAAGAATTGGATAGTTGCAGTATATTCCTCATCCTTAAAAGATTATTTCTTTAATGGGGGGAAATAATATTTAATTTTTTTAGACCTATTTCTTTAAAGGATCATTATTTAACTCAATATTTTTAAGTCCCCATATGATAGTGTAAAAATTATCCAACATTTAATTTGTTAATAGTAATATGATTTTAATTGGAAATTATTTTAATAAGTTATAAATGATTATAAAAGGCAGGAGAGAATTGTGAAAGAATGTAAACAAGTTTTTTAATTCTCTCCCTCTGTAGCAGTTATAATTAATTAGTAGTTTTAACTTAAACTATGAAAATATCCTAAAAAATGAAACAAATTCGTTTTTTGTTTGTTACTGTATTTTATTTAATTAATGTTAAATTTTAATTTCCTCTCTCTTTTTTTAAAGAGATTAAGTTTTATGTTTAAGAGTATTTTTTTTTTTTTTGTAACTGACAAAAAAAAGATTTTAATACCTTTGTAAATTTTATTTTTAGTCAGAGTTATTTTTCAATGTCTTTGATTAAAGAAGTAGATAACTGAACAATTGTATTTATGGGAATTTATTTAATTGGTAATGAAAATTATCATGTGAGAGACAAATTGTCATTGGCTTGTGGAAAAGATTGTTCTAAAAAATTATAAGGGGAGTGTCAGAAAATGAGAAACCCTAGTGTCTGGTGAGGAGTAGAAGATTCTAACTTAGCTGTTGAAGAGATTGCAGCTCAAGCTTAATCCAGCTGATAAAGAAAAAAGAAGCATATGTCTTTACCAAGCTATTGAATAGAATAGCATAAGTTTTAGTCAAGCTTTTAGCATATTATAAATTTAGCCCTAAAATGCATTAATAATGAAAACTATGTGCTAAATTCAACTAAAAGCTAGGCATAATCTTTCTCCATGTAACCTAACTTCATTGGGGAAAAATGTAGGAAAGATATTCCCCCTAAAGTAGTCTGAACCTCACCTTTAACCAAGAGCATGAGTCTCTGTTTACATTTGTCTCATGTGCAAATTCAAGAGAAAACCAAATGGACAAAATTTTCCATTTACTTGGAATTTCTATAGACCCAGAAAAGGACAAATTTAACTAGACCCATGTTTAGAAGCCTTCAGGTAGAAACAATCAAAAACTGGAAATTGCAATTGGGAAGGCCAACATAAACAAGAAAGCCATGGTTAGAAGTATTATTTTTTGTATGCACACTATTACTTTTGTTTGTTTGTACAAAACCCAATTAAATTTCTACTACAAATGGTGGAATAATTTTTAAGGAGAGAAAAAAACTGCTGTAAAGGCAAAATTTTTTTTTTTGCTAAACTGAATAAAAGATTGTTATCTTTGATTCTGAACATGGTGTTAATTAATTCTTAAATATTTTTAAAAAATTGAGCCAAAGATTGTTATCTTTGATTTTGGAAATATTGTAAAAATAGATAGAAGAATCTTAACTATTTTAAAGAAATAACTTAATGAATTTAGAATTAATCCATGACTAAAATCAACTGATTGGTTAATATAATTTTATCAAACTGTATATTTTTTGATGAAGTCGATGTTTGAAATCACCTATTATCATGTCATTTTTTGTTGTTAATTAATTAGAAATTAAATAATTGCTTTTTAAATTAAAAAATGTTTTAGTCTCAGTTTCTTTATTCTATCCAATTCCTGCTTAAAGCATGACAGTTTATATTCTAGGATTTATTTATTTTTATGATCCCAATAAAATTATTTATTTTTAAGTAAGAGAAGCCTATGATTTACTTAAGACTTTTATAATATGTTATCCTATTTATTTATTGCTTATAGTAATTAGAGTTCTTTCTTCCTGAGCTAGCATTGTGCATCACAGATAGATTGAATGGTGTATATTAGTGTAAGGTCACCCAATTGATAATCATCCTCAATTGGCACAAAGGAAATATTCTTTAAAGTCTATGCACTACATTTTATTTAGTTTAGTTTCTATTAGACATTAAGTTTATAGTTGGCCAGAACATTAATACTACTAAGTGGCCTGAGCATTGATGATGATCAGCATGTTTTAATGTCCCAGCATTATTTTTTTGATTATATATTTTTATGGATGTGTAGTTTGCACATCCAAATTATTGTTTAAATAATTGCCATAAGCTGGCAATGGCCATTTCAATTCTAGTCACGAGACTGACTGTTGATTTATTTAATTATTGATCATTCATGATAATGAATGAGTTCTACTTATACTTATTTTTAGTGCTGATGAACTTAATTAATCATGCTTATACTTAAGATAGTTAGCTGCTGATCTCTTAGAGTGATCTCTTATGCTTATTATTGTATATTTTATATTAAATATGGATAACTAATTATATATTTATGTTGAATTGGAGTTGATGATGAGTTGCCAGTATTACAAATGTCAGCCAACATCTGGGACCTCTATTTTCATACTGTTGCCAATGAATAAGCAATAGTGGCAAATTGTAACTGTAGGTTCTCGGGTACTAAACCCATGGTTTTTATAGCATTACAAATGGCAACCCGTTTTAGTACCAATGATGATTATGTACTAGTGGGCATCATTATAAATGGCTACTTAACTGTGCCCAATGATGATCACATATTTGTGGCCATCATTACAAAATTGCATCTCAATTTGATTTTAAATAACCACATCTGAGAAAGAAAAAAAGTATGCATTTTATGCAAAATTAATTTTAAAAATTACTGTAAAATATGTGACAATAGTATAGAGGACAATTGTTAAAATGTAATTATAAATTTACAAAATTGAAATATTGATGTTTATTTAAGGGAATTCACATCTAAAGTTGAACAGAAAATCAAAGCATGATTTTGAAGATTGGATTGGGTGTTTGATTGTTGAAGGTTGTTTAGCTATATTTTCAATTTTGTTGATAGATGGAGTGTTTTGTTGTTGGCTTGAGGATGCAATGTTTTAATGAAACTCCATGGAATGTTCTTTTTTAGGCATTGCTCCAACCCTTTTTCAGATTTTTCTATTTCTTTATTGTTTATCATGGTCTAGTTAACATAATCCTGCCATGATTCTCAACCTCTAAGCCTCCAAGAAAGAGAGCATTTTTTTTCTAGTTAACATAATCCTGCCAAAGATTTTTTGCATTTTTCATTTCATATCAAGAGTTGCGATGGCTTATAGTATCTACATTGAGATGGACCTTTGGGTGTTTATGCTGTATTGTTTTACCTAGAATTGCAGGTCAGTGTGCATTCTTTTGCTATCAGATTCTCATCAGATCTCTAAGAAAAGTTATTATAAATGGTTCTTGACATGAACTTATGATTGTACAAACTTATAAACATACAATAAAAAGTACAAGAGAATTGGAAATCAGTCCTACACACATGAAAAAAATAATATTGGAGAATAAAGCAGGAAAATAAATTAATAAAATTAAACCAGACATTGAGACAATAAGGTTGAAAGAGGAGCAGATTAGGGGTAATAATAATGAAACAGTCAGATCTGTCTATCCTTCTGTTTCATCCTCATATATTATGCTAATATTATGTTAATATTGTGCTAAGTTTAAACCTAAATATACTAGTTGTGTATGTGTGCATATATTTTAACATACAATGTAGAAAACATATGTATATATGTAAAAATCAGTAAAGATGCACATATATATTTCTAGTAGTTAAATAAATGGGAAAATGTTATGTATGTGTAACAAGAAACTACATATATGCAGGAAGGATAATGTTAACAAAATTAACTCTTAGCCCGCCTCTTACAAGACCTCTCATCGACAATTGACGTCATTCTAATTCCATTATTTTTAATGCTAGGATAGCCGTTTTATGCTTATTAGTTAGGTTTTTAAAAGTTCTGTAAGATGCTGCCCCCTTCTGAATTATTTTACAAGTAAAAATTCAATAAAATGGCCTCTAAAGCTAAACAAAAAAGTAAGCTTGTTGGTGATTGGCTCTCAGCCGACCAAGACATTCTGATTGGCTGGAAAGAACAAAGAAACCGCCTGATCAAAGAAAATAAAGAAAAACACAGATTTTCATTTCGAATATGATTTAAAGTATTATAAAAGTATATTTTGAGAAATTAAAAATCATTTTCATAAAATATGCTAAAAAAACAAAATTATTTTAGAAAAATATTGATGATTTTAGTAAAAATATTTAAGATTTTAGCAAAAAAAATATTTACTTTTCCGTAACGTAAAACTGAAAAAAAAGCATTTACATCAGCAACTCTTTGTTTGTATGTTCGCTTTTAAATTTGCTGAAATTGAATATTTTATCATGAATAAATAGCAATTTATTTTTGAAAGAACTTTTGTTCACTTTCATAACCTGACAAATTATTAATATACTTTTTATAAACGAATCTGAAGTGAATTTAATATTATAGGTGAATATATTTTGACAATTGGCTTTGTCTTCAGTTTGTTAGTTGGCCAATTAAAAGCTTTGATTTTTAATTCACACAGCCAATAATATAATTAGCGGTTTAAAGGTTAAAACATTAAAAAAATTTATTTCCTTTAGAATATTTATTCTAAAATAAATATTTGAAATTATAATATTTCTGCATATATAGCTAAATTATATAATTGTGTTACATATTTAATAAAATGTTTTTCCATCTTTAGATTTGTTTTTCTAATAAAAGATGATTTCATAAAAAATAATCCTTCTTGCTGTATTCTGACCTATTTAAAATTTTAACAGTAAAAATAGATTTTAAAACCAAGTATGAATAAATTAACCTGGTCAAGTGAAAGAAAACCCACCAGTAAAAAAATCAATAACAGTGGGCATTCCGAGATTTCCAAGAATACAGCGAAGTAATTAGAAAAACAGATCTGAAACTACTAAGACAGCAGGCAGTGGGTAAGCTGGTATATAAGTTTACTTCAGCCATCTTTGATAGGGACATTCAGACAATCTCTATTTTTAAATTTGAAATATTTTGAAAAATTATGATGATGACAGGGTAGAAGGCAATTCCTTGCATTCTGGACCCAATGACAGTCTACTGGATGCAGAGAGAGGTGAACTAGAAGTCAATGCCACCTAAAGAACCCTCAAGATGAAGCCAACTTCCCATAGCAGATAAAAGAAAGTGGTAACAAATCTCCATCCATCTAAAGTTAACTTCTAGACTAAACTTTGTAATTTCTAAAATCTAGCTAAATCTATTAATTATGGCCAAAATAATAATGTATTCTAAACTTACAAGTTAAATGTAATTTTTATTTTCTTTATTTAAATCCCAAATCTTGCCTGATTTACTGATTTATTTCTGATTGATTTATTATATTCTGATTTATTAAAACTGATTTAGTTTTAACTTGTTTTAATTGATTGATTCCCAATGATTCATCATAACTGATTTATTACGTTTAATTCTAAATGATTTATTTTAAATAATAATTATGTTTCCAAATTATTTTATATAATTTAACCTAGTAATATTATTTGCTTTTATTAATAATTCTCATAAATGGGTTAAATCTATATTAAACCGAATCAATCAAGTTTAAACTAATTTCATTTCAATTCCCTTTTTAAACTAAGCAAACAAAACCAAATTTCAGATTTCACTTACGTAAAATCTTATTTCTAAATTTATGTTTCTTTTAGTTAAATCTATGCCAAATTTTATTATTTTCAATTATGTATTTGTTTATGTTATATTTGTTCAGAACAGAGTTTTACTTGTAGTTAAATCATTAGTGAAAGATATTCTCACACACATATATGTAATTTCATGTTTATTAACACACAAACAAAACTCCCTTCTGAAATGGATAAAAATTCTTATTTAAGAGATATAATTAAAAGCTTATAAATGCTTTAAGATAGATTTGCTTTAAATGTAATATTTAATTAATATTTACCTGAAGTGATGAACTACAGCGTAAAGCTAGAATTTAGTATCATAATTATCCAAAATATACTGTAATCCTAGGAAATTAGTTTCATAAGCTTTCCTTAATAGCATAGTTATAGATGCTATATTATGAACTGATCTATGGTAGTTTCATGGAAGGAAAATATGGTTTTGCATCCTATTTTTATTATATAATGATTTAGTCAATGGGGCGAATGTGTCCTTAAAAAACGCTTAGGTGTACATATTTGTTGCTGTACATTATTATGATGGGTGTATGTTTTAAGGGCTATCCTATCACTCTTAGTTTGGACAATTACATTTTTCAGATGAGCATAGGTTAAGGGCCACCCCATTCTGCATATTTAGAACTGGGGCATGAGGATCCAGAGAATTAAACTAGTTATTTGATCACCTGGACTAAAAGATCTCTATTTCACAGCAATGGGTATGGTGTTAAGGGAACCAGTACTAGGTATGAATCCCTTGAAAATGCACACATTCAAGATGCAAAGACTCAGATTGCATATTTTCTATACACCTTGGTATCTGAAATCTGACTGACAATCATCAGTTCATCCCACCACATAATTATATATTTCAGCATTGACCTGAAACAGAATTTAATTTTATAGGCATATAATCTATATAGAGAATATGTTAAATAATTTGTGTTTAATAAAATATTCTTTATAAAATAATAATAATCACTTCTGCTAGCTCTAAAGCAGGGGTGGGAAAATAGTGACCTGAGGGCCACATGTGGCCCACTAAGTTTTTATGTGGCCTGCCAAAACAATCAGAAAAATCTGCCTTGAACTGAGATTTCCTCCCCATGCATGACCGAAGATTCGTCTCTTATTTTCCACTAGTATGGCCAAACCAATACACATGTGCAGTGTAGATACAATATGCAGTACTTTTCCAGTTGATCTGGTTAATTTCAATTTTGTCTTTGCATTAGCAAATATATACATTTCCAACTTTAGTGAAACCATGAACCCTCTGAAAAATAATATAAAATCGGTGATGAATGCCGTGTGTTTAATTAAAAATGGACAAACAAATATTTCTTTGGTAATACAGGGAATAAAGCAGTGTGTTTATTGTGTCATGAAAAAATTATACAGCTCTCTGCTAACCTTTGCTTCCACAAAGTGGCCCCTGATGTGGCCCTCTGTCAACCTCTGTGGCCCCCAAACCAAAACAATTGCCCACCCTTGCTCTAAAGCAAATCTAAATCCAATTATATAGCATAAACTAGGCATAGATCATCATGAGCAAATTAAACTAAATTTATACAGTAATAGTAAGTCTCATGAAACTGTAACTTAAAATATTTTAAATCTTCATCACCTGCAAGTGATACATATATATGATAAGTAAAGTAAATTAAATAACTTGTAACCAGAAAATTAATATCACCTGCAAGTGATTTGAAATCTCATATATATATATATATATATATATATATATATATATATAAACCAAATACTAATACATTGTAATTCATAAAATCATCACCTGCATGTGAACTAAAACCTCAAGCATTAATAAGTTATAATCCCTAAATCTTCACCTGCAAGTGAGACAATCCATTTAATCCTATAATAATTTTATTATTTCATTTATTAATTTTATTATTTAAATATTTGGCTTTCATTAAATTAATTTAAATTTTAACTTCTGCTTAGTGTTTCAATTGTGCTCATAATTAATTATTGACTTATCATTAATTGGTTAACTATTAGTTATTAAAAATCATGATCCGTATTTAGTAATTATGCTCACGCCTACCCCTATATAGCTATACTGTTAAATATGCCAGTTTCCTATAGTCTCATGTTTTACAGATGTGCTACTGCCAGCATGCGATTAAGGAAAATACTGCTAAGACCTCATATATGTCATCCATAAACTAGTAAATCTGAGTGTTGGTAAAGAAACTGAAATTAGATTGGACAAGGGGTCTCAACAACCTCATTTCAATCAGCCTTGGGATGATTTACTAAAACTCTGGATTTTGTTGCGCGAATGTATAGATTTGACCATTGCAATAATATAGTGGTAGTTTTAGGTGAGATGATATAAGATTGCATGGAAGAGGAGGTGATGTTAAGTTCATTTTATGAGATATTCTTAAAAATTCAAATTTGTATTTTCTATATAAAAAATATAATTTAACAATTTTTCTGAAGAATAAAAATATATAATGGAAACATCTATGCTGACAAGAGGAAAGGTGAAAAAGATGGGAAGTACATAATCCAAAGAAGATGATTCTAAACAATAGAAGGAATCCAGAGAATACAGAAGGCTTCCATGATATCCTAATTATTAGAAAACTTTAAAGAAGGTAATAAAAAGAGAGACCAATAAAGAGACGATGATAATAAACAAAAAGAGGAGGATAATAAAAAGGATCAACAAAGAGAAACAGAAAACATAAAAATAACAGGAGAAATATTGAAAGAAATAAAAGTAAATATGCTACAGAAAATAAATGAAAGCAGTTAAAAAATGGCTACAGTAATAGCAGACTGACACAAAACAAAGGGGAACAAGATATCAAAATAAAACAGAAGAAGTAATGGATAATAAAATTAGCCAAGTGCAGGAGGTTATAGAATCTGTCAGTAATGAAAGTTAATGAAGCCTGGAATCAGTCCAAGAGCATATTGGGAACCTGTCTAATCAAATTAAGTTGCTGCAGGTCAGAGATAATGGTAGAATCAGAGAAAGAGTAAAAAAGTTGGAGGATAATCATAGACAAGATGATCAAACTGAAAAGAAAACTCATGTCTATATTAAAAAGAGAGGGAATTGAAAAGACAAAAATAGACAAAATAAATGTACATAGACAATATGCAAACCAAATGCCTAGAATTGTAAATCAGTATCTTAAAATAAGAACTTTTTCAGCAAATACTGGTGAGGCACCCATTAAATTTGTCAACAGTCTGGAAAGTTATTTTAGCATTAATGCCATGTCTGAAGAGGTAAAGCTAATAGTAGCTTGTAGTTTCAAGGTCCATCTCAGGTGTGGTGGGATTCACTATTTACCCATTCCTCATAGTTTTTATCAAGTTCTAGCAAGCAAACATGAAGTGCTACTGGAGTGAGGATTACCAGGAAGGGGTTAAACATAAGGTATCCCAAGAGAAGTTTCTTTTTGGTGAGTCCTCCACTCCACTTTTTTAGAAAGCAAATGGCAAAATTAAGAGGCACTCACTGCAAATCCTTTCTCAGAATTACAAATAATAAAAAATATTAAGACACAGCTTCCCAATACATATTCAAAGAATGTTAATTAGCACAGAGAGGTGTATAATTGAGATGACTGAATTGTTAAATGCATTTGACAGCAGCAAACTTGCTTATTCTGAAAAAGAAGGGGGATTTAAACCTCCAACTAAATCAAAATACAGAGAAAACAATATTCCACATATGAATGCTATCCAATATGGTAATCAAAAAATCATAATGCTACCAGGGTAGCATGATGAAAGAAATGAAGTGCCACCATGGAAGAGGAAGTGGAGATAAGCTGGTAATATCAATAGTCCTACAAGATCCCAAATAATTAGAAGATCCAGAAATAAATCAAATCTTTACCAAGGAAATATTCATCAGGAATATGATTCATCATCCCCTGAAAGAATATGAATAATTAGATAAACAGAAGATCACTTTGCAACATGAAGAGTTACTATAAGAGAACTGATCATAATCGTCAGTCTTACAAAACAGGGTGAAGTTTTACTTCTGACCAAGGAAACAAGAAAAAGCAAAACAGTGAAACAGAAACAGAGGAAGGAAGAAGATACTTTGCAGATATTGGGGTAAATATTAGAAAGTAATGTAGCTTTGCCTTCCGTGGTGATGGTGAATGGTGATATTCTTATAGACATAAAGATGCAATGTGTTCATGATGCTCCAATGTCTTATCTCTGCACTACACCTGCTTAAAGTTTAAACTTTTTCCAAATAAGCCCCTCAGAGGAGCTGGGCTCTTTATCAGTAGAATACTGAATTGTCTATCAGGCGCAGAACTGTGAGATAGTTGTGGAGCCTATAAGACTCATAAAGTAAATGGGCAAGGTATTCCATGTCACCAAACATTTCTTTGGTCATTTTTTCTCAAAGTGCCCACTGGGTAATAAGTTGTATTTGTATTTAAACTGAGATAGATGTTATGGCACTTATGCTATGATGTAGATGTGTGTTCTAAGATGTTGTCTGTCTATCATGGTGCTGGATGCAGGCATGTATGTATTAGGCCAATAATCACTTCATCTCTAAAAATAAGAATAGATCAAACAAATAAGATCATTACCAGTAACCAAATAGCCTAATATGGCTTAATTAAAATATATATCCAGCTTGTAAGCCTGTATAAATGTTAAGTTACAGCAAAACATGATTGACAATTTTTTGTGTTGCAATGGAAAGAAATTGGCTGAAACTAAAATATTAAGAAAGAGGTTCAACTGAATTTCATTTTCTAAACAAGACTGGGGTAATGTAACCTGTTGGATCATGGCTACACTAAAAAAAGGTAATAAAAATTAGATAGTTGGCAGTATATTCCTTGGATTTAATTAAAGGATTATTTCATTAATGGGGAGGGGAAATAATATTTAATTTTCTTAGACCTATTTTTTTAAAAAAGGTCATTATTTAACTCAATATTTTTAAGTCCCCATATGATAGTTTTACAATTATCAAACACTTTGTTAATAGTAATGTGATTTCAATATAGGAATTATTTTAATAAGTTATAAATGAGTATAAAGGGGAGAGAGAGAATTGTGAAAAATGTAAATAATTTTTGTCTCTCTCTTTATAGTAGTTATAATTAATTAGTAGTTTTAATTTAAACTATGAAAATGTTCTAAACAAAGGAACAAATTCTTTTCTTTGTTTTGGTATCTTATTTAATTAATATTAATTTTAATGTTTTCTTAAAGAGGTGAAGTTTTAGGTTTAAGTGTATTTTTGTAAAACAAAAAACAAAATAAGACTTTAATACCTTTGTAAATTTTATTTTTAATCAAGAGTTATTTTTCAATGTATTTGATTAAAGAGGTAGATAACTGAACAATTGCATCCACATGAATTTATTTAATTGGTTGTTATGGAAATTATCCTATGAGAAACAGATTGTAATTGGTTTGTGTGCAAAAATTTTTAAAAATTATAAGAGGTTCAATAAATGAAAGACTCTAGTGTCTGGTGAGAAGTAGATTCCTAATTTAGCTCTTGAAGAGAGCAGCCTAAGCTTAATTCATCTGATAAAGAAAAAATAAACATAAGTCTTTACCAAGCTATTGAATAGAATAGCAGACATTTTAATCAAGATTTTATCATACTATGAGTTTAGCCCTAAAAATGGTTTGTACAATGAGAAACATGTGCTAAATTCAGCTAAAATCTAGCCATCACCTTTCTCCATGTGACCTAATTTTTGGTAGACAAGATAGAACCACTCTAAAGTAGTCTGAAATCTAACCTTCAACCAAGAGCATGAGTTTCTCTTTACATCTGTCTCACCTGGAAATTCAAGAGAAAAACCAAATGAACCAAATTTTCCATTTCTTGTTTACTTGGAATTGCTATAGATCTAGAAAAGGACAAATTTAATTAGGCCTGTATTTAGAAGCCTGCAGGGAGAAACACAATTGAAAAACTGAAAAATGCAGTTGGAAAAGTCTCCATAAACAAGAAATCTATGGCAAGAGGTATTATTTTTATGTGTGTACACTCTATTCCTTTTATTTCTAAAACCCAGTCAAATTTCTATTACAAATGATGAAATTGTTTTTAAGGAGAGGGCAAAAAATCTGTTGTAAAGGTAATTTTTTTTTGATAAGCAGAATCAAAGATTGTTATCTTTTATTTTGAACATACTGTTAATTAATTCTTAAATGTTTTAAAGAAATTGAAGCAAAGACTGTTATCATTGATTTTGGAAATATTGTAAAAATAGAAAAAAGAATCTTAATTATTTTAAAGAAATAACTTAATGAATTTAGAATTAATCCATGACTAAAATCAACTGATTGGTTAATATAATTTTATCAAACTGCATATATTTTTTCATGACATGAATGTTTGAAAGTATCTATTATTATGTCATTTTTTTGTTATTAATTAGAAATTAAATAATTATTTTTAAAACTAAAAATGTTTTAGTCTTATTTCTTTATTCTATCCAATTCCTTATCATGAATTATAATGTGTGTGATCTTTTATCATGACAGCTTATATTCTAGGATTTTTTTTCGATGATTCCAATATTTATTTATAAGTAGGAGAAGTTCATTATTTACTTGTTATTTATAATAGGCTACTTTATTTATTTATTTATTTATTTATTGCTCATAGTAATAAATTATAGAGCTCTTGCTTTCTGAGATAGATTCATGCATAACAGCTATATTGAAAAAAGGTGTATATTAGTGTATGGGTATCAAGTTGATAATCATCCTGAATGATGCAAAGGGAATATTCTTTAAAGTCCATGCATTATATTTTATTTAGTTTAGTCTCTATTAGACATTACATTTATAGTTGGCCAATACATTGATAGTACTAAGTGGCCAAAACATTGATGATGATCAGCATGTTTTAACAACCCACATTATTGTTTTGATTATTATATATTCTGATGGATGAGCACTTAGTTTGTGCATCCAAATTGTTTAAATAATTGCTGCAAGCTAGCAAGAGCTAAATAGTTAGCCTGGTCTACAGTAGACCCACTTCAAATCCAGTCACAAGATTGATTGTTGATTTATTCTATTGTTGATCATTCATGATGATGAATGAACTATACTTTATATTTATTTTTAATGCTGGTGAATTTAGTTAATTATGCTTATACTTAAGATAGTTAGCTGCTGATCTCTTAGAGTGATTTCTCATGCTCTTTATTGTATATTTTATATTAAATATGGACAGTTAATTTTATATTTATGTTGAACTGGGGTTGATGATGATTTGCCATCACCCCAGGTTCAATCCCAAAAGTAATTGATAGTATTTCAAATGTCACCCACCTTGTGAGACCTTTATTTCCATACTGTTACCAGTTGAAACAGTAAGGTCTGCTTTGCAGATCTTCGTTTCACCTTTTCTCACCTACTTCCTACCCTCATACCTTAGTTTAAACCCCAATCTATCGTAGTGTGTCTGCAATACACTTATATACTGAAAATCCCGCCTAATTTTAAACCACGAGCACAATGCTCGCATTATATATATAACTTATTCCCAAATAAAATAAAATATTATGAATTATGTATTTGTTCACATAATTTACATTTATTAAAAAGTAAGTTATATAAGTTGTAATTGCGCACACACTATGATATCCATTTTAAAACATATCAAAATTATAAATTGTTAAAGATATTTTGTTTGAATCTATTTACAAATATATTACCATCGTAATATATTTTGATTTAAAATAAAATTCATTTAGTAAATATTCATTTAGTAAATAGATTCAAATATTGCAATTTAAAAAGTAAAATCATTTTCTTTAATTTAATAAAAGTTATTCCAAATATTTCTGTTAAAATAAATGAGGGACAATAGTTTAATTAGTAAATGTTGTATAAGTTTATCTAAAAACAGCAGATGTCCACTTAAGGTTTTCTTTAATTAATAAAAGTAATTTTTAACTAAATCTAGTTTGTAATTTGAATGTCGACAGGGAAATTAACAAAAGAAATTAATTAATGTTAAATTCCTTTAGACATTCTGATGAGTTAATTACAGCTGATAAGTCCGATATTTTTGTAATGCTCCAGGGCAGTTCTATTGTTAAATTCTACTATAAAAAGGAGGTTTTTCTTTTGTTCTCCAGTTAGTTGTTTTTTATTCTAATGTGTCTAAGAGAAATCATTCTGTGTTCTATTCTAATAATTTGCTAACCTTGACATGTCCGAGTAGAGGCGTTAAGATGGCTATGTCCCCTCGGAATAGCCAGCTGCTGCTCCATACCATCGGAAGTTATCACACGGACCCCGGAACTGCTGCTGCCGCTGCCAAAAATATGAACATTCCAGATTTTGGTGCTGAATTATAAAACCTGCTGAACATCTACCTGCAAATGCATCTCCAGAGGTAACCTAAATTAACCCAAGAGCTCTTGTGATTCCTAACTAACATGCTATAGCTATTTAACATTGTTTTCTTATATTTCACATAACTTCATTATGTATTTCTTTAATGTATTTAAATATACTCAACATTTTGCTCTCTATCCTTGGGTTAATATTTTCTATTTATAAAGCTTTCTTTTATTTTATTATGATAATGTGTCAGAATCGTCTTTGACCGAGTGAACTATTCCCTTTATTGAAAATAAGACGCCGCTATTAAGGCATATTTTAAATTTATAATTTTCCAATTTTATTATCTTGCAAATCACTTGTTCGAGGGTGATTCTTTTCTTTAATATAATATAATCACAGTTTAAAATCTACATGTTATTGATTTTAATCTAATATAAGAGTATGTGCGAAGTCAATGATTAAATGTGTCCCCTAATGCATGATTGCATATATAAATCTATACTTACTTTTCAAACCCGCAAGCATGCATTTTCTTATTTTAATTACCGTGTTCTACTTTAATTATAAAGTTCATCATTGACGTCGAGAATATGCGGACCCTTTTAAATGAATTTCGGGGAATTTGATTGGGCATTTCTTTTAATCCAAGTAAAACCCATTCAGTATGTTTTATATACACTAGTCTCGTATTGCTGGTAAATGAATTGGTTGTTGAGACCGCTTTGTTTTATTTTTCCAAGGATTCTTTACATGGCTAAGGCCGTTCTCTCCATGCTTGTGGTTTCCAGGCAGAGGGTGTCCCAAATGACACCCTTGGGAATTAAACGCAATCGTCACACAGTCGCTAAGTTTCGGCTGTTCATAAAATACTTTCCTACGGGTTAGCGGTGAGATGCCCTCCGTAATCATTCCAGATATTCGATATTGTTTTATTTTATATTTATTTTACAAAGCATCTGTGACTTAAACATGTCACACCCTCCAACTTTAATAAATTCATTATCAGCAATACTGACCTCCCAATGCAACTCTATTATTATTATTCTCAAATAAATGCTTTGATCCCATTCCCACTTTGTTGCTTAGTAAGCTTTAGTCTGTGCTATTCTCGAAATCAATAAATATTTTAGAACACTTAATTTTCCAAATATTTTTTTAAACTTGTGTAATTGCTCAAAGCACCTCGCACATGTTCCTATCTCGTCAAGCACATTATCGTAATGCTATTAGCCCAAGGATTAGAATATATCATTTTGCTTTAAAACCTATTGTCATTTATTGAAATATAATGCCAACAATTATTTAATACGCCTCCCTGTCTCATATAAGCAGACAGTGGCATTATATATATATTTATATAAATAAATTGTGTGAAATTATTTAAAACTAAATTTGATCTCTTATTTTATTTGATTCCTATCACTGTCTCAGTCTATATATATATTTTCTGCATTTCTTTTGTAAATCCATAGACGTTAATTAGCCACCCAAACTTCTTTTTACGAGTCTTTTGTTTCTCCCTGACCACCAGGCACATGTCAAAGGTTATACTAGTAGTGGCACCAGATGCGTTGTCACATAGATGGCACTGTGAAATTTGGACTTTAGATTCGAACTTAGTATATCTAGAAAGGCAACCCCTCCTAGAATGTTCAGTTTCATGTCTGGGGTTTGAATTCTGCAGTGTGTTAGCGAGATAGACGATTCTGACTGTTACACAGTGAATACCCAGTTGTGGGACATTGTAACTGCAGGTTTCATATATTAAATTCTTGGTTTTCTGTTAGCATTACATTATATATAAACCAATGTTTCAACCAAGTCACACTGGTAATCAACTGGATAACAAATATAAAATAATATAATTCTTCGAAAAACAATACAATAATTAATACAGTAAATAGTATTTTAAAAACAAATATCTACTATAATTTAATATTTTTTTTTGTAACTGAATTTGAATATTGTTGATAATGACTACTTAGATAGTTGAAAGTACTTCTATTAAATTGTAGTAGATATTTGTTTTAAAATATTATTTACTGTATTAATTATTGTATTGTTTTTTGAAAAATTATATATATTTGTTTATAATTGGAATACAGATAGTGATTACTAATATATATATATATTGGTTTATATATATATTCAATAAATTATACATGAATTTATATATATATTCAATAAATTATACATGAATGTACCTGCATATTTCATTTATATCTGTAACCCATGAAAATCTTTGATTTAATATATATATGAAGGTATTAAAATTAATCAAATGTATTAGCATATAATATGCCAATTGTCAATACTAATTTCTAAAATTATTTTTATTTCTTTTTAGAATGAATTTCCTAGATAACTACAGGATAATCAGTTCAGGATACCTCCCCATGTAATGCATTTTAGTGTTCTAGAATGCCCTGTTGTAAACTGCCCAGTACATTTAATATTTGGATCAGCTTGTAGTGCTTGTAAAAAATTCTGGATGAATCTAAACTTTTTTTTTCTACTTCATCTAAAGATTGACCAACAGTCATGAAACAGGTTAATCATGAGGTTGAGAGTTTTTTAGTACATTAGTTTATAATCTGAATTTTTTTATACTGTTACACATTTATAGTTACTTTATACCCAGCCCTCAATGTCATCAGAAAATATTACAGCAATCATTGCCATGGCAACTATATGAATAGATAAAAGATGGAGTCCTATTTGTCTTATTGCATTAAAAAATTGTTTTTGAATAATTTTAGTCACATTATAACCATGAGGATTGAGTGTGAAGTAATTATATATAATATCAGTTAGCTCAGGGGTCCCCAACCCTATGCCTGTGGGCACCGTGGTGCCCACAGACCATTTTATATGTGCCCGCCGCTATCCGAACATGATAAAAAATTATTTATCTGATACAAATAAATTTAATTTTTAAAACTTCTTATAAATTATTGTATTATATTGTAATCAACTTATAGGGCATACTATACTTATACAGCGTAAAAACGTTAATTGTATGTTAAAATTTTATTTTTGAAATAAATATTTTTTTGTACATTATGTGTATTATTAACAATATCCAACTATAAATTTACATTGAAAAAATAAATGGTGCCCGCCAGCTGGCCGGTATTATAGAATGTGCTCTTAAGTGCAAAAAGATTGGGGACCCCTGGCCTGAGTTAGCTGTTAGTGATCTTTAATTTTTATATAAAAATTTAACATCCATTCTCATCAGTTCCCTGGGTTTAATGCAATTTCTCTGATTTCTAGTCTCTCCTGTCCACATTTCATTTGAAAATCTTATTACAATCATTCATCTCATAAACATTCTTTTTCTAGCTCTTTTGCAATCTACAATTCAATTTAAAACATTAACTATCTTTTGGCAATATATTTTAATCAGCTCCATTTCAGTCTCTTAACTCTCTCGATGATATACATGATATCTATTGGTTCTCAAGTCTAAGTAGTTCATATCTGATCTTTCTTTATTATTCCTAACATACGTTTTCCATACTTTTTTGAGTATAGCCTGGAATCTTTGTGTTGTTTTTCCATTAAGTGCCCAAGCCTCAGATACCTAAGTAAAAACTGGAAAAAAACATATCTATTAAAAATCTTTTTTTTAAAAACACATAGACATATTTTCATTTAATGTTCTCCTAAAAGTGCTCCATCCAAATTTAATTCTATGATTATTTTCATCCATTATATTTTTATCTGTATTAATAATCTTCAAGATATTTGTAGCTGTTATTTTTTTCTAATTCATGTTTATCAATCTTCTTTTTTTTTCAAAAATTCTATTGATTATTATTTTAGTCTTTTAAGCGTTTATCGTTGGTCGCATTTTTTCCCTTTCATCTGATAGTTTTTGCTACATATGTAGTTGTGAAATATTATTTGCAAAAACAACATTATCATCCCTAAAATCTAAATGTCTTAAATAATTTTCATTTACTTTTACTCCCTTCGCATTCCATTTTAATCCATCAAATATTTCTTGTAAGAGCACTGTAAAAAATTGTGGAGCTAGATAACCACCTGGGCTATAGTTTTAATAATGGTAAACCTCTTAATATAATTAATGGTTGCTGTTGCATTTTGATAAATATTTTTCAGAATATAGCAATATCCTGGATTTATATCTTGTTGATCCAATGTTTATTTATTGTAGGTATGCTTATAAAATCAAATGCTTTTTCACAAATTTAAAGCATAAATATAACTTATATTCATTAGTCTTCTCTATAACTTTGTTTTCAATTTTTGGATGTGATCTTTGTGTTAAAAGTATTTTTAAATCCAGCTTGAACTTTTGATTGGCTAAAATGTCAAATTCATTATAGATGAGTTTTAATTAATTTGCTAAAGTTTTGTACAAAACAGATAGAAGACTGTAAGATCTTCTTTATTGTCATTTTTAATATCTTTATGAAGTACTATAACTTTATCTTTCTTATTGCATTGTCAAATCCATATAATATTAATATCATCTATATTTTTTATTACTTTTCACAATACTTTTTTATAACCCACTATGTGTGATTTGGAGATATAAGTAGACGTTCTGAAGAAGATTGTTGGGACAATCGAAACCATCATAGTGTGGTGTAAAAAAGCATTGTAAAAAATAATAAAGAACATAGATGATATTAATATCACATTTTTAATATCAATATTACTATAGAATTTGTTCAATCATCCAGAATACCTTTATCATTTAGACATTTGTTAAATAACTTTTCTAACAATTTCTCTATTTTTCCACTCCTTCTTTTAATATATCAGTATTAATTTCACCATGAGCTTTTCCTTTCATCATTGATTTAATTACGTCTTACTTATTGATTTAGAGTGTTTGACAATTCACAAAATATAGTAATTATAGGAGATACTTTGGTTGTTTTTTTTTGTGTGTTTTTTAATTTTTTATATAACTCTTACATAAATTTCATGACATCATCTCTTTTTAATAATACTTCCATCTTTTTTTCTTATTGCAGAAATAACTTTTCTTTCAGTATTCTTCACCAGCTTTCTTTGCAAATGATATACTTTCTTATATTATTTCTTTTTCATATCATTTTACAAAACTATAGATATTCTTTTTAATGGATCACTTTTTAAAATGTTCATAATACCTTCTTCTCTTTATATATTTTGTCTCAGTAAAAAATTTACTGATAAATTGCTGCTTTTTATACTCGCTATCTTTCTTGCATTACTTAATAGAGTAACAGTTATTTTCTTATTAATTTCAATCAATTCTAAACCGTTTTCATTGTCTGGTAATATTTTAAAACAATTGGAAGTTTAAATTAAATTCATTGAAATGTTTCTGAAAATTCAAATATCAATTGTTATTACTGACTTTTTTTAATAGGTTTTGTTTGTTTCTGCTTTAATGCGCCTTGTATCTTATAGCTCACTATTTAATCTTAAAATATATTAGACAAAATGTAATTTAATTCTGCTATTCCTTGGTTGCTTTCATATCCAATTCCGTTTAGCATTTCAGAATTCATAATTTTGGGTTTTTTTTTCTGCAAACTCCACTGGTCTGTGATCTCTCTTATTTCTATCTCCATAACTAAATTTATTCACAGTTCTTTCACCTTTCAATTGTTTACCAATTCTAGCATTAAAGTTTCCCATGATAATTTTAAAATATTATTTGGTATGGCCTAAAGCATTTTGTACATTCATATAAAAATCAGAATTTCTCATTTTGATATCTTCCATTAAGTTGAATAACTAATCTTATCACCATGTGTGATATATCATCACTATCTACAGAGTTGTTTTTCCACTTTTTATTTATAATGAATCCCATTCCACTTGTGCTTTCAATATTTGCCTTTGTAGTAAAGTACATGCCCACTTTTTAAATTTATTACCTCTTCACCTTTTCTTCTAACTTCACAAAAGTTCAAAACAATGTTATATTTAATATTAGACAGTTTTTCCAATTTATGCAATCTTCTTTCAGTTGAAAGTGATCTGCAGTTGTATTTACTTACATGAAAGGATATCATTACTATGGGGTCTGCAATTAGGAAATTCTTAACACCTTCCACTTTCAACCACCTATTGCTGCCTTAGTTGGTGACTTTAGAGCCTCCTATGAATAAGGGCCATAATTTAGTTTTGTTTGTCATGATTGTAAATATCAATTACAAAAAATATATATCATTCCCATACATTCATTTTGTCTTTAAAGAAAACTCATCTAATATTTTAGTAAAAAATTATCAAGTAATTGAGAAGAAAGACCATGGTGTTTTTTAGATTTTAAACTCAATAATAAAAGGCCAATAAACTTACAATATTGGCTGATGTTTGTTTGTGAATAGCCATACAAGGTTACTATATAAATAATACATAATTGTAACATGGTTTTTAAAACAATTGGGAAATTTTATACCAATGTAAATAAAATTTAAAATGTTAATAATATGCCTAAAACATGAAAAAACTTTCCTTACATCCTATATATTGCAAATAACCTTAAGAACATTTGTACTAACATGTACAGGGTTGGCTTTGGATTGCCATTTTCTCTTAATAATTTATTGAACAATACTAAAGACAAAATACATGTGGAGCATGTGCTGCATGCAGGTGGTCTATAAAATTGCATCTACTCTTTCTGCAACTCTGTTTATTATGGGGAATCTTTTACAAATAGAACCATGAGAATTGCCCAGTACCATATTTATGCAATAGAGCTAAACAAAAGATTGAATATAAATCGATCTTTCTGGATCATGAACTGCCATGGATCAAAAATTTTCTCCATCAAGTGTTAGAACAATATGCTGGGAAAGAGATGATAGGAACAGAAAGTACAATGAGGATTAGGAAATTGCAAAAAATCTACATTCTATCAATAACAAGAATTCTTGTGTTCCATTTTCCGAAAAATGGAAAATCTAATTGCTTTATTTGCATATCGCGCCTTATTCACATATTATATCATATCAATTATATAATCTTATATGTACTGCTTAACTTTATTCAGCACCATGTTCTGGCAGTATTTTGTGGAAAGCTGACCCAGTGCAATTAATTAGTTTATATTTATTAATTTATATCTTTTCACTTGAACTCGAAGTTAACGAGTGCTTTAGAATTAAATAATAATTACCCTGTTTTGTTTCATCAAGATCTCAAAGTGGAATCAAAAGATCTCTTTTCACTTAATACCGAGCTTTTTCTGCAGCTAAAGATGTGCGTGTGTATATGTAAATCATGTGATCTATTCAGACAAACTCCCAAAATCAAACAACAAAAGACTGACTAAAAGTTATAAATTAAGATAAAAATATTAATGGTTTGAATCCACAATTGATTCATATTCAGTCATTTTAGAAAAAAAAAAGGTAGTCTTTTACATGTGTGCATCATATATTTGTTGGTTTATACACAAAAATAATAATATATAACAGTTATATTACAATATTATCATCTTAGTGTGGAAAATATGAATTATAAACATATATCTTTTTTTTTTTTTTTTCAGATAAATGTCATCATCATCTTTCCATTTGGGCTAGAAAAAGATTTTGTTTTTTTTAATTAATAAAATAAAATACATTTTAATATTATTACTTCTAATTGGACTTGATTATGACTAAGGATTTAGCAAGTTGTTGAAAAGTATAAAATGTTGAATGGAAAAAACTCGGTAAAAAATCCACTCCACAAAGTATTTTTATCCGAAAATCTTCAAGGCTCCTCACTTGCTTGCTATGAGCAGTTGATAAAGCAGAAACCAATAGTTATTATTACTAAACTTCCGGATATAATTCTTTTAAACAAATCGATCAACATTGAATTCGATTCGGATTCTACTTGCAGTTCTTTTAATGATTCTGAAAGTGAATTGTCTAACGACAATAAAGATTTTTCTACCGATAAAAAAAATGTAACACATTACAGTTTTACAGAAACACTGTATAAAAATAGAAGTAATTCGTCTTTAGGGCAGAGTTATCTCAAGCCAGATCAAGATTCAAAGGAAAAAAAACCCAAATCAGAGTTTGATGTAAAACCAGTATATCTAAAAAACTCAATAAAAGATGAAATATCTGAAAATGAAGACACGTTAACTTCTAGAACAGTGAGAGATACTTTTAATGAATCTGATAAAAATGTTTTATCTGAAAAACAATTAGTTAATGAATTTCTTTATTCACAAATTTCGTTTGAACATGTGACTAATGATTTCACAGATCAGAATGAAGATACAATTAGTTTGGATACTGATGGCTTTATAGAGAGATTCAAGGATAAACCAAAATTGACAAAATTTAATGAAAGCGATGATGAATGTCTTTCTATGTCAAAAAAAAGTAATTTTGAATTTCCTGTTTTGGAAAGGCAGAAGGATGAAGTTACTGTAAATAATTCAAGAAGAAAGTGTAAAAATTTACTTTCCAGAAAAACTAAATTTGATAGTACTAATAAAAATGAAAATAATAAAACTAATAATGAAAATAT
Source organism: Epiperipatus broadwayi (assembly GCA_028023455.1). Taxonomy (NCBI): domain Eukaryota; kingdom Metazoa; phylum Onychophora; class Udeonychophora; order Euonychophora; family Peripatidae; genus Epiperipatus; species Epiperipatus broadwayi. Next base: position 6,031,111 of record JAQFVV010000035.1, on the reverse strand, counting down.
TAATTCCATGGAAAAACCTCCCAAGCTTGAAAAAAATTTTACGAACGTTTCATGGCAATCAGAAAAAGGTTTACAAGAAAACGGAGACTCATCAAACCGCAAAATATCTCGAATTAAAAATAAAAAAAATAACATAAGCACTGAAAATGAAAGTTCAGATATAAAAATGCCAACTCTTATTAATATGGTTGATAATGTTAAATCTTTTGAAGCTGAATCTACCAAAGATTGTCAATTAAAAGATGATTCTATAAAAAAATCACTTAAAAATAAAGCATCGGATTTTGAAAATAAAACTAAAACGGAGGATGAATTGCGACCACATGACCAGTATTCGGATTTAAATGGTGAACTATTAATAGATGAATCAGAAAACTGTGAATTGAAAATAAACGAAGACGAAAGTGGAATAGTTGATAAAGAGATTTGTGAGTCAGAATTATGTACACAAAACATTAAAACAAATGAAAATAAAAGAAAACATGATTATGAAAATACCAAAATTAAAAAACAAAAACTGTGTAATGTCTCCAGAAATAATGATATTAAATGGAATAAAAAATTAACTGCTGCCGAAATTAAATTACTTAGTCTTCTTCCTCATTCCAAAAACAATCGGCTTCTAAGTATTGAAGCATCAAAACAGATAAACGATAATGATGACCTATATTTAACGGAAAATTTTAACCAAGACAGAATTGTTAATAGGCAACGTCCTAAACACTGGATAAGCTTTAAACTCCATCTTCAGCGGCAAAAGTTTCTTCGAGGTGTAAGCAAACAACCTTCGGGCCCAAGGAAAAGAATTAAAGATCTTGTCGAAGAAGGAGGTAGAAATAAAAATTATAAAGAAGGTAAGTACCAATATTTATTTTAAGAAATATATATTTGTGCGCATGAGCATTTACATATGAATTACATTAGATAGATGTGCATATATATATATATGTGTGTGTGTGTGTGTGGGTGTCAGGTAAGATATACATAAATATTTGTGTGCATTTAATATAAACATTTAGTTAACTGATTTTATGATATAAATGTATCAATTCATATAACCATCTATCTATATGATTATCAATTTATTGATCTATATGTTCATCTATGCATCCATTATTCATTCCAACATTCTTTTATCCAACTCTCGTTCTTTTTCATCCACTCTTCCATCTACTTATTCAGTCTTCTGTATATTTATCTAGCTATGAAAGTGTTTATCTATCTGTATTTTTATCAATCCATCCACCCACATATCCATCTATCTCAAACTCATTCTATATTTATCCAGTTATCTATATGTTCTGCCTACTAATCTATCTACAATTTTTCTATCTATACATCTACTTAATTGCTTATCTAATTAGGGTAATCTATCTATTCATACATGTTAACTTAATATTTTTAATGGATTAACAAAATAGATAGTGAAACACTGTAACAAATGAAAATTCCATTTTAAAAATCTAATTAAAGATGCGAACTGTGTTGTTTTCAAAGGAACAGCCAAATAAAATTTTTGTACAGACTGAAATAATAGTCCATTGATTAAGCTTTTTAACCAAATACAACACCCACTTTTGTTACTAGTCAAGCTCTTAAATGGATTTATAGTGAGACAATGAACATATATAGATATGATAATTTGAAATATTCAAATCTTCTCATCCTCATCTGAAATCAAGCTTCTTCCACAGTGAGAGCATGCACTAATTTAATGTTTTTAATGGATTGATGGTGAAACATTGTAATAAATGAGAATTCTGTTTTTAAAATTTAAACTTTCATATTTCCAAAGCAACAAGTAATCAAAACTTGTTGTGCAGTCTGAAATAATAGTATACTGATAAACTACTTTTTAACTAAAAGATAACAGTCACTTTTGATTAATACTATAGCTCTTAAATGAGTTTATAGTGCCATGTTATATCTGGTTGACAAATTAATTTCATTCTGATTTATCAACAATGACAAAAATATGTTTATAAATATCAGAGCTCCAAGAATAGGTAGATTCATTCTATTCCTGATTCATCCTTTGTTTAACATTTAGAGTGATTTTAATTCATAGTTTGAAGGGAAGGTATTGTGAATTTATATAAGAATTTAAATGATCCCAAATTTTTTTAAATTCTCATCTAAAATCAAGCCCTTCCCACAGTCAATGATTTATGTTAATTTAACATTTTTAATGGACTAATAGATGGTGAAACGTAATGAATGGAAATTACATTTTTAAATTCTAGTTAACCTTTTCAGCCATGACGTTTCCAAGGTAACAACTAATCAAAGTGTTATTTAGGTTTTAATTATAATACATTAACCAAAACATGGTGTCTACTTTTGGTTATTTCTCAAGTTTTTAAATGAGTTTGTAATGGGATCAATCAAAAAACATATATATAGGAATGAGAACTTGAAGTGTCACAAACTTTTTTTAATTTAGATAACAAAAGTAACCATTTTGGCCTCTATCAGTAAAAAGCTTTTTTACTACTGGTACCCATTTTTAAAAAGTTTTGTGGGAAATTATATATTTTTATACTTAATAATAATGCCACTTGGAATCATCAATGTATAAACAAAAGTAGCCATCATTAAAAGCAAACCACTATTTTAAAGTCATATTTAAAATCTCACAAAATCTTACAAGATTCAGATTCCTTTACTATTATTCTCAAAAATTATGTATTTGTAAGAAATTTCACTGAAGTAAAATTTATCTGATACTTGATAAAAAAAAATTGATTGGTAATATTACAAGAATTAGTTAAAAATTACAACAATAATGTTAGAATTCCTTTATATATTATCAATGTTAATATAAGTCATCTGTCATTCTATTTCTTGAACTGTTTAATTAAATTCATTTCAGAAAACAATGCCTCACCTGCATATATAAGTAGAAAATTGATAATATAGCAGCAGCTAATTTTTTTAAACAATTAAATATTTTATGAATAGCATTCTAGTCTACCAATAAGTCCACTTCATTTCTTAAGGTGACAAATTTTTGTTTCCATATAGAACTGGATTAAAAATCGACTACTTGTATTTCCATACTTTCCAAATTAAGTCATTCAAAAATTTCTAAATTGGGACTATCCATTAATAACGTGTCTGTGTATAAAATAAATGTTGATATTTCTGCAAATTGTCTGAACTGTGTAAATCTTGAATAAAATTCCTCAATTATCAATTGAATAACAGCACAAACTCTTCTGTCAATTTTACTTGATCTGGCTTTTCATGAGATTCTAAATTAGTCAATATTTTTTTTTATATTTGAAAAATATCTGAAAGTGTAAGAAATAATATGACGATGAACGATCTGGGTAAGGTGGAATCCGGACTAGTCCATTATTTGAAGCAAAGTGAGATATGATAGTCGTTTTATTTTTTGAGTTACTATATATGTATTGCTTACCAATTATGTGGGTTTTTAAATTATTTTTGATAACGTTGATCATGTGTTCGTTACTTTGTTTGAGATTTCACTTACTTTAAAAAATGAATGCCATTAATTACATTTAGATCAAAAAAAATTATCACAGTAGAACATTTTACTATTTTTATTTTAAGATTTGACAAGATTTACTTCAAAGAGTTAAAAAATATTTACTAGGTTTACTTCTTAGTTTTATTGGAATCATTTGACAGGTTTATAGATTATGATACCACTTTATTTGACTTACTTATATATCATTACCACATACATACTTATATTAATTTTTTTTTTTTCTAATTTTTTATTTATTGTTTCTAATCAGAGTTAATTTGTAAATTTATTTATTTCACCTTTAGTTTACAATAAATTTTTATTACTTCAGATTTTAGCAACAACAAAAAAATTAAATAGTTTATTTTAAACTTTAGAAATGTATGATCTGTAAATATTTCACGTCAGTAAAAAGTTCATAGTACCAGGTCATTCACTACAATTGTATTAAAGCATGTAATGATAGAAACAGTCAACTACAGCTTAAAACTGTTGAAAATATTACTGATTAATGAACTTTAATGATTTGTTATCATTCAATCTTTGCAGAACGTATGGAATAACTATAATGAACATTTTGTTTAGACATTTAGTTCACATTATAAAGAAACTTGAATATATCCACAACTTTTACCTTTAGCTCAATCCTATCACTATCACTCATCAGCCCAGAAGTCAGATAAACTTTTCACCCTATAGATACATTTGAAACACACACTTTTTTTAATAAAGCACATAAGACATGTTACAATTTAACTTCATTTATATATATGAAGTTTTAGAATGTTTAACTAATATGTAAATAAGCATTTATTTTATATAGCATATGTAAACAATTGTATTACATTCAATATTAGCTTTTGATGCTAATTGTGCATACACTTTGCAAGTGTTAATAATAAATGAATACTTTCTCACCAATACAAGATATAGTATTTATGCAGGAATAAAAGGAATCCTCTTATTCCTACGACTCAAACGCTTAGTCATAGGAATAAGAGGATTCCTTTTATTCCTGCATAAATACTATATCTTGTATTGGTGAGAAAGTATTCATTTATTATTAACACTCGCAAAGCGTATGCACAATTAGCGTGAAAGGCTGATATTTGAATGTAATGTTTAACTAAGAAAAGGTAATCCAGTTTTTATTACTACTATAATTTGTGAAGCATGCTTTCAATGATGATACTAACAGTCAGAATCAAAGTGCTCATCTTTTGCTGCAGAAAGCAATACAGTATTTAAATAAAGTGCACATTATGTAAATGCTCTCCCTTACATATTTTATTTCTTTGATAAGGAAACCCAGGGTACTTTCTTCTTTATAGTATGGAAGTTATTAGCAAAGAACCACACCTTCTTGAATTTATGCTTCATATCATCCCACTCCAAGCAAATTATTTTTACTCTTGCTGAGTCAAAAGTGTGACTGTATTCTCTCTGATGTTTTAGATATATTGATCTATATTCAGAGTTCATTTTTGTGTAGCTATATAGATATTTAAGCTGCACTACTCCTGTCCCAACATTTGGGCATGATATTCTATAATACACTGCACAAATGGAAGAATTGCTGCATGCAATTTTATATATAACTTGTAAGGTTTGCACTGGAGTATCCTATTCTTTGCATTGTTTATTAATCTATTTAGAGTGGGAGCAGTTAGAGCAAACTTCACAAGTCACATGTAAATCTGCATGCAATAATTCCTCTGTCATACAGTGTATTATGGAGAACTGCATGCAAATATTGCTGCAAGGGTGGGACAGTAGAAATATCTATATAGACATATGAAAAAGAACTCGGAATATAGATCAGAATTTTTAGAATCTGAGAGAATATGGTCACATTTTTGATGCAGCAAGAGTAAAAATTATTTGCTCTGAGCAGGATGATAGGAAGCATGATTCATTGCTAATAATGACACTATAAGCAAGAAAGAATACTGTGTTCCCTTGTCAAAAAATGGACTATGTAAATAGGGTATTTACATAACACACACTTTATTTAAATGTATTGTTTTCTGCAGCAAAAGATAAGCACTATGATTCTGATCTGTAACATTGAAAGCATGTTCAGAAAATTATAATAATAATAAAAACTGGATTACCTTTTCTTAGTTAAATGTTCACAACATTAATATAAAGTTGAGCACAAGAAAAAAAAAAAAAATATTTTTCCAAATTTAACTTCATATACACATTTTTTCTAGAGGTAAAACAACTTTGAAACTTCTATTTCTTCATACATTATTGAAACATATGATCAAAGACATGTGACCCTGCTGAACCAGCACTCATCAGTTAGCCTAAATTACCATCTTCCTAAATCACAATCTTTCACACATGCATTCATAATTTGTTTAATATATATTGTAAATCTCACTACATGAATAATTAAGAGTATATGCATAAAAAGAAGTGTTAAAATAAAGATATTATTTTCTTAAAATCAACTAAGCTAGCATGAAACAATAAATCTAAGGACGATCATAAAGTGTCCATTGACATTAGTTAAACTAGCTTTAAAATCCGTACCAAAATACTATTAGGTAAATTTAATATTTGTAAACTAATAAATAATTAATAATTGGATCTATGAGATGAATAAGGAATTTGAATTATGAATTAAATGAGAAATAGATGAGAAATAAGTAATAATTAAATAATGAAAATGAACGACCTTAAGAGAAAGAAAATTTGTTAAGATAATGAATGATTAAAAAGTGATGATAAAATAGAAGCCAATGAAGGATAAATCAATATAAAATGAAGATGAAGACTTAAAAATCAAAATGAAATATAAGAAAAAGGTTAATAATGGATAATGAGATTCTCAACTATTAACTAATATTGTATTAAATTAAAGCAAAAAGAAACAAAGTATGGATTCTAAGCTTGACTAAACCAGAATATTTAACCATGAAGTTAAAATAAAATATAAGTTTTAAAATTAAAGAAGAAATTTACATTTCAAAGTTATACTAAATTAATAAAATTGTGAAAATAAACATAACTCCAAACAAAGCACAACAAATAATTTAAGACATAAAAATTTCTCAGGGTTCCAATAACTTAAATATTATCATTTTACAAGATATACTTGGGTCAGTGAGAGGGATTTTGCCACTACCCAAATATAATAAACAAAACAGCTCATAAAACAAAATAGAATTAATAAACAATTGGCAATCCTAATACCAACAGTAATATGAACTTTAAACTTTATGAAGTACAATTACGTTCTTAATAAAGTAAGCACAATAACTTATAAACTCTCTTTTATTAAATAATTATGGGCAATGTGATCAAGATCAGTCAATGATGTATCTAATGACTCAAATAAATAGGCTATTCCAAAACCAATGGGTCATTAAAATATCATTTAAAATAAGACATGGGCTTAAGAATTACAGTATTATAATCAATAAGCCATAAATTCTAAATGTACTTTAGAATGAAAAAGTTTACCAAAATTATTATATTAATGCATAATAAAATATACTGTATTAATTAATGATGACTTTAAAACAATAAAATAATGTGTTGATAGCAATAACAATATGGATGATGATTAGCAATAAGACCACAGACAACTAAATATACTTTTAAAACAACAAGATTTATTTACACTATTTACAACTTTTTTAAAAATAATAAACAATTGGAAGACATACATCTATTTTAGAAACAATATAAAGCAAAATATATTTCCTTTGAGTACCAGTATCAGTTTTGATGTACTGATATGTTTAGTAACATAATATCCACTTATAGTATCCCATTGAAAACATTAAAGGATAGTTAAACTTTATTAATTAATAATATCATAATGGCAATTATCATATTAAGCACAAATGACAATTATTATAGTTTAGCATGAAGAAATTTATTACATAAATATGGAACCAGACACCAGAAATCAAATATGTGTAAGATACTAAGTTTTGACTATGTCCATAAAATAATTATTCTAACTATTGAAAGATCTTACTGATCCATCGGCGCACTGCTGCTTGATGGAAATAAAATAACATTGCAAATGTGTATCTCTTAATATGCTATACATAAGTTTTAAAATTACAAGTAAATTTTGTTGGTTTGATTGTAAACTGTTGATAAAGTACAACAGCACAATATATACTATACTGGTTCATCCCTACCCTGATAAGATGAACATGTTCACATATCAAACTTGAAAAAAAACATGAAAAAAATATGGTGGCACGACAGGATAAGAAGTAATTTTAAATCTTTTTACGATCGTTTTGATGCAGTCATCGGGATGTTTATAAAAGTATTGACTCTTACATATATTTGAAAGATTACTTTAATTTCAATCCTTCGCACCACTCCCAGAAAGAAAAAAATTAATTCCCCCTCCTGAAAGGATATGTAGGGCCAATAATGATATGAAATATAATGAACTAATCAAAATCTAATAGAAACAAACACCCCAATGACCAAAAATTTAAATCCCGATAAGTGAGTATCCCATATGCCAGCTCAGCGTTCTCTTTTTATCTCAGGTAAAGAAATGGGAAACTAAAACTTGCGCAATTATCTAAGTGTTTTATTATTTTAGAGAAAGAAGTATGAATACATCATCAAAGCAGTAAGGCAATTTTATAATTATTAAACAAATATTTAACCAATTACAAAGATAAATACAATAATAATAAACCCAACTGCCTAATAAATAATATTAAAAAAATGTATATGAGAATATTATAGTTATTTTAATAATAAAAGAGAATGTAAAAATATAAAACAAAGAAAATAATCAACTAGTGAGAATGTGGTCTGAGAGTCATAAACTCGCACATGAATATATTTCGCAAACATTGAATAGTAATTAAAATATTATCTTAATGAAAGAAATGTGTACCGGTTAATCCCTACTCTGATAAGGTGAGCATGCATACATATCGAACATGAAAAAAACATGGTGGCATGCCAGGATAGACAGTAATTTCAAATCTTTTTTATGATCGGTTTAATACTGTCATCGGTACGTTTATAAAAGTATTGACTCTTACATACCTTTGAAAGATTATTTTAATTTCAATCCTTCACACCACTCCCAGAAAGAAAAAGATTAATTCCCCCTCCTGAAAGGATATGTAAGGCCAATAATAATGTGAAATATAATGGATCAAACAAAATCTAATAGAAATAAATACCAAATGACCAAAGATTTAAATCCTGATAAGGGGGTATCCCATATGCCAGCTCATCATTCTCTTTATTTCAGGTAAAGAAATGGGAAACTAAAACTCGCACAATTATCTAAGTGTCTTATTATGTTAGAGAAAGAAATATGAATAAATTATTAAAGCAGTAAGGTAGTTTTATAAATGTTAAATAAATGTTTATTGAATCCCTTCACCAATTCCCAAGATAAATATAACAATAATAAACCCCAAAGCATAATAAATAATAATAAAAAAATATATGTGAGAGTATTATAGATATATTAACAAAGAAAGAGAATGTAAAATTATAAAGAATCAACTAGTGAGTAAGTGGTCTGAGGTTCATAACTCGCACACGAATACATTTTGTAAACCCTGAATAGTAAGTAAAATATCTTAATGAGAAAAATACACTAATAAAAGATTTATTACAATGATATTTATATGAAATTACTAGAATAAATAAAATAAAAAATAACATTAATGAGGCTACCACATAAAGTCTCTATCGTACATCTAAGGGTTCTGAGAAGGCCAAGTACCTGTTCATCCAGGATGGCAGGGACTTTTCTTTAACAGGGCATCATTTGGCTACTTTCATTATCATTTGGTGGCTGGATTTAGGAGACATTTGTGGTATTGTTCAACAGCTGTCATGATCACTTGATGACTGGATTCAGGAGACACTTCTGATGGCAGGAGCGGAGCTGGGCTGGCATGCTGACTGGGGGTTCCTACCCCATGACCATTTCACTGACATGAGTACATTTGTGCTTGAGGTTTAATTATAAATTTCCTCTTTGGTTAACGATTATCAACTAACAGTAGTGCTTCTTTTTGTTTTCTACAGCATTGGTAACGATTCTTTTCTTTCGGATTTTCAAATACACCTTCCTGCAAACACAGTTCTCTACCACACTAATACAAATTATCTAGTTGGAAACCATCTTGAAGTTTACATCAGCATGATTTAAAAAAAATAACTAGAACTGGGAATTCTCTAAGTTCAAACAAGCAAGTTCAGATAAATCCAAAAAGTTAGCATGAGTGAGTGAATGATTGACTTAATGACCGATTGACTTAGAGACTGCTTGTGCCTATGCCCGATTGAATGCCTCTAAGCTGGTGAACAGCATATAGCCCTCCTCATTAGAATCTCAACCTAGGTACCCCTCTAAAACCCATTTAATTACCTAATTTTGACTTTTGTTAGTTAGTAGATTGTTACAATGAGTGAAGCATTCCTATGAAATCCACTAATTATTCTCAAAAATTTATTTATTTTTAATTCAATTGATTATCCACTCTGACCACTATCTGATTCAACATAGACCAAAAAAAAAAAGTTTGATTATATAAGTTATTTTCCGATAATCAGATTCCATTTAAAATATTTTTTTAATTAAATTAGATATCTTTCCCTACCCGCATTAACATAAATTTTAACGAAATGTTTTGTTGAGTTGAAATATTAAAAAAAAAAAGGAAGAAACAAAATTACTTATCTATTAAAATGTACTTGCCTTTAGGCTTTTCTTAAATTTAGAACAATGAGTTGGTAGAGAAAAATGTCTAGTACATCTTTTGATTTAAAATTACCTATATGTTAGATTTTTAAATATTAGTTTCCCTTTCTTTTTACAAGCATTTAACAAACAAAAAAAAATTATACATACAAATTACGCATACACATCTTTGTGTTTATAAAAAAAAATGAACATAATAATAAAAATAAATTATAAGCATATAGCTAATATGCTAATACTTCAAATTATAAGCCTTAACTATTGGCTTTTCTTGTGTGTGCAAGTATATGATATATCCACAGACATCTCTCACTTATTTTATAATCTGACTTGATTAAAATTTATATAGAAGGCATATTCACCCATTTAATGGCTTTATTACTATTTTAGGCCATTTTCTTATGTAATACCATCTTATGCTTGCCCATATGAAGTGTGCCTGTCATAATATTATACATTGTTATATATATGAAATTACTAGAATAAAAATAATAATAATGAGTAACACACAAGGACTCTATAGTACTTGTCTGGGTTTTGAGTAGGCCATGTATCTGTTCATCCACGATGGCAAAGACTTTTCTTTAACATGGCAGCTTTCATAACCATTTGGTGGTTGGATTAAGGAGACATTTCTGACGATATTGTTCAGCAGCTTTCACGATCATTTGATGGCTGGATTCAGGAGACATTTCTGGCAATATTGTTCAGCAGTTTTCATGATCATTTGATGGCTGGATTCAGGAGACATTTCTGATGGCAGGAGCGGAGCTGGGTGGGCATGCTGACTGGGGGTTTCTACCCCATGACCATTTCACTGACACATATCAGCACCTTCCAGCAAACACAGTTCTGTGCTGCACTAATAATAATTGGTGAGTTGGAAACCATCTTGAAGTTTTTTACTCTTCATCTGCGTGATATGAAATATATAGAATTTGAATGGCCGACAGTCTGTCTCTGTTATGTTCAACTCCAACTCTAAGTTTTAGCAAGCAAGTTCAAAAAAAAATCCAATAAGTTAACAAGAATGAGTGGATAATTGACTGATTCATTCATGAGTGACTGACTTAGAGAGAGTTAGAGTGATTGACTTAGTGATTGATTGAATGCCGGTGCCTGATTGCATCTCTCCAAACTGGTGAACAGCATATATATAGCCCACACATTACAATGCCAATCTAGGTATCCCTCTGAAAAACATTTAATTAGCTAATTTTGACTTTTGTTATTGGATCCACACAATGCATGAAGCATTCCTATGTAATCCACTAATTAATCTCAAGAATTTTTATTTTTAATTAAATTGATTATCTACTATGACCACTATTTGATTCAACACAAAAAAAAAAAATAAGAAAAAAATTTAAGATACAAGATATTTTCTGATAATCAGATTACACTGAAAATATTTTTCTGATAATCAGATTACACTTAAAATATATTTTTAATTAAATTAGATATCTTTCCCCACCTTCATTAACATAAATTTTAACAAACTCTTTTGTCAAGTTGAAATATTTGATAATTAAAAAAAAAAGATACAAAATTACTTATCTACTAAAAATATAATTGCCTTTAGGCTTTTCTTAAATTTAGAGCAATGACTTTGTAGAGAAAAATAACTAATCAAACTTTTGATTTTAAACATTACTTATTTGTTGGAACATTTAAATATTTCCATTTCCCTTTCTTTTTACAAGCATTTAACAACAAAAAAAATATAAATACGGATTAGGCATACACATCTTTGTGTTTATTAAAAAAAAATGAACATAAAAATATAAGAAAAAATTATTATGAGCATATAACTAATACGCTAACACATCAAATTATAATTATAAGCCTTAATTATTGGTTTTCTTGTATGTGTGAGTATATGATATATTCAAAACAAAGCAAAACTCCATATAGTAGTGCCAACTTTGATCATGTGATATATGATATATCCACAGACATCTCTCACTTATTTTATAACCTGTCTTAATTTTAATTTAGATGGTATGTACCCCTTCTTTTAATGACTTTATTAGATGTTCTCGGCCATTTGCTTACATAATACCATCTTATGCTTGGTCATATGAAATGTGCCTGTCATAATATTCTATTCTACTTAGCTAAACACTATAAATAAAAGTGTTCCTGAAGCTAACTTTACCTTATCATTGTCATATAATTTTAGAACATCAAGAACTTCACCATACATGGTGGAAAATAACTAGATATCATCAGACAATAAAGAAATGCTCTTCAAAATAGCATTATATAGTTGTATAATAATATGGCAATTCCAATACCTTTTTCCTAGGTATAAAGTGTGTGGACATCATCTCAACACAGTGAAACAGAATGCATGCCATAAAAATAATCCTCTCTAGGGATTAAACTATGCTAATTAAGCATTAACTGATTATCAGCCTTGACAACATAATCCTCTCATGGAATAATGCTCTATATCAATGATATAATATTTGACAAAATTATATGTTTCTCACTCATATAAAATGGAAACTAGCACAAAACCTCATCAAAACAATGGCAAGATAAAACAATTCTCACAATAAAAGATAAATATCCTACTTCACAATAAATACTAAATAGTGTATTGAACCAGGAAAAGTATTGTAAGTCAGCTGACTATAAAATATTTTCTTAAGAGCATAAAGAATTTTCATTAATAAGAAACACACAGTCAATGGAAAATAGCATAAATTCTATAAACTAAAGTGGACACATTAAATTATAGGCAAAATGTAATAAAGATATAAAATGAGTGTATCCCAACTTATATGGAAAACTCCATATAATAAGATAATTATGTTATTATGAGTAAATATTATTATTCTTCTGGCAAGTTATTTTGTGTGTTACCCATAAATTGAATATCAATAAATCATTCTTATAAATGAAAGAGATTGACATATCTCTCTATCTAAACATACTTAATTTAAAGTTAAATTTTAGACCAGTTAAATTTTAGACCAACTAGTAAAAAAATAAATAAATACATAAATGTATATAATTTTATCTTGATCTTTTTCAGACTCATCACAAATTTATACCATTAAATATATATATATATATCTTAATAACTATCCAAAAATAGTACAATTTAATAATAAACATGAACAAACAAAAAACACATTATTATCATATTTTATTTTATTCCCCTAGTTCATGATCTGAGTTCCTTCACTATGAACTGACTGATGAGGGAAATGACACTATTATGAGTTAAATATTTTACAAATGAATGCCAAATGAAGCATTCATATTTTCTTACATTTATTCCAATATAGGAAACTCAAATCATCAAGACTTTACTGCAATACAGTAACGATGTAATAGCACTTATAATTATTTTCTGCAGAATTTGGGATCCATCTTAATTAATTAAATTGTAGTTTTAATAATTACTTCAAGTTTGATAGCAAAAGGGAAACTTTCACAAAGACATTTCTTTAATTTATTTTATCCACGGTAATATATTTTAAATAGTTGGTGACGACTTCCGCATTTCAAAACATTTCGAAATCGTTTGTTAATACTTATAACTAATATTAATTCCAGTATTCTACCTTATTTATTAAGAAGCAGATATTTATTCATTTATGTTTTTTTTATCAATATTATTAAATATTTTCTTTAATAATATAATGAATGGTTTTTGGTTTTTTTCTAACTCATCATAATCAATCTTTATTTTCATACTTTGAGAAAAGCCATTAAACATTACTTTAGTCTTTTTAACATTTATCTTTAATCCTACTTTCATCTGATAGCTACTGCAACATTTCCTGCAGATCTAAAGCATTATTTGCAAAAACGACTGCATCATCTGCAAAATCTAAATGACTTAAATAATCTCCATTTACTTTCATTCCTTTAGCTTCCCATTTTAATCCACAAAATACTTCTTGCAGCACTGCTGTAAAAAGCTTTGGAGATATGGAGTCACCTTGTCTTACACCCTTCTCAATGTTGACTTTCCCAGTATCATTATGTAATTTAATTGTTGCTGTTGCATTTTTATAAATATTCTTTAAAATATGACAATATCCTGGATCTACACCTTGATAATCCAATGCTTTAATCACTGAAGAAATGTTTTTAGAATCAAATGCTTTTCATAATCTGAAAATCCAAAACATAATGGCAACCCATATTCATTTGTCCTTTCTATAACTTCCCTCAATACCTGGATATGATCTATTGTACTAAAACAAGTTTTAAATCCAGCTTATTCTCTTGGTTGGTGGAAATCCAATGTTCTCTGTAGAGGAGTTGTAACTATCTTGGTAAAAATTTTGTATAAAACTGATAAAAGGCTAATAAATCTGTAATTTCTAATATCTTCTTTATCACCTTTTTTAAATATTAATATTAATACTGCATTCTTTCAATCATCTGGTACATCTTTTACATTTAGTCATTTGGTAATAACTTTGCTAAAAAAAATATATTTCTTCACCTGCTTCTTTTAATATATCAATTATAATTCCATCATTATCTGGAGCCTTTTCTTTCTTCATACATTTAATTGCATGTCTCACTTCTTCATTTAAAATTCTTGGTAAGTCGGAAAATGTAATAGATATAACAGGTACTTGTTCTTTATTACTATATAATTCTTGATAAAAATCTTCTACCCATTTCGTAAGGTCCTCTCTCTTTTTAATAATAATTCCATCTTTTTTTTTTATTGCAGATATAAATTTCCTACCAATACCAACATGTTGTTTTACATTCTTGAGACTTTTATTCTCTTCTACAGTTTTCCTTGCTAGTTCACAGTTATACTTTCTTATATCATTTTCAATTTTTTTCCTCACCATTTTACAAAATTCGAGATATTCAATCTTTTTTAATGCATTATTTTTGTATATCTTCATATTCCTTCTTTTCTTCATAAATTCTTTAGTTTCAGTAGAAATTTTATTAGTCAATTGCTGCTTTTTTCTACCAACTATCTTTGTAGCAGTTTTTAAAAGTGTACCAGTTATTTTCATACTAATTTCATTTAAATCTGAATCATCTTCAAAATCTACCAATACTTGAAATCAATTTATGAGTTCTAATTTAAATTCATTAGAACGTTTCTGAAGATTAGGAATATCAATAGTAAATAGTTTTTCTTAATTTTTCTCTCTCTAGTCTTGCATTAACATTTATTTTACATCTAATTGATGATCACTTCCTATATTGAATCTATTAAAGACATTACAATCTTGAAATATGTATTTTCTGTTAGTCAAAATATAATCCAATCCTGCTGCACCTTCATTTGGATGTTTCCATGTCCATTTTCTTTTAACATTCTTCTCAAAAAAAAAAAAGAATTCATAATATTTCTGCAAACTTCACAAGTCTATATCTTCTCTCATTTCTATTACCATAACTAAAATTACCTACAGCACTTTCATCTTTCATTTGTTTATCAATTTTAGCATTAAAGTCGCCCATAACAATTTTAAAATGTTGTTTACTCTGATCAAAAGCCTTTTGTACATCCATATAAAAATCTTCTATTACTTCATCACTATGAGAACTTGTTAGGGCATAAACCTGAATTATCTGCATTTGGTATCTGCTATTAAGTTGTAAAACTAATCTTGCCACTCTGTCTGATACACCATCAATCTCCACAATGTTATTCTTCCATTTTTTATTTATATTGAGACCTACTCCACTTGTATTTCCAATATTTGTGCCTTTATAATAGAGTACATGTCCACTTTTTAAATCAATTGTTTCTTTATATTTTCTTCTAACTTCACAAAGTTCAATAATGTCCCATTTAATATAAGACAGTTTTTCTTTTAATTCTTGCAATCTTCCTTCACTTGAAAGTGATCTGCAATTGTAAGTACCTAAATAAAAACTCATCATCAAATGGCAGCCTGTGTCTACAATCAGGGGATTCTTAGCACCCTCCGCCTTCGGCCACCAACCGCTGCTTTGGTTGGTAACTTTACAGCCTTCTGGGAATAAGGGCCATGATTTATTTTTGTCTGTCATAATTGTATATATGTGAAAAATATTTATCTATTTACACAAACATTCATTCTGCCTTATCAGGCAACTGAGAAGAAAAACCATGGTGATTCTTGATTTTAAACTCAGATGTAAAAAGCCAATAAACTCATCACACTGGCTAATGCATTTGGTGTAGTCCATCCATGTTCGTATACTATATGAATAATCACATAGTAACAACAGCTGCAACGACAAGAACGTATGGAATGGACATTGGGAATTTGCCCTGCTCAGTTCCTTTAAATTAAGGCCTCCAAGAGGAATCAAAGGGTCTCCTTTCAGTTAATAGCAAACTCCTTTCTGCAGCCAATTATTTATATTACAGATATTAAAATAAAATGATTTTTTATTTTATATACTGTTCTCACAATAATTGAATTTCAGATCTAAAATAAGTTTTTCTAAATATTTTAAAATAGTATTCTTTTAAATTTTAAAATACATCAAAGGGACGTAAACATTCTAACATGTATATACACATTAGTTTTATGTCATTTTTTTTACTTGGATAATATAATCTTTAATATTAAAATAAAATCAAATGTTATCTTTCAAGACTATTTTCTTTTATATACACAAACATTTAACCCATTTTCTGTGCTAGTTCTTTTGCTTTTGTTTTCTGTAATTTATTTAGTCTTGCTGCTGATTTTGAAACAAGAATGCCACCTCCCCAGAATTTATGTAATTCATCATAACGATCATTAAAGTTTGTTTTGATTGTTTCAACAGGCTTGTTGAGGTTAGTTCTGTCCTCCGAATTAACATGTGTAACTGCTAAACAGGTACATGTTTTTCTATAAACAACACGCCCCAAACGAGTCTTTACTTTAACTATGCAATAAGGCACAGCCATTTTTCGACAAAGGGCAGGCATGAAAAGCACAAGTTCCATGGGATCTACATCATGTGCGATTATAACCAATTGAGCCTTCTTTTGTTCTATTAAAGATGTAACTGTATTTGCTCCTGAACACGCAACAGGCAAACGTTTGGTTGGATATCACCCTACCCCTTTGCGCTTCATCAACCGTCGTTTTTTAGTCTCTGGATGATATTTATCCATAAGTCGGAAAAGCTGAATAGCTGTTTGTATATCAAGAGTCTGTGTAAATTGATTGATTGGTGGAGGAACTTTCAATCGCTGATACAGAATTCTCAATTGTCTTTGCAATTTAATGTATTTAGGCCATCGGAAAAAACGTGTTAAATCACGTTTGGGTTGCACCCCCTGACCAATACCACGACTTCTAGGTGGTCTTTCAAATACAGGATTCACTACCTTTTTTTCCTCTTCTTTAGCAGCAGTTTCTAAAGGCATTGGAGCCACCTTCTTCTTCCCTGTCGGTTTTTTAGGTTCCTTTTTTACCATCTTCAAAATTATTCACAAGAATTCCGCTATATAAAATAAAAATATTATGCTCTGAAAAAAAGTAGGATTAATCAGATTTACAGACAAAACCATTGACGTAGCGTTTCTCAACCTTTTTGCCGCGCGACTCAATAGACTTCATTGAAATAGTTCTGCAACCCAAATGTTTATTCCATAAATTATAATATAAAATAAGAGATATTACATCAGCACGGAATTGTATATATGTATATATGCGGATCAATTTGATAATATTTATAATGAACATAAATAAATAAATATTAATATATATATAAACAAATAATTTGTAAGTTAAAAGTTGAATTAAAGTTAAACTACATATCTTTAATTTAAAAGCTTAACACAGTTTGTTAATTACCAAAAAAAAAAGTGTTGTTTTTTTTCAAATAGGGTTTTATTTATATACAAAATACAAGCAAAAATTACAATTTTTTGAACAATTAATTACATTTGAAAATAATCTCGAAATTTAACATTATAATTATTTAAGTGCAAACTTACAAATGAATTTCAGAAAACTACACAAAGGTAGTATTACTTACTATATTTTTTTAGTAGTACTAATATTTTCTTAAAATGTAAAAAGATTTTTGCTATCCGATATTTATGTTTTTATTTCTTGGTGTATATTCGCGATCCATTAAAAATTTAACGCGACCCAAAGATAGATAAACGCTGTACTAATATAAATATTGCTTTGTTCTTTCTAATTTAACCAATTTATCCACTTGTTTACAATATTATGTATATTCCTTTTTTAACTTTATGCATGTGATGTGTTTGCGATTTTTTAAAAATTGCTACAAAGGAACTAAATCGATCTCCCCCCCCCCCAGGCTATGAATTAAAAGCACTCTAAATGTTGAATAAAATATCATGAATGGAGGATTCGTTCTAATCTTTCTAATCTTGATACTTTGTTCAACATATAGAGTGCTTTTAAGTTATAGCCTGGGGAAGGGCAATTTATTTCCCTCGTGTACATATCATTGAATTATGTTTAATTTAAACTCTAAAACTTGCTACATGAATTTAATGCTAAAAAAAGTGGGAGACATCTTGAATTTGTAAAACTTTGCTTTATAAGGTAGGTAGCTATATCTGTAATGTTAATATTACTTTAATAATAATAGTAGGAATAAGTCATAAAAATTTTGAAGTTTTGTTTACTATTATTATTTTAAAGGTAAAAACTATCACATTTGTCTTACCGTCCACGTAAAGATTTTTCTTTGCTTATAAAACTTTTATGAACTATAGGTAAGATTAACTATAGTACAATAATATTTTTAATTTACCAGTATTATAAATACTAATTCTAGAATAATATTTAATAGTAAATTATTCTTTTTAAAAAAGGGAAAGTTTTAATGGCACCATTTTCGTTCATAAACTGTTTCCTTTAAGAATTCTTTGAGTAAAACTTAAAGAACGCCTAATTAATTTTATCTTATTTATTAGAAAATATTTCAAATTATGGCTTAATGGTATAATAAATCTTTGACTACTTCACTTAATACAAACTTCATGTTTATATATTTATAATTTTAATTTCGTTTTCTATAATACTAACGGGTTATTTCTTTATTATTTTCTTATTTACTAAGCACTACACATTGAATACGCCTGTTCTATTGTATTATATTTATTTAATACAAAGTAAGACATACATGGACTTTAAAGAGCGTGTACAGGTGTACTATAGGTAAAGATAAAAACACTTTAACCAAATCTATTTATAAATGAACTAAGTTATGTAAACAGATAATTTTTTTTTCATGAAGTGAATATAAAGAACAATGATTATTTAATTCTCAATAATACCGTAGCCATTTGTACTTTGGAATTATACCAACCTTTTATGTTTCATATTAATTTAATTATATCAATAACTTTTTTGCACAACTTAGCTATCGTTACCAAAACAAATAATATATAAAATGCCTATTTATTTAAATCTAACCGGATACTTATGAAACAATTCTATCATCTTAAAATAATCTTTTATATTATAAATAATGTTCTTTTTTTTTTTTCAAAATAATATTTATTTGCACAAAAAGTAAAATATACATATAGAGTTCATGTTTATAATCATGTCTGACACATTAAAGACTAATTAGTTATTAAATTAGATCATGAGTACAGGATCTAATTTGGCATATAAATCCCATGGCGTGTAAAGTTTAAGTGTCATGAATAAATAATATACATGGCCATTGCTAAATATTTAATTGACTCCATGTTTGCTCAGCAAGACTAGGCAGGCATGTTCTTAGATCACTTACTTTAGCTTTATATAATAACTTTAAGAAAATGTTTTATTCTTTATAAATATGGAATCTTTACACAATATAAAATTATCATCGTAATAATATTGCATCTATAACTATTTATATTTTTCACTACTATACCAAAACTTGGTATTATCAACTCAAAATCAAAATTATGTGTCTGGATAAAATGATTTAATTTCTAAATCATTACAACTATACACCAAACATATACCATTAGCTCTGTTGTTATTGCTTACAGAATGAGATGAACCAATCTTTTTTTCTATATTTGAATTATCTTCAATTATTTTCCATCGATCATGTTTTCTAGTATAATTTGTTTCAGTGGTAATAAACTTTAAACTCTTACTTAATAAAGTGCCCACAATCATTTTATTATGACTTTCATCTATTTTATTAAATCTATTTTTCTCTTCATATTATAATCATAAAATTATTTCCTCTTTACAACTAGTAAATATTAGAGGGTAATTATTTTTAATAAATAACTCCATTTTATTAAGTTTAGCAACCTTTTTATTAAGTTTATCGATATATTATCATTTACAATATTTTTTATTATTATTACTAAAAGATCATTTTCCACATTATAACACATCTTGGTAAACACGAATTTGCCAGGTCATGATCCCAGTGTTTCTTGTCGAATTATTTAAAAATTTGTCGTGAAATATCAAATACACGGCGGCATTCAAATATCAAATACACAGCATATTTACCTTGCTATGGCGTCTTATGCTCAGCATTGTTTCTGCCGGTAAGCGTCGTCGGAAAATTACATGAATGTTGTCATGGCAACATTTGATTTTTTGACCCGCGAGATTTGATTTTTTTTCTAAAAAGATAACTTTTTTTTTAGAGTTTAAGTTTGTAATTGTATATGTGTGTGAGACTATCCCAGGAATTGAAATTTTTATATCAATGCATTTAAATAAAGAGTTTTTAACTGAGAATATTTCAAATTTATATTATTAATTTAAAAGTTATAATGCTTCTTTAAATCTATTGCATTACGTCTTCTCTCGCATATACAATATATGTAAGTGGTTACACACATATAATAATGTTCATACAACTTAATTATATCATTTTATTAATTTTAAATTTATAACTGTGTACATTATACGCATACAGACATTAATATATCAAATGTGCGCACATATCCGCACATACATATAAATATACGCTATTACATATCAAAATAATTTTTTTTTTATTATATACGTGAACTGTTTGGGTTCGAACTGGTGGAAAAGATACTAACTACGATAGAACATAGTAGGTGAAACGGGATGATGGTTAAATAATAACGTTTCAAGCGGAACCAAAAAGAAAACCGAAATAACTTAAATTTGTTGATGTTTTAAAAAAAAGTGAAACCAAAATTTTGCGATCTTTGACGTAACGTCTCCACGTGATATGCGGAGAAATTTTAGCGATTAACTTTGTCCGCAAATCACTAGGTGATATCTTAAAGATCGGAAAATTAGAGTAGTACGCCTTCAGGTAATGATATCATAGCAAGATAAATTAACCTTTATGTAAAAACATTTATAATTAGATATAGTTTATTTATAGTTAGATACACTTAGTACGAAAAAAATATAGTTCAATTTTTTTAAAAATAGAGGGTAAAATGTTGTGGCCGCTAACAGTCAGTTTTACCATATGTTATTATTATTTTAATAAATTATTGTTTATCAGATATTTAATTATTTTTTTATAATATAATTTTATGCCGCCGTATATTTGATATTTCACGACAAATTTTTAAATAATTCGACAAAAAAACTCGTCGTGACCTGGCAAATTCATGTTTACCCATATCTTGACTAACTTCTATAGTTTTTTCTAATTCAACTTTCAATTCATTAAGATTAGTTTTAATTTGCTAAACTTGTTATCGGAATCAGTTTTTATTCATTCATTAAATTTGCCCAATTTAGCATCATAATACTTTTTAGATTTCTCATTTCCTCGATTAATGATTGCATTGAATTTACTCATCGTTTCATTAATTAGGGCCGTCATCCAGTTTAGTTAAAACTGTATCCACTTTAACAATTAATCTATTAAAAGCATATTTGAGTATTAGTCTAGCATATGAATCCATCCTAAATTCAGCTCTTAATTCATCAATTTTGGTATTTTTACAGCCATGTAATTATCAAATTTGGCTATAAATTCATTCAATGTTAATTTATTAAACTCAGCTTCGGAATCAAATTTCGTTTTATTAATTACAGCATTTTTATGAGCTATATAATTACCAAATTTTTTATCTAACTTAGCACTTAATTCCTTAAAATTAGTCTCGGATATATTATGTTTAGCATCTAAGTCAGTTTTATCTTATTGTTAACTTCATTTAATTTACCATCAGAATTAGCATCTGTCTCGGCTTTAGATTTCTTAAGCTCATCCTTTAATTCCTTCCTATTATTTTGAGATTCTTTTACTTCAATTTATTAAATTTAGTATCTGAATCAGCCTTAGACAGTTTAAGCCTAGCATTAAGCATAGATTCTGTATCAGCTCTTACTTCATTCAACTCTATCTCATTTAACAGATTATTATACTTGACATCTGAATCTGCATTTTCTAGACATTTGCAAAATCTGTTGTATGCTATTTGAGTTCACATTAACGTTATCCATTATGAATGATGTTTCTTAACTAAGCAACCAATAATAAAACATGAATAAATATAAGCAGATCGTATAAATAATGAAAAAATACTATTACAATTTCTACCAATATTATTTTATCAAACATTTAGCCATAGTAACATTCATCCTCTTAACTGTCCTAGAGAAAAAATTATATTATAAAAGACATAAACTTTATTATTATTATTTTATATATATATATATAATGTAAAACAATTCAAAATACAGCAAAACTCTCCTGAATTGTTTATAACAATTATTGTGCTAGTATGAGATAGTGATCATGTGATGTTTAGTGGTTTACATATAATGTATTTATGGGAATGCTATATCTTAAATATATTCAATTTTAAACACCTTATACTGCAAACGTTAAATCTCCAAGAAGATATTTAAAATTCATTTATTACTATAATGATTACAAAACATCTAAGATCTTTCGAATTAAAGCTCACATGAATCTATAATTTTTAATCGGTTTATCAACACGATGCAAGCTCATTTATAATTATAAAACTTTTTATATTATCAAACCAATTGTTAGGTATGTTCTTGGCCAACATGTAAGGTTTAAATTATTATCATGCCACTCATTAAGACATCAAATTGTAACTAACAAAATCTTAGCTTAAGCGAAATGTGACTAACCAAAACATTAGCTCAATTTTTATTAGGTGGATAGTTTCTATATTGAGACTCATTAGGGTAAATAAAATTTTTAAATATTTAAGATACTATAATATATGTATACTATTCAGTATTGAAAGCGTTTAGCTTTAAATGAATTAATTTATTATACATCAAATCTGTTCTGCTGTTAAGGGTTTAAACATTTTCTTAAATTACTGTTAGGGCAGAAAAGCAGGTTATAATGTATTAATAAATAATTTATATCTAGGGATTATAAAATCATCGTATAACTGTGTATTTGTAACTCAGAATAAATTAATCTGACAATATTGTTGTTTGGCTAGCATATTCACTCTTTTAAGTTGTCATACTATGTATATCAAAACTAAAGTTATCTCAGGCTTTAAAATGTTAAGTATAATAAATAATTCTCTTAAAATTTTGATGTTTAACTATAAATCTTTATTATCAATATGGTTAAATCACAATGGGTATTTTATTGAATTTAAACTATATTTTAAGTAACTAAGCACTAATGTTTAAATTAAGTGCACATATTAGCAATAAATATAAATAACGTTATTTCCAAAATAGTGCACCTTTATATAAATGCATAATAATATCATGTGATCATATTTTTTATTAGATTATAAATATCCAAAATAATAAAAGACGAAAACTAGGTAATTTAAGAAGTATAGAATACATTTCTTAACAAAAATATATATAAAATAAAATATAATATCAATAATAATTAAAGTTCTCAACTGATGTTAGAGGGAAGCTTTATCTCTACTTCTATACTAATAACGGCAAATGCATATCCACACATGTAAAACAAAACAGTCATTGGTGTAGATTGATAGCAAAGAATTAGGACCAAACATTAATGATTATTAATAAGCATAGTGAAACAATGTTTCTTCTAACCTCTATAATAGCTTAACCAGTTTTTCATCTAAGTACCATTATTGATACATTGCAGGATGTTTCTTCAAGTTCAATCCAACCTCTCCAATCTCTAGTGTCTCTTCTCCACATCACCTCAGCACACTTCATTATTTCACCCATCCATCTCACATGTAGTCTCCTAAGTCTTTTACTAAATCTCATTTAAGATTTCAACTGTCTATCTTTTATTTGTTGGGCCAATTCCACTTCAATCTCTTTATTCTTTCAATAATGTCAGTAAGAATTGTGTGTTCTCTCATCTATAAATTTCATTTTCGATCTCTTTTTGTTACTCCTAACATACATCTCTCTATAATCTTGAGTGGTCTGAAGTCTATATATTGATCTTCTGTTAATGTCCAAGTCTCAAATCTACAAGTAATTATTGATAAAAACATTTATTGAAAACCTTACTTTTCGAACACACAGGTATATTTCTTTTTAAAATTAAGTTATTTCTACCAAAAACACTACAAACAAATATAATTCTATTATTAATTTCATCCATTGTGTTTCCATCTATAGTAATAATTTGATCAAAATATTTGAAATTATTAAATTCTTCTAACTCATCATTATCAATCTTTTGAGAAAATCCATTCAACAATACTTAATCTTTTTAACATTTATCCTTAGTCCTACTTTTTTGCTTTCAGATGATAACTCTTGCAAAACCTTTCCAAGTTCCAATGCATTATTTGTAAAAAGAATTACATTATTTGCAAAATCTAAATGATTTAAATAATTGCCACTTTTATTACCTTAACTTCCCATTTTAATCCACAAAATACTACTTGCAAAACCACTATGAAAAGTTTTGGAGATATGGAGTCACCTTTTCATACACCCTTCTCATTAACATATATCATTTAAAACTTTCTTAAATGCTTTATCAATACTCTTTATTTATATAAAAACTAACAGGTTTGACTGTCCTGCAGCCATCGTCAGAGCTACAATATTCAAATATATAATTATATAATTAATACACTTATACACATTCATTTACATAATTAAATACGCATATGTATATGAATATGTATTTAATTATGTATATGAATATGTGTATAAGTGTATTAATTATATAATTATATATTTGGATATTATAGCTCTGATGATAACTGCAGCATAATCGAAATTGTTAGTTTTGATATAAATAAAGAGTATTGATAAAGTGTTTAAGAAAGTTGTAAACGGTATATGTTAAAGTAGAAATCAATATATAGGAAAAGGAAGAAAAAGAAAATTATACCCTTCTCATTTATTGTTAATCTTACCTAGTACTATTATGTACTCTAATCATTATTGTTACATTTTTATAAATATTCTTCACAATGTGACAATGATCTGGGTCTATATCCTGATGATCCAGTGATAGCTTTTCTTAATTCTACAAATTCAAAGCATAATAGTAACTCAAATTCATTGGTCCTTTTTATAACTTCTCTCAATACTTGATAATGATCAACTTTATTAAAATCACTTTTAAATCCAATTTATTCTTTTGGTTGATTAAAATCCAAAGTGTGTTGTAGACTAGGTGTAATTATTTTGGTAAAAATTTTGTGCAAAACCGGTAAGACTGATAGGTTTGCAATTTCTAATATATTCTTTATCACCTTTTGTAAATATTAATATTAGTACTGCATTTTTCAAATGATGTGATACATTTTGTCATTTAAACATCTGGTATATAACTTTGCCCAAAAATTTTGCTTCTTTTAAGATATTGATTATAATTTAGTCATTACCTGGAGCTTTGCCCTTGTTCATAAATTTAATTGCATGTCTCATTTCTTCATTTAAAATTCTGAGCAATTTGAAAGATAGAGTAATTGTAAAAGTTGCTTTTTCATGTTCTTTATTGCAATATATAATTTTTGATAGAACTCTTCTCCACATTCCATGATGTCATCTCACCTTGTAGTAAAAGTATTTGTTTGGATGAAAAATATGAGATAGTTAAGTACAAAGCATTTGCATAAAAGTATCCAAAATATAAGAGTCAGACACATTAATAGTTGTATTTTCATGCTTAAATGCTACACTATTCTGGTTTAAAAAGAGAGAGGAGTATTAAAGTAGTTAACTCTTATTTTGTAAAACTGTACTATATAGTTTTAATAAGATAAAAAATATTAATAATGGAATAATAATAGCTTTAAATAAAAATATTTTATCAGTAGTAAAATATTTATTTTATAATGTTAATGAAAATTTTAATTAAGTATATTTTTTTTCAAATATATTCAAATAATTATATTTTAGATAAAAACTTTTTATATTTATAATGAAAAGTAAAAATACATTTCTGAAACTTGATTAAAGTATTTATATGAAAGTCTGCACTGATGGCATTTTTTTTATAATTATGTTACACCATTTCTATTATTGCATTGATTAGAGCATGACCTTAAGATCAATATTCACAAATGTAAAGTTCACTGATTTGGTTTCCATGCTAATAGGTAATGTGATGTGATGCACTGTGATTTCTCCTTAAACGGAGTCAGAAATCTCTCAACAACTATGCCCAGAGAAATCTGTTAGCCACTTTATCTTCTCTTTCCATTTCCCATCCTAAGTTTTCCTATAATCTGCTCCATCTCATTTCTACAATATAAACTTTGTCAACTCTATGGCCTTTATATCTAAATCCCCCTTATCTTTTCACAAAACTCAGCATAAAAACCAATAACCCACTTTCTGTATAATCACTTTGTTCATATTTATTCTTCCATAACTTCATTATTTGTACCCTTTCTGCTTTCAAGCATTTACATCCAATTAACAAATGCCTAATATTTTCTATGACTTCCTTACACAATTTACTGATTAAATCACCCATATTTTTCCATTTACATGCATATTCTCTTGTTACTAAAGATCCCATTTGAGCCTTGAACAATAAACTACTTTTCTTGCTATTATCATAAATTAACTCGCACCCAATGTTCTGTTTATTTCTATATATATTTAAACTCTTTTTACTCTCCATACTATTTCTCCAACTCCCTATTTTTTATTAATGCATCTATTCTTTTATCCCCTTTCTTACCACTATAACACTCAATAATCCTCCTAACACAATCATCCCACCTTTTGTACAAGTATACTGATATAAATTCTTTATCCAAATTTTTTGCATACTGCATAACCTTCCTCACCCATCTTGTTGCCTGTGCTTTACTTGTAACCCAGTTAAATACTATTTTAGCTATTCTTTTATTATCCATAAAGTGCAACCTACCAAATATTTTAATTTTACTTTTTGCATCTCTCATATAAAAACTTGATCATCCCATTTCTCCTTGAATTGCCTCCTTTGCTGTCCACCACATCTGCATCTAATGCATGTCTTCCTATTTCCCTTTGTACTTTTTCTAAGTAATCTAATACCCCTTTAATAACATATAACACATCGTTACCATATGTTAACCCTGCTACTGCAACTCCTATACAATTCTAAGTACATTATATTTATTATATGAAAATATTATTAATTTCTTTATCAATCCCTTTTTCTTTGCTTCATTTATCAATTTTTTTCTCCCATTCATCCAAGCAATTTTTCTGATTACTTAAGATGATTCCCAAATAACTATATCTATTCACCACACTCAACTTTATATCCCCCAATAAAAATTCTACATCTTCTCTTTCCCTAGTATTAACCATCATTATATTTGATTTTTTTAAACTAAATTTAATCCCCATCTCTTTGCCTACCTTTGCACATGTCCTCAGCATAACTTCCATATCTTCTCTTTTTTCTACACACAAAAAGACATCATCCACAAAAAAAGACCCGACAAAGTATATACTTTTTTGTCACTTAGTAATGGTATCTCTATTCCTCTTCCTAGTCTTTCTATTGCTCTCTCCATTTCATTCAAATACAACAAAAACAAATAGGTGAAATAGGGTATCCATGCCTTAGTCCTACCCCATTTTTATCTTTAACTGATTCTATATCCCCTAATTGATACGTATAGTAATTATTTTCATATAATTTGTTAATATTCACTAAAGCTTCATCCATTCCCAAATTTGCTATACTTACCCATAATTTATTTATATTTACTCTATCATCTGCCCTCTCAATATTTATAAAACTCATATAACTGTCTACCTGAATTCCTACTCATATTCATAAGTTGTGTAACTACAAATAAACTATCTCCTATACACCTATCTGATCTAAAACCTTGCATTTCCCCCACTACATTATTCTCTTCCATCCATTTTGCAACTCTTCTAGCCACCATATATGAGAAAAATTTATATAAAATTGATGTTACCACTATCAGCCTATAATTGTTTAACTTTCTATGATCCTTACCTTTCCTTTAAATAATAATTTTACTCTTGTATTACTCCAACTATCTGGAAAAACTCTTCTGTATCATCTTATTGAAACAGGATAATAACTTTACTTTTTCCCTATTCCCTAAATTCATTATCATCTCTGCTGCCTATCTATCTAAACCTTTTGCCTTTCCACTTTTCTCTGCCTCATTCAGTTCATTTTTTTAAACCTAATATTCCCATTACTATAGGCTTTCATGTTTTCTATCACTCTCTCTTTCACATCTAACATCTTTTCTATATCCAATAATATCTATTTAATATTCTAAGTCTTCTCTAGAGCTACCCTCTATTCCCTCATCATCTAGTTATACTATCTCTCTCCTACATTTTTCCTTTTAATGTAATTCCAAAATGTTTTACTCCCATCTCTTCCACTTTTATTAATATCCTCCAACAATTTATTATTCAATTTCATTCCTTCTCAATAATTATCTATTTTAGCCAACTTCTTTTTTTCTAAGTACTTTCCCATTTAACATTAATATCTTTTTCACTTTCTTTCTTCTTAATAGCATGCTTATATTCTCTGCATGCTTCTTTCCTCTCTTTTACACTTTTACTAATTCTCATTTTTTATTGCTTTTATTCTTCTGAATATTCTCACCTAAAACCCTATTTGCCACTTTTTCTATTTCATCACATCAGCCCTTATACTCATCCCCAACCAACTCTTACACTTGTATTTTATACTCTTCTAACTTATTCTTATCATTCACTCTCCATCCACATCTTTTACAATTGTTTCTACTTTTGTTTCTATTCTCCATCACATTACTAACCATTTCTATTACAATGAAGTTATGATCACTAGCACATATTCTTTCTCTTCATTATCAAACACCTTAATTTTCTGTACTTTATTCTTCCGCCTTTCTCTACCAATACTTAATCCATTGTGTGAAATATATTATTTCTAGACCATGTGTATTGTCCCTCATAAATATTTGATAAATTTCCAAATGTTTTTCTTTTGTTATTTTATGGTAAAAGTAGGAAATATAAGAATATGATATTCAAATTAACTAAATACTTTTATTAAAATGTTAAAGGAGAAGGAAGAAATGGAATAATACTGAGCAAATGATATTGTGATTGTAGTTTGAATGGGAGAAATAATGGATAGATGTAGATGAACTTTTTGTCATATATATATATATAATGTTTTCAAAAAGTGGTAATGTTTAATATGGTTATTCCCAGGAACTTCTGCCATCATTAAAAAAAAAAAACTATTTTACATCATATATCATATCAGACACATAACATTTCTTAACTGTCATTTATAACATACTAATAGAAAGAAAAAAAAATGACAAAATTAAATAATAGTAAATTACATTAGCATAATAAAAGTAAAAAAAATATCACGACTCAATCCTTTTTTCTTTTCAAAAATATACAGTACATATAGCCATATAATTCTATAATTAAAAATCACTTCTTTTCTTGTCAAAAACTTTATTTGATGTATATATATATATCCACTTATTTCCAACGTTTCGACTATCTTTACTCTATAGTCATTTTCAAGGATCTAGAAAAAACATTACATTATAAACAAACTTCACATAATAAAAACAAAAATAATCAAAAACAATATAAAGCATGTAAACCCCATAAAATTTAAAAATAAATAAAATACATTAAAATCAATTAAATTAAAAACACAAAACATACACCACACTTACTTGACTCCCTTCTCAAAAAACTTTCCCTTTTTACATTTTTTATCCAAAAACACCAATTGTTACAATAAAAAAACTTATTTCCTTTTTCTTTCTTATATACTTCAAAAATGAATTTATTTCCAAAAAAATTCTTTATTCATGTCTTATCCAATTCTATTTAAAACAGGTTTATATATATAAAAAGATATAAACCTGTTTTAAATAGAATTGGATAAGACATGAATAAAGAATTTTTTGGAAATAAATTCATTTTTGAAGTATATAAGAAAGAAAAAGGAAATAAGTTTTTTTATTGTAACAATTGGTGTTTTTGGATAAAAAATGTAAAAAGGGAAAGTTTTTTGAGAAGGGAGTCAAGTAAGTGTGGTGTATGTTTTGTGTTTTTAATTTAATTGATTTTAATGTATTTTATTTATTTTTAAATTTTATGGGGTTTATATGCTTTATATTGTTTTTGATTATTTTTGTTTTTATTATGTGAAGTTTGTTTATAATGTAATGTTTTTTCTAGATCCTTGAAAATGACTATAGAGTAAAGATAGTCGAAACGTTGGAAATAAGTGGATATATATATATACATCAAATAAAGTTTTTGACAAGAAAAGAAGTGATTTTTAATTATAGAATTATAAAAAAAATATATGTAAAAGATTCAAAATATTTTATATTTATGCATATATTAACATGTATTTTGGTACTAAAAGATACAGTCATTAATCATTTATTAATATTTATAGCAAATAAGTAAATATTCATTCTTGTATAGTGTATATATATATAAGTTGCAATCCTTAGTGTCTATATAAATATATTGGATCATAAATAAAGGTACGATTTTATCTTTATTGTTAAAAGGAGGTTGCCTTGACAACAGATTGAGATTGTTGAATGTTATTGATATTGGGATTGTCTAGGTGTTGAATTGATTTAATGATTGTGTGTGTATGGATCAAATATTTCTTGATGATTAATTATCATTTTTATTTAATTTAAACATTAAATAAGTTATTGATTTTTGTAAGATATTATATTTGCAGATGTATATATAGATGTGTAATATGAGTAAACATAGGGTTAAATGACAAAAAAAAATCAATTTTTTCTATGTATATATGCATGTGTATGTATTTGTATATAAAATATTAATATACATATGTATATAAGCCTATTTCTGGAGCATTTTAAATTTATATATATTACTAAGACAATTCACTGGCAAAATCTTCAAAGAATTATTTTTAATTGAATTTGTAAATCTATTTTGTCAGATCCTTAATTGAATATAACAAAAAAAATGAGTATTATTTACAAGTTCGGGTAAAAATGATTCTTTGGGGATCTAGCATGTGAAATATTTTAATAACATTTTATTAAATTGTTTTGTGAATAGGTTTATATTATTAGCTTTACATATTTGTAAAAGTTATTTGCATGCTCTTTAAAATCATTGGAATATATATGGATTCCACCTTTATTGTTAAGAGAAAGTTGTCTTGACAACAGTTTGAAATTCTTGATTGTTATTGGGATTGTCTGAGTGTTGACTGGTTTTTAATGATATATATATATATGAGTGTAATTATATGCTGTAATTTATATTATACACTTGTCAATTACACCTGCGAAGAAGACTGTTAAGGAGAAACACCAACAATAAAATGTATTATAAATTTGAACACGTAAAAAAACAAAAATTATAATTCATCAACCAATTTTTTTTCTTTCTGGATTTATATTTGGCAATTGCTACTTTTCCAAGAAAATAGCATTGAACGTAAAATTATGCATCTGGTACCAAATATAATTCAAAAACTTATTAAAATAGGGGTCAGTAATTCACGAATTGATTGCTAGTAAATATCTATATGGCACCTCTAAGAAATAAACATGGGGGGGGGGGTCTCATATCTCGATAATTTTTATCACAGTATGATAACTGTAGTATTTTACAACTTCTTTTTATAAAATAAAATATAAAAAAGGGCAATATTAAAAACTCTATAGTGATAAGAATATCAATGAATATTGAAAGAGTAAATATTATTCACAAGACTAATAGAGCACTTCTTATTCTTATTTATTTTAATAACACTGCTAAGAATAAATGGACACTCTTTTTTTTATTATTATTAATAAAAAATAGCTAAAGAATTTTTTGATTAAATGAAATATCCCAAAACAATAAAGATTTGAAATTTGTCATTAGATGATAAAGCAGTTGTGTTATTGTATAGCATTGTATGTTGTACTAAAACTTATGGTTACCTTTAGAAACTAGTAAGCCGCCTAGCCTAATCATAAGATTATTCAAATTGTGTTCATTCTTTTCTTTCTACTTCTATTTGCAATTTATTTGATTTATTAATTCTATTTTTGTTTATGTATTGCTTTGTTGTTGTTTTTTAAAGAAAAGTATCTTTATTTGTCTTGCATTGGTGGTCGAGAGGTCAGCGTGACTACCTTGCACTAGCAGGCAGTTGTGCGGGTTCGCGTCCCGGCCGATGCTATGACACTTAAAAAAAAAAAGTATCTTTATTTTTCAAATGAATAACAGGAAATGCAATTTCTATTTATTAATTAACATTTAAATTGTCAATCGTTAGTGGCCTAGCGGTTAGCACAGCTGCCTTCCAAGAAGCTGGCCCGGGTCCGCCTCCCGGTCAACGCTTTGACATATGGGGGGGAAAATTAACGTTTACATTAATAAGAACAATTATTGCATCGTACTGCAGTAGGAAGTTGATAATAATAAATTTGCTAATACTAAAATGTTATTCAAATGTAATACTCATTACCAAAAACCAGTCATGGAGCTATTGAAAAAAATTTTTTAAACCTGATTGCAGTAATAAATATGATAAATAACAAAGCTTCCAATCATATGTGAAAATATTAGAAAACCCTTAACATAAAACACATCAAATTAATCAGCCTCATTAATCTTTTTTGGTGTGACCCTTCTGAATTTTGTGTTGCTGTTACAGTTAAACTACCCAATGAGTGATTTCATTATTAATATTTCTAAAATATCAACTATTTAAATATTCATATTCCCAAGTGGCCAAGATAATATAATAATCAAACCTTTATTTACAAATTTTATTTCTGAACATCTTCAATTTTTTATATACTTTTTATTAAAAACTAAAAATTTAACATAATTATATTATCTCTTTTCTAAATCTTTTAGCGACATTTTTGTCTTGGCCTTACATTCACTATTGAGACTTTTCATAAAATTATTAATATATAGGATATATGAGCACAGACTTTCGCATGATGCACCACTCTATCTCATAACACTGATACAGTTGGATGAACGGTTGAGGACTTGGAATGTGGAGTGGATTGAAGCCTGTCCATTAAAGTATGAAGATTGGCTATCTTAGTATATATCTGAGCACTTATTGCATATATGTGTAGAGACGATAATCTAGACCAACTGATGATTGCTGGTTTAGCATGAAATACGTATATTGGTGATCATTTATCTTTTCGACATATGTGTTCAAGTTTATCAGGATTATGAGATAGAGTGGTGGGTCGTGTGAAAGTCTCTGCTCATATATCCTATATATTACATATATTGATACAGGTATAAAATAAGCCAGTATTTCAGTTATAAAAGGATTAAGTAAAAAAAATAACTCTGTAGCTTAAGTTTAAGTCACTTTAATATTAAAAAGTTTCCACAATCATCTAGAAAATTAACACTTTAATCTAAACCCCAAAACTGCAATATTTCTTGAAAGCCATCAGCAATGGAAAGGTTGAATGTGCTATCAATGACCATCATTAACATACTCTAAATGATTGGCAAAATAGAAATTTTATTAAAAATAGAATATTACCCATAACAAAATAGTAAATTTTTCATCTCTATAAAAAAAGTTTAAAATGTTATCAGAAATAAAATATATCAAATCACTCACCATTTAAAACATGTGGCAAATGAAATTCCATCTGTTTTCTGTTTCCAATGTCTCTCGTCAGACTAATACTTAGCAATATAGTTTAAATCTTAGAATGTTATGCTATAATAACAAATGCCCCCTACACCTAAAAAACATAATTTATACTCCTCAGTATATATTTATAAATTAGAGTTCAGTAGCTAAGACAATCATGTCTGTTTCAAAACTAATTTAATTTGAATCACATATTGTCAGTGAGTTTGAACAAACAATTCTACAATTGTTAAAAAATAGTTTTAATATGCCAAATAGGAAACAACAACCATTTTGCACAAAGCTAGAATCTCTTTCAGACATGATAGTAATTGCACGTTTCTGCAGATATTTTTACAGAATTATCTATCAGTATTATTTATGTAAAAAAAAAAAAAATATATAGTAATATGGACTTATATATATATATATATATATATATATATATATATATATATATATATATATATATATATATATATATATATATATATATATATATATATATATATATATATAAAATGACAATAATCCTGTGAGTTCTTGATGAATATATCAATAACAAAAATGTATCTCCATTCGTTTTCCAATAAAGTGCATAAAAATATGACATTGAAATTGTCAATGGCATTATTGATAAAATTAATGTGATCTGCTCATGAAAAGAATTGAGGAAAAGAAATTCCAGATAAAACAAAAAAATAAAATCATTTTTATTCATTATCGATCCACTGCAGGATGATCTTTTCAAATTTAATCTAGATTCTCTGATTTCTAACCTCTCAACATCACCTCCCAAACACTTTTTTATTTCATCCATCCATCTCACATGTGGTCTCATTCTACTTCTTTTACAGTCTCTTGGAATTGAGATTTAAGATTTTACCTGTTCATCTATTACCACTTCTTCTAGCAATATATCCAGTCTGACACCACTTCAGTCTTTTAATTCTTTCAGTGTTACCTGTTTGTTCTCTCACCCATTCATATCATTTTCAATCTCTTCTTGTTATCCTAACATATCTCTCTATACTTCATTGAGTGGTCTCAAGTCTCTTAGTTTTTGTTGTGTCCAAGTCTCAGATCCATAAGTAAGAACCGATAAAACACATTTATTAAAGACTTTCCTTTTCAAACACATAGGTACATTTCCTTTTAATATTATTTCTACCAAAACCACTCCATTCAAATTTAATTCTATGATTTATTTGATCCATTATGCTTCCATCTATATTAATAATCTGATCAAGATATTTGTAGATGTTAACTTTTTCAAATTTATCACTGCCAATCTTTATGTTCTTTTTTAAAAAAAATCCTTTGATTATTATTTGTCTTTTTAACATTTACATTTATTTTTACTTTTATAATTCTTGCAACATTTCCTGAAGCTCTGTAGTATTATTTGCAAAAACAGTTATTTTCTACAAAAATGTAAATGGCTTAAATAATCTCCATTTACTTTTACTCACTTAGCTTCTCATTTTAAGAGATATGGAGTCACCTTGTCATACACTCTTCTCAATGTTAAATGTGTTAATATTATTAGGCAATCTAATCATTGCTGGTGTATTTTGATAAATATTTTTCAGAATATGACAATATCCTGAGATTATGTCTTGATGATCCAGTGCATTAATCATGAAAAAATGCTTATTAGAGTCAAATGCTTTCTCATCATCTATAAATCCAAAACATAATGGCAACTTATATTCATTGGTCTCTTCTATAACCACTTTTAAATCCAGCTTGTGCTTTTGGTTAGTTAAATCCAAAGTTTGGTATAGACGAATTGTAAATATCTGAGTGAAAATTTTGTATATATTAAAGACTTTTCTAATATATTTTTATCAACCTTTTTAAATATTAATATTACTACTACATTCTTCCAATCAATTGGTATATTTTTATCATTTAGACATTTGATATATAACTTTGCCTAAAATTTTTTTTTTCTTTACCTGCTTTTAAGATATCCATTATAATTCTTTCTTTACCTGGAGCTTTTCCTTTCTTCACAGATTTAGTTGTATTTATCACTTCTTCATTTAAATTTCTGACAATTTAAATGTAGTATTTATAAAAGCTTTTTTTTTTTCAAGTGTCATAGCATCGGCCGGGATGCGAACCTGCAACCCAGGCAACTGCTTGTAAGGCAGTCGTGCTGACCTCTCGGCCACCAATGCAAGACAAAAAAAATAAGCTTTTTCATGTTCTTTATTGCTATACAGTTTTTTATAGAAGTTTTCCACATATCTCATGTTGTCATCTCTTTTTTAATAATAGTGTACTAGTCAAGTTTGTATGGTCAGCTAACAAAGCTGGGGACCAAGCACAGGTTTTCAACCAGCAGTATCAGTTATGCCTGTCCTGGGTTTAAACCCTCCTTGAACCTCCTAGCCTCAGCCACATGAACAACATCCTTGATGACAAAGAAATTAACCTTCCCATATACAACGACTTAGCTCAGGGATTGAACATGGGTTTCCATCTCAGGATTTGCATGGCTCTCCTCTTTCACACAGGGCAGCTCTTCCACCCAACCTTGATTAATTACACTTATCACTGAATATCTATTAACTTACATTCTATAGAAATATATATATATGTATGTATGGAATCAATGTGCCTATTACATTCTATAGAAATATATATATATGTATGTATGGAATCAATGTGCCTATGAAAGATGGATATGAGATACTAGCAATCTACATTGTAACATAATTTATTGTATCAAATAAAACTTTATTACAATTAACATGAAATGATACATTTTGCTGATCATCACATTATAGGAGTGGTGATGATTTATACATGTCTAGTGAATTACTATAGGCTTATGTATATGTTTGCCAACCCATTTTATCTATGTTTTATAATTTATCGATATTTAATAGTAAAGAGTCTGGGTATGTGTTTGAATACAGAGGCTGAAGGTGATGAATTTGGAGCTTGAATGGCTCATTCTAAGGATATATGGGATAATAGTAATACTATCTGTAATCACCGAGGCCAATGGTTTCTTACTAAGTAATGGATCAGCTTTTTTCACAATCTGGAGTGGAGTGGTTCGGATTGTATAGTGGATGTCCTAGTCTGCAGAGATCTATCTGCTCCTAATCATAGGCACATCTAACTCTAGAGAACTAAGAGCCAAGTAAGTGCTAAAATCCAGGATTTGGGGTCGTAGGAACTCTCCAAACAAGACCTGGACCAGGATGTATCCAGAGATCAAGCTCCTGGGCACCTGGCTAGCAGTCTGCTTATGCAGTTTGACCAAGAAAATAAGAGAAACCACATTTGTAGATATACCTAAATTAATTAAACCAAAGCCCTGCAACTATCAGCTAGTAATATATATTAATTCAAATACAGACTTATTCAGGGTCCATGGTTTATTAAGTAAGGGTTTCAATTAATATTCTACCCTCCAACCACTACAATAAGATCTAGCTATCTATCCACTCACAGGTATAATTATATTTATAGTAGCGATACTTCTCCATACTCTTTAAATATCTAAGGATTATATATATATATACAGGATAGGCGGACAATCTGCTTAGCTGTCGAAGAATTTTATTTCATAAATCTAATCCATTATTTCTGTGGATAACACTTATATCTACACATCTTTATTAGCTTTAACAGAGTTGTGGGCAGTGCATTTACGTATATACAAAAAAATAAAAGAATCTCTTTTATTAATATTTTAAGAGACCTGGTTACAATGAAAATATTTTCTTATTTTATTTCTGCCCTTATTATTTCTGATTGTTCATTAATGAGAAAATCATTAGCACACAATTTATAATAATATATTTCATCAGCCTCACGGTTATTTATATATTAGATAGAACTTAAGAATCTATTTACCCTCCTTCCGACCGATGGTATATTATATAACAGTATAATTAATCTTTGTAATGATGGAAGGGGGGGGTTCAAAACTTTGCGCTGAGACTCTAGCCAATTGAAATTTCGTTAATCTTATTTGTCAAAAAAATCATGTAATAATAATGTATCTTCTTGCTTCAGCCACACTCAAGGGGTTTGGAGAGCCAAGAAGTAGCGTAAACAACTTTTACAGTTTAAATCGTGTTTACCTCCATCATATAAATGATAATCAAAAAATATAACATAAAATAGATAATTAACACTGCTAAATTAAACATAACTCTAGATCAGCAAAAGCGGACTTAATAAATATATATAACGACTTATATGGATTATACAGGCTAAGACCAAGTAATAATAGCAGTCCGTAAAATCATTGTTTAAACCAAAAAAATAAATAAATCAATAAAACTAACTTTCAGTGATCAAAGTTAAATCTAAAGTCATTTAAAATTTTTTTAAAAAGAGTACGTGTATTAAAACATATACTCGGTTTTATTTAAATAGGTCATTTTAATTTTTTGTTTATAGAATTGATTTAATTTAAAATAGTTTACTTTCACCGCTTTTTACTTTTTTTTTCCAAATTAATTAAAAACAAGAAAAGTGTTGATTACATTCCTGTCACTTATTTTTATCAGTTCTAATTTAATTCTAAGAAGTGGAGATTTAATTGTTGTGTTGTTGTTTTAGTTCAAATAATCCCTGGTTGGAATACCTAAATTAGATTGAGTGGGAGATTAAGATTTGCCCTGCTTCAGGTGTAGAATTCAAAAACAAGAACAAGTTTTTGCGGGAAATTGAGTGTGGGTATAAATAACCCCAAAAATTTCATGCATCAGCTAGAGAGCCTTGACCAAGCATATGCTCCATATTCTGATTAATCTGTGGAACTTCATACCAATAGCAGTTCGGACACTTAAGATATTTGCCTTCAAGATGTCAACAAATGCTGTTATACATATTAGGAACAATAAGATGCATCGCTAATTTAAATAAGGACGAGCCTCGGTCTCTAGGCTATTCTTTCGTGATGCCATAAAACTCTGACATAAGCCGGATTCCCAATTTGCCTCGACACTTGCCTCTGTCATAAAGAGAAGTCACCTGAAATATGAACTTATTAAAAGTGCACACTCTTTAGAAAACTACTTGAACTCTGCCTTACCGTAAGGTAAACTTTTTCTTATTCTTGTCAGGGTAAATAAAGTGTGTCTAATTAAATCTCCGCTCAATCTAAAATAAGTGTAATATATAAAGCTTTATTTATTAGTTAATATCACATTCATCATCTGTATTTACTTTTTCTCGTATTTAAAGTGTGTCTTGGAATCTTAGTTTTAAGATTCCAAGTTTGTTTTCAATTTTCGTTTATCAGAGGGTGTGTTGTGAGTGTATAATTTTATTTGTTTAATATATGTCTAATTATTTCATTAACTATTGCTAAATGCTTTGGCAGTTTTCGTAAATTTTTTATTTACTCACCTGCCCTTAGGTCAGGGGTCCCCAACCTTTTTGCACTTAAGAGCACATTCTTTAATACTGGTCAGGTGGCATGCACCATTTATTTTTTTCAACCAAATGGTGGGCACCATTTATTTTTTCAATGTAAATTTATAGTTGGATATTATTAATAATACACATAATGTACAAAAAAATATTTATTTCAAAAATAAAATTTTAACATATAATTAACATTTATATTTTTATGCTGTAAAAGTATAGTATGCCCTACAATTTGATTATAATATAATACAATAATTTATAAGAAATTTTAAAAATTAAATTTATTTGTATCAGATAAATAATTTTTTACCATGTTCAGATAGTGGCGGGCACACGTAAAATGGTCTGCGGGCACCATGGTGCCCGCGGGCATAGGGTTGGGGACCCCTGCCTTAGTTGTAAAATAATTAATTTTAAACATGTTTAGTTTACGCTTTTTGCTGGCTATTTATCGGGTTTTTTGTTCTGGTTTTCTGAAAGTAGAGATTTTTTTCTAGATTACGTGAGATCGTAATCAAATATCTTTTTGCTGTCTTGCATGTGAAATCTACCATGTTTGCTTTAAAAGTAGTGTTACGTGCAGCAGTCCTGTGGCGTTGTAATGTCAGTAGTTTAGAATGCTACTGATTGATCATCCGCGCTGGTTTCGTTGATTTCCTACAAGACCGTAACTGATTTCATATCTCTGAATCAGGAAGCTATAGTTGCTATTTTTGTGTGTGTGTGTGTGTAATTTTATAAATTGCCAGCAGGAAGACATTATCCTATTCATTTCTTTTAATTTTAGCTGAGAGAATTTTGCTGCCAAGATGTTTGTTTTCATGTTGGCCGCACTTTCTGATAAATATGCGTATTGAAATCTAAGTCACTTTTGTATTTGTGGCTAGATTTCTTTATTTTATTGTCCAACTTTTAATAAAAAATTTAAAATATGTTTAAATTTATTTGGCTGATGTTTGTCTTGGTACTTTTATTTCTCAATTGTCTAAACAATATTTAAGATCTCTTGTTTCTCCCTGAGTTTAGTTCGGCACATTCAGGTTCGCATATCCTGTCCACCCTTAAAATAAATGTCTAGTTCAGATTTTTGGACTAGTGGTGCACTTGTGGTCAGTATATGAGAATCCAAAATCTTTCATCCGTTACAATAGTTATCAGGTTGGTTGCCAGCATTCTTGTAAGTTTCTTTCAAGGTTGAGGGGCAATGAGAATTGTTTCTTCTTACATTCTTTTGCTTAAGAAACCACTCTGGATGCCCAGCTCCCCGCTATGATACCCCAGAGAAGCTGACACCACAATTTATTATATATTTGACCAGCCTCGACAGCCCCATGGTTATTTATAAATTAGATAGAACTTAAGAATCTATTCACCCTCCTTCCGACCGACGGTATATTATATAACAGTATAATTAATCTTTGTAATGATGGAGTTTCAAAACTTTGTGCTGAGATTCTAGCCAATTGAAATTTTATTAATCTTATTTTTCAAAAAATCATGTAACAATAACAGCATCTTCTTGCTTCAGCCACACCCAGTGGGGTTTGGAGAGCCAAGAAGTAATGTAAACAACATTTATAGTTTAAATCATGTTTCCCTCCATCACATAAATGATAATAAAAAAAAGTAACTAAATAGATAATTAGCACTGCTAAATTAAACATAATTCTAGATCAGCAAAAGCGGACTTAATAAATATATATAACGACTTATATGGATTATATAAGATTAGGCAGGCCAAGACCAAGTAATAATAGTTATCAAATTAGTTGCCAGCATTTTTGTAAGCTTCTTTCGAGGTTGACGATGGTTTCTTTTTATCCTTTTTTGCTAATGGAACCACTCCAGATGCCTAGCTCCCCGCTATGATGACCTGAAAAAGCTGACACCAATCTACTCACGCATTTTTGTAGGCACTATGTACATTGTTTTCTATATTGTGTAAGGGTGTGATGAAAGGTCTTTCCTTTCCTGTTACTATGCTCCTCAAATAGTTCTCTCAAAATTTGAATAGCTAAAATTACTAGGTAATAAGTATAATATAGAGACTAATAATAATGATGAATGATTTTTTTTTTCTCTGTTCTGTATTATATTTAACAATGCCTCTTTCTTATATATCTTGCCTTTTTATCTATTGTGAGTTTTTCTGACATACTGATAGGTTTTTCTCTTAAGTGTGTTCCATCAGTGGGTGCATTCCTGAGTGCTTCTTTGTCATCAGTTGGACTTCTTGTGCATTCTTATTTCCTACTACAATGCATTTACTCTGTACGTGTGTTAAACTGCAACTATTCTGGTAATGCCCGAGGGATACAACACTATTTTACTTTTCTTAATGACTTGCAATCATTCTCCCATTGTTTATTCCTTTTAAGATTTTCTCTGATTTTTTCCTTTTTATTAATTTTACTAACATTTTAAATTGGGCCGAAAATTTTTATAAATGAAATCATTTTCTTTCTACTTAAGATTACTTGGCCTGATTAAATACTAAACTTATAACATTTTCCCATTCGTAATTGCACATACCCACATGCTTATTTGTAAGATATGTGGGTTTGTTTATTAAATTGTTTATACACTGGGAGATAGGTTTGAACTTAACCATCATGAAGCAAGTATGCTGATAGATATGTACCGCTTTAATAGTTTCATTTTTATTTTTTATTGCAGAAATAAGTTTTCTACCAATACTAAAATATTGTTTTACACTTTTGATACTTTTATTCTCTTCTCTAGTTGTTCTTGTTAATTCACAATTATATTTTATTATATCATTATTAACTCTTTTTAATACTATTTTAAAAATTTTTAAATATTCAATCCTTCTTAATGGATCATTTTTATATATTTTCATATTTCATTTAATTTTACTGGTCAATTGCTGCTTTTTTAATACTATCTTTGTTCATTCTTAATAATGTAATAATAAGAAAAATGTAAACTTCCCAATTATATAAGTCATGTCTAAATGCCTAAAAGGCAGATATTGGTGAGACTAACAACAGATAATAAGATAATCATAGCCAGCAAGTTGAATGAGCACAATTGGAAAATGTATGTGATAAATATTTAAATTTATGCAAAGTGGGTTGGAGAGTCCCCTTTTTGGAGAAAGAGAAGCATACTTCCTTCTGGTTTATATGGGTGTTATTAACTATAAGCCATGCTTCTTTAACTTTACATTTAGAGTCATGATGGTCTATACAAGTGATGGTGGTAAAAGACAGTTTGAATATATGGTCGCTGAACCATTGATGTTCCAAAAAGATAGAATTGTATTCAGATTTGTTCAGAGCTCTTTTGTACAAGTAACAGTGCTGAGAGATGTGAATGGAGAAAGAGGCGCAAGATTTGCCATACTATATAGCGCTGCAGCTGGTTTGAGGGCATGTGCTTTTATACACTGTGAGGAGTTTGATCAGAGGGTAAGCGGTCTTTTGAGTTATTTATTAGTCTATTAGTTGAAGGGGGTGAATGAAAACTTTGCTTGAAAGAATGAGAGAAGGTTTTGACAAAAATTTTAGTAGTTCATTTAAGAAGTCTCGGAATATCAACTATGAATACTATTTTTCTTAATAATTTTTGTCTCTAGTTTTGCATTGACATACTTCTGTTGTTAGTCAAAATATAATCAAATTCTGCTGAATCTTCATTTGGATGTTTCCTTGTCCATTTTCATTTGGCATTTTTCTCAAAGAAAGAATTCATAATATAAAGTTTTACTTTTTCAGCAAACTCCAAAGTCTTTTATGTTTTCTCTTGTTTCTATCATCATAACCAAACTTGCCATTTTGCTTTTACTTTTCAATTATTTACAGTTCTATCACTAAAGTCTTTCATGACAAATTTAAAATGGTGTTTAGTCTGATCAAATGCCTTTTGTGCAACTATATAAAAATACTCTACTTTTTTATTCCAATGTGACCTTGATGCATAAACTTGAACTATTTTCATTTGGTAACTTCCAATAAATTGAATAACTAATCAAATCATCAACATCCATACTTTTCTTCCACTTTTTTATTTATAATAAATCCTGCTCCACTTGTGTTCCCATGCATTTTTTATATAGTAATATGTCCACTTTTTAAATCAATTGTCTAATCAACTTTTTCTTCTAAATTTGCAGTCCTACAATATTCCATTTAATATTGGATAGTTTTTCCAATTCTTGCTGTCTTTCTTCACTTGAAAGTGACCTGCAGTTGTAAGTCCCTAAATAAAAAGTGTCATCAAATATCAGTCTAGATCCACAACCAGGGGGTTCTTAGCACCCTTTATCTTTGGCAACTAATTGCTGCTTCAGTTGCTGATTCTGCAACCTCGAATAAGAACAATAATTTAGTTTTATCTGTCATATTTATTTTAAAGAGTTCATTCAGACACACATTTGTTCTACCTTCAAGAAAACCCCACTGATAGTTTAGTAAGAGTTATTAAGCAACTGAGAAAGAAAATCCATGGTATTTCCAGTAAGGATCCAATAAACTCACCTTCTGGCTGTTGCATTTTTGTGAATAAATAGCTACAACAGCAAGAATATATGAAGTGGACATTTATATGTATTCTAAACTAATATAAGTTTAATCATGAGTAATTATAAATGAGAAACTTTCTCTTCCCTATGACATATCAGCAAAATTTGTACAATTCAGTTGTCAGTTAAAATATCAGGCACAGAATAGGATCAAGTACTGAGTTAAGCATGATCAGTAAGGGTTGATTTATGTAAGAATAATCTCTAAGCACAAGTGATTCACTCGCCTCTTACTGACGATGTACTCTAAAAATGAACAGCACAGGTTTCAAGGTTAATTTCTTTCTACATAATTAAAATATACACTGACAAATCTGCTAATTCTGTTAATGATGTATTACAGCTTGGAGTTTATAAATTCATTGAA
Source organism: Epiperipatus broadwayi (assembly GCA_028023455.1). Taxonomy (NCBI): domain Eukaryota; kingdom Metazoa; phylum Onychophora; class Udeonychophora; order Euonychophora; family Peripatidae; genus Epiperipatus; species Epiperipatus broadwayi. The sequence continues at coordinate 5,986,593 of JAQFVV010000035.1, read as the reverse complement.
AATAGTATAGATACTACCTTTAAAAAAGATGTAGTGCTAAATGGTTCAATAAATAATTTGTAGTTGTGAGATACCTTACATAACAAAATTATTCTCTTAATTAAAATGCTCAATACTTGATTCATACATTTTTACTGCAATTATTAAAACTTGGAGTATTCTAAAAAAGATAGAGCTAGAATCAAAATTTAATATGAAATTTTAACAATTAAAACTGCTCACGTATATTAAGTAATTTTAAAATAAATAAAAAATCACATAATTTTTCATTATTTACATGAAAATAATTATAAAACAAAAAGTTCTCTGCAAAATAATAAAGTATTTTTGCATCATATCTAATCTTAAATTACCAGTACTGTCTATAATAATAATAATAAAGGCATATATTTGTTGTTCGGGAATTCATAGTACTTTCAACAATTTAGCATGAAAGAAAAATTGGCATGTTCTATGTTATGATAATTTTTAACTTGCTGTCATGCTTATGGTATTATTACACTGTTAGCTATCATTTAACTAGTTAATGGATCCTATTTTTTAAAATTGTTACCACTCTCTTTTGCTTCTGTTATTTTATAATAATTTTCTTTATTTTTCAAGTCAAATATTATTTTCTTAATTCAATATTTACATCGTATCATTGTTTTGATTTGGATTTTATCCAATACTAAATGATTTTCTTTTTTTTGTTTATATTTTGGTTATTGTCAATGTTCTTTTACCAAGTCTGATGATTTATTTTAATTTTTTATTATTGTTCCATTTAATATCTATCATCGTTGTTATTTATTTATTTATTTTTGTTTAGTGGAAATGTGCTTTATTATAAATAAATTTATTTTTTTAAACAGTTAAATGACTACACAAGTAGAACTTAGTCTTAATACCTAAAAAAAATTAAAAGCTACACCTTGAAGGTACTCGTACATAAATATAAACTTTTCCTAGCTGTTAGTATTGTTTACTAATTAGATTAACAGCTTTCATTTCAAAGTACTTTAGATTAGCCTATATAAATGAACATAGGTAAAAGGATAAGATGGTCCATTCTTATTTTTTCAAATATTCTCTTGTACTTTGGATTGAGAGTATTTCATGTGATCAATACACTAGCATTGAATTGTTAATCTAATTTATATATGTGTGTGTGGGTATTGTGTTTGTGTACAAATACATATATATATATATATATATATACAATTAAAACATTTTAGATAGTTGTAACCTTGACATCAAGCAGATGAACCGAAATTCTGACAGCAGCACTGATGATTATGAAAACAGACTTTCCAAAGAATTTCCTAAGCATAATTGGTTACCTCACAAACTCCAGAAGAATGGTTATCTTGAACAAACTAACATAAATGAAAAAAACAATGTTGGAGAATGTAAGCAGCACACAGACAATTTGAAACTAAATTCCAATCATTCCTGTGATACTAAACTTTCTCTAAATGAAGATAATTGTAGTAGCATTAAAGATGAGAGAAGAAATCATTCTCTTTCAACAAAATTTCACTACTGTAAGAATGGACACAATAAAATCAAACTACCTGACAATTTAAGGTAAGTAAAGTCTTAATTTATTATTCAATATTGCAAATTTATTATGCTCTAACAAATTTGTGTGGCTAGATTTTATTGATCGTACATTGTATGATTAAATTTTTTATTTTGTTGTCAAAGAAAATTAATGGTTTAATCATATTTCTTTAAATTAGTGTTTATCTTGACATGTCCTGATTTGGTATTCAAATTCAGCGTGGATCTATATTTTTTAGATATGTGAGGATTTTCCTAGTTCAAGATTTTACATTTTGTCTGTAATTAAATAGACATTTAGTACATTGCTATTTTAATCTAAGATTAAAATTAGACAAATAGAATCAATCAGGTAAATTCCAATATGCTTATCATAATCAAAAAATAATTAAAACATGATGCTATCTTTATTATTGCAGTTGAGTCACTATTTATTTATTTATTTACAAGTGCTGAATCTTATAATTTAGCTTTACAAATACAAATAAAATTTCGAACAATTCCTAAGACAATTAATTATGTTATTACAGATTCAAATATAAATTACAATACTTTTGACAAGATGTGCTTGACATTTTCCTTCATAGTTGAACTTTTGCTCACAGTTTTACACCTTTGTCCAATATGAAAGTATATTATTTTTAAGAACTTTTGATCTAGATTTATATTTTTATTATCTACAGAAAGCATACAAATTTATGTTTTCAGTGAAATAACTGCTGCATAAAAATACAGAAGATAGTCTGAATCTTTTACCACTCAATTAAGAAATATAAAAAAAAGCATTCAAATTCAATCACCTTCACAAAACTTATGTTCATTTTTCATCATGAAACTGGAGACATACATAATTATTTGAACAAATTAATAATTATTCAGCCAGATTAAAACTTGACCGGATGCAGAGCTGCTTGATAATGTTTTTATAGTATTATTAACTTGGAAATAGACTCTAGGCACTGTACCTGAAGATGTACTCAAAAGCACTAAACATCACATGATCACCATCTCTTATATTAGGACATAATTGTTATTGAGCTTAGAGTGAAAATATTGTGTTTTCAATTTCATTCTCATAGTTTTGTAGTTAAGTAGAGTTAAAAGGTGGTTGCTGGAGGGTTGCATGAGATCCTAAGATCTAGGTGCAGTACTCTCAGATCCAAAGCTCCTCACTGACAAAGGTCACAAGCCAGAAACTTGACTGGGGATATTGGTTGAATAGGCATTAGATAGGGATTTTATGCACAAACCTTTTGGTATCCATTGATTATTCTGGTTGGCACAGAGTGGCACTACTGTATGGAGAGTTTTGCCTTGTTTAATGTACTCAAAAGATTAATTTACAAGTTTATTCTAGTGATTACCTATAACCCTGATGAATGCAAATTACCAGTTTTTTAAAAAAGTAAATTTCCATGCAGAGACAAAATTACTTCTAATACACCTATACCTATTTTATTAAAACCATAACAATAGATGCATTGATCTAAAATATTTCCATTTCATTTGTTAGTGGACTGAAAATCAACTACCAAACATTTTAGCTACTATGAAGCATCAATGGAGAATAATCTTAGTTATTCAAATACATCTAGGAAAGTCTTTACATAAAACATTAGCAGGCATAAATTGATTAAAGGTCTTAAAATGGCTTCATAAAATGAGAAAAGCAAAGAAACTAAATAAATAAACAAGAATTCATGATGAGTCATGTTAAGCAAGAAGAATATTTTTTATAAATACTGCTAGTTTTTTCTTCTATAGATAATGTTATATTCTATTCATATAGCATTAACAATTTAAAAAATTCCAATATTGTTCATTCTTATAGTTGTTTCCACTTCTCATAAACTGATTGTTACAAGTACTGAAAAGGTGCTACCTTATTGCACATTGTATGAAATCCACTTGACCTGCACTTACAGGTAGCTAAGTATCATCACTATAGCCTGTATTTTTTTTAAAAAAAAAGACATGGACGGACTTTATGCTTGCATTAATATTATTTTTTCAGCTTTAATGCCTTTAACATTACATCTTATGGGGAAGGGGGCACAAATACATTTCCATTTTAAAATATTTTATTATAATCAAAACCTTTAACAATTTTTTAATCTTAATGTCATAACTATTTAATTCTTAGTAATTTTCATTTCATTTAGGTATGTCAATTTTTTTAATCTTTTAGTACTTTTTTCTTTTTCCTTTGCTTGAAGAAAATCTTTTGAACATATTTGTAATTAAAACCATAACAAACTCTCCATACAGTAATACGAGTGCAATGGATGCAAGAAGGTTTGCGCATAAAATCCTTATCTAGTGTCTACTCATCCAATATTTCCAGACTAGTTTCTAGCTTGTGACTTTCATCAGTGAGAAGGCTTGGATTTGAGAGCACTGCGCCTCATTCTAAGGATCTAATGCAATATTCCAGCAGCCACTTTTTACCTTTTTTGTTAACTACAAAACTGTGATTTCAAAATGAAAACAGACAGTTTTCAATCCAAACTCATTCACTTGTATAGTTATACAGATACCAGTTCGGTATCTATATTTTGATACCTTTGATTCTTTAATAACCACAACCACCATAACCCCATGGGCACAAATCTTGCATTCATTGATTAGTATGGCTTGTACTTGGTGGCATTACTTTATGGAGAGTTTGTTATTGTTTTAACAGCTTATATAAACATAGGAAATAATGATCATTAAAACAGGCAAAACTCACTATACGTATTGCTGCACACAGCAAGCTAGAGGAATCAAGGGATGCCAGAAGGCTTATGCATAAAATCCCCATCTAGTGCCTACTTATCCAATATTCCCAGACTAGTTTCTGGCTTGTGGCCTTCATCAGTGAGGAGTCTTGGATCTGAGAGCACTGCACCTAGATCTTAAGATGTAATGCAACCCTCCAGCAACCACTTTTTATCTCCATTTAACTACAAAACTATGAGTCTTAAACTGAAAACACCTTAATGTTTTCAATCCAAGCCAATTAGCTTATATAGTCATATTTGCCTGTTTTAAAAACAGTTATACACAGCGTTTGTGGTCATGTGATGTTTATTGGCTTAAATAATGATCATGTGATATTTAGTAGTTTAATAACATTAAGTATATGCTGACAATTTTCATCATCTAATTTAATTGCTAAATATATTTCTTAAAAAACTCAAAATTTTTTAATACATTCAATTATTTAGTAATAATACGTAAATTAGTAATACACTTCTAGCAATATTATTCTTATTTTTTCAGTTGTTACTAGCCTGACCGTTGATATTACTAGCATAAGAATCGACCCAAATGGCTTTTAGATTTAAGAATACTAAATTTAAAATAGTACTGTAACTAACAGAATGCCTTACTTCATCATAGTATCACTTTAGAATTCATGAATCTAAAAATTAGTGGTTCAGTCACTGTTAATATTATTACTGGTCAGGCCAATGACATCTGAAGAAGAGTACAGAGGGATACCTCTCAAAACTATGTTATATACCAAAATACATCTCATTATTAGCGACAGTAGAACCATTTAACAATTAAACTAGATAATGAAAATAATCCAATTATATAATCACAAATTTTCAAACTTCCAGTTTTCAGTATACTGTTAAATAACAACTTTCTGATGGGGAGGGGTAATTTATATCAGATGTTTTTCTTTAATATTTTTTTTACTTTATTTTTTTAATAAATCATATATGCTGTTTGAATATAAATATTTTACTATATTTCTATAAAATAATGTTAGTTCAGTCCTATCACTCTTATAGCAATATTTTCCATTAATGGCTATTTGTTTAATGGTGGTAGCTGCTGAAAACAAGATTTTTGTATATTGAAAGGAGACTCTTTGATTCTTCTTTGAAACCTTAAACAAAGCAAGCAGGATAAATACCTAAAGTTCATTACATAGTAAACAAATGTAAATGGGGTTCTCCCTAGCACACATCAGAAAGTACGATGAATTTATTAGCTTTTTATCTCTTGGGTTTAAAATCAAAAAATATCCTCTTACTCGTCAATTTCCTGATAATTCCTAACTGAAATATCAATTAAATTTTCTTGAAGACAGGATAAATGTATGTGGGAGTTTTTTTTGGTAAAGAAAAGTTATCACAATTATGATAGACAAAACTAAATTATTGTCTGTATTCTCAAGAAGGTATAAAAGTTTTGGCCAAGAAAGTAGTTGATAGCTAAGATGACAGTTGCTAAGATTCTGGTAATTATAGATACAGATTGTTATTTGATTATGACTATTTATTACATTCAAATCTTTAATATTAAAGGGGATATTGTTTGAGTTCATGATTTGGTTGAAAAAATGGATACATATTTTACGACAAATGCACAAATGGATGGATACACAAGTAGTATAAGTTTGATTATAAATAAAAAGTGGGAGAACAATATATATATGCCACAATTACCCAAAATCAACACTAAAACAAACTAGCCCAGAAAATAAATCTACAACACAACCATTTGTTTCACTGCTACAAGCAGACTTCTCAAATGTAAAGAACTACAAAACAACAGCATATTTATATTAAACATTACCCACAATTCCATTTACTTCTCATGCACTCTTAATATTAAAAGAACTTTTAAATAAGTTAATTGTTTTAGAATCAAATTTTTAATAATAAAGATTCTTTAATTCTTTTTATTTCACTTCTCTCAAAAAAGACAAATCTTAGTTTGAAAACGCTACCTAGTGGCCCTAGGAATACAATGTTAGTTTCAGGTCCCCTATATTAGGTGGAATTAAAAAAAGATAATGAAGTTTCACTGTAATATTTTGAAGATAAACTGAGGGTAAACTCATTACCTTTAAGTGTTATTATCAAAATGAAGAAAACTTTTAGTTTCCTAACAGCAACAAAGGTTTAACTGACATCGTTGTGAAAACAAAAATGGCAGAGAACATATCAAATCGAGTGTAGAATAGAGGGGGAAATGCGAGTCAAGAAAACAGCCATATAAATAAACAACTGATGGAAGAAGAGAATCCAGTTAACAAAGAAAACACTTCAGGTGATTTGGACTATATGTCACCTAAAATATCACAAAGGAAAGAGAAAATTGAACGCTTCAAAAAGTTTAAAATTGAAAACAATGTTATCTAAAAAGCAAAACCGATTAATAAAAGTTTAAAATTGAAAACGTTATCTAAAAGCAAATCAGATTAATAAAAACTAATCTATAAAATCTAAATTTGAAACTAATGAGAGAAGTAAGTCAAACAAATTATTTAATGTTAACCAAGAATTTAAGTATGAAGAGGCATTACAATCAAAGTATGGGGTAAATATCGTTATGCAAGAGGCTTATGATAAAATATTGGATTTAACGGATCAGGATGATGAAAAATCAACTGTTTTAATGAAGTCACTTAATGAATAACTTTTAATAAGGATTGAGAAATTTAAAGAATAAAAGCAAACAATTCTATCAAGATCATAACCTCAGACAAATTCATTTGACAAACTGGATGCTAGCCACTTCAGCTAGAAATATCATTTTTGTAATGGTAAAAGAATTTTGTTGTAATATTTGAGGGCATGGGTCTGCACTCCTCATTTCTTCCACAGGGATTGATGATGGCAGCCATTGGGGGTCTGGTTTATGGGTGCGGGCTGTTGACGATTATTGCCGCTTCCGGAAAACCTGCCGGGGGGGGGAGTACAGGGTCAAAGTTTTCAGCGCCTTTTTTGCTCTGATGGGCTGCTGCACCCCCTTGATGGATTGTTTTGGGGCAGTGCAGATCTGTGCTCGTCCATGTATAGATACATATTAAGCAAAATTATACAACCCTTTTATGGATATATTTGTAATTGAGCGTATTTACATTGTAAACCTGGTCAGTAATTGTTTTACCTTGTAACATTGAACACTTTGTAACAACATGTAGCAGGTGATCAGTCACCTGTGTTTTTTTTTCCTTAATAAAAAAAAAAAAAAGACAAATCTTAGTTTCCTCAAAATTAATAAGTGTGACCTATATCTTTTTTTTTTAATTTTCTTGGCTAGTTTGTTTGAGTTTTGGATTTGGGGTAATTTTGATTATTTATTGACTAGTTTTGCTTTATGCTTTTAATGATTATATATATATATAAATCAGATTGACAAGATTAGTTATTCAAACTATTAAAAGATACAAAATGATAGTAATTCAGATATATGTCCCAAGTTCTTATTGTGATGAAGAAATAGAGGCTTTATATAAAATGCCTTTCATTAAACCAAATAACATTTTTGGAGAGATATTAATGATATAATTAGTAAATGCTAGAAAAAAATAAAGTGCTGTAGTTAAATTTGATTATAGTGATAGAAAGGAGCTTGTAAAAAAAGAAAAACTATATATTACAAATTCTTTCTTTAATACTATGCAGAAATAGACAGGGAGGTATCAAAGAATAGAATTGGATATTTTGATAAATATATTTCAAAATTGTAGTATTCTTAATGTATTCAGAACAGGAAGTAATTATTGATTAGTAAAATGTAAAATATATATTAATGCAAAACCAGAAAGACAGCAATAATAATTGATATTACTAAGTTCCAGAAACATTCCAATGAATTTAAATTAGAAACATGCAAATCTTTTTAAAATATTAAGAGATTTTGGAGATTGTTAACATTTAAATAAATCAATAACAAGATAAAATGGCGCCAAAGGAATTAATAATGAAATAAGAATATATATGCCAGGAAAAATGATAGAAAAGAATAAAAGTCTCTGAAGTATAAACAACATTTTGTTACTGAAAAAAAAATTGTTTCAGCAGTAAGAAGAAAAGATGAAATTATTATTAAAAAGAGAGATGATATGAAATGTGCTGAAGAAAGTAACAAAGAAGAAAAAATATTCCCTACAATTATTATTACTTCTAAATTAAAAAAGATAGACATGTAATTAAATCTATGAGAATGGCAAATGCTCTAGGAAGTGATGGAATTATTATTGACAATTAGAAAATTGCAGGTGAAGAAATAAAAAAATTATTGGCAAAGCTATATACTAAATGTCTAAATGATAGAGATACCAAATGATTGGAAGAATGCAGTAATAATACTGACATTCTCCCATCAGTACTATAAATAAATTTTATCAAGATAATTATAAATCATCTCCAATCAACAAAAGAACAAGCTGTATTTAAATATAATTTTAGCACAGTGAATCATATCTATGTATTGAGAGAAGTAATAGAAAAATTCAATGAATATAAGTTGTCATTATGCTTTGGATTTATAGATTTTGTAAAGGCATTTGATTTCATAAACATTATTATAGTGAAGAAAGCTTTGGATCATCAAAATATAGTATTTGGATAGTGTCATATTCTAAAAAATATAAAATGAAGTAACAGTAATTATTAAATTTACATGATGATACTAAAAAGATTAACATTGAGCAGGTATATGACAAAGTGATTCCATATTTCCAAAACGTTTTGCAAGAAATATGTGATAGAATGAAATGGAAAACTAAGGATGTAAAAGTAAATAGAGATTATTTAGGTCTTTAAATTTTGCAGATAATGTGTTTGTTGTTGTTTTTCACAAATAATGTTTCAGAGCTTTAAGAAATGTTGCAAGAGTTATCAGATGAAAGTAAAAATGTAGGACTAAGAATAAATGCTAAAACCACTAAACTATTGTTCAATGCATTTGTTCAGAAGAAAATAGTGATAATTATGAATTAAAAGAAGGTAATTACAAATACATTGATTAGATTAACATAGATAGAAATATAATAGATTAAATTCATTATAGAATTAAATTTGAATGGAGATCTTTTGGTGGAAGTAGCTTAGTATTAAAATAAAATATGCCTATGTGTTTGAAAAAGGTTTTTTAATAGATATTTTCTTATTAATATTTATAGATGTGTTTTTATCAAGTCTTACTTATGGATCTAAGATTTGAACATTTAACATCACATTATTAATGCCGATGGAAACATAATGGATGAAATTAATCATACTTGGAGATCATTTGGTAGAAATAATTTAGTATTAGAATGAATTATGCCTATGAGTTTGAAAATGAAGATTTTTTTAATATATGCTTTTTACCAATTCTTAATTATGGATCTGACACTGGGACAGTTAACAGAATATTAATATAGAGATTTCAAACCATTTAATTATAAAGTGTATATTAGAAACAAAAAAGAAATCAAAAATAATATACATGGGTAAGAGAACAACACTGGCATCATTGAAAAAATAAAAGGGTCTGGAAATGGAGCTGGTTTGGACATGTTTCTAGAATAAATGATAATAGATGGAGTTATAAAATAGATTCCTTAAAATTGTAAAAAATTTCAAGAGATAGCACATGTGAGATAGATAGGTGAAATAAGAAAAATTACTAATAATATATGAAGAGAAGTTATGGATTGAAAAAACTAGTCTTCATACTGCAGTGGATCAATAATGGTTTAAAATAATAATGATAATAATGCTCATTGGTGGTGTTTAATTATGCATGTATGCATTTTTCAGCAATTTTCTTTATGAAGGATCACTCTATTTACAGTATTCTTATGCATCTAAGCAGATGTTCTAAACTTTATAAAGTTATTAAATATTATGTTTAATATAATTTAAATAATTAATATTTTTGCATTTTCTATAGAATTTAATGCGTTGTTTTGAATAACTGATATCATCATTTAGGATTGTAATAAAAGCAAAGATCATAAATGGTTTGACAAATTAGAAGTGATTAAATTACATAAACAAGGCACATATCCATCATATACCGTATGGTAGGATTATCTTGTTAAACTATTAGTATCATAATGAGTGGTATAAAAAATATTTTCCCCAAAAAATTACATTTGCTGTATATGTGAACATTAAATAATTAGGAAGCTATTTAATAGTCTTCTTACTGAAGTGAACAAAAAAATGTTAATGATATAAAGATTGAAGATTAAACAGAGAAACAATGATGGTTGGTAATTCTAAAGAATATGACTGTTTATCTTTATGAAAGCTGACAGAAGTGGCCAAGCTATTGATGAGATTCCAAGGCTAATCATAATCCAAAGAAAATCTCTTAATAAAAATGTTTTTTATTATCACTAACATGGAAAATGTTTATATGTTGATGAAATGATCCTATATTATTAAAAGAGGTCATCTAGGACCTACTTAGCTACATATACTAGGCTTTTTCTTGTGTTAGATGCTAATGAATAAATATACATTTATTTTTAAATTTATATTTGTCTGAATATGAAAAAATATATATATTAAGAGTAAGCCTGTATTTATTTCATCTTCATGTTATAACTTTCTAGGACAAAGTTACTTTGATTTTTTTTTTTTTTTAAAGAAACTAAATAAGTAAAAATGTAACAAATAATTAACATGATGGCTTAGTTTTTCTTTAATTGTTTTATAGTAATAATATTTAAGTTTTTATTTCTTTTTTAATTTTTATTTATAAATATTTAATTAATAGAATTAACAAAATAATAGGTAGTAGAGTTTGGTCTATATTTTGTAATAGTAATAATATATTGGTTTATTGTCATATGCATTCAAGTTGAAAAAAATGTCAATTCTCATAAGGGTGAATTTTGCAATGGTGAAATCTTGTCCTACTATGTCATTATTGGATAGAATATTGTATATCAATATATAATGAAAGTATATATTGCTTTTTATTGTGAGACTAGTAAATACTATAATATTGAAAAATTTATTTTATATTTATCTACTGGATAATTGATGTGTAGTTCATTTCTTTGTATTCTTATTTATAATTGTATCTAAGCACATGTGCATGCACACACACACATATATATATATATATGAAAAATTAAATCTCATAATAAAAAATAATAATGAATATAATGGTGATAATCTATTTATAAAAAGTATTATAATCCATATAAGTACTTTCAGTTAATCACTTAACCTTTTTCAACTATCATTTAAATTCAAATATAGCAGAAGTAAACATCATCAAGTCATATCCCAAGATAAACTAAATCTGTAAATACAATAACTTGTAATTTAAAACTTTAAATAAATTGCCAAAGCTGTTTCAGATCCTGCAATTTATTTACTATTTAATGTTTTAAATTAAAAGATTATTTACACATGTTGTTTGCATTTTATACTAATTTTATATACATCTGTTTCCAGATTTGTTTATATATATTTCAAAGTGTTTTAATCTGTTCACGATATATTTTTATGGAAGATTTTTTTGTTCAAGGTTAATTAATGGGTTTCCAACTCTGTCTTGATTAATTTACAACAATATTAGAATAAGTTGATTTAAATAAAATGACCAGTTCTTTCTAGATAGTGATTGTTTAACATTATGTCAACCAAGTTATAAGTATTAATGTAAGACAATGAGGTATTGCATTTGCAGGAATTAGTTTCCTGCCAATGTAGCTGAAGGTGGAAGTTTCTTGAAATATATTACATGATCACCATTCTTATGCTTGCTTATAACTCTTATTAAAACAGGCAAAAACTCACTATACGTATTGCCACACTGCAAGCTAGAGTAATCAATGGATGCCAGAAAGGCTTGTGCATAGACTCCTCACTGATGAAAGCCATAAGTCAAAAAGTAGTCTGGGGATATTGGATGAGTAGGCACTAGATGGGGATTTTATGCACAAGCCTTTTGGCATCTATTGATTACTCTAGCTTGCAGTGTGGCAATACGTATAATGACTTTTTGCTGTTTTTCTTGAAATATATAGATACTGCAGTGTAATTTGTTAACTTTTCATATCATTAACTTGACTAGTAATGTTCTATGCACAATAATTGAGATATCTCTCTAAAATGAAATAAATAATTTATCAATACTTTAAATACAAGGAAATTAAAGTGATATTAAATGTTTCCAGCATTAAGCACTCTTTTCAACTGTCTTTCATGTGACTTACAATTAATTTTTCATTGTTATTCTAATCATTTAATATAGTTATCCTCTTTTTTATAAATTGTAAATGAATTGCTGCATTAAAAATAACCAATCTTTATTGGTAAACTTTTCCTTCATAAAGGATATGTTACAATAATTAATTATACATGTTCACACACATGTATACACATAATCAGGGTTTGTGTGTATATATAATCAAAATCACAAGATCTACACATTTAATAATTTTCTAAGCAATATTCTTTTTTCCATTTATTATTTTGTTTTAGAAAATGTTTAAAACTCTGTTCGTATTGTATGATCTCGTGCTGCCGAGAAAAACGTGAGTCAGATTCACCAGCAACTTCTTTAGATGTTGAAGAAAAAGCAAAGACAACAAACAACACAAATAATGAGACATGTAAAGAAATCAAAGATTCTCCAGAAAACCAAACAAATCGAAAAATTGGTATGGGTTCACAAAGTTTTAATTAATTATAAGTTGTCATATAATAATAAGCATTATACATGATTACACATTTTTTAAATATGTTGTATTTTCATAGGTGAATAATATGATTTTAAAGAACTTTTAGAAAAAGCAAATTTTCTATCACATTAAATCTTTATTTTAGTATTAAATTTTTTTAAATAATTATGTACCATAGCAAAAATACATAGCCTAACACAAACAACTTTTCATATTTATATATATATATATATATATATATATATATATATATATGAAAAGTTGTTTGTATATATAAGGATAAAGGAAAGAATATGCAATAAAGGATTATCAGTAACTTATGCACAATAGAGCTGTTTTTAATTTAAATATTCCTGAATTGTTTTATAGATTCTAGTATATATCCTAGTTGTTGACTGCAAATACTTTAATTTTTATTGAAATATTTAAAATTTTACTATAACAACTTATTTTCTTATGCTCATTATACAGATGACCAATTCCTTGGACAAAGTTTTTTAAAGTTACTTGCTTTTAAAAATAATAGCAGTGTGTGTAATATATTAACAATCAGTTCACTACAATATTTTAAATAATTATTGAAACATAGCTCCAACAGAGTTTTATTGATAAGTGCAGCAAGAGAAAGCATTTAAAATCTATTTTGCTGTACTTATAACAATAAAAACTTGTTTGAGCTATTGGTACTTTCCCTATATTGCAAATTTGTAATAAAAGCTTAAAAAGCGAAGTCCACACATCATAGTTGCTTTATTGATTGTTTTAGTCTTATATATATATAAATTTAAATATTTGATTGTTATTATAACATCTCAATCTTCTTAGCATACTTTTTTAATGAAATAACATTTGTTAGAAAATATGCTTTTAGATGATTAAAAATTCCCTAGAGGTTACTGCTAATACAAACTCAAATTGTTTAACTGCTGTTTTGTTTGCCGTAGGAGTAAATTACCACATTTTTTCAAACAAATATTTTTAAGCAAAAGTCCATAGCGTATGTAATTCTTCAAAAAAAAAAGAAGAAGAATATTATGCAATATTCATTAAGATTGGTGCAATATTTTTTGAGTTGTTAAGTAACAAATATACAACAAATAAACTTTCAAATATATAAAACAGGTAAGGATTTGAAATTTTGTAATAAATAAGTCTGAAATATTTTCTAAATTGTATATCTATTAATGAGGAAAACTCTAAATTAATTTTAAACATAATTTAAACTCTTGGTTAACTCTAATAAATGACTGACTAATTATTGGTATTTGACTGCTTTTTATCATGAGATCTCATATTCTAAATTCAAATAATTTCATTGTGTCTACTTGTAATAATTCTTTGTTTAAAAACTTTTAAAATCCACTTCTATACACTTCAATATAATGCTTTTTATTTTTTTTCACTAACAGTTTTGTCTGATTCACAGTCATCATCAGAACTAAAAAAATAATACAAATATTAAAATTTATATGTACATACAAATGATAACATATCCCCATACATATACAATAAACATACATGTAGGACATATACACATATATGTATTAGTTCACACATATAATTGTACTAATAACCAACAAAATTAAATTTTTATCCATTTTTAAAACTTTTTTCTCAAAACTAAATTGTAATATATGCAATTATATAGGTATATATATTAATAATTTATATTAGTCATTTATTAGACTAGAGATTATCCATTTAACGAATATTATTTCTGAAGTAAAATATTCATTAAATGGATAATCTCTAGTCTAATGAATGACTAATATAAGTTATTAATATACTTCCATCAAGTGGTTTGTGTCGAAGTTGCGAGGGAAGTAAGTTTGACACTTGTCAGCTAAACTATAATAATTCCCCATCTGTATATACTGAACAGTGATAATAATATGTATAAGAGAATGTGATTGGGCCAACTGATGAGTGCTGGTTCAGCATGAAATTATCTTGAGGATCATACATCTTTTTCACTTGTCTTTGGTCATATGTTTATGATTACATACACCTCTCCACAAGATATTAAAAGTAAATTGAAATTAGTCCCTACCTTGTGTGAAAGTGGTGTAGTGAAAATTACACTGCAGAAATAATATGGGTAGATATGTTTATTATATATTGTAATGGTATGGAAAAATAGGTGTACCTGGGGTGATGACACTCATCATTATCAACTCCAGTTAATAAATCAAATTTAAATATACAATTAAATATGAAAGGAAGAAATAGCCTAGGGTGAACCTAGATGATGAAAAATTATCATCATCAATCCCAGTCAATGAATCAAATCCAAATATACAATGAACATAATGAATAGGAAGCATGAGAGATCAGCAAAAACACTAGAGATAACTATAAGTTTACTAGCATTACAGACAATAATAATAATTAAAATAATAATTCATCATCATGAATGAGCAAAAGATAAAATCAATAATCAACTTTGTGACTGGATTTGAAAATGGTCCACTATAGACCAGAATATAAAATGAAAGTAGAAGCAATCATGGAAGTGTTTGTTGGGAATGAATATAAGTACTGGTATGGTAAAGTAGAAAAAGTAGAAAATAGGGTTTTAAGTGAGAATATTCAGAAAAATAAAAGTAATAGAAAAGTAGGAATTAATAAAAGTGTAAAAGAGATGAAAAAAGCATGCAGAGAATATAAATGTGCTATTAAAAACAAAAAAAGTGAAAAAGATGTTAATATTAAATGGGAAAACTATTTTAAAACAAAGAAGTAGGGCAAAATAAATAATTATAGAGAGAAAATAAAATTAAATAGTAAATTATTGGAAAATATTAATAAAATTGGAAGACATGGGAGTAAAAAATTTTGGAAATATATTAAAAGATGGAATATAGGGGAGAAAGAAATAGTATTACTAAATGAAAAGAAAAAAGAGTGTACCTCTAGAGAAGAATTAGAGACAATTAAATAAGTTTGTAATGGATATAAAAAACACGTTAGATGTGATAGCAGACATAAAAGCACATAGTGATGGGAGTATTAGCTTTACAAAAAATGGATTGAATAGAGACAGGGAAGAAGTTGAAAAATGAAAAGATAAAAGACTTAGATAGATGGGGAGCAGAAATGGTGATGAATTTGGAAAATAGGGCAAAATCAAATCTATTATCATGTTTTAAATAAGATGGCAGAATTTCCAGATAGCTGAAATAATACAAAAATGTGACTAATGCTTAAAGAAAATGGTAAGGATCAATAGAAGGCTAAAACAATTATAAACCAATAGTGATAACATTAGTGTTATATAAAGTTTTTGCATATATGGCAGCTGGAAGGATAGCAAAATGGATGGAAAAACATAATATAGTGGAAGGAATGTCAGGAAGTTTTAAATTGGATAGGCATATGGGAGATAATTTATCTGTAGTTACACAACTTATAGATATGAATAGGAATAAGGTAGATAGTTATATATCTTCTTTATAGATATAGAGAAGGCATATGATAGAGTATTTTGGTTAAGTTTAATAAATTTGAGAATGAATGGAGCTTTAGTGGATCTTAATAAGAGATTATATGAAAATAATTACTATACATATCAATTAGGAAATATAGAATCATTTAGAGTTAAAAGTGTGGTTGGATTAAGACAAGAATACCCTATGTCATCTATTTTGTTTTTGTTATATTTGAGAGATAAATAAAGCAATAGAAAAACCAGGAAGGTGGATTGAGATGCCATTAATAGATGGCAAGGGAGTGTGTACAATATCAGGTTTTTTTATTTGGTGACGATATCTTCTTGTGCACAGAAAGTAGGAAAGATATGGAAGATTATACTGAAGACATACACAAGGGTAGGTAGAGATTGGGGATTAAATTTAGGAAGAAAAATCAAAAGTAATGATGATTAATACTGGAGAAAGAGAAGACAAAGAATTTGTATTGGGGAATATAAAGTTAAATATGGTGAATAGATATAACTACTTGGGAATTATCTTAAGTAATAACAGAAACTGCTTGGATTAATGGGAGAAAAAATTGATAAATGAAGCAAAGAAAATAAAGGTACTGATAAAGAAATTGTAACAGTGTTTTCATATAATAAATAGAATGTAGCTAGAATTGTATGGAAAAGAGTGGCAGTAGCAGAGTTAACTTATGGTAATGAGTTTATGTGTTGGTCAAGATGTGTTAGATTACTTATAAAATGTACAAAGAGAAGTAGGAAGACATGAATTAGATCCAGATGTGTGGATGGCAAAGGAGGCAATTCTATGAGAAAGGAGATGGTCAAGTTTTTATATAAGAGATGCAAAAAACAAAATGAAAATATTTAATAGATTGTAATTTATGGATAGCAAGACAATGGCCAAAATATTCAATTGGGTACAATTAAAGGACAGGCAACAAGATGAATGAGAATATATTACAGTATGCAGAAGATTTGGGCAAACACTTGTGTCAGAATATTTGTACAAAAGGTGGGATGATTGTGTTAGGAGGATTGTTGATTATTATAGTGGCAAAGATGGGATAAAAGAATAGATACATTAATAAAAAATAGGGAGTTGGAGAGATGGAGAACTAGTATGGAGAGTAATAAGAGTTTAAATATATATATATATATAAACAGAATATTGAGTATGCGTTAATTCATGATAGTAGCAAAGCAAGTAGTTTACTGTTCAAGACTTAAACAGGATAGTTATCAGCAAGGTAATATACATATAAATGGAGAAATGTGGAGTGATTTAGTCAGAAAGTTATGTAAGGGAGGAAAGGTAAAATATTAGCCATCTGCTAATTGAATGACAAGCAGAAAGGGTATAAATAATGTAGTTGTGGGAAAATAAATATAAACAAAGTGGGTTCTTGGTTTTTATGCTAAGTTTAGAAGAAGATAAGGTGGATCTAGATATAGAGGCTATAGAATGTACAAGTATGATGTTGTGGAAATGGAATGGAGCAGGATAGAGAAGAATGTGGGATAGGGTAGGGATCCCCAACCTTTTTGCACTTCAGAGCACATTCTATAATATTGGCCAGGTGGCGGGCACCGTTTATTTTTTTCAACCAGATGGCAGGCACCATTTATTTTTTCAACATAAATTTATAGTTGGATATTGTTAATAATACACATAATGTACAAAAAAATATTTATTTCAAAAATAAAATTTTAACATAATTAACGTTTATATTTTTACGCTGTAATAGTATAGTATGCCCTACAATTTGATTACAATATAATACAATAATTTATAACAAATTTTAAAAATTAAATTTATTTGTATCAGATAAATAATTTTTTATCGTATTCGGATAGCGGCGGGCACACGTAAAATGGTCTGCGGGCACCATGGTGCCCGTGGGCATAAGGTTGGGGACCCCTGGAGTAGGGAATGGAAAGGGTATATAAGATGGCTAACAGCTTTCTCTAGGCGAAATGGGGGAGAGATTTCTGACTTGATAAAGAAGCCATAGCATATCGCAGCTATTTGATAAATGGAATATTTTTTGAAAATTTAATTCTCTAAAAATATGTAATACTAAAATACAAATTAATTGTAAATTATATATTTTTAAAATATCTTATTTATTATAATTTGCATTTTTTTTTAAAATTTTAAAATGGACAAAAAATAATGTCAGTTGTAATTGTTGAGTTTCATGAAATATAATACTAATGGACAAATTGTAAATTACATTCTTTTATTTTTCATAAAGGGAAATGTTATACTTAATACAAAATACAATAAAAAATGAATTGAGTTAGTAACAAAATATAATTTTAAAAAAGGTAAAATGAATTATTTTTTTTTTATTATTGGGGATAAACAGAGCAAATGTCCCTAAGAAAGACTAAAAAAAAAGCCCAGTTCACCATTATTTTATGGAGAATCATTTTCCAGCATATGCGATCCACATGACACCATAATAGTTCGGGGGGGGGGGTGTCTCATCTTCAGAATTTGGAATATGGTTTCTGAAACATTCACTTGCTAATGCTTTTGATGGTTGACAGTTGAATGTCTATTTAACATTATGGGAAAATGTTTTATTTTTAAATTATGAACAACTTGCATGTGTAATTGCTCAATTTTTCAACAAATAATATTTTATTATTGTAGTAATACAAGTAAATTTACTTTTTAGATTATTTTGTAAAAACTATTTTATAGTTACAGGAAAATGCTTTATTTTTCAATTATAAAATATATTTAAATGTTTACGTTATAAAACATTTTAAAAATATATTTTACTTATATACAGATGAATGTAAAAATACACATTTCTTTTCCATTATTCATGTATTTATTTTTAATTATTTTATAAAAATTTATGTTCCACTATTTCCAAATACACATCAATGTAAACTATGATTAATCTTCAATTTATTGATTAATTTTTACAATATGGCTTCAATTGCTCTACACACTGGGTAAAAGCAGAAACTGATATGTGAGTGTAGAACACATACCAAATTTGGCAACAGAACTACATGAAATAAAAGATAAGAGAACATATCTGGATTAAAGAGCATCCACTGGGCAAACTATTTTTGCATGTTAAATGCTTATGTGGCTTTGATTAAGTGATAGCTAAATGCTCAATTACAGAAAAACAATTTTTTTTATAATATTTGTATAGGATCATATGAACCTGTCCATATTATAAGATAAAACTCTGGAAAAAATCCAATCTTTTTAGTGGGAAATTATGTAACAATTTAGATCATCAAAATTTTAGGAAAAACATTTTCTTGTCAGGAATTCTATAAAAAATAAATAACTACTAAAGTATATTTTTTAGCATTTTTATTTTAAATTATTTTTATGTAAATATAGAGTTGTATTAAAAGAAATCCTTTAAATATCAAATTTTTTTAATGGCCAGATTGATAAAAATTTGAGTGATTTTATTTATCAAATACAGCCATTTCTACGCACATAATATTAATGTGCAATAATCAGAACTGTTATAATTTAGTTTCTAAAAATTGAATTATTTTACATTGAAATTGGTTAAATATAATGAAAAATTTTAAATAACATTAATAACTGAAGAAAAATATAAGGAAAACAAAAAAAAATAGTCTGCAGGAAAATAAAAGAATTATATTTCAACTAATAACGTGAAATCGCCAATGATTGCTTATATTTTAGAAATTACAAATGCTGATTATTCACTTCCGCTGTCTTTTCTTTGTCTAAAATTAAATATTTTAAATAAAAATCTAAATCTGGCAACAATTATAAACTACATAAATATTTATGAAAAATAGTTGCATTTTGCTAGTTGTCACCAAATGTCATTGATATGCAAATAGTGGTCAATGTTATTCACTTGTCTTGAACAGCAGTCAAGCACTATTCACTTTCCCTTGATTATTTTTCTTATAAAATTGGAAAAAAATTTAATCAAAGTTTATATTTAGATAAATTAATCTAAAAACTTAATTATGAATGTAAAAAAAATACAGGAAATATATTTATTTACATTCAAAATCTATTACCAAAGGATAAAACATTTTGGTTTAATTTATGACTTTGACAGTTAGAAACACCTGATGAACAATGGTCAAAGTTGACAGTCATTGCTTTGTGGCACCTTATAAGGTAAAAGAGGCTGGACAATATGACATCAGATGTCAATGAAAAATCAATTTTTTTTGCAAAAACTGCCAAATGTTGATTTTTTTGGAACTAAAATGTTAAATACAGATTAAGCTATGAATTTACGGTAAAATAAGTGTAAAATAAAGAATATGCAACCAAAAACAGCTGACAAATAGTGCAAAAATGTAGATGTTAAGTTGGTTAAAATAGATAATTATATAGAAATTGAATAGATGGGAGTAAAAAAATTTGAAAATACATTAAAAAAAAGACTGTAGGGATAGAGAAATAGTGTTACTAGTTACTATGAGAGAAGAGAGTATAGCTCTAGAGAAGAATTGGAAACAATCTTAAATAAATATGTAATGGATATAAAAATTATGGTATATGTGAAAGGAAAGAGTGAACATGAATGCATATAGTAATGGAAATATTAGGTTCATAGAAAATGAACTAAATGAGGCCAGGAAAAAATTGAAAAATAGAAAGGCAAGGGGTTTGGATGGATGGACAGCAGATGGCACAGAAGAGAGATTTTTCAGATAGTTAGAGTAATATACAAGAGTAAGGCTACTATTTAAAGGAAAGGGTAAGGACCATAAAAAGTTAAGCAATTGTAGACCAATAGCAGTAATGTCAATGTTATATAAAGTTTTCACATATATAGTGGCTGGAAGAATTGCAAAATGGATGGAAGAAAATAATGTTATATGTGAAAGGAAAGAGTGAACATGAATGCATATAGTAATGGAAATATTAGGTTCATAGAAAATGAACTAAATGAGGCCAGGAAAAAATTGAAAAATAGAAAGGCAAGGGGTTTGGATGGATGGACAGCAGATGGCACAGAAGAGAGATTTTTCAGATAGTTAGAGTAATATACAAGAGTAAGGCTACTATTTAAAGGAAAGGGTAAGGACCATAAAAAGTTAAGCAATTGTAGACCAATAGCAGTAATGTCAATGTTATATAAAGTTTTCACATATATAGTGGCTGGAAGAATTGCAAAATGGATGGAAGAAAATAATGTAGTGAGTGAAATGCAAGGAAGTTTTTGATAGAATAAGCATGTAGGAGATAGTTTATTTGTAGTTACCCCGCTTATAGATATGAGTAGAAATACAGTTAGACAGTTATATATGGTTTTTATAGGTATAAAGAAGGCATATGATAGAGTAACTAGAAATAGATTATGGAAAATTTGGGAATGGATGGAGCTTTAGTGAACATTATTAAGAGATTATACCAAAATAATTACTATATGTATCAATTAGGGAATATAGAATCAATTAAAGTTCAAAATGGGGTGGGACTAAGGCAAGGATGCCCTATGTCATCTATTTTGTATTGTTGTATTTGAGAGAAAAGGAGTAGAGATACCATTAATAGGTGGCCAGGGAGTATATACATTATTGGGTCTTTTATTTGTGGATGATGTCTTGTGCACAAAATGAAGGGAAGATATGGAAGTTATGCTGAGGATATGTGTAAGGGTGGATAAAGAGATGGGTATTAAATTTCGTGAGGAAAAATCAAAAGTAGTGATGATTAATACTGGAGAAAGAGAAGACAAAGAATATTTATTGGGGGATATAAAGTTTGGTGAATAGGTATAACTATTTAGAAATCATCTTAAGTAATCAGAGAAATTTCTTGGATGAATGGGAGAAAAAAATGATAAATAAAGCAAAGAAAAGAGATTGATAAAGAAATTAACAATGTTTTCATATAATAAATATGATCTAGAATTGTCTGGAAGGGAATGGCAGTAGTAGGGTTAACATATGGTAATGATGCATTATGTATTACTAAAGGGGTATTAGATTACTTAGAAAAAGTAGGAAGACAGGCATTAGATGCAGATGAGAGAATGGCAAAGGAGGCAATTCAAGGAGAGGCGGGTGGGTCAAGTTCTTATATGAGAGATGCAAAAAGCAAAATGTTTGGTAGATTGCAGTTTATGAATAATAAGACAATAGCCAAAATAGTATTCAATTAGGTTATGAGTAAAGGGCAGGCAACAAGATGGATGAGAAAAGCAGTATGGTATGCAGAAGATTTGGATAAAGAATTTATGTTAGTATACTTATATAAAAGGCAGTATGATTGTGTTAGGAGAATTGTTGAGTGTTATAGTGGTAAGGAATGGGGTAGAAGAATAGATGCATTAATAAAGAATAGCAAGTTGGAGAGATGGAGAACTGGTATAGAGAGTAAAAGAGTTTAAGTATATATAGAAGTAAACAGAATATTAGATGTGAGCTAATTTATGATAATAGCAAGGAAAGTAGCTTACTGTTTAAGGCTGGAACAGGATCTTTAGCAACAAAGAGGATACATACATAAATGGAAAAATACGGGTGATTTAGTCTGAAAATTGTGTAAGGTAGGCATACAAAATATTAGGCTTGTGTTAATTGAATGTAAATGCCTGAAAGCACAAAGGATACAAATAATGAAGTTGTGGAAGAATAAATATAAACAAAATGATTATGCAGAAAGTTGGTTATTGGTTTTCATGCTGGATTTGGGAAAAGATAAGTGGGATTTTGATGTAAAGGCTTGGAATTGACAAAGATTACGTTGTGGAAATAGGATGGAGCAGGATAGAAAAGAATATGGGAAATTTAGGGTGGGAAGTGGAAAGAGAAGATAAAGTGGCTAACAGGTTTCTCTGGGCATAGTGGCTGAGAGATTCCTGACTCCATATAAGAAGCACAGTGCATCAAATCACATATCAAACAATGGTTAGTAAAATGAATTATTTTTCTTTCCTACATTTTTAAATTAGTGAAATGAATGGCTTTTAAAGTTTCAGTCTTTCAAATCCAACTAATCTATTAAAAACCGAATTTAAATTTTAAAATATGTAAAACCCACTATTTCTAAATAAAAATATTATGCTATTTATTTTTTAAAATTGTTATCCATATATACATTTGTATTCTGATATTTTGTTGGTGGGTGTTTTTGTATGCATTTAAACTGTGATTATTTAATGTTATGTATTTTCAAGAGTTTGTTTTATCTGAATATATGTGTGGGCGTTTAGCATATAATACTTTTGACTAAATCTATTTTACTAATTTTGATTTAATTATAGGTTTGTTTTAGTCATTTTTCTCGTACAACAAATTATTAAAAAGAAATATTTTTAAATTTGAGAACTTTTTTTTTGCTAATATTTTTATTTAAATCAAACTCAATAAATAATCCTTATAAAATATATTTATACAGAGACAAATCCTAAACATCTCCTTAGTTGCAGATGAGATTTAGTTAATTGCTATTAAATCCTGTCTCTAGAAGCATGAGTAAAATTGGCCAGATACTAATGATAAACAGATCCCCAGACTAGTTTTTGGCCATTGGCCTAGGTAGAAAGATGGTTTATTGCTAATAAAGCAGTCGTTAAATATAACTATAGTAACATCTGATGCTTTGTTTTGAAAACTTTTTTGTTCATGTAGAAATTATTTCCTCAATATTGCATAACTATTTCATTCTTATCTACCTGAAATTTTCTCCCTGTTAATATAAATGATGGCTTATTATTTATCAATTTTTTTATACTTCCATTCACCTGCTTTCTTTACTAATAATTTGTCTAACTATCTTTAATCACTAATTGCAGATCATAAAAATTAAATTAGTTTTAGTGATCTGGGACAACAAGAAAGAGCATAAAGTTATTGCAAATAATAAAGATAAAATAGAGGTAGCAGATATTTCACAAACACTTGAAAATGATGGCAAAAAAAAACCCGGTAGTTGGGGGAGGAGTGTACTGCCGCCACTAGATGGTGCTGCGACATCAACAAAGACTCACCAAAATATTTCCCCCCATTTTTAAATAGTCAAGATATCACAAAACCCATTTATTGTGAATATAACAGTAGTATAGCATTAATCTGAATATTATTTAGAAATATCTATTATTCAAATAAAATTTCAAAGCTGATATTAAACTTTTACAATAAATAAATTTATTTACATACACATTTATAAATAAAACATTCAATAAATAACAATAAATGAGCTGCCTGATTTTGTTTTTCTTAGCAAAGTTTGGATTTAAAATGAGGGGAATAAAAGACCTATACTTAAAATTCAAAAAATTCACAAATCCAAAAACACTTTGGAAAAATGATTTTGTATTAATGGTATTTTAGCTGTACTATGCATTTTATTTAATGATAATAGCAAATTGTTCCAAAATATAAGCTATCATAAACTTATACTGATAGAATTTATGTAATTCATCTATTAATTATTTCCTTTTTATCTGAGCTAACAATAAAAGACTGTTGAGGAACACAAACGCAGACAAGGTATATTTTTTAAATATTCATCTGTATTACTACCTAGCATACTTTCAATCTATCATACATATCTATTTATAGCTTATAGTGATATTTCATATATTAAGGATTATTACAACAAATTACTAATATTTTAATATTTCTTATTACTTTTTCCAAATTAAATAAAGAGAACATCATTCCTTTTATAGCAATAATTTAAAAAAGGAATACAAATAATGTTTATCCAATAGATTTTTGTAGATTTCACACATGTAAGCATCAGAAAATAATTTTTTAGAAAACTATTTGCTCACACACCTATGCATTTACTTCAATTTGATTTTGAGAATTCATTTTACAGATGTCAGATATCTTCTCCGTTTTATTTGCACAGTTAATTACTATCTCCTACAATTGGCAGATATTTTTATCAAAGACTTCTCTATCTTGACATTCATAAATAATTATGCAGTATTGAGCATTAAGCTTTATGGAGAAAATATATATTTCTGGATTCGATTTTTCACAAAATCAACATAAATGAATGTCTCATTATTGATCATCCAAGAAAAATCTATGTTTTTCCTTTGTTAGATAAGTGATCATGGGCGAATTACTCATTCAAGTAGGACAAGATTTGTAAAATGACTTTTCAAATAATTTTTACAAAAATATTTTATTCACAAACTCACTCATTATCTTTCTTATTAGGAGATCAATGAATAATTGATTCTAACATTATAAACAATAGAGCTAAATATTTTATTGAAACTAAAAATGTTACAAACTAAATTCAGTTAATGCTATAATTGTGAAAACTATGTACAAACACTGGAAGAGTATTTCAAATTAAAGTATATAGCAGAACTATAGGTTATTCAAGCCATAAAAAATAGCTGTTAAAGAATCCACTTTTAAATAAACAGTTTGCTTCTATTGATAAAATATTGGCATTTATCCAGAATGGATGAAGAAAGTGCGGAAAAAAACAAAAAAGAGTATCTCAATCTTTTACATTTGTTGTTAAAATGTCACATGACTGTTTTAGCAACTAATCACTTAATAATTTATTTAAAAATCAATTCTACATTCTTGATTACTCATAACAAAAATCTTTCCTTCTCGTCTTTATCCGCTAATCCCTATGCTAAAAACCAATATAAGATTAAATAAAACAATTTTTTTTTTTCCTTTACATAATATATATTATCTTCATTTCAAAACAATTTTTAAAAAGAATGTCATTCCTGACAAATACTTTCGATGGCTTATTTTTAAGTAACATATAGCATCGTCATCTTAGGGTAGTTATTATTGTGTAACTCCAATCGATACAAGGTTTAAATTGTTTTTTAAAAAATTAAAAAGAAATTGTTCTAAACTAAATCTTATAAAATCATTAGCATAAATTCATTAATTTTTCATTTTAAAAAAGAATATTAATCTTTTTTTTTCTTATATAGATTGTTTATTCTAAATATTAAAAAAAAGGTGTGTGTGTGTTCTTGTTGCTATGATTAAATTATAATCTGCATAATGCTGAACGAATTAAATTATTTATGAGTATTTTAACATAAAATGAAAATTTACTTTAAAATGTAAAAAAAAAAAAAAACATCAGAGTTAAAAGTTTGATATTTTATAGGAATAAAGCATCTACTCTTAAAATTTATCTATTTATATATATATTTCGTTTTTTAAATTTGTAATAATTAGCGATTAACAATATTTATTGGTTCAACTAGCAGTAATATTTAAAAGCCTCGCCGAGTAAGTACTCTCTTTATTCTTATTGAAATTTTTTAATCTTCTAATATTATTCCCATTTATAGATTGTGTTTTTTTAAAGTAGTAATTGTATTTTTATTTTCAATAATTGCATGTACTTCTTGGGGCTACAAAACACAATCTCATTAATTCAAATGCTTGCAAAACACAGATCTTATAATCTTCCCAAAGCATCTTTCTTTCACTCGCATTTTTAAATCCAGATATCTTAGCTATCTTTTTATTTTTGATTGTCCAGTTCAACATGTCATTTATACTTTTTTTCATTTTTTTTTTTTTTTCTCAATTATTTTTCAGTACTTTTATTTAAATAAAATTTAAATTGAAAAATAAAGTAAAATGAAAATACAGTATCGTTTCATTAAATAATAATAAAAAGAATGCATTAAATATTACAGTAAAAAATTTTAAACCCAATTTTACACTTCATTTATTTCGTGTTTCTCGAAATTCATTTCTATATAGTATCTTCTTTTTTTTTTAACTTTTTGATCCTTATTATCCATTTAATATGACTTTTCCTTAAATTCATTGGCATATCATATATATATAATCAAAATTTCAATTGTTCTAGAAGTAAAACGTGTGTTTAAGTACCAAAATTATAGGTAGAACTCAATCTAGGAATCTTTAGCGTCACAATCCATTCTTCCACATTACACTAAACTAGACATACAATGATTTATTACCTTATTTTTTGTAATTTCTTTCATTATCAGTTAATTACTTGAGGAATATTAATTCTTGGTATAATTTCTCACCAGTTATCATTTTTAAACTTTTATCCTTTCCATCTATCTTAAGGCTTATATTTATAAATATCAGTTCTACTTACGCCTACAGAGATTAATACAGTGATAGAGTGGAGTCTCCATAGATGACATCACAACTCTTATTTCCAGTGCTTAACTACTTCTGAATTCTTGAACAATAAACTATTTGATTATTATATAATCATATTTATCATTTTCTTAAACTTATTAACTATTTCTGCAATATCATGTAAAATCTCCCTTCAGTACCAGAAATATAGTGCTAATCAATACTAGAACACTAATATTTCTTGATATTACCTCAGTTGCTTGATTATTGTTTTTATCTATGATTATTATTTATACAAAATTCATTTTAAATAAATAAAAAATTCAATAATATTTATGGATAATTTATACATTTTATAAATAGATTCAAGGAATGTTTTTCTTTATTAAATCAATTTTTATTTTGTTTTTACTTTTGATATTCATTGCACATATTTTATTTTAGAATATTCCATACTAAGATTTCCATAAAACAACCATTCTCCAGCATACCCCCTACATCAAATTCCATTATTGCAGACTGTCCCAATGACATTTTTTTATTAAATTATATATATAAATATTCACGAGAGCAATATTTACCTGAGACACTAATATATAAACACAATTATAACAAATCTCTACTTTCGCACCTGGTTTGAATGCGATTGTCCGATTGCGCCAGCTTTATCGCAAAAATATTAATTAACCAAAATGTTATTAAATAAGAATGAATACATTTATTTAAATATATATATACGCACACACACATCAATTAAGATTTAACTAAACAACGATCCATAGTTCCTTTATTAACAACTAGTCCTTGATTTAAAGTTCTATGCTATAGTCACTGCCAAAATACAGCCATTACAATAGTAGTGGATCTATGTGAATACTAAAGTTTATACTCACAGTACTCAAAACACAATCCTAATTGGGCCTTCTCAGGCATACACAAACTAATAAAAGACCGGTGAGGTCTTTAAACATTTCCCCTAGCTGGATTTCTTTCACCTTCAGAGGCATAGTGTCGGAGACACTTCCATCTTTGCATTATTTATACTGTTTTCTACTTGCTTGATATCATTTAACAAAATTCCTATCATTTTAAAGTACTGTAAATCCTTACAATGATGATAAGGAGCCAGCTTCTAATTACATATGTTCGCATTCCACACTAATTAGCTTCAAATATTTATTCCATTTGTTTTCTCCAAAAATAGTTTAATTAATGGTTTTATTTTAACAATACACAGTTTTCATTGTATTTTAAATCCACGAGTTATATCCGGCCTTGAAAATAATCATTTGCATTATCTTTTGGCACTCTTTTATAGAATGCTTTTAACTTGCAATCTTTATCTGTTAAAGTCTTAATTTATCTGTAAACCAATCTTTTTCCGTTGAATTAGACTTATCAAAATAAAGTTTCCGTTATTTTACAAAATTTATTTTTCATTACTTTTTTAAAAACGTACATATCTATTTACATTTACGTTTCCTTTAATTATTAGCGATCTTTTTTATTTGTTTTAAATTATATATGTATTTTCATTTTATTACTATTTTTTCTTTGAAGTAAAACTTAGTTTTATAAATTATAGCTCTGGGGTTACTAAACCCTAATATACTTTTTACAAAATGAAGCAGGAATATAACTGGAGCATTTCAAATATTTGTTACTAAAAATCATTTAATTTTTGACACAAATGTACATTTTCTGGAAGAGGTTTTGTATCATACTAAATTAGTATATTTGCATGTCTTGTCTATTAATGAGAGTTCTGAATATAAACACAGCAAAGCATATTTTTTAGATCCTGAGTAATTTAGGATTTTTTTTTATCAGATAGCTGGGCACAGCAAACCCAGTTAGTCCCTAGTAGATTTATTTTAATTTCTCAATATATTTATTAAGGCCCTATATATACATTGATGTTTATTGACTGGTCTGTTGAATCTTGAGGTCTATATTATGTCAGTGTACTATTTGGTACTTCCTTAATCTTCTAAGTCAATCTTCATTTATGAGACTCCATGTATCTCTGTGTTTAGTAATAGGTGCCAGAATTAGATCTCTCCTTCTGAATTCCTTTAATTTGTTGCTGATAAAAAAATTTTTGTTTTGATGTGGATGGTTGAAGATTTTGTTGCATCTCGCCAACCATATTGCCATTATTATGTAAAGGGATAGCCTTATAGTTGTGAAATGCTTAGATTGGATACTTTATTTTAATGATGTAATGGTGTAGTAGTCTGCTTTGATGTTTCTATAGATGTATTGCTTTGTTATTAGTAATCCGTGACAGTTCTCATGATATGATTAAATGTCTCTTCTGTTCTTTCACAATTGGAGCACATTGGGTTGATTTTAGATATGTCCCTTTTATAGTGTAGGGCATTACATCCATATTTATTTTTAAGGTAAGGTATAAATACTTTGGTTCCATTTCCCAGTATTTGAAGACTTTTGTAATTTTATGGTTTGATAATCCCAGCTTCCCTGGAATTATTTTTGTTTGTGGATGCATAAGTTCATAGGCATCCCAAATTTTGAGTTTTGATTTAAATGCTTGCTTTGTTAGTCTTTCTTATTGTTTTAATTTTCCTATTATGATGTTTAACCAGTCGGTTTTTTTTTGGTGGGGGTTGATCCATTGGGGTGAGTAGCTCCATAATGATCTCATATTTAAGGTGAATTAAAAGTTGATGGACTAGATTGTGAATCTTTTGTATAAAGCAGGCTTGGATGGAATGAAAGAACATTCCATTCATTCTCCTAGGCTTTTGCATTGTTTTTATGCTTAGAGCTACAACCTTGCCCTTCCAGAAGAGTCTGCCTGCAAGTGAGTTTATTTTATTAATAAATTTGTTAGTTATGTTGATAATAGATAGAAAATAGCTTATTTTTGACATGATTTTTATGTTAAGATGGCAACCTTTCCTTGTAGAGAAAGGTAAACCATAGCTAGTTTTTGAGTGAGGGATTTCATGGCTCTGAATTATGTTGTTTTGAATCTCATTTGAGTTTGAGTTTTTGAGATGGAAAAGTACAGAAATTTTTGTGGCTCTGCTTCAAATTTTGAGCTTATTTTTCCCCCAGTTTTTATCTTCCATGTTGCTGATTTGGTTGTTTATTTTTAGGCCTGAGTCTTGTGAGTACTTGTCCAAAATATTATACAATTTTGATAAGAATTTAGCAGATGACAAGCAAATCATCACATCATCCATATAGACCATGGCCTTAATGCATTTTTTTTAGCCTGTGGATGTAAATTTCAGGGAGTGTGAGGTCTGTTTTTGAGTAGTGGGTTTATGTAAACCATAAATAGCAGTGCGCTGAGAGGTGATCCTTGGGGGATAGATAAGTCAGGTTGATAGGTTTGGGAAATTTTGCCATTTAAGGTAATGGCAATCTCTCCATTATTTAGTAGGTTGTGGATTGGGACTGAGAATTCTGTAAGTCTGTCGATCAATTTATTGAGATTGATTGAATCAAAGGCCGCAACTATATCCAGTTGGACTGCTATTGGCCTGGATATGTGGTTAATTCTTTATCTCATCTATCAGTATTCTCACCTCACCCACTGCAATCATGGCTGAGAATCTTTTTTTTTTGGGTGTATTGTACTGGTAGTAGTTGTGATAGTATGTTGTCTTGTATGGTATCTTTGTCCACTGACTCCATTATTTTGATGAGTAATGGAGTCATAGATATTGGCCTGATATTTTTTTTATACATGGTACTAGGCCTATAGGATATAGACCTGGAATTATTCTCCTTGTGCCAGATGCATTAGCATTTTATAAATGGTTGGTACTGAGAATTGGCTCAGATGAGCCAATAGGAATCTTGGGATTCCGCGTAATCCAGGATGGATATGGTTGGGCATTGTTTGTAGTTTAGCTAGTATTGTATCTTGAGATATGCCATGGTTGTGAAGTAATTGAAACTCTTTCTTGATTTGCTTGGAATTGTTCAGAATCCTGTAGTTTGTCTGTGTAATGTTCCATAATTTTTGTAAGCATTGAGGTGACAATGTATGAAATGCCTTTTATGTTTATTATCTTTGGGGTGGTCTGTTTTTTATTTTCTCCAAGTGCCCATCTAAATTAAGCTTTTGTCCAACAGTGTTGATTTACCAGGAAAACTTTAGCTCTTTTTATTGCAATATATTGGGCAATTTGTTTTTGTTTGCTTCTGTACTCTTTTTTTATGTTGATTAGTTCTTCAATGTTTGTTGAACCTGTGACATGAGACTTTATAAGGTTGCTTAAAGAGTCTAGTTCTTTCATTAGAATAAGTAGTCCTTTCCTTCTTTTGGTATGATGTGTTATCAGGGATTGAAGTATTCCAATAAAAGCAAACCATGCTTCCTCAGCTGATCTAGATAGGATATTTATTTCTTAAAAATAAATGTATGTTTCTGAGGGTATTGCCTCTGTGATGCTTTCTTTGGTTAGTAATTTAATAGTTCTTTGCTCAAGTAAAATCAATCCATTTGTGATGTCAAGGTCAATTATCAGTGCACAGGGATCAGAAAAGGAACTGGCTCCAATGCTGCTTCTATTTGGAAGTGTAGTTGTGGTGAGTATAGAAGCAAATCAATTAGAAATTGGTGCTGTTTGGTGTAAAATGAGAAGGAGTTTAATGGAAACAGACTGTCTCCACTCATTATTGGTGCATTTATCAGATGAATGTATTTCCTGTTAAATTCTTGGTAATTTATATTGAAATTCCCAAGAATAAAAGGTGCTGACTATTGTTAGCTAAGATCATGTTGATTGTGTTTATCAGTCTTATATAGTTATTGATTTTGTTGCTACTATATATGTATATTAGGTTCAGTGCGACTCCTTGATAATTGATGGTTTATAGCAATTATGTTTTTTGTCAATATATAGTATGCGGAATTTGCTTGGTGGCTTGTTTTTGTTTATTATGATACCTACTCCTTCTGAGGCCGAATAGCTTTTGGAAAGTTCTATATATCCAAGTTGTTGCAATCTTTGATTTATTTTTGGATTTGTTTTGAGGGGGGTTTGGTTTCACCCAAAAATAATATGTGTGGGGGATTCAGGTTAAACCAATGTTCTATAGCCATAACTCTTTCCATAGGATTTATTCCTCTAATATTAATTGCAACTATTTTAAGATTCATTATTATTGTCAGAAATTTAGTTGCTATGATTTACCCCTGTGCAATTAGTTGTATGTGTTACTGTGTATTCCTGTTTGTTTGTTTTTTAAACGGTGTGCATTTCATTTCCAATAGTGAGTTTATGTTTAAGTTTTCAGATTCACTACTTTCCAGAAATGGGATTGCTAGTAGAATTGAGTTTGAGTCTTCTTGGTCCATTGACCATGAGTTTCGTCTGTGGTATTCTTTAGAGGATTTCTCTGTTTGAGTTTGGTTTTATTATTGATTTCTTGTTCTTGTGGCTTGTGTCTCTTGTTTATTTTCTTGGTTTTTGCAATTTAGTTGGCCACACAAGTAAATTAATATTAGGGATAGAAATGACAAAATTCATAAGGCAATAAAAAAATGAAACTATTATGCACAAAAATGATAGATATATGACAGAAGCAATATTTATCTAATAGTCAATTTTTCTTCCAAATTTTGTTCAAATGCAAGAGCATATTTTATTAATAAAACCCAGATTTGATAATGAACAAAAAATCTAATGATGTTGTTTAAATGAGCACAGTTAAAAATATGTGCAATTAAATATAGAAGTGTATATTTCCTATTGTCAAATATCAAATCACTCTCCAAACATTAAGAAATTTCAGCTAAACTCTTTTTTTGGAATGGCTGTTTGTGATTCTGACTTTTATATATTTATTCACAGAGTTTGTAGCTAAAACATTTTAATATTTGGAGAGTGTTTTGATATTTAATTTCAGCTAACGATATGCACTGGGAAGTTTTCTTTTGAAAAGATGCTCTGCACTGAAAAAGCATTAAAGTTAACTTTAATGTATTTTTTTCATCCTCTCACAAATGTTTTCAATATCAATGAAATAAATATTAACTTCCTTTGCCTTTCTATATATTTTTTTAATAATCGCCATCAATATCCCAGCTGCAACCTTTTTTCTAAAGGCAAACTACTGGTTTGAATTGAGAAACAAATATATTGTAAATAATTTAGTAATACTTAAGCAGCAAACAAAAAAAAAATGTTTTTTAAAATCACACACTCTCTCTCTCTTACTTACTAGATAGGTTTCTAAATATTTAAAACTACTAGTTTACTCTATAACTTCCTGATCAATTATTCTGCCTAAATTTTTATTCTCACATCTATTATTATTGCTTCAATTTTAATTTTATTTATTCTCATCCTAAACATATCACCACATTTTCAACTAATACATAATCTCTCCTCAGATTGCTAACTATATCTTCAGCAGGATAACATATTTGTCTTATCTTGTAAATAAATATTGAACAAATCAAAAAAAAGTCTCATCCTACATTCTTTTTATTTATTTTTTTTAAAGATCATTTAATTTTACAAATGTCTTTTCGTTCTTTACAAATTTTGTAACAGTCATTATTCTTTCTGATGTGTACTAATTTTTTTATAATATTTAACAAGATGTTTTGCCTGCTTATGGGGACTTACCGTAACACATTTTACAACAATGCCTTTGACCTTAGTTCTAATCCAGACTAAATAAATTTAAAAATATTTCAACAGGCTTAATTGGCCCATAGCCAAACAACTACCATTAAATAGGATATATAGATATTGATAGCTAGAGAATGATCAAGTATAGGAAAACTCCACCCCTTTCTCCAGACTTCCGCTAGTCCATTAGTACTATTTATCCTTTATTGTCCTTCTACAAGGGATTGTTAATGGAATCTTTGCTCTGAAAATGAGTTCTTTAAAAGCTTTTTTTTTTACTTTTACATGACCAAAGATTCTTTGAAAGCCCCCCCCCCTCTTCTCTTTCTACATATCTTTCAATAATTTTCCCCCCAATTTCATTTTATATTCCTTATCTAAATGCAACTATTCTCTGGATAAAAATGTATCTAATATATTAGAAATTCTTTTATTCAAAATGCTAATCAATATATTGCATCATATCAAATTAAACTATTTACTTTAAAATTCTCATATTTTTAATAAATTTGAACTTTTAAAATATAATAAAAACTTTAATTATCGAGAGAAAAAAATCTACTGGGAATTCATCTTAATCTTCTCCCCCAGTTTTTAGCCATTCATGTGAATCTCATCAATTGTTGTAGCTTTAACTTTATCTCACTTAATGAATTTACCAACTCTTTCATTATTATATAAACTATTTCGTTCTTTTCTAGTTCGTTTAATTAATGTAAAAACTTGTTACCCCTATCATTTTTTTAAATATTAATAATTTATTGATTTTTTCAGTAATTGCTTTGCTTCAGCTTCTTCTCATTCAAAATGTTTTATTCTACTATATATTAAATGAAATCTTTTTTTTTTTTGGAATTTCTCTATTTCTATATTTTCCTTCTAGCTACCCTTGTTAGTTTTATATCTCAGTTCACTTTAGGTTATTTGTTAAATATATATACATATCAGTGTTTGCCTAAAGGTTTGTGATGATATTATATTATTAGATGTGATATATTGGACTATTTCCATCATCTATGAGTAAATGTTGAATGTATAGAAAATTTTAAGCTTTCCAAATGTAAACAACTTGTTAGTAATAACACATAAATAAACTTACTAATAACACAATGACGCTGTTGTTGAATGTATAGAAAATTTTAAACTTTCCAAATACAAACAATTTGTTAGTAATAACACACAAATAAACAGCAACATTCACTCATAGATATCACTTTAATATATATCCACTCTCTCAAAATCTCCACCCCATAATAATTTAACTGAAGTATCAATTTTGGATTACAGATTTCCCTTACAGCAGGGGTCCCCAACCTTTTTGAACTTAAGAGCACATTCTATAATACCGGCCAGGCGGCGGGCACCATTTATTTTTTTTTTAACCAGATTGCGGGCACCATTCATTTTTTCAATATAAATTTATAGTTGGATATTGTTAATAATACACATAATGTACAAAAAAATATTTATTTCAAAATTAAAATTTTAACATATAATTAACGTTTATATTTTTACGCTGTAAAAGTATAGTATGCCCTACAATTTGATTACAATATAATATAATAATTTATAAGAAATTTTAAAAATTAAATTTATTTGTATCAGATAAATAATTTTTTATCATGTTCAGATAGCGGCAAGCACACGTAAAATGGTCTGCGGGTGCCCATGGGCATAGGGTTGGGGACCTGCCTTACAGTAATGTCTTCTGTTATTGCAAGATCTATTCTCATTTATTGGTTGTTTTTGTAATATTATATAAAGATAAATTTCTTTTTTATATAAATCAAGATATATTCCTTTTCTCTATTCAATTTATTCAGTTTCTTCAGTTGTAATTTACTGTTTCTTGTTTTGTGACTGCACTTTGCCTTTCACACAAATTAATTTATTCCATTATATATTTAACCAAATCTCCTTTTTTAAAAAATAAGTTCTCTATATAGTGAAGCTGCAAAATACATTTATTCAAACAAAAAATGTAAATATACAAAAAAGCAAAAAAACAAAAAAATTCATTAAAATTCACAAATTTTCTGGTATTTGGCAGCCATTTTTCCTTCTCTGAGCACCTGGTAATAAAATTTCTTTGGTTTATGTTGAAAATACAAATATTTTATTCTTTTATTATCTTTTCCAAATTTCATGTGCTATAATTTGCATAATAAAATATTTTGTGAGCATAACGCTAAAAATTTTACAAAATCTTTGAACATACTAAAAATTGATACTGATTTAAAACATCAAAATAATTAGAGAGATTGTAATTTCTAAATAAAAAAATCATTACTATATTGTTTATATAAGAGAAAAAAGTTATTGAAATAAAAAGAATATCGTCCAGATCATATTTAATAGCAACAAAAGTTTGGCATTTCACTATTTATTTTATTTTAAAAATAAAAATACGAGTTAGCTTTTTTTATGTATTTTTATTGCTTCAGTGAATGCATGAGTGAACCCACATTCAGTAAAATGTATATAAATGTGCCCCCTCAATTTATTATTAGTAACTACATTATTATTTTTAAATTTAGTTTATACTATAATCTTGATTTGTATCCATCCTATACATATAAAAAAGCAACTATATTATATAGGTGTGTGTGTTGAAAAGTGCTGTGCTCTTGCAGTTCAATAAATAATATGTATTCTATTCTAATTAATAGATAAAACATGAACTATTATAAGATATATTCATATCTGAATATAAGAAGGACTTGGAACAAAATATACGTTATTCACTGCACCACTATATATTTAGTATATTCTCCTCTTAGTCACAATCTTATCCAAATTTATCTATTTCAGCTCTCAATTCATTGATAATCTTTATGTATATATTTTTACTTTCATTAATATTTATATTTTTCCATTTTTATTCTTTATTATATTGCTAACACAATATTTTGTTAATCTTCCGATATCTATACTTTTTTTTATTCTATAAATTTGGGGAAAAAAAATCCTAGTT
Organism: Epiperipatus broadwayi; assembly: GCA_028023455.1. Taxonomy (NCBI): domain Eukaryota; kingdom Metazoa; phylum Onychophora; class Udeonychophora; order Euonychophora; family Peripatidae; genus Epiperipatus; species Epiperipatus broadwayi. The sequence continues at coordinate 5,949,523 of JAQFVV010000035.1, read as the reverse complement.
ACTTATTTCATTTTTGATTCTATATTTTTTTATTCATTTAAAAAAGCTTCAATTTTTCAATTAAGAAAAAGTGATTCAAATCTACATCAGTTCCAGAACATACACCTTTAATATTACACCTATTTAAAATTAGAGGCTTTTTTTGTGTAAATCCACTTCTTATGATTTTAAACTATAATTTGTTATTATCATACTATTTTTTTTTATAAGATTATCAACTTTGCACATTTTCTTAAAAATCTTAACCCACAACCACATCAAACCTTTGTCTTAATGAAACATTCCAAGCAGCAATTGCAATTGTATAACAATTTCTTTTTAATTATGTTTCATTTTAACATCAGCTGATTACTATTTCCTGGCTTACACAAGCTGCTAAAGTAGTAGCAAATTCTCCATATAATAGTGCCACCTCGTGCAAGCTTTAATAATCAATTGATGTAAAGAAGGTTTGTACATAAAATTCCAATACAGTGCCTACTCATCCAATATCCCCAAAATAACTTATAGCTTGTGGTTTTTATCAGTGAGTGACCTTGGATCTGAGAGCACTGCACTTAGATCTTAGAATCCACTGCAACTCTCCAACAGCCATCTTTTACTTATTTAGTTAACTATAAATCTATGAGCCCAAGATGAAAACACAATGTTTTCAATCCAAGCTCATTCACTTGTATAGTCATAGAGATATCAAACTAGTTCAGTATCTACACATTTTGATGTCTTGGGAATTTTTTAAAAATCACAAACCTTCTTGCACTGAGTAGCACTTCTGTATGGAGAGTTTAGATTAGGAAATGTGGATCATGAGTAATGTTTTAGTAGTTCTAGAATTATGGTGACTGGTTTATAAAAAAGCCAAGACACCAAAATGTATAGATACCGAACTTGGTTTACATCTATATGATTATACAAGTGAATGAGCTTGGGTTGGAAACATTATTGTATATTCATCTTGGGATGATATATTTGTAGTTAAGTAAATAGGTAAAAAGACTTTGGCACAGAATGTAATATACACTGCAGAATGTAATGACGAAAGGAGCTTGAAAGTCTGTGTTCAAATCTCTTATATATAATAATGATGTTTGGTTTTTAATTAGATTCGCAATGTATTACCAAGAACCTGATTATGAAAAAAAAAAGTGCAACCATTCAGCAATACTAATTAAAATATTATTCATAAAATAAAGTACATAAATTCAAAATAACGATTAAAGGTTAATTTATATTAGCACTATGCATATATATATATATATATATATATAAACACAATTACCCAAATTCAAATAAATAAAATTAGCCAAAATTTAAAAAACTAAAAAAGATATTTCAAAGGAGATTTCTCAAGTACAAAGGAATACAAACACATCAACAAGATATATATAAATTAAATTTTCCACAATGCACAATTAAATTCTACACAGCTTTAATATTAAAAGAACTCTTAAATTAATTAATTGTTTCAGTATAGTAAATTTTGAATAATATTCTTTTATTCTGCTTTATATATCCATGAAAGAAGATGCTCATCATAATATTATGTTTGAAAACCCTAAACTCATCTTCCTTGAAAGAATTAAAAAATCTTTATTATTAAAAGTTTATGATACTGAAGCAATTAATTTATGTAATACTTATTGCTAATATTAAAGGTATGTAGTTGTGAATTGTGGGTAATTTAATTAGTATATATTTATTAATGTGGTTTGTATTCCTTTACATTTAAGAAATCTGCTTTGATAGGGAAACCATTGGTGCTGTTAACATTTTTTTTTTTTAGTTTTTTAAGTTTCGACTGAATTTGCTTCATTTTGAATTTGGGATAATTGAGTTATTTTATTGACTAGTTTAGATTTACGCTTTTCATATTAACATATACATTCATATTGATTTGCTTTAATGTTTCAAATGTTAGCTAAATAAAGATTTATTCCATATGTTAATTTTGTTAATTGTAGCTGAACCACTTGAAATGGGATAAAAAAAAAGAATAGCCTGAATATATATACTCATATACGTTGTATCCTCACCTTTTGGTCAATACAATAAATAGAAAATAAACTAGCTCAAATAAAATAATAATGCCCCAGCTAAAATACTTATAATCTTAATATATTAAATAATAAAGACATCCTATAATAATTTCTACCATTTGACTAGCTCTAAATACTTAATGAAGAATATATGGTTCGATTCATGAAAATTAAATTAATAAAACACTAATAATATCATGAGACAATTTAGTGAAGGTAAAGCAATATTGATGAGCCTATATACCATAGGATACAATCTCAATGGCATAAGAACACTATCCCTCCTATTATTTCAAATAATAATAATAAATTCATAATATTCTTAAGACTTTAAAAATAATAAGTAATTTAGTATAATATTACTAAACAAAACTCTAATCTCTTTTACCAAAAATATAATTATAACTATCTCAGGTTCTTGAAAAATAAATCTAATCAATTTTAAAATATCTCCTGCAGCCAAATATGATAAGGGATTTTGTATCATTCCTAACTCCACCCAAACAATAATAATAACAATAATAAATAATAATATTCCTGCTTCTAATTAAGTAATTATTAATTCTATCTACCATTTCATACTATGACAACTAATAATAATGATAACAATAATAATATTAATAATATAATTCTTTTATTTCTCATGTGGCATCTTAATATGTGATATAATCTGAAATATGTGGCAACAAACAATATTAAAATTCTATGCAGTAAATGGTGTGATCAATTATGACTATAATATTATTTGCAAAAGAAAAATTATTCAAATATATTTTGGATAATTATTATTTTTTAAAAATGAATAATTTATTTATACTATGCAAATGTATCATATTTATTTTGGATTCTGTTAATCATCTATTTGTGATGGTGAATAAATTAATCAACATAACACAGAGATCTATAAGAAACAAGTTTAACAAATTTATTACACTTTTCATTAAAACAAAACTATTTACAGTATGTACAAGTTTCACTAAATAAATCTAACAAAATACAAATTTAACTAAAGTAAGATCGAGTTATACTTTTCAATATTATGAAATAAAAAGAAAATAAGCCTTCACTCTGGCTTATGCATCATTTATCATACATAATATCAACTAAAATGTTAATTTAGACCTACACTTCATAGTCTAATTAAATTGTTTGCTAATTAAATAAATACACAATATAGCTTTTAATAAATGTACACCCAAAATATAAATACTTAAAATAATGTTCATTTTAAAAATATGTTTTAAGGTTATTCACTAAATGAAAATTGAATTTAACAAAATAGTGTTAATGTTATTCTAGATACTTTTTACTTGGCATCACTCTCACAAATCCTTATATGCGTTTCATGTTTTTTCAAAACAAAAAAAAACAATATAAACTAATATTCATAAAATACAAGCATTCATCACACTTTGTATTATTCACTTTGACGTTTCATTTTTTAAAAATATGCATTGATTTGTGAAAAATCAAAGAAATATCAAAATTATTTCAAATATCATGATTTCTTTTATCATCAAAATAGTTTAATAAAAATATGAAAAAGTATTTATGATTCTTTATTATCAGCATTTACATTCAATTTTATTTATATCTCATCTTAATCCAAACAAGAAAATCTATCTTACTTTTTTTTGAAAAACAATACATCAATCCAAAATTATTTATTATTTGTCTTTCATAAAATACTATGCTATATGATGTAATAACTACTGAAATTAAGATAGCGATACGATGCATAGGACATGAAGGAATGACTAGAGTAAAGACTCAATAGTATAAAACATTTAATAATCTACATGGAAACAGTGTGAAAGAATAGGTATGACTTTTGTCCAATACCTTCAAAAATAATGTCCAAGCTATCTATTCAGCAATTATGAATATTTAAAAATACAAAAATATCAAAACACTGTCCATGGGAAATACATACAAGACACAGGGCTATGTTAACTGTACTTCCATAAAACTACAAAGATCAACTATAGGCTATTTTCCTATCTTTTTAACATATCTTACTTATAAACATCCAAGGGTTTCCTTATACTTCCCTGTCACTACTGATTAAAACTCCAAAATTGATCTAACAATTCACATCGCAAAATAACTAGCATTACTCTTAATAACAAACAAAATTAACATATGACAATATCAATCCACAACTTCTATAAGAAAAAGATTTTATTCACTTAAAACTCATCAACAAAAAAATACAAATTACTTTGATTTTAAAACATTAAAATCAATATTCAAATAGACTTGTCTCATTTTATGCAGTAGATAGGTTCCTCAGAAAATGCACACGAAAGAAATCGCACAAAAATAGACTTACCTTGGAAAATAGAGGATAGGTTACTGTAATTTTCAAAAATTGCATAAAAGCACAGCAACAATGTAAAATTACTTGAAAATTCGCGCACAAAAAAAAAAAAGGAAATAAAATATGACTAATAAAACATTTCGAATTTGAAAAAAATTAATATATGACAAACTTTTTTTATTAACTACAATATTTAATTTTATTCAAAACTATATTTTTATGCGTAATTTACAGTATTTTACATTTTTTCATACATGTACAATATTTTAATCATTATCACTATTTGAAGATATGCAAGTTTGTTTGTGAACTAGTAAAACATCAGATTCATCACAAGAGGAAATACAACTCATTCCAATTTCATTTTTTTTAATTGCTCTTATAGTACACTCACCTAAACTAAAATGTTTTCCAATCGCTGTTGATCCTTCCCATTTCGCTAAGCAATCTAAAATTGAAATTTTTGTTTCCAAAGAAATTCATTTTCTAGGGTGTTTTTTCTTTTCCATTAGTGTAAACTAAAAGTTTAAAATAAAAATAAGAACTTAGACTTATGATAATAAAAAGACATCTACTCACCATTATTGGGCAAAATTTAATTAAAACAATTAAAAATTAAATTCTTATTTTGGTCTTTAATTTTTTAATTTTCAATTCCATTTAAAAATCAATTTTCATTGTTTCGCATCACATTAATATCAGATCATGTTATGTAATTTTTAAATTGTTAATTATGATTAAAAATCAGATTTTAATTTTTAATTGTCAAATTTAATTGTGTCCACCACTGTTACTCACCTTTTAAAAATAAACTTGTGGACACTAAATGATTAATTGATTACGTACTCTTTTTTTAAAAAAGCAAGAATAGAATGTGATTTAAAATGCAAAAACAACATGCATAGTATAAACATCTATAACGTTTGAACAGATTTACATTATAATCTTGTAAAATTTAATGTGTGTATATAAAATGGGAAAATCCTAATTTTAAGTGAATTATGAACTTCTTTATTGCATAAAATCTATTACAGTACTATTATAAAGTGCTGAAAATATTAAAATTATTTAATGGAAGTCAAACTCCGATAATGTGCTATTACTTTAAATATGATGTGTGAGTGTGCAAATTTTATATTTAAAGTAATAGCGCATTATCAGAGCTCGACTTCTGATCTAATAATTTTTATCACATAAAAGAAAACTGCATACAAAGATATTAAGAAGAAACATGAATCACATAACTTCAAAATCATATTTAAAAAATCCGCATAAAATGAGACCCGGATGTATTTTAAAAGTATGGTTCATTCAGTAAAGAATCATAAAAAATTATGAACATCAATAAATCATATTAAACTTTATAATATAAGAAAGAAAATGTATGCATATCTCTTTTTTTAAAATCATAGCTTATATCTCAGAATAATAAAATCTATATGTGTAATTAATGCAGACGTACTCATGTTCATACATTTATATGATAAATGCAATATTTTCAAAAATATTCCAAGCAACTCTAGAAAAATAATAAATAAAATTTACATCATATATGCTTAACCATTTTAAAATTACCTTGTGATTCTACGACTTGCAAGTCACTATTTTAGATGTCTTCTGGTCGAAGTTCAGCATAAAAAAACATATTAATCAAAAATATCAGTCATCCAATACAACACTATTATACTTGAAAAATGTTTGCAAAACTTTAAAATATTAAAATATTTTTTTAAAAAAAATATTAACATTAATGTTGTTAGAATAAATAGAAAAATATTTTAAAATGTAACCTTTCCTATCCTAACAATACATTCTAATACTAAGATTAGTATATTTAAAATAATTCAAAACTAAATTTACATAATCCAATTTATGTTTGTTTTCCAATAAAGTTCATTACAATTCAATGCTTCCAATGGTAATCCCCCGCAGTTGCCATGTGACGAATATTGTCTGAAAGGCTTCTAACACAGTGCACTCTCTTCTCCCATGGCATGTAAAACTCACAAATGTTAAAATCTCACAAAATCTAAAAAATTTACTGTTCATCCAAATCAATTCTATAATTTTACCTAACAAATTAACTACTTTAAAACCACATTTTAAGTAATACTTTATCAGTTTATCTAATACTTAACTTTAATGTACACATGGGTCTCATTTTATGCGGTAGATAGGTTCCTCAGAAAACGCGCACAAAAGAAATCACACAAAAATAAACTTAACTTACCTTAAAAAATGGGGGATAGGTTCTGTAATTTTCCAAAGTCAGCATAAAAGCAAAGCAACAAGGAAAAATTACTTTAAAATTCGCATTAAAAAAATAAGGAAATAAAGTATGACTAATAAAAAACTTCAAATATTTGAAAAACAAGACAAACTTTTTTTACTTGTTATTATTAACTACAGTATTTAATTTTACATTTTTTATACATATTTTAATCATTACCGCTATTTGACAATATGCATTCGTTTTTGAACTGATAAGAAATCAGATTAGTGACATTCAGTCTTGTGCTATGTTAATGATTTTCTGTTTCTATATTAAAAAAATGAGATCGCAATCAAAACAAAAAGATTATATATTATCATTAGAAAGATTATTTTCAGTTTATAAAATCTTCATTATTATTTATTTTAAAAATCTAAAAAAATATTTATTTCTGTTAATATCTAACAAATACGTTTTAAAAGTTAAAATTTTTTTGAATATTTATTGCGATATTTTTATACATACATATAAATCTATTATTATTATTTACTCATTAGTATATTATATGTATGTATAAATCTATTATTATTTACTCATTAGTATAAGTAGGTTATTTACATAGAAACCAAGATTCTAAATACAGCCTCAGGCCATATTCACATTAGCTACTAATATAACGTTATATTTTTGAAAAAAAACAAAAAACAACAGTATTTCAAGTCAAAATAAGTTATTCATAATTTAAATTTCTTGATATCTAATAAATATAGTGAAATATGAAAGATATTAAGAAACATGAATCGCATAATTTCAAAATTGCATTAAGATAATCCACATAAAACGAGACCCAGGTGTATTTATTTTTCTAGTTTATCTTTATTAATTACAATTATTTTAAAGACAACTAATTAAATAATTTATTTTTATGATATTCAAATGTTTTTAATTTTTTAAAACAATTCTGAAAGTAAATTTTGAAACTTTCCTTGAAAAACCTTGCAAGCACACAATAAAAATACATGCATTGTTAGTCACATGACTTTAGTTCCAGACAAATGTGTTGCAATTTTTTATATTCACTGTCTGAAATAGGATTAATAAAATATTTAACTACAAAATATATTATAAAAAAAATAAAATATGATAATAGATTTTGGAATAATAATTTTGACATTATTTAAACAATAAATAAAATTGAATACACCGGTATATCCCACAAAATACTACAATTTTTAATAAACAATTATAATATAAATTTAAATCTACTTTTATTAAAATACATTTAACAACTTATTTAATTTTAAATCATTATTTAAAAATTAGTTTTCAACATCTTGTCTAACAAGACTTTTAATACATAATTTTCATTACTATCACTATGGCCAGTTCTCCCAACCATAAAAAATTATAATATTTAAATTTACTTTATAATTTTAGCATTTTATCACAGCTTTTATATATTTATAACCTTTAACTTCATTTCAACAAGGCTTTAACAACCCTATTAATATTACTATATATATATCACTTACAATATTTAAGTTTCTTTTATTTTAAAATTTTTAAAGAAATTGACTTTCAAAACCTATTTAGACCTAATAAAAAGGGTACAATATATATATATATATGTAATATAGGAAGTGTACCAATAGTGCTAACAAGCTTTTATTGATAAATGCTGCAACTGAAAGCATTATCCCTATCCTTAGACCATTTTTTAAGCTTTTGGCTCATCTTAGTGAGGCGCTAGGACATTCAGACACTAGATCTAAAATACCAACTCAAAAACAGCATTTATCTAATATATAACTGTTAAGTAAAAAATCTGAAATTTTCAGACTCATAAATGTCTTTACATCCAGCTATCTAACTTAAATAGCTATATGAGTCTGAAAACACTTCAGCCTCACCATATATTAACCTCAGCAATACAACACCAAAGCATCATGGGAAAAATTATAATAATCAATAAAGTTGTAATAATTATATTTATAAAGTGCATACTCATTACTTTAAAGTAATATACATTAAGACTACAACCTTAAAACTATGTGCCTAAAAAAATGACAGCAGGGACCTCTGCAAATCTTTAACACAAGCCACTCTTGTCTTTTAAATAAATCTTGTGTTAAAGATTTGCAGAGATCCCTACTGTCGTTTTTTCAGGCACATAGTTTTATGGTTGTAGCCTTAATGTATATCACTTTAATAATCAATAAAGCAAATCATATATCACATCACGTTTTAAGCTTGTATTGCATTACTGTTAATTCTATCATCTTATCTAATAATGTTTCCCATTATTTTAGCATTTCATATCTATTCTAGTTAATATTTTATTTCTTGGTTATATTTTTAGTTTTTTTTTTTTTTTTTTTTTCAGGAATCTGCCTAACAAATAAACCAAGTTACACTCCAACAGTAATGGTCTCACCACAGAGGAAATCTTGCATAAACCAAGAACAAAAAGAAGAAATTTCTGTAAATATGACTGATGAACTGCATGGGGATGTTTTACAAAATGGTTTTTCTTCAAAAATAAATAAAGTTCCAAATGCTTGGAAAAGTAATGCTGAGTCAAATAACCCTAAATTTATAATACCTCAACAAAACTGGAAACCATCTGAAGAAAATAAATCAAATTTGGAAAAAGCAGATGTTTTTCCACCGAAATCATCACAGGGTGACGGACAATTTTTAACAGAAATAAATCCAACTTCATCTATACAGGAATCTCACCAACATGAATCTAATAATAATTTTGTTTACAATAATACATGTAAAAAAACATTCAATGAAACTCAAATACCTACAAATTCTCATTTTTGCTTAAATCAGATTAATGAGAAATCCCTTCCATTGGTTAGCAATGGTGTAAAGCTTAATGAAAATACTATTATGCCCTTATTGGCAATACAAGATGCCTCTCAAATTCCAAGTTTAACTTCCCCAATAAAAATAATCAAATATCAGAATGATTATAACTCAAATAAACCTCCAGCTGAATCTCACCAAAAACCATACTCTATGAACCTTCAGGATTTCTCACATCAGCCCACTTTTAATCCTCATGAACGCACTTCATCTCATTCCATACTTCTAGAATCTAGACAAAACATGATGACTTATGCACAAAGAAAAAAAATGATCAAAGCAGAATTGGATTGCAAAACAAGAGAACTACAGCAAATTGAATATATCATGGCACAGAAGGAAAGAGAATGCAAAGAATTAATGCACTTGAAACAAAGTAAGAGTGAACTATTGTTGAGAATTAAACATGAGCAGGATCTTTTAGAACATCAACAATACCATATGCAAATAAATTTGCAAGACTCTGCAAACTTAAATTCAACTCCTATTAATCAAAGTACAATTCCAGAAAGAGATCGCATTCTAATTCAATCTAAGCCAACTGATACAATTTTAGCACAACAATATGCTCCAGAAATTTGGAACCTACTTCAAGAGAAGTCTGGAAATAATCCTAAGCAAATGTGGAACACTAATGAATCTTTTATTTCTAAAGGATTCACTGCTCCACCTCCTTATTCCAGTAATATTAGAAAACCAATTTTGTTTGAAATTCCATCTGTAACATCAAGTAATGGGTCAGTATTAAAAAATATTCCATATAGGTCAGAAATTCCTCAAGGATTAAATTGTAGTTTTCAATCAATGCGTAATAATGGAGTTCAGCCACAAATTATTAACAGATCTAACAATGGAAACCAACTAATGCAATTGTTATACCAGGCTTCTAATGTTAACAATTCTATTGATCAGGCAAGAAAAAATGCTGAAGCTGAGTGTAGAAAAATACATATGCCAATTAAGGAAACTATATCTAGTATGCCATTTAGCAATAATCATGATTTGACAATGGATAGTGTAAATTTAGTTAAACATTTAAATAATCATGAAAAGCAGTTCAATTTAAATACAAATTTACCACAAGTACTGCCTCAACATATTGGAAAAAATATTAGCCTACAGAGAGATCAAACTGCTATGAAAGAATTTCAACATGCATATGTGAATCGTGATGATAAAAGAATTGAAACATCAAAAGAAAATGTCCAGATTAAAAATGATAAAGGTTTTGAAAATTTACAGACTTTAATACAAAAACAAAAAGCAGAGTTTCAAAATTATCCTATTACTTCACAATTATTAATAAATCACCAGTTTTCAGGACAAAAACCAAATTCAGTTACAAAACCACTCACTCCAAATGAATTAGAACTTTCTCAAAAAATAGAACCACCATGTATTAAAGGCCAAAATTATAAAAATAGTCATGAAAATAGAATTAAAAGTATTACAGACAGAGTCAGTTCAACAGACCAAGAAACTAATTACCAAGTAAGTTAATTTATTTAATTTTTCATATTTAATAATGATGCTTATGAAAGTTATGATTAGCTAAAAAAAAATTTAAATTAATTATGATATTCACAATGGAAATATATTTAATTAGAATTTTAATTAAAACTAACTTTTATTGATTAATAAATTCTAATAAATGGTGTAATAATCTATATGTAATAAAAGATAAACTGCTGTTTAATAAATAACCATTGCTGGGTAAAAGCTTCTTTAACAGCTCCTCATAGGGCAGTTAAAGAGATGACAAATTCACCAGGCTTGCTAATTGATGCATATGGTGAAAGTTTGAGCAATTTTGCATTCTTTTTTTACCCCCTAACTAAGAATAACTATATATTAAATTGTTGACTAATATCACATAATTAACTAGTTTCATTGTGGGTCAAGTACCTGAAAAAAAAAATCCTTAAGTCTTTTGGAAACAATTTTACTTGGCATGGATTTAAACCTCTTATTGTAGTCAGGACAGATAAATGGATTTCCTCTACATCAAAAGATTCTTAGCATGTATAAATATATATTCTCAATAATTCCTTAAAATTATGTCTTGTTTTGACAAAAACATGGTTTACCATTACCTGCTGAATTAGTGACATTTAAATCATTTTTCCCATAGTCAACATAAACCCAATCTAACCATGTTTTGAATCCACATTCCTATAATTAAAGCTATTTTATTCTAAGATGGAAATTAAGGAAATCTAACTGGAGTTGATGTACTAGATATCTTGAAAAGAACATTAATAGAATCCATCTAATTCTTTTTTGCTATGATAAGTTTAACAGGTTCTTAATAACAGCTTCCATAGAGTCCATTCATTCCAGGTTAGAACAAAATCAGTAGTAATCTTTGTAGCAAATTTTTATCTATCCATGATCAGGAAATTGATGACAAATTTGTAAAATCACTGGATGATACTAGAAAAGAAAAATCGGAAAGCAAAATTAAGATCTAGTTGGAATGCTTGATCTGTTTTCATGAGTTTGGTGAATGTAATTCTCAAAATTGATACAGCAGAAGTGCAAATTTATTCTTTCACAATGTTCCTCTAATATCAATCTAATAAAACTTGTAGATATTGATGAACTTGATTTTTGCCTTTGATTGTCTTAAACCAGTATATTTCCAAAGTGTCTAAAAATTTTAGGATCTAAAGCCAAAGCATGGTTGAAAAAACTATTTAGAAACATTTTATTCATATATAAACTATTCCTAAAATTTGCCAGAGGAACAAAATTATAGCAGTCTTTAAAATCAAATAAATATAGCAATTGATTCAAAAAAATTTGTGCCCAATATCATTACTATGTGTTCTTTATAAGCTTTTTTAAAAAGTCATATTAACAAAAATTTTGCTAATAGTTGAAAGCCATCTACTTTAGAAAGTAGGCTGGATTTAGGCCAAGAAGAAGCTGCTGCAAGCAAATTTTATTTTAACACCTCATATTAAAAAAGGCTTTCAAAATAAATTAAAAACTGGTGTAAACTTTATACGTCTAACCTCAGCTTATAATTGTGGTTGGAAAAATGATCTAAAAGTTTCTAAAATGTTTAAATGCAGAAAATCTTCTTTTACTTGATAAAATGCTCATCAATAGAAAAGTTCATAATCATAGTGAATACAATATTTTACATAATGGTCTCTACAGAGTTCAGTTCTCACCCTTATGTAATATATTTATCAGCTATCTTCCTAAAATATTATCCAGATAATTCATTTATGCATACGATATTGGTTTGGCTTTTTCAAAGAGCTCCTTTCTTGAAATAGAAAACTCTCTCAATGATAATATAGAAATATTAGAAATCCTGCTAAAAACTGAGATCTTATTCCTAATCCAATAAAAACAGTATGCTCAATTTTTCATCTAAACTGAGAACCATCTCATAGTCTAAATATAACCTTTTGCAATATTAGAATGTAGCTCTATATTATGTTTAGAAATAATCTTGGGTTGTAGCATAATGTTAAATGAAAATTAATTTCTAAAAATAATCTCTTTGGAGATCTATCAGGCATTATTTAGGATTGTGGTGCAAATACTTTATGGGCAGCTTCCTTAGCACTAGCATATTTTGTTGGTAAATACTGTCAAAAGTTCCCACATGAAACTTCTGGGTACTCAATTAAATATTACCATGAGAAATATTACTGGATCCCTCCCATTTACTTCTTTGCAATGGCTTCCTCTTTTTCACATATTCCTCCAACAGGTATTAGAAGTTGTTTTACAGAAAATGTACAAAAAGTTTAGATCGAACTTACCAATAACTCAAGAAATAGTTTTATTATCCAATACATCAATATTCCCTTTTTGTGTGTTCAACCAAAAATCTACAATTGAAGAATTATGGCATGGAAATTGGAATTATTATTGTGTTCTAAACAAATTCATTCAGATCTAGTAATAAAACCAGATGGATTTGATTTTTCTAGATACAATTGAGGTCTCATCAACAGATTCGAGATAAATCATATCATTTGCTTCATAAATGGAATTTATTAGCCACTGATATACAAAAATATGGCACAGCACAAATTATGCACCAGATAGCAGCCAAATTTATGGAGTGGCAGAATTGGAGTAGTTAATAAAACCACTGGTAAATCTATTTCTTGAATGGTATCTTTACAGGTTTCATTATGATATTTTGCTGTCAAAAAAAAATCTATATACTGAATAAATATATTAAAGATTATTCTATTAATGAATATTTTATCATAAATGCATAAACTAAATATTGCATTGAATATTGTCATAGATTATAGATGCTCTGTGTAGTGTGGCATAGTTCACACCGTGTCCAACTTGGGATCAGGAAATCCAAGGATTAATTCTGCCAGGTCTGGTGTTCAAACTTCTTATGAACTCCTAAGCAATAAAGCCATATGCTTTATTACAAATTACAGATAATGTCCATTAGAATTCAAATCAAAAACATCTTTCCAAAAATTTTGCATTGTTTGTTTGTAAGAAATAGTTACTTCAGGATAACTACTAATTAAATAAGAGTTCTACAGTAAAGCCATAGAAATCATGTTTAAAATCAAAATTTACAATGTACTAGCAGATGTTTTTCCATTCCATGTTTATTAACAGTTTTTTCCCACTTTATGTTGAAAGCACATACATCTTATTCTTTGTTATTTTTTCTGAATTTGAAATGCACTATTTCACAAAATAAAATGTTTGCTAAGCATATTGCTAAGTTTTACAAAGTTTAATTATATTAGAAAGATAGTGTTAGCTTGATAATAAACTTCTTTTAGTTTCTATAAAAGAAAAAAATTATTGAAGAAAAGAATGTTGTCTAAAGCATATTTAATTACATTTCTCTATTCATTTCATTTGAAAAAGTAAATGCAATAAGTTGTTTTTCTTTTTTTTAGTGAATGAATGAACACACTCAGTAAAATATACTGGGGTGCAAAAGTAGGTATACAGTTTTTATTATGAAAAAACCCAATAATTTTTTAATTTTATTAAATCACAATAAGAATAACATTCAAATTACAATGAAGAACAATTTCTTAAAGAATTGCTGGCCTTCAGCATTTACACATTCCTGCAGTCTAGTTTTTACACTCAAGTGCATCTTGACATAGAGGTTTTTATCACTATCAATAATTTCTTGGCATACTTCTTTTATGAATGTACACATGTCATCAACAGGGCATGGTTTTTTTGAAAATATCTAACACCCCAAAAAAAGAAATCCATAGACGTGAGGTCTGGTTATCGTGGTGGTCATTCAACTGGACCTCGTTAACCCACCCATTTATGGAGTAATTCTTTGTCAAGAAACTCACACACTGTTACATCATAGTGGGGAGAAGCTCCATCTTGCTGCAAATAGAAGTCTTCATTATCATGCTATAGTCATAATTGTGATAAAATATTAACAAAAAAATATAATACAAAATATATAATAAATAATATTAACACCAGTTGGACTAATAAGCTGAAAGGCTATAACTACGACTCCTCTCTTAGGCTGAAAGCATTGCTTAGTAAATTATTTATTTAATTGTCTAACAAAATGAAATCTTTTCTTGTATTTGCTTATGAACATAAGAATTATATAATTTTAATGTTATTTCCTTTCTTTATTACTTTTACGATGCTTCATACAATTACAAACCACTATTCGTTTTCAATTGCCTCAACTATCTTCTTCAGAAATATAGCAAACACAATACAAATATGTATGAACATATAATTTTACATTGCATTGAATTACATAATAAATAATAAAGAACTCGGTATAACTATTACAACTATATATCTACTTTTGCAAATGTATCCCCTCATTTTATTATACACTGTACCTCTACACATATAAAAAAGTGTCCGAGTTATATATATATATATATATATATCTCAAATACATATTTATATTTTCAGGAATATTTAGTTACATTAATTAAATTTCTCAATTAAAGATATAAATAATGATTTAAAATCATGATGAAGAATTGAATAAATTAAAACTTTGATGATGTACAGTAATCCAAATAGGATTAAATTAAATGTATTTACACCAGTTAACTATTCAAATACAAATGTGTACGATTGGGAGTCAATGTATCGACATGCTCAAATGAATGTGTGGAACAAATACTTTAGGTTTAGTTATTATTGTTGTTATTATTGCCAATAACATACTATTCTATTAGATCATGTCAGCCATTTGATAGCATTAATACTATGCAAAAACACAGAAATATAATGTTACTGGGCCGCTGGCATAAACATTAATTTTTAATATCTTTATGTATGTTGGCCTACCTACAAAATCAACAAGTTTGTTTATTTAGTTAGTTGATGTGGAATATATGTATATAAATAAGAAGTTAGATGATAGAAATTAAAATAAGATCAAAACAATTTTTTCTTCAAATTTTATTCTCACCCTATGTAAGGCAGAACTCGTTTGTAAATAAATTAGACAAGTTATATTTATGATATATGTATACTTAATCAAACCAATTTAAATTAATTAAGCATTAGAAGACCAATAGTTATATACACATCAAATTTAATATTTGGAATAGAGAGGTACTGTGCGATCTTTTTTCTAGATTTAGATATTCAATAAGAATCAGATCTATGTGCATAAATAGTTCAATGAGAGCTATTAATAATTACTCATGCTAAGAATAAAATGCTGGTATAATACCCACATCTAAATTAATTAAATGACTTTAAGAAAAAATGGTTTTTTATTCATATCATAATGGATTATTTTTTGTAGCATAGTAACATGGGATGGTAAACCTTTATATTAATGTTAATAAGGTTGTTTGACTGTATCTGCAATACTATGTAGTACTTGGTATCATGTGTCTACATTCTTTTATTGCTTTCTGAAATACTTTGTCAGTCAATTCTTAAATACTGGAGATGCCCAGAGTGAACTCCTAAATTGGTCAACCAAAGAAATGGACATAAGCTACTAAAGCATTCCTGAAACTGGCTCACACTAAGGCTTTCAAAATGAATGGGATTCTGGAGCTGTTGCAGCAGGTCTCCTTTTGAAGAGAACACTTTCGCCAATAGGAACAAGACTTGCATCTGAACTGTGAGATGGTTAGGAGTATGTTGTTGTCCTGTAAAAATGCCACCACGCCAGCTTCTGTGGACAGCAGTGGCACAATTTGAATGATTCGGTTTTGCAGTCAGTCATTTTATTTGTCGCAGACATGTTCAAAATCTTGCTTGGATGTACCCTTTCCAAATTTTTTAAAGGTTTCATGTTGATTAGGGAAGTATGGTAATGGGTGTACAATTGGAGGTAATAGTAGATCAGATTACTTGTAAGCTAATTACTTTGGCATGCATATTTGAAGAGTTATGGTGTGCTGAAGTCTAGACACCCTCAGATGATACTATAGTAAACTTTGAACTGTGAGCTATTGGGATAAAGTGTGTAACAAGAAGCAGCAGGTTGGCTGCCAGAACAACATGCAAAATGGCCTCTTTCTGTGCTTTCACATAGAAATAAGGCCAGCGGCCGTATAAATGACATATTTATGTGTTTTTACATATAAATAATGCCATCAAGTGGCTGACACAAGCTAATAGAACAGTACTACGAAATAAATATCATAAAAACCATATATGATCATGAATGCTATAAACTTATTTCTCTAGGAGATATTTAAATAATAATAAATGCACAAGTGTAGAATAAAGTTTGATACTTTTGGTGGTGTATATATATGTTAGTGACAAACCATTTTATTATGAATTAATAGTTAAATGAGGATCACGTCTATAATGGAAGCATGCTTTACTCTTTATGTATATTAGATGTTATTAAAGAATGATGTTCACAATTATTTATGCAATCACTTTATTTTAAAGTTGCATGAAAAATAAATATTTTTTTTAATGCTGATATGGATAATATTAGCCTGTTTATGTCATAACTATACATTTCTATCATGGTAATGATCAATGAATCTCAATTATAATATTGCATAAAAAATAAAATACTTTCTTAAAATGTACATAATCCTGGGGTATAGAAATCATTTATATGCATACTAATTGTCTTTTATTATTTGTTAGAGGATAACTGATTGTTAATAAAATTATAAATTTAATTATTTATATCACTTCCATGTCATTCTCTACAGGCAAATAAGGGTCCATAATTAGTTCAGTAAAATAAAAAACTATATAGGGCCCTTATATGACATTCAATTGCGTCAGGAGTTATCGATTGGTTCTGGATGATCATTTCAAAGTAAATAATTGAAGAGATGAAATCAAATAAATAATGACAAAGAGATATGCATCTTACAAAGATTATATATTACAATAGAGCAAAAAAAAAAAGACAATTCATTAACATTTTTAGAACACTCTAAGAAGATCGGCCATATATTTGAACCCCAAGATAGTTTGCATTGAGAAAAACATCAAATGGAAAATTAGGGAGGATCCTTCACTGTTGGTAACAATAACTATTAATAGACAGGACGCCTGTTTTGACATCTCCAAATGCTGGACTATCTAAATAATATGCATATATTTTGCATATTGCCATTACCTCCCTGTTCTGCACTGCTCAGTATTGCTATAAATATGAGGCAACCCACCTTGAAAGCACTAAGTGTGTAATATTTGTACAGTCATTATACTTCTCTTTCAAGCGCTTCACATGCTTTTAATTTCATATTATTTGATGATAAATTTGTGTTTAATTGTAGGTATTTCATTCAGATGTGTATACACATAAAGGAGATTTATATTCATTTGATTATCAACATATTTAAGTTTAGATCCACCAATGATTTGGTGGTATCTAATACAAATAAAAAATCAAGTCAATTTGACTATTACAATATATAATTAATGAACTTACATGAAAGCTAAGAAATTAATCAACCTAAACTGAATTGCACTGTTCAAATGTTTGAGTCATTAGCTTGAAAAAGATGATTAAAGGGACCAACAGATAGATGCAATACAATTCTTTTCCTTGTACAAATAAAATTAACCATAAATCATTACAGGGTTATTTACATTATTGTTAATGTCCATGGTTTAAAAGCATTTTCTTGCATCATAATTGGCCATGGAAATAATGTCACTATTGCTTATATTACACAGAGGCTAAACTCTCCTCTATACAGTAGTGCCATTCAGTGCAAGCCAGAATAATCAATGGATGCAAGATTTGTGCATAAAATCCCTGTCTAGCACCTACTCATCCAATATCTCCAGACTAGTTTATGGCTTTTATCAGTGATGAATCCTAAACCTGAGAGCACTGCACCTAAACCTTAAGATCTAATGCAACCCTCAAGCAATCAACTTTTGTCTTATTAGCTAATTATAAAGCTTTTGAGTCCAAAATGAAAACACAATAATGTTTTCAATCCAGGCTCATTAGCTTGTATTGTCATATAGATTAGAACTCAGTTCAGCATCCGTACTTTTTGGTGTCTTTGGTTCTTTAATAACCACAGTCACCATAAGCAGGATTGGAATTAAATCACTAAACATGACATGATCACCATTGTTTATGCTTATACAAGCTGTTTACACAGACTAAACTCTCCATACAGTAGCATCATTCAGTGCAAGCGAGAGTAATCAATGTGTGCAGGAAGGTGAGTACATAAAGTTCCTGTCTAGTACCTACTCATCCAATATCCCCAGACTATTTTTCTAATGTGTGGCTTTCATCAGTGAGAAGCCTTGGATTTGGGAGCACTGCACCTAGATCTTAGGATTTAATTCAGCCCTCCATCAGCCGCCTTTTATCTTATTAGCTAACTATAAAAATTTTTTGAGTCCAAAATGAAAACCCAATAAAGTTTTCAACTCAAGCTCATTAGCTTGTATAGTTGTATAGATCTAAACTCCATTCAGCATCCATACTTTTGTTACAGTGCTCTTAGATACAAGGCTCATCACTGATGAAAGCCACAAGCTAGAAACTAGTCTGGGGATATTTGATGAGTAGGCACTAGATAGGGATCTTATGGACAAACTTTAATTTATTGATTACTCTGGCTTGCACTGAGTGGTGCTATTGTATGGAGAGTATGTTTATGGTGTTTAGTCTCTATGTAAACAGTTCGTGTAAGCATGAAGAATGATGATCATGTAATGTTTAGTGGTTTAATATCAATCGTGTCCAATAGGATATGTTGACTGTGGTTATTAAAGAACCAAAGACACCAAAATGTATGGATGCTGAACTGAGTTCAGATCTATATGACTATACGAGCTAATGAGCTTGTTTCATTTCAGGCTCAAAGATTTATAGTTAGCTAATAAGATAAAAGATGGCTGCTGAAGAGTTGCATTAGATCCTAAGATCTAGGTGCTGTGCTCTCAGATAATGGAATCCTCACTGATGAAAGCCACAAGCTAGAAATTAGTCTGGGAATATTGGATGAGTAGGCACTAGGTATGGATTTTATGCAAAAACCTTCTTGCATCCATTGAATACTTTTGCTTGTACTGAATGATACTTCTGTATAGAGAGTTTAGCCTATGTGTAAACAGCTTGTGTAAGCATAAAGAATGGTCATCATATGATATTGTCTATATTCTTAATCTTTTATTTTCTTTTTTAAAATTGTTTTGTTTCAGTGACATTAAAGTAATTTCATTTTTTTAATTCCAGAGTCAAACAGAGACTATTATTATTGAAGATGATGACATGCCGAATGACATTCTCAATTCTTATGATAGGTGCTCTCAGAAATGCAAACATTGCCAAATTCAAGCATCTCTTTTATGCTCTGGATGCAAAAAAGAATGGTATTGTTCTCCAAAGTGTCAGGTAATATATAGATATATAATAAAATAATTCACAATGTTAATATATATATATCACGTAACAATAAAACAAAATAAATGTCCGCTAATATCAATAATACAATAACAAAACTTAAATATATTCCAAACAACGGTAAACAATTTATAATACAATATAAGTAAAAACTCAATAAAAACTCATAAAGAAATATTTTCGATTATATTCATAATCATTTTCAACTCAACTTTCAAAATGGAATCATGATTCCATTTTGAAAGTTGAGTTGAAAATGATTATGAATATAATCGAAAATATTTCTTTATGAGTTTTTATTGAGTTTTTATTTATATTGTTTTGAAAGTTGAGTTGAAAATGATTATGAATATAATCGAAAATATTTCTTTATGAGTTTTTATTGAGTTTTTATTTATATTGTATTATAAATTGTTTACCGTTGTTTGGAATATATTTAAGTTTTGTTATATATATATATATATAATGTTAAACACAATTAGTACTAAATACTGTTACTGTAAATAGAATACACTCCCACCTCAATACTTGTGGGAGAGAGCTTTTTGATCAATATAAAATTAATAGAATTGATTAATTTTAACACTTTCTGTTGTAAATATTGAAGACAACCTCTTTTATATACAAAATAAGAACCAATAAGAAACTGATATTAAAGTGGGAGTGTGTATTATTTACTGTAACAGCATTTAAAAATGACTGTGTTTAATGTTATATATATATATATAGACAACTTAAGTTATCAAACAAACAATACAAGTGATTTTAAATATTGAATCTGCAGTATCCATGGCATTTAATTCCAAGACCCCTTTTGGGAGAATCTAAATTCATGGATTAATGTCAAATGCTATATAATATATAATTTAATTATATATTTATATATATATTGAATTAAATATTTTATCTATGTTAACAGAGATAACTTTTGCCTTTTGATGTTGCCAGAAAACTCGGTTACTACTAAATGATAATTTCTCCGAGGCTAAACAAAATTCTCCATTAACTTATAATAGCTCTTTTTTGTTTGTTTGATAACTTATAATAGCTCTTTTTTGTTTGTTTGATTGATTTTTTTGCTGAAGTAAAAGGAAGATCTCCTTTTACTTCAAAAAATATCCCAACAAAAGAGCTGTTACAAATTAATGGAGAAAATTGTTTTAAATCCCCTTACAAAAGAACTATTACAGGTTAAGTTAGTGAAGACACTTATTTAGCCTTGGTGAGATTGTCATTTAATGGTAATTGGTAGTTTCTTGGCAATGCAAAAAAGACAAGTTACCTCTGTTTACATAGATATAATCTCTTTATATGTATGTATTATATATAATATTTTCATGGTTATATGACATAAATAAAATATCTTTTGAATTAAACTGTATTATTTTCTTTAAATTCCTGATGTTTCCATAAAACATCAGTGGTCATTGACAAGATTAAAGTTTTAATGAAAAACTGCTAGAACTTAAGTAATAAAGAGATTGAGTGTTAATTAAAGATCAATCATTCTATATATGTAGTGGTTGATTATTCAGAATAAGTGGATTAACAAAAATTTTATTTACAGTTAATTGATTTCAAGTTGATTTTAGAAGAGATAAAATAAATGATCCCCAAAAAACTGGAATACATTGTGCTTCATCAGATTTATTTAAACTATCTGATTTTTTTAATATTTCAATAGATTTTCGCATGGTTCTCAAATCATACTTTTCTACATAAACAAGTATTTTAGCATTATCCAAATGAGGTGTGTGACCAAATTCTAAAAAAAGTTGTGAAGTAAAAGCTGATGTATTTAATTTTGATTGAAGGCATTTTTATTCTCTCTAATCAACATTAATTCAGCTAGTGTATTGAATTATCTAGCTTTTTGAGCACTATGAACATGGAAACATATACACCTTGATATTCCAATAGTATCTTGGTCTTTATGTTTATAGAAAAAAAATCATTTATTTTTTTTGTTAGCGGAAAAGGGAGTATTAGTATTGAAATTAGAGTTGTCTACTCATTTATCAATGATTCATTTAATATAAAACAACTCTATAACTGAATTGTCAATTTTATCATATATTTTTTCTTTTTAGTATCAATGTTATATAAAACTATATATATATGATATCTTTATTATAACCATTAGAAAGTAGAATTGTTTTAGTTAATTAAGCAAGATGATCTTTATCAGATAAACTTTGCCACAGAAAATATATGAACAAGAAAATGATGAGAATTAAAATTAAGATAATTGTTTGTATAGGTGGATTTTCTATAAACATATTGATAAAGAGTCATCAGATTTTTTAGTAATTATAATATCTAGAAAAGTTTTGTTATTTTCAACTTTCATTAAGAATAGTCCATAGAAAGTCCTTTAAAAGTATAACAAATTAAAGGGACTTTATATGGGCTCTCCATTGTCACCTGTAATTGCTGATCTCTTTGTGAATAATTTTGAAAATCCAGTATTAAACACAACTAGTAAGAAACCTTTTATTTGGCTCAGAAATGTGGATGTGTTATAATAATATCTTGTAATTGCAGTGTATAGCATTTGCAATAACTAAAAAATTAAAAAATATTACTTTTTTTAAAATTAACTTCTAATTTTAGTATTATATTTTTTATATCTTAGGTAAGTGCATAGATTTTGAGACAGTAGATACATCAGCTACTTCCCCAGTGTAAAAATTAAATGTTTATGAATTAAAAAGGTCTTAAGCAATGGTTCAATTCTCCAATGAATCATTCTCATCAGTTAGGCATTAGTCACTTTTGCACAGTATGATAATTAGGGCCAAACCTTATATAATTTAATAATCTTTGATACTTTAATATGTTTTCAAGTGCATTGTTTATTCATTTCTGTTAGAAACAATTATTTTGTTTTTATGGTGAGCTTCACCGAAAGTGCAATCAACTTAGGTTATAAAGACAAACCAATCCATTATGTATATTGTAACGGGATTGTTATTTTATTATCTTTGTTCTTTTCAATTATACTTATATTTTAAGACCCCATTACTCAAGCAGAGAAGCAAATATGATCAATATTAACTGTGTCTCTGGTCAGACCGAGATTGAATAAGAATATACAACCATGCTTTTTTCCAGACTATGGCACAACCTCTATGACTGCAAGAAGCAAAATCATATCATCTGAGGATATTTATAATGGGATTTAAGCCTATGGCACCATCCAGCTTTAAACTGGATCCCAGGAGGAATTTATCATACCTCAGGCACTTGTTCCTTGGCTAGCCATTGAAACATGAGGCCAACATAATGCAGAAATTCAACCCAAACCAATAATTTACAACATGTTTATTAGATGATAAAAAAAAACATATGAGAAATATTTACAAATATAAAAAAATGAACACTTATTTAAAGCTTTAATATTTTAACAACGCTTATTTATATAAAGTTAATTACACAAGAAATGAAATTTAAAAGTTCATATTAGAAATAAAATTAAATGTTCACATTTGACATGAAATTAAAAGTTATGTCATTATGTCTAGACATATTTACCTACGTTTTAATACTGTATCTGGGTAATTACCCCTATCTTCTGATCCTCTCAGATTATAGTGGGTTTCTGTTAGTAGTAGTTGGATGCTTCTTCCTGGCTCAGCATACTAATACAAGGTCTGGTTCTGTAGATTTGGTTTGTGGTAGGTAAAACATCACAGGCAATTCAGAGATAACATCCTGCATCTCACTATTGGTGTTCAGGAGACGGGTGGAAGAAAATGAACAAAGACTCAGCTCTGGTTTAAAAACACATTTTTCTATTGTAACGACAATATAAAGGTTGATTTATCTTGCTAGACTTAGCCATTTATGTAAAAGCTTGTAGACTCTTCAATATACTGCTTGTCAATTCTTTGGAGACTGCTTCAGTTGTCTACTGAACTCTGGTTAATTCCCCGGTCAACTCTCGATGGATGTTCTCTAGATTCCTCTGTCAGTTCAGCTCTCCAAAAGAGAAAACCATTATATCTTTCTCTAACCAAAAAAACTCTCATTTAATCTTCTGGCTCTGCTGGACCTTTTTCTTTAGTCCTTGACTCTACTCACTGTTCGACTTTTTTACATATGCTATCAGTCTGGAATTCATGTCCAGAAACTGATTACATCTTGTACATAATTTGTTTTTAATTATATGTTATATTTCAAACAATATGTTGCATTTCAAACAATATAAGTTAATTACATTTATCTTTTAATAACTGAAACACAGGCTTAATATATACCATGTGTCTATATATGTAATATAGGGTATATGAGCACAGACTTTCACAAGACCCACCACTCTCCACTCTATCTAATAACACTGATACACTCAAGCACATATATGCTGAAAAGATAAACGTATTTCATGCTAAACCAGCAATCATTTATTACAATCGTTGAAATCTCTTTTTGGAAGTTCCTTTTTTTTTTTAGATTTAATAAACAAAAGAAAAGAAAGATAAATTATATCGTTAGTACTCCAACTTAATCCCAAAGATTTTTATTTTTTTTACTTTACCTTTTGTTTCTTTTTTTTTTTTAACAATAAAATATTGAAATGTAATTTTCTTATTTTCCTTCTTTTATTATGATATATATATACACACACATTCTTTTGTACCGTGTATATATACTCATTATTATAATATGAACAAATGTACACAAATCTTCATTACATCCAATTTATAACATATAAAAATGATATACCATTAAATAAATGGTTACAATAATTGGATGTTAAATGTCGTAAATAAATTTTATTCAAATAAAACTTCATATATACAAAATAATCAAGAGACTTTACCACGTTGAATTATAGAAAGGTTACTAGATGTCATTGATATTATCTGTAATTGACATCAACATTTTGAGTTTATAACAAAGTTTTAATATACACTATTCGTGGATCATTAAATCAGTTAAATCCTAATTCAGTTTGCATAAGAAAATGATTTTGCATTAAATATTTTATCAAAGCATCTTGTTCTGAAATTGATGTATTAAATAGATAGTTATCCAAATTACAGGTAATAGAATAAATGGTTATCCACTTTACAGATAATAAAATAATTCTAATGAACTTTTTATGCATAAGATTATTAAAGTAGATAATTGCTTTGTTGTGCTATATAATGTTTTTAACTATCACACTCATATCAATGTTGAACTGTGTTTATACATAAAGCCATTAAATATATTAACAAATATCTAATAAAAAGACAAGGTTGGGTGCAAATTGGTATTTATTTAGATTCAAATGACAATATCAAAAAAGGTTATTGAATATGACAAGATATTTGAACTAGTATTATATAAAGTCTCAGGAAACAATTTGGCATCTACAATATTTTCTTATTCAAAATCCATCCCACAATGTTATACTATTAACTCCTTCAAAACATACGGCAATTTTTTTTTTAGGAAAATCAGACTGAAAGTGCATTGCAATAAGAGTCAATTATGTGGGCCACTTTAACAAAAAAATTTTATTTAAATGCTTAAAATCTGACTGCACATCAATTATTGTACTAAAATATTTCTAATTATTATATATTTAAAAATTAAAAAATGGGTTAGATGTTCACAAGCATCACATTATTGAAAAATAGCAATGGTCACAATTATTTCTATATTACAAAAAATGTGTTGTGTCATTTGTGGTTAATATTGCTCTCAGTGAAAAGTCCAGAGACTATTTATGTTTAAGAAATGAAAAAAATTAAGAGACAAATTTATTCTATATGTAAAAAAGTAGCAAGTGTTAGAAGTTTAATTGATAATTCTCATGAATGTCTAGTTATAAACATTGTTTTTCCTTCAAACTTGATTTGAAACTCATGTATGAATGATGGTACATCTCTTTTAGAAATCATTGTAGCATTTAAATGATGAGCATCAAGACATATCCTTATTGTATTTTGTTTCTTAAACTGCCACTAAAGAGTATCATATGGAAAAAGCTTTTATATTTTTTATTCTGACATTTATTAAGTTATTCCTCTATCTCTTTCCTCTATTAATAAAGTACTGGACAGGATAAACTTCAGCAATGGCTTTCATCTTTTACCTTATCCAATGAATATGTTAGGTATTTTTAAACGACTCTTTGATACATCATCAATAATTATGGTAATTTATTATAGACAATAGTTTTGACTCTTTGACTTTCAATACATTTTTATTGATATCAAGAATATCTTCCACACATCTTATTTGTCAATAAAAACTTTCTATACAACTTTATTTCCTTTGAATTATTAATTTTGGTATAGAAAGTCAAACCGGGCATCATTAAGAAAACATTAGTTATGTTTGTGCCTATTTATATATTAATCCCAACTTGTTATTATCCAATCTAACTTTTTTGACTGTGGGTAGTTTAATCTATCAACTAATAAAGGAAATTTGGTTTCCAATATTAACTAATGCTTTAATGTCAAATCCTTTTTTTACATTAATTAAAAGTCAATTTTGGACCAGTTTGTTTATATTCATGGTCATCATTATGTTTCAAATACCTTTGATCAAAGTACTTTTATTTAGTTCAATATCATTTTCAATTATATTGGGAGCTCATTGTAAGAGATACTCCAATGAGGTACGTTTTAGTTTCCTATAATTTTCATATTATTTACAAGCAGGGTTTAGGCATATTTTATTCTTGTATCCCTATTATCATTTATTGTCTGTCTTGGAATTTACTTAAGATATAGATAATCTCCCCATATTTCTTTCATTCAAATTCATTTTCTGTGACTCATTGAATCATTTGTTGTATGGATTTGCATCCAATTTGGGATCAAGAAGTCCCAGGATCAATTCTGATGCTCAAACCTCTTATGAACTCCTGAGCAATAAAACCATATGCCATTTTTTATCTTATTTTTTTCTCATGTGTCATAGCATCAGCCGGGAAGCGAACCCGCTAACCCAGGACAACTGCTTGGAAAGCAGCTGTCGCTGACCTCTCAACCACCAATGCTTACATGAACAATGTGTGGGGTAAATTTGGATTGTTAAATTTGCAAATCATTTCATTTTAGGATTTTTACTCTCCTACTTATGATTTCATCTTATTCATATCCAAGATATTCGACAGCTTTGCTGCATCTTTAATAGTTAATTAGTCTAGCAGCTGCCACCATTATTTGTTCCACTCATTATGGAAAGTTATGTTGGATAATTAAAAAAAAATTTTCTTCTGCTAAAAGAATTATAGCCAAGAGTAAATTTCAATAGTTAAAGAAAAATTGAGCAACATTCTTCCTGGGCTTGGTCATTAATATTCTTGGGAAAACTTGATGAGCAATATCTTGCATCTCTTTGCTCATGAAATATTTAGGAATGCTGCAATATATTGGCAATTGCTGGTTATAACAATTATTTTTCTTTTCCTTTATCTTATGGAGAGAATAATTCTTTCAATCTTTTAAGATATCCCAGAATTTTCATCTATCAACTGCCTAATTATAATTATCTACGACTGGTATGGGATAGTGTTTTTATGTCTTTCCTCTATTATTAATGGGTTTTTTCCGGCCCATCCAGATTGGCTTGTGATGTCATCCAACTCCAAAGAGGCAAAAGCTGATTTATCTATGTTAGAGTTAATATCTTCCAGTCTCATTCTATTTGTTCTTCCAATAGATCAAATTTTTGGGCTCCATGTCACTTTAAATCAGATTTCAACTTTTTATCTCTTATTTCTATTCTTTTGTAAACTTGCTTTTGTACATTCTTTTGCAATTATATTTTCAAATATTTCCTTATATTCTTTTCTTCTTTCTTTGGTTTATTCATTTCTTTTCTAAATATGGCAGTTTTCTATGGTTTTTGAATATTAGCTTATTTTCCATAGTCTCAACTTTTTGTACTGGTATTTTATTTTAGGGTTGGCATTAATTCCTGTATTTGTTTAATTTGACCTTTGATAATTTTTTTTTGTTATTTAGTTTTATGTTGAATTACATAATTGACTTACTTGATAATTATATTATTTGAGTATTACTCCATAAACAAGTAATAGAAATATCACATATTACCTGAATATACTAGTATATCCATGTAATAATAAATCTATAAGAGCTTTATAATGAATAAATGTTTCATTTCCTTATATGTGTAATATCTGATAGCGCATTCATATATAAACAATTCCATGTGTGATCATGACATAAGAATAAGATAGAAGCTATTGAAATCAATTAAACTAGGGATCTGTGTGCAATACTTTTAATACTTCTAGGCCTACCAATAGCTAACTTGATATTTATGAGAAAAGAAATAACTTTAAATTCAATTTAAGATTATAAAAATTTAATAACATGGAAGATTTAAAAAAAAAAAAGGTTCATGGTAGCATGTTATCTGTGACAGTTTCTTGATTAAGTTTTCCTTATTTGTCAATATTTTTCATTTCAATTTTTGAAAAATTTAAATTAATATTCTGGAAAAAATAATTAAATTAATACCTTTGGAATATTCTGGGTAAAACTGCCCATGTAAAAAGCAGCTAGGTAAATGCCTGATTTATATAAAAGCATTTTTGTAAACTTAACTCCAGTATTGATTTTAAAATGTCTGCAGTAAATAAATAACATTAACAACAATGCAACAATTAGTTTTTTGTTATTAATTAAATCAATTGTTTGAATTAATATTTGGCATAAAAATGTTTTTTCTATGTTTATCCAGCCCGTTTACATAAAAGCATTTTCATGAAATTAAATCGAGCACTAATTTTTATTTCATAGCGCCACGTAAAAATTGATGGAGAAACTCTTGTAAAATAGATCATAATTAGGAATATAATGAAGAATTAGTAATGGGGAAAGGCTTAACAATAAGAATAATAAATGTCTGTACATCATGTTTCATTTATTAATAGAGATCTGATCATAGTTTAGTTGACATTATTTTATTTGTTAAATATAAATGCTTAATCATATCATAATTTCTTTTCTCCTTCATGAGTTAAGAATATAAGATTTATTATGTGTGCTGACGCAATAAATAACTAATGCTTTGTGCAATTAATTATACAAATAATCCAAAAAGTAAATAAGATCAAATATCTTTTTTATAACTTGACTGATACAGTATACATACTTAACATATTAATCTAGAATATTTTATAGCTTAAATTATATATCATTATAAATACAAATCTTTTTTAACATAACAGACATCTAAAAAAAACTTCATAGATACCAACTACAGTGACATGTATTTATATATAATCATTTCTTCCGTTATAGTATATATTTATAATAATATAGATACTATATTATTATGATGTTATAAGTAGTTCTTTATATCTTTTTCAGATTGCTGAATGGAATGAACATTCTCAAGTGTGTCGTGGCTGATTAAATAACAAGTTATATTATCAGGAGAAATTGTTTTATTGTCACTTTTAAAAGATATATTGACGTTTTTTTTTTTTTTTTTTATAAACTTTATGTGGAAAATGATTATATTATTAAAACTTTTGTAATATCGTTTGTCATGCTATCTTTTTCTTTTCTCTTTTCATGAATATATACATATATAAGACTACATAAATATTTATACTCACAAACATGATGCATTTCCTCTATTGGCAGACCTCATACTATCATGATTAAAGCATTTCCTCTTATGTCCACTACTTGGATTTTAAATCTGGATATAATGGGGAAAAAATTAGATAGCTGAGGATTGTCTGCTTTTAGCCCACCTATCTACTCAGCCAATTATTGGTTGGAAAATAGATATTTATCTATTTATATATCAGAGGGGGTTAATCAAGAAAGAAAATTCTGTATCTGAAAAGCCTGGTATGATTTTCTCATTCAATCCCTTCGCAAAAGGATCCTTGCATATAGGATTGAGACTATTTTCATCACCTTTACATATATATATATAATGTGCTAAACAATTGAAAACAAAGCAAAACTCTCCATATAGTAGTGCCATCTTGTGATGTTTATATATAATGTGATTTACAAGTAACAAACTTCTTATACTCACAGCTTTGATATCATCTATTTTAATACATATTAATGATTATTATTAAACATTTATTGATGGGAGTGTATCTATTTTACAGTTCATGGATGTTTAAATCACTATATTATCAATCTAATTATACAGTATCATTAATTCAACTCCATCACTCTTTTCCACGAGTATAAGCTTTTTTAGATAGATTTAAAACTTCTGTTCCATAAATACATTCTTGAAATATTTGGAAAAGACATATGAAAAAGATAATTTGCAAGATGCATTTCTGACAAAATCAACACTCTTCAGTGGATCCAAGTCATAACTTCTTACATGTAGTCATCACTTGTTCAATATTTATCATATGAAATTATAACAATCTAATCTACAGGCATTTGAAATGATATAATCTCTAGTTTATAAAAAGTCAACAGATATAAGGAAGATAGTCACTTGTACATCAAATTGTAGTAAGTTGATTTGGATAAATACTGAATAAATGTTTAAAGCATGTAAAAAGTTGTGACCTGAACTATTGAAAGAATGATATTTTTGCCTTAATCTTGGATGGCATTTATCTTTTTTAGATTTCTTTTATGTATATGTTTTAAATATGTGCAATGGAATAGATGTTATATGTATATTATAAAATACCATTATGTAACAGCAATGATTCTAGATATTTATTATAATAATAAAACAATCTTTTTTCAATAATATTTTATGCTCTTCTCAATATGGTTGTAAATTATTTTAAAGCTTCAATTTATACTGTTTACATAATGACATCTAGTGTTTTTATATAAAATTAATTAGAACGAATAGTAATGAAAAAAAAAACAAATATAACTGTATGAATATATAAAACTTCAGTTAATTTCATTAATAATTCCTCAATTAAAAGTGAAAATTTATATTGTATACTTTTTGTACATTCTGTATAATTTGTTATATGTTATTTAATTGATAAATTTTACTTTTGTACATTACATCTGTAAATATTTGGAGTCCCCCCTTCCCCATTATTAGTTCTAATTAATTTTATATATATATAAAGATAGCTGTCACTATATGTAGAATGCAATTGAAGCTTCAAAATAGTTTACAATCATATTTAAAAAAGTATAAAATAATTGCCAAAAAAAGTTTTTTTCTATTATTGTTATAATATATAGAATTATTGCTATTATACACTGGCATTTTATATTAAGTTATTAACTTAAATCTTGAATTAATATGTCAAGCGTTGTTAGCCGAGAGGTCATCGCAACCGCCTTGCAAGCAAGTAGTTGGTTGCAGACGGTTGTGGGTTCGCGGCCGATGCTATGACATATGAAAAAAAAAAAACTTGAATTAATAGCATAATGGATTAAATTCCTTTTGACATTTGATGATGCTGATGTGCTATAATAAATTATGTCAAGAAGATAGTAAACAATGAAAAAGTATTGCCTATAACAATCAAGTTTTGCCCTTTGGCAGTAATTCCTATTGTCTAATTATACATTTGCTTCAAAGAAAAAAAAACAAAAAGAAAATAAATCAATCTTTTTTTTTTTAATCTGAATTTTCATTAGTTGCTCAGTTTTATGTAACGACAAGAAGATGTGCATGATAGGCAGAAATCAATGTCATTTTGATCTGACAGCCTAAGAAGTACATCCATTAAGTAAGTTAATATACTGATAAAATACTGCTAATTCAGAATGACAAACCAAGATTAAAATTAATGACATATTGATAGAAAAAGGTTCACAAAAAATGAAGATTGTTGAATGGAATTAACATTGTCAAAATGCGTAACATACAATATGCAACACTTTTTATAAAAATTATTTGGCATTACAGCTTCTAAAATTATATTAAATAACATTATAGACTAAAATTTAGCCGTTCTATTTCGAGATTCAAGGTTTTTTCATAATTTATATTAACAATTGATATGATATGTTGTCTTTCACGTCTATCTAATGTGCTTATGCATAAAGAAAAAAACTATTACAATCCAAGACGGCACACACCCACACTTCATTGAATGTATAAAATACCATATACATTTTAAATAAACACTTCACAATGCAATCTATAAAATAAAATTTATTCCTTCTGGCTTACAGTTTCAGCTACTCAGCAGTCATCATCAGATCTACAATGTTCAAATATATATTGTGATGGGGATTAGGTTCAAACCCCTCTTACAAATTGAAATCATGTTAGTTAAAGGCAAGATCTTAAGAATATAAAGATTCATGAAAGGTTAAAAAAAATTTTGGCAGATGGTATCTGTGGAACATATATACATGTAAAATATAAATTTATATTTTTTGCTATTTTGTATACTGTCTTTTTTGGGGAATATGATAAAAAGGTTTCATAAGAGTGAACTATTTTTGGTAGGGATTAAATATGTTAGGAATATTGATTATCATATCCCTTAAAATTAAGTAAGAATTTCATTAATCTTTTTTGTTTTACAATTATATAAGAATTTTATTGATTTTTATCCTGGGATTAAAGCAGGCAAAATTCTCCATACAGTAGTGCCAACCAAAGAAATCAATGGATGCCAGAAGGCTTGTGCATAAAATTCCCATCTAGTACCTAGGATTAATTAATTAAAAATGTTGTTAACTAAATCCTATAAGGGATTAATCTTTTGACCATGTAATTATTGAAGAATTTAATTTTTCTCACTTATTCAAGGCAAAGAAGAATTTGTATTTTTTTATCAGAATTAGTAGACTTAAATTACTAAAATTTTTGCAAGCTGAATCTACTTAAATTTTTTTTTAGTTTCTGTAATATGAGAGTTTTTGTTTGTAAGAGTAAAGATAATAAGATTGACCACAAGAGCTGTGAGGCATCATTTTCTTTTGTTGAAATAAAATTATGAAAGAAAGAATGGAATTGTAGCTGGGTCATTATGGTTTAGTGCTTGCCTCTTGGTTTCCTATTAATGCTGGTTGATTTTTTAAAAAAATTGTTTTGGTTAAGGTGGAGACAAAACTGGAAAAGAAATGTCAAAAATCTACCAGAGAGCTAGAATGTATTTGCTGTAATTAAGATTTGATTTTTAAAGAAAAAAAGAGAGAATGGGGATAATTTTATCAGAATGGAATAGAAAGAAGAGTTGGTGATAGTTATTCTGTTAACTTATAAAAACAAATAATATGGTTGAAATGTTCAATATTAATTATATAATTATAAATCCTGGATTTTCTATTCCCCTAACCACGTAATTTTGTTTCTGCATTTGTTATCTCCCACAAGTCTGCCAAAAGATATGCCTAAACGAAGCTGAAAAAAGCATATAAAAAGGTACCCGCTTAGTGTAGTTATGGACTTCAAAGTGTTGTAAATTTTCATCCAATGAGATCTCATATTCAATAAGTGAAAAGAATAGTATTTACAAGAGCTCTAAACATTATAACATTTAGAAGAAATTAGAACATTATTTGGCTAAGCTTACCAATTTTATTCATTGTAATCCCAGGAATAAGGTTAAAACATGTATTTTTATTTCGTTAATTGATGTATACACAGGTCTACAGACACAGATATAAGTGAATAGTTTTATTGATTATAAAAAAATTGTGTATCTTTATTTTTTATGTTATATTTTGGTGAACAGTAATTTGTTATATATTTTCTGGGTGTTTTATTGTTTTTCATTTGTTGAAAAATGGATTGTATTTAGTCATTGTAAATAAACTGCTTGATTTATTAAGATATCTAGTTTTGGCATTCAAGCATCTCCCTATCCTATTCTTGGTTAGTATAATTTAAATATTGCTAGATTTATATGTTCTCACCCTGGAGTGTTAGTAAATGCCACTTAGTCTAAGAAATAGAGTATAATACTAAGCTAGCATAAAGGATTACAGTATTGGGAGTAACACAAACTTTTATTGTATGTGTGATTCATAGCATAATATCTCCGGAAATTGATAGTTAAGACTTTCAGTTCTTATAAATATGCAAGAAAATAAAATAGGCGTTGCCATTTTAATACAATGGTTATTACACAGAAGATGATCATGGAAATATAACTAATTATTAGTTTGTTTTCCTTTTCTGTGAATTAGAGATTTTGGTTATAATGAACTTGAAATAATTCCATATGGCATATGTATTTATAATAATTATATTCCTTATGCGAGATTCATGTTCAGTATTCACAAGCAAATGTGGAGCTGTATTTAAGGGGATAGAGGTGACTGGTACAATATATATAATTAATGCTTATATATATATATATATATTAAGGATTTAAAAAAATAATTTTTCAATGATCTCAATAACTATATATCCTTATACATTTTTAATAAATTTATAAATATTACTCTTTTATTCTTAATTTTAATTTATTTCTTTTGCATAAAGTATTTTAATTATATAAAAGATAATAATTTCTCCTCATTAGCCATTAAACTGATATTTTATCTTCTATATAATTACAATCTAGACATAGCTCTTGTAAAAGATTGATTATTACATAAACTTAACATTTTTTTCTGCATTTTTATGAGTTAAACTTTTTAATAATTTATTTCTATCATTGTAACTATTTCACTAGTTTTAAAATATATATTAATTATTAATAATATAATATATATTTCTATTTTTTCAAAATTTGTAAATCTTTTTAAATAACAAAGTTGTTAAAAGAGGTAAAATTATTTTTAAAAAATTACAAATTTTAAAAAAAATATAATTATGTTATTAATAATTAATGCATGTTTAAAACTATAGTAAAATAGCTAAAATGATAGATATAAATTAAATTATTAAAAAATTTAAGTCTTAAAATTTGAAAAAATAGAATTATATAATTATACTATATTGTTAACTAATGCATGTTTAAACCTATAGCGAAATAGTTAAAATGATAATTAAATTATTAAAAAGTTTAAAAGGTGTAGAAAAAATAAAAAGTTTATGCAAAAAAAAATCAATTAAAAATAAGAACAAGGTAAAATATTAACTAATATTTATAAATTTATTAAAACTGTATAAAGATATATAATTCCTGGGATCACTGAAAAAAAAAAATTTTGAATCCATAATATAGGATATTGTATATAATGATTTTTTATATAAGTATGTATATATAGATAATCATTAATTATTATATGGTTTATGTATTTGAATATTGTAGCTCTGATGATTGCTGGGCAGTTTAAATGATGAGCAAGAAGGATTAAATTTTATTTTATAGATTGCATTGTGAAGTGTTCATTTAAAGTGCATATGTTATATATATATATAAATCGATGCATAATAGGATAAGAAGTGGAAATAAAACATCCAGAAGACTTCATTAAATGCTAACCATTATAAATAAGTTATTTCATGTAAAATAAACTATAAATAATTTTTTTCTGAGCTAATGTAATACACGACTTAAAAACTATAAGGCAGTAATAATCAAATAAGTAATAAAGCTGACTTTTTTTTAAAAAAAACTACCGTTTCTGTGGATGTTTTCATTAACAGGTATGTGTGTATGTAAAATAATAAAGCAACAATTGTTAATAGTTGTGTTAATAGGGACATTCTTCAATAATTTATAGTTTTAATGTCTATGTATTGCTAGTTATTTATGCAATTAAAAGATATTTAACTCGATTTAAAAAATTTTACACATGCAAACAATAAATGAGATTATATGCTCAATTTTCTAATCTTCACATGGTTAGTTAAAATGTCTTCTACTATTTAATATACACACTACGTGTTCTTTACAGTTAGGTTCTGTTTAAACAATTCTTTTAAAAAGATAAAAAATACTGACAGACGTTGATATTTCTAAATATAGTAAAATTGGTGAAGTATATTTATTTCAGCAAAAAGTTTTAATATATTCATACTTGAAAAAACTAGACAGGGTCATATTAATTTAATAGAAAAAGGTAATTAAATATCTTTGTAGAAATCATTAAAGATGAAATATTGCTAAGTAACAATAATTACTCCTTATATAAAAATAAATGATTCTCAAAAATCTGATATGTCAAAAATAATATATGGCAAGACATCAAAGATAAAACAATATCTTGCAGTAAACCAAAACCTAATAAAAAAGGATAATTGTCTTTTTTTTCTTTCAGATGGTACTGCAGCTCCCTTAGTATCAATTGGCATGTCTCCAATTAAAAGGTCAAATTACCTATGAATGAAATACCTATATCTGGAAATTTAGATTTTTCATTAAAGATTAAAAACTTATCCAAGGGAAATTCCATATCTTGAGATGTGAACATAACTATTATCAAGAATTGAACAAAAGTAGACTTTATTAGTCCAATGTTTGCAGATATGTATATATGATATTGGCAAAGTGTGAAAACTGGCATTGTATTAGAATGCCTAGACATTTTATACAGTGAAAAAAGTGGGACACCCAAGTATGAAACACTTAGATTTTCACACATTTCCTAGGCATTCTATAAAATGTCAAAAATAAAATCAACAAAGTATAAAATATTCCCAACAATAACATTTTGATGTTGCAAAGACAAGACAAACATTAAGTTAACATGTGTTTAATGCATAATTACAAAAATTAAACATTGAAATTGATATGAAATGTTTAATACATCTTACAATTGGTTAATGAAGAGCAAAAAGATAATTACCAAGAAATTTCTTATTCTTAAAGATTTATATGATTTTAAAATCTTTTACTTCAAAAATAATGATATGAAAAGATTGTTACTTCTTTTCTGGCTTGTTTGATATTTAAATAAAATTCAATATTTCATATAATAACCACATTCCACTCTTTTGACACTTTGAAGCAAAATATATTTATTTATTAATATTACAGTTTTGACTGTTCCTAGCAGTCTTCATCAGATCTACAAAAATTTAAACATTATATTAATACAACCATATTTCATACATATATCTATTAAATTTTTACAATTTTACCACCTTAATTATTACCATAAGTTTATTCATAAAACTTACTATTATATAACTTTAAAATCTACTTTACCCTTTATTTCTATTCTTAGTTATTATTATACTAATATTTATTCACCTTTTTTTTTCTTTTGCCATAATTTTATAATTTCAATGTAATATTATTATATTACTATATTCAGAATTTAACCTTATTTTACATATTACTTTATTCACAAATTTAACTTTATTTTACATTTCACCTATTATCCTAATTTTTAATTATTTTATTCCATTCCTTAATTCCATTTTACCCATATTTTATTCCTGCCTCTTCCATTTACTTATCCCTTAGAAAATTATTTTAATTCTTATATGTATTTTTATTTTATATCTTACCTTAATATCTAATAAACTCTACTCCACCATTTTCTATCCCATAATATACTCTAATTTCTTTTAATCTATACACAGCTCCCTCTATTATCTATTATACAAACTACTTATTTTAATTCTTATTAGTTTTCACTGTTTATTTTATTTATTTTTTATACTAAGATAGTTTTTAAACCACTTTCTCTATTAATATTTGGATTTATCTTCTTTATTAAAATTGCCTCCCTTATTTTTCTATCCCTCCTACTACTTGCATAACTTATCATTCTAATATTCTCTTTTTCTAGTTTATGACCGGTCTCCATAAAATGCATATATACCAGTCATCCTCTATCATATTTATGTTGCTTTAACCTAGTATATATTGAATTTTTCATCTCACCAACATATTTATTCATAATCCCTTTATCCCTACATTTTCTGCATTCTATCTCATAAACCCCATTTATATATTTCTCCTCTCCACTTATATACCTATTATCTAAAATATCCATTATATTTTTATTTCTTTTATTCACTACTTTATATTTAATATCATTTTTAAAATCTTTATTAATTTTTTTAATAATATTATTAATTCCCCTTACTATACTACTATCATTAACTTTTATTCCTATGTATTCCTTCTTTTTGTTTTCCTTCATCCTTTCCCTCTTTTTTATATTGTTTTTTATTACCTTTTCTGGATATTCATTTTTCTTAAAATCTTTTATTCTATTTATTTCCTTATCATATTCCTCTCCTTCATCACAATAATATTTTGCTCTATATACCTTAGAACATATAGAACTAATCTTATGCTTAATATCCATATTAGAACCCCAATTTATTGTGTTTGTAATACCCATTTTTCTAAACACTTGTTTTTACTTTACTTCTTGTCTCATAATATTCCTTCTTTATCATTATATCTAGATACGCCAATCTATTATCATTCACCCATTCTATTGTAAAATGTATCTTCTTATCTATTTTATTTATTTTATCTATAAATTTTTTTATCTGTCTCTCACCCCTATTAAATGTTAACAGAAAATCATCCACATATCTTTTAATTAATATTGGTGCATTCTCATTCCCTATCATTTGATCTTCCATATCCTGCATATATATCTCACTCAATACCCCACTCAATGCATCTCCTATTAACAATCCTTTCTGTTTATAAAACCCTCCATTAAATTCAAAAGATATATCTTTACAACATATTTCCATTAAATTCTTTATTATCTCTACAGGTATTTCTATTTCCCTTTCCCTATCTTCCTTATATTTATTAATTGCCAAACTAATTGCTCTTTCTACATCAATATTTGTATACATGGACACTACATCCATCTTTACCATTGTCAATTTATATTTACTATATTCATTTACTTTTGTCTTAATTTCTTTTACTAAATCTTTATTATTCTTTATAAATGTCCTACTTTCTCTATTTACATATTTTCTGAATATCTTTCCTAATTATTTCGATACTCTATCATAATATAACCCCTTTCCATTAATCACCAGTCTTAATGGTATATCTTCTTTATAAATCTTTGGCACCCCATATGAATATAGTAAATAAATGAATATAGTAAATATAAATTGACAATGGTAAAGATGGATGTAGTGTCCATGTATACAAATATTGATGTAGAAAGAGCAATTAGTTTGGCAATTAATAAATATAAGGAAGATAGGGAAATAGAAATACCTGTAGAGATAAAGAATTTAATGGAAATATGTTGTAAAGATATAACTTTTGAATTTAATGGAGGGTTTTATAAACAGAAAGAAGGATTGTTAATAGGAGGTGCATTGAGTGGGGTATTGAGTGAGATATATATGCAGGATATGAAAGATCAAATGATAGGGGATGAGAATGCACCAATATTAATTAAAAGATATGTGGATGATTTTCTGTTAATATTTAATAGGGGTGAGAGACAGATAAAAAAATTTATAGATAAAATAAATAAAATAGATAAGAAGATACATTTTACAATAGAATGGGAGAATGATAATAGATTGGCATATCTAGATATAATGATAAAGAAGGAATATTATGAGAAAAGATGTAAAGTAAAAACAGAAGTGTTTAGAAAAATGGGTATTACAAATGCTGTAAATTGGGGTTCTAATATGGATATTAAGCATAAGATTAGTTCTATAAGTTCTAAGGTATATAGAGCAAAATATCATTGTGATGAAGGAGAGGAATATGATAAGGAAATAAATAGAATAAAAGAAGAGTTTAAGAAAAATGAATATCCAGAAAAGGTAATAAAAAACAATATAAAAAAGATAGAAGAGTTATATTAAAAAGAGAGAAAGGATGAAGGGAAATGAAAAGAAAAGGAAGAAATACATAGGAATAAAAGTTAATGATAGTAGTATAGTAAGGGGAATTAATAATATTATTAAAAAAATTAATAAAGATTTTAAAAATGATATTAAATATAAAGTAGTGAATAAAAGAAAGAAAAATATAATGGATATTTTAGATAATAGGTATATAAGTGGAGAGAAGAAATATATAAATGGGGTTTATGAGATAGAATGCAGAAAATGTAGGGATAAAGGGATTATGAATAAATATGTTGGTGAGATGAAAAATTCAATATATATTAGGTTAAAGCAACATAAATATGATAGAGGATCACCGGTATATATGCAATTTATGGAGACAGGTCATAAACTAGAAAAAGAGAATATTAGAATGATAAGTTATGCAAGTAGTAGGAGGGATAGAAAAATAAGGGAGGCAATTTTAATAAAAAAGATAAATCCAAATATTAATAGAGAAAGTGGTTTAAAAACTATCTTAGTATAAAAAATAAATAAAATAAACAGTGAAAACTAATAAGAATTAAAATAAGTAGTTTGTATAATAGATAATAGAGGGAGCTGTGTATAGATTAAAAAAATTAGAGTATATTATGGGATAGAAAATGGTGGATTAGAGAGAGTTTATTAGATATTAAGGTAAGATATAAAATAAAAATACATATAAGAATTAAAATAATTAAAATAATTTTCTAAGGGATAAGTAAATGGAAGAGGCAGGAATAAAATATGGGTAAAATGGAATTAAGGAATGAAATAAAATAATTAAAAATTACGATAATATGTGAAATGTAAAATAAAGTTAAATTTGTGAATAAAGTAATATGTAAAATAAGGTTAAATTATGAATATAGTAATATAAGAAAGATTTCATTAATATTACATTGAAATTATAAAATTATGGCAAAAGAAAAAAAAGGTGAATAAATATTAGTATAATAATAACTAAGAATAAAAATAAAGGGTAAAGTAGATTTTAAAGTTATATAATAGTAAGTTTTATGAATAAACTTATGGTAATAATTAAGTTGGTAAAATTGTAAAAATTTAATAGATATATGTATGAAATATGGTTGTATTAATATAATGTTTAAATTTTTGTAGATCTGATGAAGACTGCTAGGAACAGTCAAAACTGTAATATTAATAAATAAATATATTTTGCTTCAAAGTGTCAAAAGAGTGGAATGTGGTTATTATATGTTATATATTAGAAAAGCAAAAATAAAGAAGGAAAGAGGAAGAGAAGTAATTGAAGATTATATTATAATTCAATATTTCACTACTATCATCATGTACCACATTATGTTTTTCCATCAGAGACTAACAACTAATAATTATACTGTACTTGAAATTAGGAAAGTGAAGCTCCATCGTAATATCAGAAATTCAACATATTGGTTAAGTGTTTAATATTTACTGAAAAGTATATATTGTGATGAGATGGGATGGGGTGGTAACAAAAACAGGTTTCAACTGGGTGATGAAAAAATCATCATCAATCCCAAGTAAATACAAAATCAAATCATTAATTTACAAAGTATATATATTTAATATAATATTTTATAAGAGCCTGAGATTAGAGAATCTGAGCTCATTGAGAGATCAGCCAATTAACCCAGAAGAGCAACTAAAAAAACTATACATCAATCATATATCAACCATCATTCTCATAAATGATCGCTAATAAAATACTGAATAATAAATCAACAGGCCATCTTGTGGCTGGATTTGAACAATAAAAAATATAAATCAACAGTCAACCTTGGGAATGGGTCTTCTGTAGACAAGGCTAACTATTGAGCCTTTGCCAGCTTGGAGCAATTATTTAACCATTAATTTGGATGCACCACTTAAGTGCTAATCTATTAGAATACACAATAATCAAAATCTAAACAATAATGCTGGGATACAAAAACATGCTGATCATCATCAATGCTTCGACCACTTGTTTTGGCCAACTATAAACTTAAATTTTTAATATGACTAAAATTTAATGCATGGGCTTTAAAGAGTATTCTCTTTTGTGCCAACCAGGATGATGATTGATCATCGCTGGATGCCTCGAAAGCACTAATATATATCCCCATTTTTATATTCATCCCATGCATGAATCTAGCTCAGAGAACAAATTCTTTTACTGTATGTGACCAAGAGATGATGCAATACAATTTTAATATTTAATACAAGAAAAAAAAATGAAATTAAAGTTATAGGATAAGGGTTCTGATTTTAAAAAGTATACAAAATTATATACACAACTAAAGTTTTTACATTGATTTACAATATTTCTTAATAAATATCTATAAATGCATACATATATCCGTTCACAGGCGTGTGTTTTATAATATACAATGAAAACATTTCAATTAACATAAAATAGTTATATAAAAAAATGATTAAATTTTACATATGTGTTGTACTT
This sequence comes from Epiperipatus broadwayi, assembly GCA_028023455.1. NCBI lineage: Eukaryota > Metazoa > Onychophora > Udeonychophora > Euonychophora > Peripatidae > Epiperipatus > Epiperipatus broadwayi. The sequence continues at coordinate 5,907,184 of JAQFVV010000035.1, read as the reverse complement.
TACAAGCATTGGTATTATATTTTCATAATTAATTTCTTTGGAAAATACATAAACTTCATTTGTTAATTTGGACTAAGTTCTAATCTTTATCGATTAGTTTTCACCCTTTTTTTAAAAAAAAAAACATTTTTTTTTTTCTATCAAGTTAGTCAGATAAAAGTTCTTTAAATTTGAAATGTCTCTTTTTTTTTCATAGTCTAAAACAGGATGGTCAATGAATTATTTTTGATTCTTAATTATAATTCAAGCAAAATTACTTTATATTCTTTTAAATATAGATTTTGAACCAACTTAAAAATAATATTGTTTTATATATGTCTATTTTAAAATAACTCACCAGCTATGTATATGTTTATCTGTGCTTCTCTGCATATAGCTGAAATAATATACACCTGGGTCTCTTTTTATGCGGATTTATTTAATGCAATTTTGAAGTTTACGTGATTCACATTTCTCCGGAAATTGAACTCCGATAATGCGCTATTACTTTAAATAATAAATTTCACATGCTTACATCATATTGAAAGTAATAGCACATTATTGGAATTTGACTTTCATCTTAGTAATTTCAATATTTTCAGTGCTTTATAAAAGTAAGATTTTATGCAATAATGAAATCAAAATCATGATTTCCATGTTTTATGTATACACACATTAAATTTTACAAGATTATAATGTAAATTTGTTCAAACATTGTGCGTGTTAATTTTGCATTTTAAATCACATTCTGTTTTTGCTTTTTAAAAAAGAACGTAATCAATTATTAATCATTTAGTGTCCACAAGTTTATTTTTAAAAGGTGAGTAATAGCAGTGGGCACAATTAAAATTGAAAATTAAAAAATTAAAAACAAAAATAAGAATTTAATTTTTAGTTGTTAGATTAATTACTAATTATTATTTTAATCTTAGTGAGTAGAAGTTATTAAAGTCGTAAGAATACTATGAGTTTATTATTTGAAATAGTAATAAGGGGGGATAGTGTTCTTATGCCATTGAGGTAGTACCCTGTGGGATATTGGCTCAATGTAATCTATCTTGTCACCTGTATTTTCACTTCAAGTCTCATGAAAATATTAAATATTTATTTAATTTATTTTTATAAACTGAACCTTATTCGTATTTTAAATTTGAGCTAGTGAAATATTTTAATTTTAATGCTGAATATTTTAGTTATTAATTATTAACTGAGATAGAACCCGTTTTATTTTATATCATATATTATCTGGAAGTGAGGATGCACGAGATGAAGGTTAGAATATATATAGTGTAAGAATAAAGGGCTTGAACTCATTTTCAAACTTGCCACAGCTACCCAATCCATCCTATATAACTGATACACATGATCACATACATGTGAAAAAGATAAATTAATCTCCAATATATATATTTCATGCTGAACCAGCACTCATAAGTTGGTCCAGATCATCATCTTTCACACATATATACAATCACTGTTCACTTTATATTAAGATAGAAAATCTTCAAACTTTAATGGACAAGCTTCAATATTCTCCACTCACTTTCTTCAGCCATCCATATCACTGAAAATATGATGATGAAATGCTCAAAGCCCTTGTTGATGTCAATATTATTGTTGGATCCATGTGACCTTAAGTCAATTTGACCCCCCTCACACATAGAATCTTAATATATCCATTTAATTATATAGAAGAGAGATGGGCAAAATACAGGCTGAATATGAAATATTTAAATACATCTGTATTGTATATAATAAACTTAATGTAATTATAAAGGACTTGAACTTAGACTTTCAAACTCCCCACAGCTATCCAATCCATCTTGTGCAACTGATACACATGACTACATACATGTGAAAGAGATAAATAATCTCTAATATATGTAAGTTTATTATAGACAATATACATATTCAGCTTGTATTTTGCCCATCCCTTCTGTATAAGTAAATAGATATATTAAGATCCTATGTGTGTGTGTGGGGGGGGTCAAATTAACTTAAGATCAACATGGGTATGACAATAATATTGGCATCCACAAGGGCTTTGAGCATTTCATCATTGGATTTTCAATGATATGGATGGCTGAAGAGAGTGAGAGTGGAGAAGATTGAAACTTATCCTTTAAAATTTGAAGATTTGCTATTTTAATATAAAGCGAGCAGTGACTGTATATATGTGTGGAAGATGGTGATCTGGACCAACTGATGAGTGCTGGTTTAGTATGAAATATGTATATTGAAAATCACTTATCCTTTTCACATGGATGGGGTCATATGTATCAGTTGTATAAGATGGATTGGAAAACTGCAGGGAGTTTGAAAGTCTGACTTCAATTCTTTTATAGTTACATTAAGTTTACTATACATGTATTTATATATTATATATGCACACACACAAATACAGCTATGCACTAGCATGAAAATGACTTAACAATTAAAATATTAACTTGTAATTAGAGACTCATGAACATGAATAAAATTATCAATCCAAATTTAAAAATTAAGAAAATTGTAAAAGCAAACTTTCAACGTAATTTTTTTACAATAAATTAATTTATTTTAACAATTGTTTTCTGAGACATAGCGGACTGAAATGCAATCTTTTCCAGGATAGAACTGCTAATAAAATGAAGGCATTAATACTTTTTCAACAAGTCTGAAAATCTTCCTTAAACTTTTTATATTTTTCATAAGTCAATTAGCATCAATCTATTAAAGTCATCTTACTTAGAAAATTAATTTATTCAAACTTTTTAATAACTTACTTCCTTACAAAAATTTAAAATAAAATAAATAGTCTCTATATAATTTTTATGGTATTTTATTAACACTTGTCTAAGGTATCCCAATTAAAGATTACTACAAAAATATCCATATCATATGTATTTTATTCATCATAGTACTTTTTATTGATGACAGATTTTTTTCTCCTCTGAATATACCTTTATGTATTCATTGAATGAAAAAATTAGTTAGTTTATTGGTAATAGTAATTCCATTACTATGCTTGTGTATAACTGTATATACCTATTTATAATAGTTGATTTCATCACTTGAAAAATTACTGGCAGCAATATGCCTTTTTTTCTGGGTATACATTTTTGTGGGATTGTATGATAGATAACCTGATATGTGGTTTTGCTATTGGATACATATCAAGAAGTTTTTTGTAGACTTTGAACTCAGAAATGCTGTGATAACAAACCTAATGAGTTTCTAACAGCATATGGTGACAAGATCAATAATCATATAAGTAATATTATTATTTCCATTGAACTGAATCTAATTAGCATAAAGTTCTAGAACAAAACTGATGATGCTGCAAACTCATAAACTAGTTCTTACAGTTAGCTAAATGAATTACCCAAAAGGATATATCTCAAAGTAAATAGATAGAGTAAGCTTTCCTTTTTAAGAGAAACAAAAATTTAATAAATAAAATATTACCTTTTTGATAATCATATATTAATACAATAGTAGTTTTCAACAATATATAAAACAAAACAAATAGTCATTAATCTTAGTTTGGGATTAAAAAATAATCTTTTCATTTAGAAATAAACATCAGTTAATCTCTTTTGGAATTTTTCTAAATTCATATAATAAACAATGGCTATTACAAATATTTTCTAAATAAACTTCTAAAATTGAATTATTCAAAAAAAAAAATAACTATTTTATTTTCTACAAAATACCATTTTTCTTTTATAACTTCTAAAAATGTCAGAATCAATATTAAATAATCCACTTATTAACACAAACCTATTATTTAGATTCTAATTAACCTTAATTCAATTTTTTTTTTTTTTTCTAATTTTCTTTTTGATTATACTAAACCTGGTTGTTTTATATGAGGATAATTTCTTTTATAATTTATATCCATACATGTAGGTAGGAACCATTACTATCTCATATTGCTGCCCTTCTCATAAAAAAATATTTTTTAAAATCCATTTTTATATAGAAATGATTCTTATTGACTTGTAAAACTTATTAGGTTATTTCATCTACTATATCCTATATATGCTACTTTGACATTATTAAATTGTAATATAGTTTTTAAATCATTTAATTTTTTTTATTGTATTAGATCAGCAATTCTCAACCTATGGTATGTATACATGATACATGATGGACTTACAGACGATACATAAAAATACTATTTTTATATAGTTATTTTATATAATAATTTGGAAAATGTTAACAACAGCAACAACAATAATAATAATAACAATAACAACAGATATTTTATATCTAAATAAATATTTAAGTTTTATTATAATAATTATGCTTTGGTTACCAAAAAACTAAAACAAATATTTTTTATTTGCCAACCTATTTTTTTCTATCTTGATGCCAAAGTTTTTTTTATAAAGAATAGTGCTATTTTGATATTCTTTTGGTAGTATGTGGAGCCCAAACAATTGAGTGCCACTATATTAGGTAGATATTGAGAAAATTGCATATTCAACAGATACATAAAAAAATCCATATGGTATTTTTAGATGAAAAGAGTTAGTAAATATATATTTTTAACATAATAAATATTAACAATCAAATATAACAAAATATCAATGTAATTTACAATGATCACCATTCACCATGCAGATATATAAAACTTATCATAATACTAAAAAAAATCCCCTGTATTTGCTTTAATGTATGATTCATAATATTTTCTCATTATTTTCAAATATTATTGATTTTATATTAGTTTCACACTGGATATCCTATATCCATAGAATGCATAAATGGGGGAGGGGTATAATTAGTTTAAGTATATTTATTACATTTTTACTACATTTATATCAATATTTAATTTAAATTATATGAATTTATATTTTAAGACATTTTATTAATTGCAAATATTTTATATATTTTTATAAATGATAATGCAAATTGTAAAATAAATAATTTTAGATTTTATTAAAGACAACTCTGTAATATATATTGTACCCTTACTTCTTGATATATATATATATATATATATATATATATATATATATATGACAAAGTATTTCTGAGAAGCATTACAAAAGAAAATAGTCCAAATATATTTATTAAAACTGTTAAATGTATCGAATTTAAATAATTTGCTGTTTAATATACATAATGATTTTTTATACATTTAGTTGAAAATGCAATTTTCACAATAGGTTTAATTATATTAAATTTATTAAGCCCAAGCAGATGATATAATAATAATGTGGAAAGCTGAAACCTCTGATAGATGTACCTTTAAGATGCTTATGTGACAGCCAATCAGATGCAATAATGACTGCACGTGGAACTCTCAATTCAAAAACACAAGCCAGAAATATGAGAAAAAGATCGAACCCACATTCTTCTCTACTTATTTATATACAAATAAGCCACACTCAAGCATTCCAAACTAAGAGCATGAAGCTTAAAGCACCTTCACATTTAATTCACTAAATTTTATATATAAATAAACATGAAATCTTTCGATTTACTATGAAGCAATTTTCAAATCTAATGAAATGATAGTAACAAATGTAAATATATTAAATTTATTAAATGCAAGCAGATGATATAATAATAATGTGTAAGACTGAGTATGAAGCCATGGAGCTTTGAAAGCGCTAGGCTTTAAATAAATTATTAATAAATATAACTTCTTTAACGGGTGTTAAAAGCACATAATTATTGATATTATATAATATTTAGTGAATTAAATGTGAAGGTGTTTTAAGTTTCATGCTCTTAGTTCGGAATGCATGAGTCTGGCTTATTTATATATAAATTTAAGTAGAGAAGGTGGGTTCCATCTTTTTCTCATATTTCTGGCTTGTGTTTTTCAATTGAGAGTTCCACATGCAGTCATTATTTTATCTGACTGGCTGTCACATAAGCATTTTAAAGGCACATCTATCGGAGGTTTCAGCCTTCCACATTATTATGAATAAGTTTAATTGTATAATAATAGCTTAAATAAATATTACATGTCCTATAAAGCTAATATATCATACAAAACAATAAAGTGGAGAAAATAATTTATTATCATAAAATAAAAAATTTACACATTTTGAAAATTATTAAATCTAAATTTATCCATAAATTGTTAATTTTGATAAATAGAATTTCTAATTAAAAATGTATTTCTAATTTTAAATTGTTTTATATAAAATTTTGATTAAAATATCATATAATACTATTTACAAATTATACTATTAGTAGTTCCTTCCATAAAAATCAAAACAATGCTCTTTTATTTTTAATTAAATCTTAGGTAAAACATATCTACTTAAGGGTTTCCAAACAAAATAAATTATAGATTATTTAATAATTTGTGTAAAATATTTATTAAATAACATTGATAAGTTATAATTTGGAAATTGTAATATGCATTACAAACTGTATTTCTGCAATTTATATAATAAGCATACACCTTTATGTTCACATGCAGAAACACACATATAAAAATATGTATGTGTGGCAAATTTCTTCTGCAAACTATTTATAAATTAAATTCTATTTTTATAATGAACAAAAAAATTTAACTTTTTAGAGAATAAATTTGAAATAATTTAATAAGACTATTGAATTCAGTATAAAATGTAAAAAATTTAAAAATATAATTATTAATATTGTATTTATCCTGAAAGTTCATATCAATTCATTTCTAAATTGATAAAAATTCATAAATAAAAAATATCCTATAAAACTTACTATCATTTTAAAAATATTATTCTAAAATATATATATATTTACATTTACAATATATCACTGCATAATGCTTATCACTTTTCTGCTGTATCTATTAAATGACAAACTTGTTTCATTTAAATTTCTGAATGTAAACATGTGAAAAAAATCAAAGATGTTGAGAATACATAAGTCAATAAATGTAATTAAAATAAATATTCTGTCAAGTTATATTTATATGCTAATACAGACACACACACCCCATATCATTAGGTAATATTTTAAAAAAATCATATTTTAATTATTAATCAATCTTATTGTATAAACTTTACTTCTTTCTTTATTATTTTGTAATTCGATACAGTATAATTCGCTAGAAAGGATTCACAATACTACCCATTAACTACAGCTTAGCACTGCTTTCAATCAGGCAGGTCATATTCATAGCAATAAATAAAATCAAATTTGTGAAGGAGAAGCAGAGAAGAAATATATACTACAAAAGGTAATTGATATTCAAATTGATAGATTTACATATTCCATTTGCAAAATAAAATAACACATGAATCTTTTTTATTTATCATGTAGATGTTGTTGACAGTAAACAATACCTCCTTAAAATTTCTTTTTCAATTGTTGTGCTCAGTGCGTTTGTTCTCTGCTTCCTCTCCCTCACAAATTTGATTTTACTTAGTGCTATAAATATAACCTGCCTGGTCAAAAGCAATGCTAAACTGTAAATAATTTGTAGTTTTGTTAATCTTTTCTTTGCAGGAACCACACTCCATATTGAATTAAACAATCTTACAATTGCAGGATCACAAACAAAGCAAATATATTTAAAGAAATATAACATAACAGTCAGCCAACCCAAACAAATTATTCTTTTAAAAGTAACTTTATAAGTATTGAGAATTAATAAAATATATATAAATAGAAAAACTTTTATTATAATTGAAATTTTAACTCTTCTCTTTCGTCCTGAAAAATAATTGAATGAACTAACAAGTTTCTCCAGATTGTATTTGCTGACTTAATGAAAACATTAATCCTTGAAATTCCCATGATTCTTTGATTCTTATTTCCACTAATGTATTTAATTTAGCATTGTTCTACTAAAATCACTTTACTTAACATTCAAATTTCTTAATAGTAATTTATTTCCTTCATATAGATGTAAAATAAAATACAGTACTTTCTCTTGAATATCCACTTTATAACTTTCATAGTACTGTATTTCATTGCTTTCTCAACTAAAAATTACATTATCGTGAATATTATATTTGTATCACTCATGCTATTCTTTACTGAAGAATAGCTATTTTTTCTCTGCACATACACATATTTACATCTGTTCTTTGAATGAATAAATATATGCCAGTTTTCTTTTCTCAGTAGTTTAGTAGTAATAGATTACTGTAATATATAGTAATGGATAAATAATTCCATATGTAACTTTATTGGGTGCTATTAAATAATAAATCTAGACTTCCCAATAACCAATTGTAATTTAATATTGATAATTAATATAAGAAAATACCAGAGAAAGAAGTTATGTGTACTAGTAAAACCACAATTACAAACAAATATTGGAAAGTTATGAATTACAAAATGAAACTATTCCGACTAAATTTTAAAATAAAAGACAAATTTACCCAACATGAGTTACATTTAGACAACTATTAATTTGGCATATCAGTATTTTGTATTTCAGAATTCAAGTAATAATCAATAATAAAAGAACAAAAGAATTTATTATTAAACAAATAATTTATTTTAAAAAAATAATATCATTGTAATAATTACCAATATCTAAATTGATATATTACAATCAACAAGCATATGTATGATCAACAATCTGAGACACTGCCAAAACAAACCAAGCTATCCTTATCTCAATACCTAATATCGCAGTTACCTATACACTGAGGGCTACAAAATTAAGCAATAGGTGAAATGCTTGTTATATATAAGTTTAACTCTCTGCTTGTTATATATAAACTTAACTCTCAACTACAATATTCTAGGTAATGACATAAAAATAACTATTCGGAAAACTTCATATATAAAATATATAAATATTAATTCTTCATCATTGTCATATTATTTATAAAGATCTAAGCATTACCCATGCTTAAGAAAGTAGTCATTACAAAATGAAGCCATAGGAATTTATAACTGGAACTAACAAATAATATCAAGCTAAACATATCAATAATATCTCAATTACCAATACATATAGTATCAGTCAAATCCCATATATATATATAAATATAAACAAATATTATAGACAACTACATTTGAATTAATAAATATTTAAGGTTCATTTTGAACGAAAATCGATTCGATGTAATAAATTAAATATTTATTAATTCAAATGTAGTTGTCTATAATATTTGTTTATATTTTTATATTTAAGTATTTTATTAAGGCAACATAATGGATTCTAATTCCATCATATGAAATATATATATATTGTAACATGATATGCCGTTTTCCATATATAACTTACGCATATATAAAACCATTTGTAAGATTGCGTGTATGTATATAACGATACACATATATGCATATGTTTTTAACAAAATATTTATAATTATTATTCCATTTTATCACCCAGCATATTTATGAGCATCAATTTATGACCTCAAGCACCAATCCTATATTTCTATAAGAATTATGCTGGGAGAGAACTGGGATACCAATATGGAAATGCCCCTGGACTAGCTCTGCTCAGGGCTGGTGATTATTTAATCGTGGTAACATACGGGGGATTATATTATACAAGACACTCTTCAATCCAAGCTATTACATTAATTTTTAAATCTAATAATCTAACTCAAGATCAAAGAAATAACACAAATATACGCAAGTTTCCTTTTTAACTTTAATCTTATAACTTTTATTTCAATACTATTTATATGACTCTTTTGTTTTGTGCTCAAAATGATGAGAAATGCATGCATACACATACACTGCATAGAACTGTATAAAATGCAATTAAAAAATGAAAATAAACAGGAAAACAATGTCTGATTCATCCGGATCCACAATAATGATAAAAAAATCAATTTTAAAGTTCAGAAGAATTAATAAATAATGTTCATGCGGACAGTTTATTATGTGTAGTTAAAAACACACTATCATTTGAACTATTATATGAATATAAGTGGTAAATGTGCACATTACCTTTTTCTTTCTTGTTGATAAATAGAGCATGTTTTTTCTTTCTTCCTTGTGGAAAAACTAAAGTTAAAATACTTCTTTCCAATGTGTATTGCATTTGACGTAGGTGATTTTGGCGGTTCGATCTGTTTATTGGTTTTTGACCTGCTACTATTGTTGGAGCTTGATCTTGGTGTCAGAGTGACTGGTTTCCATTTACAATATTTGCATACACAGCAGTGACTTCAGTGTCTTCGGTTGCAGGATTGTAAAAGCCCTGGCACACTTACGCTTTCTTAAGCCAGCTTACCCACCATTTTTCTCTCCATTTCTCTCCACAAAACTCTCTTGCAACACTCTCTACAAAAATCAGCAATAGAATGAATCCTTTTAGCCAGTTCTGCCACTCAAAAATCCGGATTTCCTTTGAACAAAAACTTTCAGCACCTCAAAATTATTTTTACTCTCCTTTTGTCTTGATCGAAATTCTTTTGAATCAAAAACTTAAATCTCACTAAAGTTCTTTTTGATATCTTTTTTCTATTTAACTTTTCCAAATGAAATTGAAAAGTTTCCATCTTGAAAATTAAGGTATATTTCCATAATTTCATTTATACTTTTTTTTTCTTATTATTATTCTATCTAGCAAATATATACATGCGTTCTCAAAAAAACAAACGAGCACACATATGCCCCCTTTCTTCTGTTTATTTTAACCTTTTTAAAATCACTATTTAAAATTATAAATCTATATACAACAAAGGAAATATAAATATGAAAAAAATAAATTTAATTAATCGGGCTATATACCGACGCATACAGGAAATTTTACTTTTTGAAACAGGGATTGAACTCAGCCCTGTTTCAATATATATATATATATATATATAATATTTATCACCATTTAAACAATAATTATTTAAAATTATAAATATAATGAAATAACACAGATTATATATTTCATAATCTGTATTAAAATGTGACATCTATAAAATAAAATAAACTATCATTTATTACATCTACATTATTTTTTGAACATTATATTTAAAACGTTTTATTTGCGTATGGCTTTGATAATTACACACTAGTGTTCGATCCAATATTGAAGAATCGACAACTTAAAATAATATCAGCATGACATTTATGTGAAAAACAATTTATTATAAATAAAAAATACTTAATAAAGATTTATAAATTGTTTTGTAGTTTTAACTCATTTACTACTGACGTTATTCAAATTGATGAGACAGCAGATGATCTCTTTCACTATAATGGTGCTTCATTTGAAATATGGAAGGTAGGCCTAAATGAAGTTGTAGAAAAATCATGATTTTTGCAGCAATTGAAGGTTATAAGGTAATCCTATTTATAATAAATAAAATCATAAAAAAGTAGATTATCCATTGAGTCTTGGTTCCCAAACTTTTGGGATAAAAACTATTTATTTATTAGTTCATTTTGAGAGTTTAAGATAAAAACTATTTATTTATAAGTTCATTTTGAGAGTTTAAGATAGAATGTTTTTTTTTAAATTTCAGAAGTGTGGATCACTTTGTTCACATAATCAAGTTTTCTGATAGGAAATTGCTTTAGGCTACTTGCCAATAGAACACTAAATAATGCTTGTCTATTTAAAACTACATTTAAAATAAATAATGACAACAATTCTTGAAAATTAATATTTTAAAATTAAACACTTTAGGTCACTATATGGTGCTAATTAGGAATCACCTCAGTATATTGGTTGAAAATAAAATTTTAATTTCCAATATTTTCATTCAAACTTCAATAAATAGAGCTTCTGGAATTAACAGCTAAGCTCTTTTTCTTTGATTTTCTATCAACTCATTAGAAAATGAATGCCCCAAATTTTTATTTGGATCCTCTAGAGTTCAATGCTAAAGAAAACTCAAATGTATGTTTTAAAACTAACATTATGCAGGCCTCTGATATGAACAACTTAAGCCCTTAGTTAAAACTAAAATAAAACTCAAGCAAGCAATTTAGTTCAATCACTAAAACTCAAAACAGTTCTCCCAACACTAAAATGTTAATAACAAGTCTCCCAAAGCAATTAACTTACAACAGTGAGTCAGAACAGAAAATTAATAAAATTGCTGACTAAAAAAACCACTGTAAATTCGGATCCGATCTTAAATATTAAAAAACTGCAAAAAAATATTATGTAAAAACACCAAAATGCATAATTTCATCTCTAAAAATAAACTTTCACAATCAGAAAAAGACGTCTCCAATCTTCCCAGTATTCAACCTTCAGAGTGGCCAAAAAGGCACTTAGATCCATTTTTAAGATTTAAAAATTCATATCTAGACAGTAGAACACTATCCTAACCTTCCCGTAGAACCATATCACAGCAGCAACAAAACAAAAGCTATGAGAATTTAATTTCTTCTGCAGATAGTCAAAATTGTTTAACACAATGGTCACAGCTATTGAAACAGGAAAATTCTAAAGGACCAAAGAGCAGATTTAAAGACACCAACTCTGATTCCTCAGGCAATTACCTAAATTTTGATACCAGAACCCAACAATCTATCCCAAGTAGAATGCCCTTTCCAAAACAATTTTTCACTGTCAATCTAATATAACATTGAATGGTTTTAACAGTAGCAACAAACTCTTACACTACAGTTCTAAGCAAAAGTAAATTCAGCACACAAAATCAAACTCTCTCCTCTTACCCTCCACAATTAGGGATACTTGATTCATGAAGAAGATCTTTCCACCTCAATTAACAATGAAACTCTTTGCAGCCAAACCTATCAGACACTCAAAACTTATTGAATAACCATCAAAGCATCAGCCTTGAATTTAATGCAAGAATTCCATGAATTCTGTTTCACTCCTTTTTACATTACTCAAGTGATAACACCACATCCTCACCGCCACTGACAATAATTGTCAGCTCTTCACTTTCCCTACCGATGACTTTTTGCAACTGCTGATAGATTTGAATCTCGGGTGATGCCATCAGAAAATAATATCATCACCCAAACAGAAGATACCTGATCCTTGAATTCCATAACATATTATAGAAATAAAACTTCAAGAGACAGCACCTGATTCTAAATCAACACTATCTCATAACAATAAATATAAACATGCCAAGGCTTGCCTATGGCCTTGCAAAAAATGTTACCTCAACTTTACCAAGACAGATCTTCAAAAGTTGCTAACCAAATATAGTGAAATTACTAGTTTCAACTACATTGTTGAGAAGAGATCCAGTCTTCCAACACTGCAGCTTTTATCACCAAACTTGCTAAAGGCTACACTCCAATTGATATTTCATCTACTCTTGAGGAAGCCAAGTGTCCCTTTTTTATTTCTATATGTGGAGTGCAGCCACAGTGTTTCTTTTGCGGAGAGTGCATTCATCTAGTCAAGGCATGCCCCAAAAGATTATATGCTCTCTGCAACACTATAAATGCAATACAAATTCCCAGAACCAAACCTCACCTCAAGACTCTAACCCTGCTCAACAAGTAGAAAACACAGTGCTTATGCAACAGCCTGCACTATATCAAGCATATCATCAACTGACAGAACAATATTTAAATTTAGATACAAGCTTAACTTAATCAACCTATCAGCAGTTTCAATTTAACACTCCTCAACAATCAATAGAAAACAGCTTAAAATCTGATATTTATTTAATGGAGCTGAATACCCAACAGCAACTATCCACCACTGCCCTTCAACAACTCGATGAAACTGATCAAGTGAATCCTATTCTTGATCAAGATCAAAACCAAAAACATCCATTGCTAATTTAGCCAATGCAAACCAATCAAGATACTTTAAACAAGAGAAAGATTCAAGATTCCTCAGGGTCCCAGTGAGAAGAAAATAACCTTTCCAATGCCAATTCTGACCCAAGATCAAATGCCTTCAACCCAGAATTATCAGATGGCAAAAGCAACAAAGAAAAAAGGAAAATAAGAGAACCAGAGGATTTGAGTCACAGCCCACTCCAGAGATAGTACTTAACCAAGCCAAAAATCTCACTGACTACAAACCTTTATACTCAGACAATCAGTCATCAATATTAAATAATGACTCTTCACATTTTCTCCAGTCATCTCCTGCTGATGGACGACCTTCTTTCTGGCCAATAATTTACCAGTTTGCATCACTTCCCAATCAATAAACAATTATGCAGATTAAAATTGGTGGTGTCAATGTCAGAAGTTTGAATTCCCTTAAATGTGTCTATGCCATCAAACATTGGATACAGAATCAGGCTTCAAGTTGTATGCTTTGCAGAAACAAGGTTGAGTTGTCAACTCTGCAGAAACAAGGTTGAGTTGTCAACTCAACTATCAAATACCACAGCTAATGCAACAGCTGGGTTCATTTCACTCTATTCCATCTCAAACTGCCTTCTATGGAGTCACTTTCTTTATCAGGAAACAATTGGCCTACACTAAACTCAGAACTCTATATCTTGACAAAGACTTACTGATGATCAACATCTCAAACTTCACATTTAATATAATATACTTATATAGCAACAGTGAGATAGTGTTTGCACACTCAACCTTAAACAAGATTAACACCCTTCTGTCTTCTGACAAGTCTCCAACAATTCTTTTTCAGACTTTAATGAGTTATATCAAGTTTCAATCATAAATATCTTCATCTTCTGAAAAGAGTTCTCCTCTGTGGAGAAGACTGTTTCCCACCTAATGCATTCCCCTTTTACATGCATCAAATAACTTCCCTCATCAATCTACTGTACTATTGATCACAAATTTTATTATTACTTAGTGCAACTCTTCAACTAGTCCATTTACAGATCTTGCCATGCAACACTCACTAACATTTGATTCAAGTTATTCAATTCAATCACAGATTTCTCTCACAATCAGACTACTAAACAAATCAGCAACCCTGGAATGTATTTTTTCAGAGGCATACATATTATTCCAAAAGATCAAAATACTCTCCCTTCCACCAATTCAAGGGTGGTCATCATTCAAAGAATGCTAAGCTCATTAATCAACTCATATACCAGGAGGACCAAAGATCTCAAGCACCTTTTGGGTGAGCTGGATGTAATTGCTGAGAGGATTGATATATCATTCCTCTCTCTCTGACATCTGTCCTCAGTCAATCATTGAATTGAAATCTCAATACTTAAAAAAACAAAGAGGCTCAGCACAATATACTGCCATGAAAAGAAACCAAAATCTTCCTTGCCTCCCACCATAACTGGACCCAAAGCTATATTAGATCAGCACTGGGACCACCCTC
The DNA here is from genome assembly GCA_028023455.1 of Epiperipatus broadwayi. Lineage (NCBI taxonomy): Eukaryota > Metazoa > Onychophora > Udeonychophora > Euonychophora > Peripatidae > Epiperipatus > Epiperipatus broadwayi. The sequence goes on along the minus strand of JAQFVV010000035.1, from coordinate 5,892,096 downwards.
CTGATGCTCACCATAAATCAGGTTAGTGCAGTGGTCCTATCATGCTTGAGGAAATACTCAAGCACTTCAAATCCAAATTATAGACGAGAAAATTTGAAATAGGACACATTTGGAGAAAGACTGAGATTCTTTCCACTCACAATATCACAGAAGCAAAAATCATCCAAAAGCTAAAAGCGTATCCAGAGAGTACACATCCAGGGATTCATGGCATCCCTAGATTTGTACTCCTATATCTATCTCACTTTACTGCACCTATAGTCCATCAACTTATTGACATGCTACCTGAAGATTTCCAAAACATCCTGGATCTCTATCCAGTGGTGATGGTCCCCTTTCTAAAAAAAAGCACATGAACCCACCTGAATTAATTAATATTAGGACAATTTCCATGATTCCTTTATTCATCAAAACCACAGAGTCCATAATACAAGATTCAATACAAGACCAGCTGTTTAAACACATTTCCCACTTCCAATTTGCTCACAAAGAAATATTGACCACTGATGCAGTGCAACGCTTTCTCCTCCTTATTGAAGATGTTAGATCTCATAAGAAATCTAAACCCATAGTAATTCAGTTAGATTTCTCCTCTGCTGTTAACCCATTGTAATTCAGTTAGATTTCTCCTCTGCTGTTGATGCAGTAGCTTCCTCAATTCTGCTTCAAACTCTCCAAAATTATAATGTTCTAGATGTCTTCATCTGCATAATAGGAAATCTCCTCAACAGGGTCTGTCTTCACTTCACTAGACAGAAAGCTGAGGGTTTCAAACCACATTTGTCAATTCACAAGAATCTCTGCTCTCCACCCTGTTTTATAACATATCTGAATCCACTACTATGTCCAAGTTTAAAGCAAACAGTACATTATATCCTCTATGTAAATGATGTCTTGGTCTTTCTTTTCAATCTTTCTCATCTGCCAGATTTCCTCCAACTTGTAAATATACATGCTAGCAGATTAAATCTATACATTAACTTTGTAAAATCATCAATATGGAACATTAGAATAGGACAATCCATCCCTTCAGTGTTCTCCTCTAAACCTCTCCCCTGGCTTTCCAATTGCATTATCAGAGCTGGTGCTGACAAGAGTAATTCAGACCCTAATACTGGATAAAACAAAGACAATAGTTATATCTCTCACCAAGATCTCCTTAACACTCTCTGGCAAAGCCACATTACTAAACACACTGGTTTACTCTAGATTGCCCTATTATCTTCCCATCATGAAACCCACTAAACACTTTGAAAAATCAATGAACTCTACTGTGTTTCAAATTTCTCTGGAATGACAAGAGCTATTAGCATAGCCAAGGCTCAGATGCCCAAAGAGCTCAATGGTTTTGGCCTGCACTCCATCTCCAACTTCTACCTTCAAAAATCCATTACCCTTCACTGCTTGCCTGCTTAAAACTTGATATCAGACCTAAATCTCCCAGTGGTCATTGACCCTACTGATACTCCACCTCCATGCATAAGTGGATGGGGAGATCTGGAAACAAGTCAGTATAGCCATGAATTCCTTGATGCTAAAAAGTATTTCTAGACTATCTACAAATTAAGGTACCAGAATCAATCCCCGATTTAACATGCATTGGGGCTTTTCATCAAAGCCTTGAATCCAAAAACTGAATCACTGGTATGTTGAATCCAAACACATCAACTTTATCAAACTCAACCTAGCCTCCCTTCCCACCAGTTACTTTCTGATGGCCAGGAGTGATTTCATAAAGACTGGACTCCAGTGCCAGCTCTGCCACTCAGCTGATGAGAACATAGCCCACTATGCATATGTGCTCAACCTTTGCCCCTATCATGAACTTCATCATTGACAAAGTTTCACTAGACATCAGTGATAACCTGTCAATTGAAAACACAATCAAACAGGGAACCTATGCATCCATTAGACTGTCCATCTTTTAACTTTCACCTTATAGCTAATCAGATTCAAATTAATGTTTGGACATTCTAATGACACTCCACTTCAGATTTATATCAAGCTACCCTTACAGGCCAAGGCCAGAGACTCAGCCCTTTCACCTCAACTGCTACACAGTAATACTTGGGAAAAGATTGTGTTTCCAAATAAATAACCCCCACAAAATATTGACGGCTCCTAATTGAACTTTAAGGCATAAATCTAAAATAAATAGATGCCCTGATTTCATCATGCAACCTGCATCATGATTAGGCCTCCAAAAGGCCGAAAATGAAATCACACTTCTATGAGAAATGGAACAACCTATGTCACATCAAACAAAACTGCACAAGTAGTGAGCTACTGGCAATAACTCTCAGCACAACCACAGATGGACAGTACCCCCAAACCTCAGGGCCTTGTTTTTTATCTGAGTTCATCTCAGTCACTCAGAGTGTCTTTAATCTTTTCTCCATCTTTCAGAATACTGAACTCTGTTAAACTAGAGGTCGCTTTAGGATGTAGTGCACTTACTAAGAAACTGAATGACTAAATGGATACATAGCATCTCCACTGATGGACTCATCACTAATTAAAGACTATTGATCTGTGTACTCAGGACTTTCAGTATATGTTCCCTTTTTTTTGCCTATATTCTTTAAATACAATGTAAACCTTTTCAGTGTACAAAGAACACTTCACGTTTGAATAAAATATTTTAAAAAAAATATTAAACACTTGAATTTCTTTTTATATTATCATTTAATAAAATTTTTTTATTTATAAAGAGTATATAGTGTCTTTAAATAACAATAATACCAACTTAATGTTTTAAAATATCTATGACATCATACTTTTAAATTAATAAAATTTCTTATATATTTAATTAATTTATACAGTAATGAAATATATTCCAAAGGAATATACTATTTCATTATATATAACTTTATAATAATGAATGGAAATGAGTAACTTTTGATAATAGTAAGAAATTATCTATCTGGGTCAACTGATGAATGCTGGTTCAGCACAAATTATGTATATTGGAGATCATTTATCTTTTTCACATGTGTGGGTCATGTATATCAGATGTATAAGATGGAGTGAATAACTATAGGAAGCTTAAAAATCTACAAATTACATTTAAGTTTAGTATAGACAATATGCTTATATTTTAATATAACAATTACTACTAATTAACAATTCCTGAAACTAAGCAAATTATTCTCATAAACATATAATAGTTCTTTTGTTGAGGTCTTTGAAGTAAAAGGAGTCCTTTTATATATTTCACACAACATAGTTTTCATTCCTGAAAAGTTTACTGGTAAGTAATATCTCTTACTTCTGAGTGTATGTATACATAGAATTGCTTCATAAATAGATAATACTAGTAAATAGTTTTTAATTAGTTAGAAACATGATTAAAGACATTAATCTTCATAAGGAGGCTATAGGGTTTGAACTTCAGAAAGACAGCAATGACTGATTTATTGTTTCATTTGGACTTGTATAAGTTTGATTCTTATAAATCTCAATTGAAAAATGTGTTTTAGGTCATTTATAGCTAGCTGGTTGAATTGTCTAAATAGATATGTCTCAGAAAATGATTAATAATAACCTTTTTTAAAAAATAATCACTTTTTGATAATGGTACATTAATACAAAATCAACAAAACATCTCTATCATAATGCTATTTGGTAACAAATTCTCTTTGTCTGCTTGAGTGTTATGCTAATCCTGGCCACAGAATAAAAGTATGTATAGTTGTTAAAAAAAGTAACGATACTATAATATATAATGATCTGGTTTCAGATTTATATAACTATACAAACAAATTGGCTTAGATTTAAAACAATGAGATATTTTTTGAATTTAGGGCTGATAATATGATAGTAAAAAAAAAAAGATGGCTGCTAGAAGAAAGGTACATTAGATCCCAAAATCCAGATGCATTACATGAAGATCCAAAGCTCCTTAGTGATACAAGCCATAAGCTAGAAGTTAGCTTGGGTATATGATTGGACTTACATTAGATAGGAATTTATTAAGATCCACCATATAGCATCTACTGATTATTCAAGCTTTACACTAGATGGCAATACTGGAAAGAAAATAATAGGATTTGCTACATTAATACAATAATTATTTCTCTATAAACATACAAAACAAATCAATTAAGTTTAGATTGAATCAAAATAATTTTTTTTTTTTCTAATTCCCTTTCAATTCAAAAATAAACATTAGAAATCCCTTTTGGAAATAATCGTTTATAATCCATGTAATAAGTAATAACTATTACAAATATTTTCCAATTAAACGTCTAAACTTAAATTTTAACTGTGTATATTTAAAAAAAAAGTTTTTAATAATTTCTAATTAAACATCTACAATTAAACATCAGCAACATGTCTGTTTGAAGATTTATGGTTATGACTTTTTTTTTTTTTAATTTATGTATATATTTGGGGGATATTTTTCTCTTATATCACACTTTTTATTAACTTAATTAATGAATTTGTTAGAATCAGAAATAAATAATCCACTGATCTATTATTTAAATTTTTAATAAATTATTTCAAAATATTAATATTATTTTTTAAATGTCCTTATAGACTAAACAATCTACTTATTAGTATCATCATCATCAACCATCATCAATCCACTGCAGGATGAAGGTCTCCACATCACCCCTGCACCCTTTCTTATTTCATCCATCCATCTCACATGTGGTCTCTTTCTGGGTCTTTTACAATCTATTGGAATCCAGTTTAAAATGTCAATTGTCCATCTATTAACATCACTTCTAGCAATATGTCCAGCCCAACTCCATTTCAATCTTTTAATTTTTTCAATGAGGTCAGTAACACCTGTTTGTTCTCTTATCCAAACATTGCATTTTGTTACTCCCAACATACAACTCTCCATACTTCTTTGAGTGGTCTAAATATAGAATAATCTAAATAATTTATTTCAAAATATTACTTTTTAAAATTGTCTCCCTAAATTATTCTAAAACTTGTTATGTCACTTATATACTAAACTTGTGCAATTCATCTTTTTCTTTTAGTTTTAATCCACATGTGTATACACATTAGGCTACATTACCTCTTAATTTGAGCAAAATACTAACTCAATATATTTATTCATAAATTTCCAAATAGTAACTAGAAACTATACAAAAAAATTACAAATTCAACTTACATCAAAAAAAAAAAAAAAAAAGCTCAAGATAATGAAATGAATACTTGTTTACTTTGATAGTTTAAATTTAGACTAATTCAAGTGAAGTTGCTATATTGAAGCAATCGATGTCTAATCATCATTGATGCTTCATGTTTTACCATCTATACTAATTCAGACCTTGCTATAAATATATGCTATTCACCCACACACTGTATGCCTAATGATGAGAGAAATTAATAAAATTAAAACCATTTAGTAAAGTAAAACAGTAGTGTGTGGGATGCGTATATATATATATATATATATATATATATATATATATATATATATATATATATATATATATATATATGAATGAAGCAATAATGTTATTAATGTTTATTGCTGACACCTAAACATTTTCTTTATATAATTGTATTTTTTTTTTTGTTATATCTATATGTATTTTGATTTAAAGTATTTAATTAAACTATTTAATGTGACAACAAAGAAGAATGGGGGAGGCTCGAAAGGCTAAAATAATCTTTGTTTAAATTCAGCTTGTTGCCTTTAATTAAAATTGTCAATTGCAATTAAGATCGAAAACAAATCATTTATCAGTTGTTGTCGAATGATTTAAAATAGCTAAAAATGGTACTTCGAGCCTTATCTGTATAAAAACATGTTGTTAATTAAATGTTGTTTAGGGGATTATAGAGATAGTGATCACAATTCTGGGCGGGAAGAGAGGGTATAAAAAGTAGCCCATAAGACCTTTGATGGATGAGTTAGTTGCTTTCACTTGATGAAGTAGTTAGTTACCTGGAGAGTGAACTTTTATGTTCCTGATTCCAAAGTGTTGCCAGGCCATCATTTAATAAGTCAAGAGAAATTTAATGCAATAAATCATGAGTAGTGGAGCCATCTGCCTTTCTTTCTTCTTCTCGGAGGACTGTCTACCAGCAGTCAAAATTCCATCTGACCGGCCATAAGAGATGACGTAGAATTGCAAACCTGCCTGCCGCTATGCTGATATCTTAGGTAAAATCATGTAATTTAGAGCAGCCTTTAATACAAACATTCACGGATGATTTATAATTTGTAGCTAAATTAATTCATAGATCTATTTATGTTTTGCTTGTAATCTCTCTCTCTCTCTCTCTATAATCCTTTACTAATACTTATGTAATTCTGAATATACGTTTGCTTGTAAACTCTCTCTCTATAATCCTTTATTAATACTTATGTAATTCTGAATATACGTTTGCTTTCACACTTAATTTATGTTTATATAACTTTATGCAGCTCAATTAAATGTATACAACTTATTTTGTTTAATATATATATTATTTTCTCTAATATGTCGGTATCAATCAATCTCACGACTTTAATTAAATTCATTAGTAAAATTATATTCATTTGCTTATTTAAAATAGAAATTGTTCGCTAGGTTGGTTGTATATCTAAAGTATTTTATTGTGGATGCTTATTTTACTTTGATGTTTAATTTCCATTTTAAAAGATCGTGAACCTTGATTAAAATGATTAATCTATCCTTTTAGGCTGTTGCCTAAGGGCCAATGTAATCCATAATACGTATATGGGAATCGAATTTAAATATAAATTTTATTAGCTTAAATAAAAGTTCTTATTCATTATGATTTGTTGAATGACTCAGAATTGAAAACAGATTATTGCGCAAGAGGTTAGACCATTTCCAAACTTTAAAATATTATTTGAAAATTATATTACAAAAATTATATTGATATCCAATAAACGTTGCTGGCATACATTTTCTTTTATTCTGATATTTTATCTTTCTATTTCTTGATTGCTTTGTCACTGGGGCATCGGAAGCATGAAGCTCCCGCCCTACTTTTCAAAATCGTTCGTAATCAGGGACACCCTCCCTGTGGAACATAAAGTTTATGAGGGTTATGGTATTATGTGCTGCAGAAGACAGTGCATCCAGATCTGGGCTCTCAATCCCAGCCCCTCCTTCGATATCACTCCACCAGAATGCGCGAACATATCAAATCTAAGTTCGTCTCAAAGATTCTTTTAAAATGATAGAATATCCAAAACTGCCATGAAGGCCAGATTTCTTTAATGTATGCTAGTACCGTTACTCTGCTCTTTAATTTGATCACCGTCCGCCTGACCTTAGTAAGTCACAATGATGTGTTAATGATGATGATTCATTTTGTAAAATACATTTAGTTCATTGAGTTAAGCTGCTTTTTTTTAAAAAACCGTTATTGATTCCCAAAGATGTAAATCTAATTTACATTAATGATTGCATAACTTACTCTCGTAAATAAGGCACATTGTTTATTTCTTATTTCTAAAAGATGTCTTTGCCAAACAATGCGAATAAAAGTATAAATAATGGTTCTCCTAAGAAATACATGATTGAAATTATTTTGCCCATTATCAAATAAATCATTTACTGTTAAAACTGTCATGATCTTTTATATTTATTTTCGGCATCCATGATGTTTCGTAGCAAAAGTTTTCTTGAATTAACTTATCAACTCCGCACAAGTTATAAAACACTATAAAATTGTATCTGTAAAATTGTATTTATTAAATGAGTGATAGAGGGGATTTTATACAACAAATTCCCAAGTCTTGTAAATAAATAATATTGTCCCAAGTGTGAAACTAGTTGGTAAAATATACATACATTTCCTTAATCTTTTGTAATATATATATATGCATTTTCTACATTTATTAAATATATATATATAATTTCATGTAAATCCTGGTTTGTTTTTGAATTATTATCTTCTAGTTAATATTTAGAACTAGTTTCTTTAGCTAAGACCTTAGCATTAATAAATAACTATAATAAGTGTAATTCCTGGGCTACTCCGACCTCGATCATCATTATCGGTCTGATCTTATGCTCTACCATTTTGCTTCTGGGCACGGATTTAAAATAATTTTACTATGTCATCAGAATTGTTGTTCATTGGGTCAGAGATTCGAAGAATAGGCAAATAGGTTGCAATTCAGGAGTGCTCCAGACCTGTGTATCTCGAGCATGATTGGATTCGAGGTATTTTTGCTTAGGATTTGAATCTTGTTAAGTGAGCATACTATTTTGACCGGTACAGTGGATTTTTTTTTCCAGGCTTGGCTTCCCAAGTGGGGCTTCGATATAAACACCCACATACCCTGAGTACTGAATTCTGTTTATATGTATGTTTTAAAAAAAGGTTGTAAGAGATCATTGATGATAGATATGTATATTTCCTTCCTACCCGAGTTTGTTTTCCGATTTTATATATATAAAATGTGAAAATTTTGTATTAAAACCAATGTTCATATGTTGCAATTATAAATGTAAATGGTTTTTGTTGTATCTGGTTTTGCAACTACAGAAAAATATTGTTTTCTATGTTAATAGCTACAAATGTAAAAAAATCTTGTTTTTTAAAAATGAAAAAAAAAATTGATACCCATGTGTTACAACCATAAGTGTTTTTTTTTTTTGTATCTGATTTTATAGACATATAAAATGTCTTTCTTATGTTATATTCGTGAAAATAAAAATGTTTTGCAAATAAAACCCATGTATTTCACCCATAAGTGATTTTTTTTTCTGTATCTGGTTTTATAACCATATGAAATGTGTTTCTTATATTATATACATAAAAATGAAAATGTTTTACAAATAAAACCCATGTACTTCAGCCATAAGTTATAAACCTTGAAATTGTAACAAGGTGCACTTCATGTTTCATTCATTTTCTGTACATTATATATGTAATAGAGTTTATAATGTGTAACAAATACTTATTTATATTTACTAGTTGAGTAGACCAGATGTATATGGAATTGTTTTTGTTATATCCTGTTGGCTGGTGCCATATAAATGTGCCAACAGTAATATAATAAACTACATGTCAAAATGAGTTCAAACCAGGATGTTAGGGGTTTGAGAGAGAGTTAAATTATATTTCCACTGTTTTTCTATGTATAATTGTCATGAGCAGAACATTATATTGTAGAAACAAATAACTAATCTTTTTTTTGTAAGAGTCTATTATAGGTGCAGAAAAACAACCAAAAGTCAAGCAGCAAGGCAGTTGAATTCCAATAGATCATACACATACATGTTATGATCAAATATTTTTTCCTGTTATCAGCAGCAGTCAGCAGCAACAAAAAAAAAGACAAAATGAAGACAGTTGAAGAGAGGAGGGAGAGAGGTGTATATCCTGTATAAAATAAAAAGACGAAAGAAACAAGTCTTATTTTTCCAAATAATTAGAAGTGACAATACGTTTAAAGAAAACTAAAAGAAGAAAGAAACTAGCCTTATTTTTCAAATAATAATAAGTGACCATATGTTAAACAAAAAAAAAAGAAAAGTTTAAATCAAAATATTAAAATATATTTCACAGGGACATTTAAAATTGACTATCTTTCAAAAGAAAAATAAAAGTGAATTGTGAAGAAACCATAGGAGCAATGGTGCCAGAGGAAGAAAAGCAGATCTTTCAACTCATGCAACAAATGATGAAACAAAATAAAGACCAAGCAGAAAGAGATGCAGAATTTCAGAGAAGGCATATGGAAAGGTTGGAGGAGTTTAGAAGAGAGATTTTTGGAGTTAAAAGAAGAAAATTAAATATTGATAAGATTAGTACTACTTTGGACATTCAAGCTGATGGTTTCAAAGATGTATCTGTTCCCAAGCAAAGTGAAACTATTGATGTAACCAAAGCCCACCAGGAGAGAAAGCCTCATGAACCCAGGTCAGTAGAAATGATCGATTTAATCCAAGAAATGATAGAAGACTGAAGATACTGGAAAGAAAGGATGGCCATCATCCAAAATAAAAAAAATAAAAGCCATAGCAGATCTGAAACAAGAAATAAGTCAGCTGGAAAGAAAGGATGGCCATCATCCAAAATAAAAAAAAATAAAAACCATAGAAGATCTGAAACAAGAAATAAGTCAGCTCAAAAGAAGCATGAAACCAGTAGTAAATGAAGAGGCAGAAATCAAATTTTGACAAGCCACAAGAGACCTAAAGTCAGACCAGGAACTATATTACCAGAATGACAAAAAGAAAATAGATGCAGAATCACCAGAAATAGTCACCAACGCAATTAAGCTAGCAGATTTCGCTAAGGATGAAGAAAGTACTGAGGAAATGGTGGTTTCAAATCTACTGCAAGCCAGTCCATCTCAAAGTGATTATATCAGTTTACCACCCTCTAATGGAGTGGCTGTATCGATGATGAAAAATATCAATAGAACAATACATACTGTTTTGGATGAATCTTCTGAAATCATAATTAATAATTCTAAGTTATATTTTCATAATAATTATAAAAATGTTCTGTGTAAAAGTGATGATAAAGGATTAATGAAGACATCAAAGTTAAAGTTTAGAAATGATGCTGAATGGCCTCCTGATATGAAAATGAAGAAAGTGGACAGATCTTTAGTTGTGTGCAATACTGCACAGATCTTTAGTTGTGTGCAATACTGCCCAGTTTAATAAATCCCATAATTATTTATTTATGAAATATGATCAGAACAAAATTGATGAGGAGCTGAACTCTTTAAACAGAAATGATAAACTTTGTTTTAAAGCATGGACATATGTTGAAAAAAATAGTTTCATAAAAGATGGAGAAAAACTTCTCAGCTCCCAAAGTGAATATGTTGTAATGGATGCCATTAGATCACAGAAAGTTAGAGAAATTCTTTTAAAGCAAAATACTTTTAATAATGAACAATATAATAATATATCAAAGCACAATATTGTGACTGCTTTTGATATTTTCGTAAGATATCTAGAAAGACATACATATAACCCGTATATACCTCCAGATGCAGGAAAATATTATTGAAAAAATTAAGAAGCAGCAGCCATGGATACACAACGTTGAAGACAATGGAAAATAAAAATGGACATTCTCATGTTTTGAATCCCTACACCAAATCTAAAGTGATAATAAGTTGCAACAAGGAAGAAATGAATGAAAGATTTTGTCATTTCCGTACTAGCAACACGATTCAAATAACAGGCAGTTTTTTTATGCTCATTTATTAGGGTTGTTTTTCTCACCAAAATGATAGTAGACTCCAACTAAGGTATTTTTTTTATTGATTTTTTTTGATCACTTTAAGTGGGAAAGAATGAAGCAATCGATGTCTAATCATTATCGATGCTTCATGTTTTACCATCTATACTAACCTCCTAGGGGTCCGCACTTCAGACCTTGCTATAAATATATGCAATTCACCCACACATTGTATGCCTAATGATGAGAGAAATTAATAAAATTAAAACCATTTAGTAAAGTAAAAGAAGTAGGGTGCGTGATGCATATATATATATATATATATGAATGAAGCAATAATGTTATTAATGTTTATTGCTGACACCTAAACATTTTCTTTATATAATTGTAAATTTTTTTTTTGTTATATCTATATGTATTTTGATTTAAAGTATTTAATTAAACTATTTAATGTGACAACAAAAAAGAATGGGGGAGGCTCGAAATGCTAAAATAATCTTTGTTTAAATTCAGCTTGTTGCTTTTAATTAAAATTGTCAATTGCAATTAAGATCAAAAACAAATCGTTTATCAGTTGTTGTCGAATGATTTAAAATAGCTAAAAATGGTACTTCGAGCCTTATCTGTATAAAAACATGTTGTTAATTAAATGTTGTTTGTAATGGGATTATAGAGATAGTGATCACAATTCTTGGTGGGAAGAGAGGGTATAAAAAGTAGCCCACAAGACCTTTGATGAATGAGTTAGTTGCTTTCACTTGATGAAGTAGTTAGTTACCTTTAGAGTGGACTTTTATGTTCCTGATTCCAAAGTGTTGCCAGGCCATCATTTAATAAGTCAAGAGAAATTTAGTACAATGGAGCGTGAGTAGTGGAGCCATCTGCCTTTCTTTCTTCTTCTCGCAGGACTGTCTACCAGCCGTCAAAATTCCATCTGACCGGCCATATGAGATGACGTAGAATTGCCAACCTGCCGCTATGCTGATATCTTAGGTAAAATCATGTAATTTAGAGCTGCCTTTAATACAAACATTCACGGATGATTTATAATTTGTAGCTAAATTAATTCATAGATCTATTTATGATGTTTTGCTAGTTTTGCTCGTAAACTCTCTATAATCCTTTATTAATACTTATGTAATTCTGAATATACATTTGCTTTCATGCTTAATTTATGTTCATATAACTTTATGCGGCTCAATTAAATGTATACAACTTATTTTGTTTAATATATATATATATTATTTTCTCTAATATGTCAGTATCAATCAATCTCACGACTTTAATTAAATTCATTAGTAAAATTATATTCATTTGCTTATTTAAAATAGAAATTGTTCACTAGGTTGGTTGTATATCTAAAGTATTTTATTGTGGATGCTTATTTTACTTTGATGTTTAATTTCCATTTTAAAAGATCGTGAACCTTGATTAAAATGATTAATCTATCCTTTTCTGCTGTTGCCTAACGGCCAATGTAATCCATAATACGTATATGGGAATCGAATTTAAATATAAATTTTATTAGCTTAAATAAAAGTTATTATTCATTATGATTTGTTGAATGACTCAGAATTGAAAACAGATTATTGCGCAAGAGGTTAGACCGTTTCCAAACTTTAATAAAAGTTATTATTCATTATGATTTGTTGAATGACTCAGAATTGAAAACAGATTATTGTGCAAGAGGTTAGACCGTTTCCAAACTTTAAAATAATATTATTTGAAAATTATATTATAAAAATTATATTGATGTCCAATAAATGTTGCTGGCATACATTTTCTTTTATTTTGATTTTATCTTTCCATTTCTTGATTGCTTTGTCATTGGGGCATCGGAAGCATGAAACTCCCGTCCTACTTTTCAAAATCATTCATAATCATGGACACCCTCCCTGTGGAACATAAAGTTTATGAGGGTTATGATATTATGTGCGGCAGAAGACAGTGCATCCAGATCTGGGCTCTCAATCCCAGCCCCTCCTTTGATATCGCTCCACCAGAATGCGCAGACATATCAAATCTAAGTTCGTCTCAAATATTCTTTTAAAATGATAGAATATCCAAAACTGCCATGAAGGCCAGATTTCTTTAATGTATGATAGTACCGTTACTCTGCTCTTTAATTTGATCGCCGTCCGCCTGACCTTAGTAAGTCGCAATGATGTGTTAACGATGATGATTCATTTCGTAAAATACATTTAGTTCATTGAGTTAAGCTGCTTTCTTTTAAAAACCATTATCGATTCCCATAGATGTAAATCTAATTTACATTAATAATTGCATAATTTACACTCGTAAATAAGGCACAATTGTTTGTTTCTTATTTCTAAAAGATGTCTTTGCAAAACAATGTGAATAAAAGTATAAATAATGGTTCTCCTAAGAAATACATGATTGAAATCATATATTTTGCCCGTTATCAAATAAATCATTTACTGTTAAAACTGTCACGATCTTTTATATTTATTTTCGGCATCCACAATGTTTCATAGCAAAAGTTTTCTTGAATTAGCTTATCAACTCCGCACAAGTTATAAAACACTATAAAATTGTATCTGTAAAATTGTATTTATTAAATGAGTGATAGAGGGGATTTTATACAACAAATTCCCAAGTCTTGTAAATAAATAATATTGTCCCAAGCGTAAAACTAGTCGGTAAAATATACATACGTTTCCTTAATCTTTTGTAATATATATATATATGCGTTTTCTACATTTATTAAATATATATATAATTTCATGTAAATCCTGGTTTGTTTTTGAATTATTATCTTGTAGTTAATATTTAGAACTATTTTCTTTAGCTAAGAGCTTAGCATTAATAAATAACTATAATAAGTGTAATTCCTGGGCTACTCCGACCTCGATCATCATCATCAGTCTGATCTTATGCTCTACCACTTTGCTTCTGGGCATGGATTTAAAATAATTTTACTGTGTCATCAGAATTGTTGTTCATTGGGTCAGAGATTCGAAGAATAGGCAAATAGGTTAGAATTCAGGATGCTTCAGACCTATGTATCTAGAGCATGATCGGATTCGAGGTATTTTTGCTTAGGATTTGAATCTTGTTAAGTGAGCATACTATTTTGACCGGTACAATATCTAAATTAATTTAGAATACTTATGCCAAAGAAAAATTAGACTCCTTTTTTGTAAGATTCATTGTTGAAGAATAACATCAGATGATAAAAATTGAAGGATTTGAATAAAAGTTATGTTGTAAATAATGTATATGTATATAATTAAATATTTACTTACAAACATAAGCGTGCAATTTGGCATAATGAAAATCAGAGCAGTACCAAACACATACTCCTAATGTATTATTGCAACAACTAATGACCTTGTTAACCTAGAAAACTTTTGAAGTTTTACTGAAGTGTGTTGTACTAAAGAATTTGAAAATTTTAGCATGGAAGAAAATATTTATATTAACATTTTGCTTTTAATACAATTCTGTAATTTTATCTTTAAAGTATTGCTGTTTTTTCTACAAAATTAAAAATATTTTGTACTTTATATTGAAAATTTTTGCATTAAATATATAACTAATATTATTTCTAAAATTGTGTTGATATGGATAAAATTTCTATCTATAAAAATTTGATTAATTAAAGGGGATTTGAATACAAATTTTCAAGCTCCCTTCAGTGATTTACTCCATCTTATATAAGTGATACGCATGACCACACACATATGAAAATGATCTCCAATATACATATTTCGTGTGAAGCAGCACTCATCAGTTGAAATGGATCATTATCTCCCACACAAACATATAATAAATGCTCAATTTATATTAAGATAGGAAATCTTCAAACTTTAATAGACAGGCTTTAAAATTTGATTAGCAAGTTAAAAAATTTAAAGAAAATATGAATTATATATATATATATATATATATATATATAAAAAAAAAATATATATATATATTGTAACCTGAAAATAAGGGAGAAGATAAATAAAGTAGAATAGAGAGATAAGAAATCAGAGAAATAGATGGAGAGAAGAAGGATAAGAGAAAAGGGGAGAGAAAGTAAGAAAGAGAAGGAAGAAAATAAATCAGAGAGAATGGAGAGAGAGGGAGGAAAGAGTGAAGAAAGAAGAGAATAGAAGAGGAAAAGGGAGAGGAAGAGGAAAAGAAAGTAAATAAGAGAAGAAGAGGGAGAGAACATAATATAAAATAGGGGGAGATATAATAAATCAGAGAAAGAGAGAAAAAGGAGAGAAGAGAAAGTGGAAAAGAAAGTAAATAAGAGAGAGAAAGAGAGAAAAGGGGGAAAGAAGATAGGGAGGAATGAGACAAAATAATATATTGAAATCAGAGACTCTTCAGCTAGACGCAGTGGGGTTACAATAAAATTTATAAAAATGCTAATACACAGAGATCTACAACATGATGGAGGAAAAAATCAACAGGGCTGCCAAAGAATCAGGGCACAATAATAATTTTGAATAAATGATTGAGGAAAATTTCCATCTTTACCCAATATTTACAAGACTTAACCCTCCATCAAATTATATATCCCTGAGTACAAGTTTATAACAAAATAAAAAAATTTCTGAATGAAATTTCTTATCTAAGGTCTTAAAAATAAATGCTACTTCAATCATCACTTCTAACAACATAATTTATCAGAAATTCCATGAAACTAAATACCGTCAGATGTGCTTTTTTTCTAGCACAGGGAACAAATAAGAGCTATTTCTCATACTAGTTATAATTAATATCAAATTGTGTAAATCACTGAAAGATCAACAAGAGTAAATGTTCTCAGGGGTCCTACTGCAATTCTTGTGACATGTACTAACATATGACATCTGCTAAGCAGCTAAATAGATAAATAGATAAGTGAATGATATCCTGGCCAACTATAGGAGGTGAACACTTAACTTGAAGTGACTGCATCCTATTACAAGATAATTTTTATCACAATTTAAAAAAATTTATTTAAATATTTAATTGCAAAATTAAAATATAATTTACACTAATTATAGCCTTTTAGCCAGGATATCACTCAAGATGTGAGAAAGACAAGAGTGCTTTTTATGTCCTTCCACCTTCTCACAAAACAACCTTCATAAATAATTAAGTGTAAACTGGACCTTGATATTTAAGTAATAGAATAGTGTGCAGTCTAAAATAGCATGGATAATCTTCATTTCAAAGACAATCTTCATTTCAAAGATAATATAGTTAAAATACTCCTAGATTAAATATTATTTTGGTATCTGCAAATATGATATTATCTGTTATAATGATTTCACCCAGAAATCAGAATTAAATGCATGACTTATATTTTATTTCTGGGAAATAAAGTACACTGTATGTCTTTAATGGAATGAAAATAATTAATGTAGTGATCAATAATCAATGTTGTGAACCCAAGACAATAACATACAAAAAATAAACAGACACTGAAAATAATTTAAATAAAGAATCAATAAGTTTATTTACACTTATACTGATATAATAAAAATTTACACAAAACTCGGAAATGTTGCCAAGATAGCACTGTTACAAAAATAGTCATTTGACTGACAGTCTTTTAGTTTGACAAATGAACTACTAAAGCTTCTCTAAAAATAATAATATTACATAATCACCTTATTTAATAGATAATTAGAATGGAGAAGTAGCACGGGCTATTTCTTACATACCTCCATTAAAATAACTATCCCTCAGATAAATTTGAGCACCATAAAATTTATATGCTTTACCTGGAATTATTTATTAACTTAATGGCATATAATTGCTCTTGATTTATCTATTCTAAAATAACACGTTATAACAATAAGTAACCAAGATTAATAATTGATCTATTAATACTTGAAATTATCATTTAACTTCACTTAAGCAATAGTTGATATATTTAAAATACATTTCATGTTACAAATAATTACTCTCTTATTGCTTAGAAACTTGAATTAATAAAATAACCAAATGAATGAATGAATGAAATAAATAACTAAATAAATAAATAATTGTATGGACCACTCATCAGAAGTCATTTATACACTTAAACTATAAAATTACTATCCACATAATATAACTACACAAAATGTTAAAAATAAATGACTTACATCCATTGGAGAAGTTCTGGATGATCACAATATCTACATAGCATGTGTGGATTGCACTTACTGACCATATGCTTACAAATTAAACATTTAAAATTACTAACTATTGTTGTTTTGTTTGTGGATGATTACAGAATCCTAACAACACAAAGCAGATATTGATACACTTTCAAGCACTAAAATAACCGAGTGCATTCTGAAGAAACTAAATCCTTCAAACTAACTTATCTTGTCATCAATATCAAAACACAAACAACCTCACCTACTATGGTGGAAAATTAGCTTTAAACACATCATGAGTGATAGACCAAAAAGACTCTGCAGAGCAACTAACATGAATAAATAAATACATTATAAGTATGGTGGCTTCCAAAACACACGTCTGAGGCAAAAGAGGATGTCTGGACCTAGTCACAGTGCATCAGAAAAAATATCAAAAGGCTCACCACAAACAAGTATCTAATAAATAAGTAATAACAATCACTGAAAATAAGCACTATCAACTCATGGAACAGAATGTAATACAAATGGGGAATTTATCTGCTCCATCCAGCACAATAATCAATATAATAAGCAAGACTTGACATTATAAGGCCCATCAATACTAAAGCTAACAATGACAAGATAAAAAACATCACAATAACTAACTAAAGTCATATTCAAAATTTTTAGACACAATAGACAATAAACAATGTCCAAACCAACAAATGAACTTTGGAAATCAAATGTTGTGAAACATTAATAAAGATAATAAATAGCATATAAAATTTTGGCAATAAGTGACAATGCACACAAGTATGAAATATTAAAAATAATAACTGGTGGTCATGAATGGAAATGGGAATAAATTGTGTGATTCTTAAAACATAAAATATTAATAAATAAAATTACTATTGCATTTACGCAAAAATATAAAAGAACAACTTCTGTCAATTATTTTTGTTTGGCTGTTTGGTCAATAACGAAGTAAAAATACCATACATTTAAAATAGCTATTGTGAGAGATAAAATCTTTACTGACTCAGAATAAGCAATACATACTAAATAGAAAATAAATGTTACCTGTTAATGTGTAAAATATCTATATATTTTTGATAAATCAATAAAAATTAAATTTATATATTTTTGATAAATCCATAAAAATTAAATTTACATAAATTAATTACCTGGCACTTGTAATACGACATAATATTACATAAAGTGCAACAAAATTCCAAAAGAAAAATATTGCCTAATTTTTTTTCCCTTGTTCTGCGAGCATTCCTCACACTGAGCCATCGGCTGAGCGCACATAATGTTGACTCGACAAACAAATTTTCTGTGAAGCTTCTAGTCAAAAGAATTATTACAATTATGGCAAAAGAATTTCCAAAATGAAACACAAACAGTTCTTATATCTAAATAGTTCTGAATTTATAGCAATTTTAAGATATAAGAGGAAAACAAATACACATATAACAATAACGAGTCATGACTATGGAAGTGACAATATTGTCATATAACTTTTTGGAATCCCATGGGTTCATTTAGTTTAAGCGTAGCTTCATATCTATTCTACATGAAGAAGCACATTTTAAGCATTAAAATGATTTAGATATTTTAAGCATTTGTTTAAAATCAGTTGTGAAAATGATGAGGCATTTCCAGGTTATATTCTAATTTATTTTTGTAAAATAATTCCATAAGCACTTCGTTAGCAAAGAATAATTCAGCATCTCAAACATCTATTAAAATATTTCTGCTAATGACATGGCACAGATTAATAAATTAATATTTTATACTTCTAATAAATAGTACATTATATTTCTTCAAAATTTTAATTGAAGAGATGCAATATAGCAAAAAACATTTTAAAGTTATTATCATTCCTCTAACATATGTTTCATATATGAAGAATATTAATAAAACAAGTATCATTGGTAATAAAATAGGCAAATTAATTTAATGCATTTTATTTTTAAGCTTTAAATATACAACTTAACAGTCTATGCATTTTAAATTTCCTTCTTTTAAAACTTTTATAACTTCTCCTATTTATAAATGAACTAAGCAAAAATAAAACTGGAAAATTGTTCTGCATAATTTTAAAAATGTTCATCAATGAATATAACAATTGCACTTTATTAAAGCTGATTCCAAAGCAAATTTTATTCAATTGACTGATAATAAAACTTGTGTTTCTCCAAAGCATTTTTCTGATTGAGAAAGTTTAATTGCAAATTAGAATCAAAAGTGGGAGTACCTGAAACTACTCAGAGTTCATTATTGATTGATGGATAACAAAATTTAAGTTAAATACTTTTACAAAAAAAAAATTATAAAAAAAATTAATACTTTATAAAGACTTGTGCCAGAGATTCAAATCAGACCAGAAGAACTAGAAGAGGAGACCACCACAAGACTGACCAAACTTCTCTTTTATACTCTTTTTAAATTACCCCCCCTCCCTTTTCTTTAAGCTGTCAATTTCTTATAAACTATGCAATAAACAAAGACTATTATTCTTATACATTCATATATATTTAAGATTCAACTGTAAGACAAATCAATTGATGAATGATGTCATTTTAATCTAGATATTTAAAAAAAAAACAAGTGATTTAACAAACTAATTTTAGAAGAAAATTAAGTTTTCCTATATTAAAAAAATATTGAAATATAATTAAACTTATCTCATTCATCAAGTGAATTACCTTGGGTATTTATTTACCTAAGTTTAAATTACCTTTAAACTAATACTAGAATTATTTATTTATTCTTTAATTTTATGAGTTTATATAACTCAACTTTTAAAACTCCTTAATTTATTATACAACCCTTTCCATTCATCCATGCAAGTACACAAATACATGATTGAAAGGAAAGGACACTTTAACTTTAATTTATTAATAATTGCTTTTAAATAATTAATTGTAATATAGTAATTGTCAAACAAAAAGATTTAAAAATATTTAATATTAAAATTACTTACCAGATTTCAAAGCTGACCTATAATAAATTAATATTTCAACTTTGATTCTTATTATTTTAAAATTTTTCGTAAGCTAACTGTAAATTAATTTTACATTTTCTGCTCTCTTTTGTCTTATACCTAATATACTATATTATTAAAATATTTTCTGGCACACATTCTGCTATAATTCTATTGTTTTATTAATAAGTAAACTTATTAAAAGCAATATAAACTACTATGCTTATGATAATTATAAAAAAATAACTATTTTTCATACAAAACAGTACTAAAAAAGGTTATATGCAACAGAATTACTGTTCATTTTATATTTTACTTATTAGTTAACTATTTTTTTTTAAAAATCAAATGAACACAGAAATTTATTATTTTGAGGTTAAGCAATGGGAATAAGTGTGAAAATACCATCACAATATATGTTATAATGGTCTGTCCGAATGACAATATGTGAGAGGGTCACATCTGACCATGGTCAGACCTAACATCTTCAGTAGGATGCTAGAGACAGCATAACATCTTCAGTAGGATGCTAGAGACAGCATGATGAAATACATGATTTATGATTACATCCACATTCAATAGACTAGCTCGACTCATTAAATTTAGAAGTAATTTGGATCAGTTCATCTATGTCTCACCACTCTCTTTCGGATCCATCGCCTCAGTATTTGAACTCGGGAAGAATTCATGCTCAACTCTCTTGACAAGGATGTACCCATGCAGACCTATGATCATGTTCCCTTATCCAGGTGGCTATTAATGTATAACCTTCCTTTATAGCTTTTCTATCCTAATTATGAAGTAGTGATATATGTGAATGTGAGTAGGTGCAAGGCATTGATTTCAAGAATAAATGCAAAGGCTAGTTCAACAAACTAAGGAGACTTTATCACTTCAACAAATTTGATAACATTTATTCATGGAACAAAATATATGAAAATATTGCACATAATTTAAATAAGTAACAAAAAAAGAGATTTAACAATGTTTACAATTGAAGGTAAAAAGATTGCAAGTATGTTTTCAGTTTAAATGTCAGTAATGAACATCCATCATATTAGCGAACTAATAATTAAAAGTTACCAGTTCCGTAATCCCCATGATAGGTACTATGTACAATAAAAAATGAAAATATTTACTTTATTATATCCATAGCCGAACAGCTAAATTAATATCACGCTATACATAGATTCAGTACACGGTTTCAGTTATAAAGATCCGGTCTTTTTTGTCATAGAGGAACAAAGAAACAATACTTAATACAATAGCAAAGTAGATCCTCTCAGAAAGTTAATTATTTATACCAAAAATACTTAAATAATATTATTAGCTCAACAAATAACAAACAACATAATTCTGTTTTGTTAAGTGCATGATATTAGTATTTAAAAGAATAAACTCTTACCTTTAAAATTTCAAATACCCAGTCACGAACAAAAGTGAAGCCCTTGAGAAGAAAGACCAGATCTAAATTTTATTGATGAAAAAGGATTCTGATTGAACTCAACCTTCCCTCCCTGCTCTTCTTATGCTTTGCTAAATTGGATCTCCCAGAATGTCGTCGGAAAGTTTCACATTCATGTAAAAGAATAAAATAATGATGGAAAAATTAATAATAAATACACAGATATATAAAAACATGTCTTCCACTCTTCACGTCGATTGCTCATTGCTACTTCCGAATGGTGCACTCTGAACAATTCTGCATTGATGGTTCCTGGTTTTCTTTCACCCTTGTAGACATTTCATGCTGCATGAAGATTTATCAGGCAGTTTAAATGTAGAGATATGGCTATTACATTACCATAATCGTAGGGTTGATGACCTCACCAAATGACAATCGCTCTAGCCAGACCACATTGTTCTAGTTCTATATATGTAAGTTTAAGTTCAATTGCAGTTTACAGTTGAAAAAAATACTTTTAAGTGTGATAAAATACACTTATCTTAACATCTCCTGTAATGTCTATACATATATTTATTCTCTGGTTTTTGTTTAGTCAAATGCTTAATCTTGATCTCCTTTTTTTAAAGCTTGAAACTATTTTTTTTTTATATTTATCCAGCTATTTGGGTTTATTTGCTGGTTTTATTTATATGCAACATCTCTTATTTGCATCCTTAAATCTCATACTAAACTTATTTTTCTGAGGCTAAAACTTTTTGGTGTCCATTTTAAATGTTCAAAAACTCTTGCTTCAATGGAGTTGACTTCCCATAGCAAATGTTTGATTTTTAATAAAGAAAAAAAAAGACAATACCATTTTCTTTTTATAGTCAATGTTGTTTCCTAGCACATATGATTTTTCATTTCCCTTCTTATTTGGAGTGTACGCTTATTGTTGTCTATCTATATGCATTGCAATTATCGATTCAAGAAATAAAATTACACATCATCTCATTCTTATTTCATGGTTAGTACAATACTTGACCTTTGATTGTTACCACGATTAGCTTGTGATCATTTAAGTCATTATTTTGTTTGTTGGTGACATTCAAAACCTTTAACACAAAATGATTATATATATATATTTGTATTAATCCATTCAGTGTTTAATTTGTCTTATTTAGCAATTGGAATGTAATTCATTTTAAAATATATAGCTATGTACAGTTTGGTAAGATGGCATTGATATATTAGCCTATATAGCTACTCACATATATTTCCTCAAAATTTCTATAGTATGTTAGCAAAACATATTAACTTCTCTACTAGATATAAATCTTGACTAAGTATAGTCCAATATCTCAGGTGGCTAAAGGTTGGTATGAGTACAATTTTAAGGTACCCTCACAAATCCCTTTAATAGGGTTAAAAATTTTCTTAATGTTTAATTTCAATTGTTAAGAATGTATAAGTGGGTTCATTTTTGGGGGACCCATTACTTCCTTTATTATTTATGAGATCATGAAACCTATCTTTCCATATCTTTCTTTAAACCTTTTCCAAACATCTTTCCTGTCATTCCCCCTCTCAGTGCTTTAACATCCTACCAAATGAGAATTTGGCATAGGGGCACATATAATTTTTTTTTACTTTATGGTCTGAACCATACCATTTATGCATCTCTATTATAGACAATAGATATTTGCTTAGTAATCTCTCTCCTGCTCTTCTTTCAAGACTTATTGGATTTGGATTATCTAAAGCTAGAGCATAGATCACCATTTAGTGAATTAACTTAGAAAAAGAAATCTGGTAGGTTCTGAGGTGTCCCAGCAACTATTCTTAAGTATACCCTCATAAACATAACACAAAAACTATTGTTACCCTAATTACATCTCCTCCCTTTCTTTTCCATTTCCTCACTTCACCAACCATCTCTAATCTAAACTCATTTACATTATTTGGGTGAAATTGATCATATTTTCACATTGATTGACCAAGATATGGCTTCAATATTCTGGCAGTGTAAGTGCCTCTGGTTTCTTCTTTTACATCCATCCAAAAGGCATTTGGACCTGCCTGCTTTGCTATGATATAAGGTCCTTCATATTGCTAATTTCTGTTATTTGTTTTCACAGGGCTTATGTGATGGGCTTTTGTAAGTATTCTCTTACCTACTTAAAAAATTTATACGAAATTTTCCTTTCATTCTTACTCCTTTGTTTTGCTCTCTCAACTAATTGCTCATAGGCTTTTTGCCTGTTTCAATATTTGTATCAACGTGTACAGTGGTGGGTATCTATTTTACAAATATTAATGTTGGTTTGTTTAAATGCAAGTTAATGGATGTGAATCCACCCACCCCTTATGCTCCTCCTCTAGGTATGTCCTGAACAACCTTCCTAGCTCCCATCACACATTCATAAGGGTTACACTGTGGATTCCTAATGGATGTGATCATGTTTAGTGATCTGAGCTTTCTGCACCCATTTCTTCCATTCTTTGTATAGGAAAGTACCATGGACTGTTAATATGGTGCTAGGCTTCCCTATCCTAACTAATTGGAGGGTAACTAATACTCTGACGTTATGTCTAGTATTAGCTTGAGGTATTGGGTAACCCATAACATACTTAGAATAGAGATCATATGCTACCAATAGATATTTCTTTTTAATGAATGAGGGCAGAAACCCATAATAATCTATTGCTAGGATCTCATTAGGCTTTCCTGGTATTATGGACTTAAATTGGAATAAATTTTGATTTACTGCATTGGCACATGACAATCTGGGAGTGATTTCAAGATGTCCTTATACATTGTTGGCCAGTAAAAACAATTTTTTAAGAGTATGTTCTATGTTAGGGGCAATGTAATGATAGTATAGACAATGGACATACATTATCACTAATGACTTAGGTATTACTACCCTCTACTCCTCAATGTCTAAGTTTAGTTTGTAAAGCAAAACCCCTTTCTCAAGCTTGTAACATCTAAGATCCTTTGATGAATGCAGAACTTTCTTTTTTTTTAACATTTCGATGTTTGGTTTGTCAATCATTAAGATTAGTAATATAGGCATTGTCTATTGAAAGGTGATTTTGTTCAGACCTGCATGGGTTTCCACTTAGCACATCTGCTACCATGTTCTCGGATTCTTTGCAATACTTGATCAGGTAGCTATGATTCAGGAATTCGAGGCTTTTGTGATCAGTTATCACCATCATCTTTGATCCAAGAAGCATCTGTCAAAACTTCTGGAAGGCTCACACTATTGCTAGGGCTTCATCTGTAACAATAGTTTATTTATGGATCCTTCAGGACCCAGCTAATAAAATAGAGAACACCAGGATAACCATCCTCCTGGATTGGGGATGTTACTCCCAATCCAAAACACTACTGTCTGGACAATAAATGGTTTATTAAAATCAGGAAAAGTTAATACACTTTGCTACCTTATCTTGCTCCTCGGTCCATTTCCACTTTTCATCCTTCCTGATTGACTTTAATAAAGGTTCCATACAGTCTGAGAATTTCTGGTAGAAACAATTATAGAAGTTGAAGTCTAAAAATGATCTGACTTGTTCACTATTTACAGGTTTTGGATAGTTCTGTAAGGCATTGATCTTATTAGGATGAGGTCTTATCCCATTGCACCCAATATGACTTAAGATCACCTTGCAACACACCAATGTGCTCTTCTTAAAGTTGACCTTAATTCCCTTTTCATAGTAAAGTGATGAAGATGTTCTTCAATGATGACAAATGCTATAATCACATTGTCCATGTAAATGGTTGTGATCTGTTTGACATCAGGAGATAGGGTTCTGTCCAAACACCTTATCAACCAGCACCACTATTGATCAATCCAAAGGGCATCCTACCAAAATGGTAGGTAAAACCCTTATAACAATAGGCAGTGTATTAAAGATCATCTGTATGGAACTCGATCTGCCAATAGCTGGAGGTTAGATTGAAAGTAGAGAATACTTTATTTCCAAACTTTACAAATAAATCATGAATGGGTGATGGGATGTTCCAGTCAGAAATGGTAATCTTGTTCAGCTGCCTAGGATCTAAACAAAATCTCATTGACCCATCTTTTCTCTTCACAGTTACAACTGGATTACAGCAAGGTGAAGAACATTTGGAAATAATCACCCAATCTAGCATTTTCTCTTCCCAATACTGGTACAGAGTAGGATATGATTTGGATTGAAATGGTTGATCATAAATTAGTTTTATCCTCTACTGGAAACCTTTGATAATATCTGGGATTTTCTGATAAAATGGGGTCAAAATCATTAACAGATTGTAACTTTACTATTGCTTCCAAGTATATTGGATCCCATGATCTTGTGTGCAATTAAGGCTTCTGGAATTGCACATATTAGATCCCATGATCTTGTGTGTAATTAAGGCTTCTGGAATTGCACATATTATACTATCAACTTCAGGTAGATTATATCTTGGACACGTCATTTCAATGATACTTTGACTACTTTGTCTAGGAAATCAATGACACAATGGTTTATATGGAGAAAGTCTGCCCCTAGAATGACATTATCTATCAAGCCATTCAATATAAAAAAACATGATGAGATGAGTTGTTTGACCGATCTAATATTCAAAATATAACACATTATCGGAGATGGAATTCCTCTTTAATAATTACAAATTTTCAGCACTTTTAAAATTTATATATACTTCAGATATACACTATAATTATTACTATTTATTTATTATTGACACAGATTTGTTTTTGTAAGTTTGGCCTTTCTATTATTAGCCATGGTAACTTGAATCGATTTCAGTGGTAGGTATTGATGGTAGGGTTATTTGTCAGGCTGACACCACTGAGATCTGGCTACCAGTCTAATAATGCCTTAATTGGTAAATCTTCAAATGGGCAGCTTTGCACTGCATAATTTGGTGTCTTATCCACCCATAATCACATTAAATTAGTGATTTTCATGTTTATGATTAGGTCTGTGTTTCCCATTGTTTTTTATTCTCTTGAGGTGAGGAACGTAGTCTCAAGTACCCTTTTAGTTTGGATTCCTTTGACTCTAGGGTGAATAGTTGCCGCACTCCTGTTTATTAGAATTTACTGGGCTGTTAATGGGGCTAATGTGGTCTTGTTGTCCCTTGCCTGATTTTATTTAAGTGACCAAGGGTATGGGGAAATTGGCTGTAGCGCTTTCTCTTTCCAGTGTTGGGTCATTATAATTTTTCTTTATAGCATATTACATTCATGGTGGGCTCCTCTTTTCTCTTCTCAGGGGCTCCATTAGCCATGAAGCAAGTGTTTACATCTATGTCATTTATGCTCTTAGCATTCATGCATAGAAGATTGTTCTACTTTTAGGGGTATGTTCTTCATAATAATTCAAATGATCTCACTCAAACGATAGATGTTGAGTCCTCAACTTAGACCCTTGGCAATGAAAGTACTTGGTTAATATTTCCCCAGATGCTTCTCTATATTTTTCCTAGAACAATTGATAAAGCAATGCTTCCTGTTTGTCCCTGTTCCAGAATCTCTTCACTAATCATCTGATACTCATCAAAAGAATATGGGGTTTGGAATAAGGATTCCAACCACATCAGGGTGTCTTCTTGTAGATGACTGTAAGCGATAATTTTCTCCCCTGTGAAAATTTTCACAGGGTTGTCCTGACTAGCTTGGAAAACTTTGGGGTCACTATTCATGTAATCCTCTCTCTGGGTTGTTTGAGATAGGTTCAAAGAAAGACTTGCTCATCCCAGGGAGATCCAACATGGCAATCTCTTTCCGATGGGTCATCACGTCCTTCCCCTCCCATACATCTTGTGCCTCTTGACCCTTAAGCTGGGTGTCTTGACATAGTAGAGCTTTGATGGATGTAAATCATAGCAGTGCTTTTATCTAGTTGCTCTATCCATTCTAGAGTCGTACCTAGATTGTCCATGACTTTGGACTCATTTGTAGCCATTTTATTTTCTAAGTATCCCATATTTTGACTTAAAGCATTCTGGCTTCCCCATTCATTTTTGTTTCTGCATCTTGCCTATCCAAGGCCAGCTCTATATTGGCATGCACAACTTATATACCTCAGGTTTCCACTTGATGCTTTTTTTATTCTCCTGTATCTCCCTTTTGAGCATTTCATAAATTTCAGCACTTCTAGGTATTTATTATTGAACTGGATTGTGATGCTATCTTGGAACTCCTGAAACCTTATCCTACACATTGTGCCCTTTGCCTCCATTTCCCTCTACATCACTATAGCTTGTTTCAATTCAAGTCCTTTTGGTGCCTCTTTTATATCCAAAGCGAGTTGTCCTATCTCTGCAGTCTAGTTTCTACAGCATCGATCTTCATTTTGATACATGCCTCCATTTTATCCATGTCTCCCCTACTTAGACAAACCATACTCTCACCAATCTTATGGTTCACCCATACTGTCCATATTAGCTTTCATATTATTCATGTCCCCTTTTTTTTGCCATCTTGTCTTTCATACTGTTCATGTTATCCATTATCAGTTGTAGCATCTGCATCATAGACCTTGAATCTTCAGTAACTGCTGCTCCTTGAATCAGTTGAGCTGTGCCATCAATAGGAAACCCCATTGGTTTCAGTGGTCACCTGATCACCAATGTCACCAGTGGGAAGGGTTCATCTTTAGCAACATGTCCCTAGGCATCTGACCAAGCAAAGGCTCTCCCTCATGGTTAACATTAATCTCCCTCATCTGAGCATCACTAACACCTCCAAAATACTCTGACTCCATATTAGCTAATCTTTTTCTGGTTCTAAGTATCATTAATCAAATAATTAGTTAACTCTTTTAAAGTATAGTGGTTAATTATCATAGGTTTTTACATCTCCCTGACCATTTCATATTTAACCATACTTTCATATTGGATTTATTTCTGATGTTATGCTCACTTACATATAGCCTAATACTGTTTATTCTGCCTGACATCTATTTTATTCCTGATTTACTAATTATTTAGTTATCTATTTTGTCTCCATTCATTGGCTTTGCATTCATAGCCTTGCATGTGTTTTTTTTCCTAATGCATATATCTAGTATTTTATTTAATGTCTCAGGTTCCCACCTGAGTTAGATATGATAATCATTTGTGCTGAGCTTAAGTATGAGTGTTTTGAGTTAGTTGAGTCTGTCATATAAGGGGTAAGCTTGATTAGAATATTCAAACAAAAAAATGTTTTTTTTTAAATTTCAGTCCAATGGCTGGACCTCCCTTGCAACTATGTCCAGGCCTTGGGAACCAAATGTAAGAATCTGTCTGAATGCTATATGAGAGGGTCACATCTTACTGTGATCAGTCCTAGGGTATTCAGTAGTGATCGGTCCTAGGGTTTTCAGTAGTGATCGGTCCTAGGGTCTTCAGTAGGATGATGATGGCATGATGAAATACACGACCTATGATTAGATCCACATTCAATACACAAGCTCAAGACTCATTTATTAAATTTAGATGTAATTTGAGTCAGTTCATCTACATCTCACCACTCTTTTGGATCAGTTGCTTCAGTATTCGAACTCAGGAAGAAATTTGCATTTGACTCTCTTGACAGTGATGTACCCATGCAGACCCATGATCATGTTCCCTTATCCAGGTGTCTATTAATGTATAATCTTCCTTTATGGCTTTTCTATCCTAATTATAAAGTAGTGATATATGTGAATGTGTGTAGGTGTAAGGTATTGATTTCAATGATAATTGCAAAGGCTGGTTCAATAAAATAAGGAGACTTTATCATTTCAACAAATTTTGTAACATTTATTCATGGAACAAAATATATGAAAACATTGTAACAAAAAAAATTTAACAATGTTTACAATTGAAGGTAAAAAGATTGTATGTATATCTCCAGTTTAAATGTCAGTAATGAGCATCTATCATATTAGCGATTCCATAATCCCAATGATAGGTACTCATGCTACAGACATTTCTATGTACAATAAAAAAATAAAATGAAAATATTTACTTTGTTATAACCACAGATTTAAAGCTAAATTAATTTAATATTCACCTTAAACATAAATTAGTACATAAATTAGTACACGGTCATATAGAAATAAAAAAACAATACTTAATATGATAGCAAAGTAAATCCATTCAGAAAGTTAATCATTTATACCTAAAATACTTAAATAATATTATTAGTTCAACAAATAACAAACAACGGAATTCTGTTTCGTCGATGTTAGTCTTACCTTTAAAATTCAAATGCATAGTCACAAACAAAAGTCAAGTGCTTGAGAAGAATGATCAGACCTAAATTTTATTAAAGAAAAAGGATTCTGATTGAACTCAACATTCCCTCCCTGCTCTTCTTGCACTTTGCTAAATTGGGATCTCCCATAATGTTGAATCAGAAAGTTTCACGTTCAGGTAAAAGTAAGAATGAAATAATGATGAAAAAATTAATAATACATATAAAAAAAATATTCACAATGTGTAACAGAAAATATATATTTCAGGAATAGATAAATCACTTATTAAATCACTATAAGTCCATCTTAGATTACAGTTCCTACAGTTTAAATGTCTTCCTCCCTGCACATATTAATTGCTCGTTGCCGCTTCCGAATGGTGCACCAATTTTCTGCATCGACAGTTCCTGATTTTCTTTCACCCCTCATACAGACATTCCAGGCTCCATAAAGTTTTATCAGGTGATTCAAATGTAGAGATATGGCTATTACACTTCCATTCATATGGTTGATGCTCTCACCAAATGACAATTTCTCTAGCCAGATCACATTGTTCTATTTCTATATATATAAGTTTAAGTTCAATTGCAGTTTACAGTTGAAAGAAATGCTTTTAAGCGTGATAAAATACACTTATCTTAACATCTGCTGTGCTGGACATATATGTATTTATTCTCTGGTTTTCTTCATTTCATCAGACTTTGGTCTTGGTCTTTTTTTTTTAAGATTGAAATGATTTTTTTTTAAATTTATCCAGCTATTTGAATTTATTTGCTGGTTTTATTTATATGCAATGTCTCTTATTTGCATCCTTAAATCTCATACTAAACTTACTTTAATGAGACTAAAACTTTTAGAATGGAGGTGTCCATTTTGGATGGTGTTAAAAAACTCTTGCTTCAATGGAGTTGACTTTCCATAGCAAACGTATGATTTTTAATAGACGAAAAAATTGACAATAACATTTCCTTTTTATAGTCAATGTTGTTTCCTAGTATATGTAATTTTTCATTTCCTATTTATTCATGGTGTATGCCTATTGTCCATCTATATGCATTGAGATTATCAATTCAAGAAATAAAATTACAAATAATCTCATTCTTATTTCAGAATTCTTAGTACAGTAGTTGACCTTAGATCATTACCATCATTAGCTTGTTACCCGTTTAGGTCATTGTTTTGTTTGTTGGTGATTGTACAAGACATTTAACATAAAATGATTGTTATTATACATATATATTTGTATTAATCCATTCAGGGTTTACTTTGTTTTATTTGGCATTTGATTCATTTTAAAATATAATTTGGTAAAATGACATTATTTGGTTATGTAATATAACGGTATACAAATGCTGTTATATTATTTTAAAATTAAAAGGAGAAAATAATCATAAATAAAATTGACTTATTAAAAATGTAAAAGAAAATTAAAAGTTATTTTAACATATATATAATCCCACAGATGGAAAACTATTTAAAAAATTGTTTAAAAGAAAGTTACTTTTTTTTTTGTTAGAAATAATATATAAGAAAATAGAAACAAATGTTAATTAGTTTCTATTTAAAAAAAATTGTGTCTAAATCTTAGTGAATGAAAATGATTGTTCTATTAATTGAATATAAAGCAAACGAGCCCTTGGGCACTTTGTAAAGATCAGAGGAGATAAAAATTAAGGATTGTGTTTCCCACTCTGAAGCAGATCAACCAATGCAAGCACTAAGCCATGCATGGGTCAAAAAGGAAAACATTCGGACCTGTAAGAACAAATGACGTCATGTGCATTGATCTGGAGAGTTCCTGATAAAAGGCCAGAAATTATAAAATATGGAAAATATCAAATTATTAGGGCCTTTTCACTCACTTAGAAAATGAAGTAACTGTTGACTCTTGAACTACATTGCAGAGCCTGAAATATATGGGTCTTTCAAAGAATTAATTTCCTGTTATGCACCAATTGAGGCTGATTCCAAATTGACGATTATGGAAGGCAACAAACAATGGAATGGTCTTCCCAGAAATGATATAAATGGACTTCAGTTGGATGCGACACATTATGGACTTCAAAGCTACTGAGGAAAGTATGAACTTTTGTTTATCTAAATTGAAATAGGACACACTAAAAGAAGGAAAGTGATAGTTGAAAAACATTGGAGAATTAATAGTGAGTATTTCCTTTTGTTGTAATGATAATTATTTAAGAAATTAATTGTGAATAATTGATCGAAATTATAAAATTGGACATTGATACGTTTAACGCTAATGTCTGCCATGGAAAAAGCTAAAGCCAGCCTTAGTAGTTCAGGAGAATCCCTAAACTTAGATGAAAACAGAGATATAGAATTTGAGAATAGGAAAATAAATTCATTTAAGAGTAAATTACCTAAAATCACTAAATCTTATTCTGGGGAGAAAGTAGAAATATCCAGTAACACTAATAGTGAAAATGTGGGGGAAAAAATCGGAAAAAAAGTAAACATTAGGAATTCTAATCTAAAAGTAGAAAATATAAAAGGAAAACATGAATCCAAAGCTGTAAACCAGTCTGGGAAGATAGCTAATGGTAAAAAGTACTTACCAAAAAAAAGCAGTCCTGAAAACCCATTAGAAGAAAGTTATAACCCTTAAACTTTTATAGAAAATGAGTTACGATACGAATGTGTAGATCCGGAAGTTACTGAATGCGGAAAAACATGGCAGACTGGAAAATCACCTCAGAAGGTTAATTCGAACTCATATTCTGAATCTGATAAAATAGATTTTGACATGAGCTACCTTACTGAGCAAAAAGTATGTAGTTCTGATGATCAGAACGAAGCCCATATGAGCCCACTTCCGGTGGAACAAGGGCACTAACCAGAAATAAAAAATTTAAAAACCAACAACAAAATCACAATGATCTAATTTATGAATCTGAAAATAAGAATACAAAGCCAAAAACAAACACAATATACTCTGGGGACCTAAGTCCAAACCCTGGATCCCCAAAGTCCTCAGTAACATTGAACATTTTGCAGTATGAAAATAACTCAACCTTTAAAGGTAAAAATCTGGGCAATATAACTGAAACACAGCCTAACGTACAAGAGCAAAGCTACCAAATTTCTCATAACCAAAATATGTCGCCAAAAATCACAAGGGAGACTGACTTACAACACCAGGAGCAAGAAAGGTTTGGGAAATGACCTAATTGTGGCAGACAACAGCTATAATTCAGAGTTTCCAACACTAAGACCTAAATCCATACCACAACAGGTGAACAAAGAAAAGACTATAAACAATAATCCTGTTGATAAAAATAAAAGCCAAGAGCCAATGTCATATGCCCAAAAGGCTGCTGTAGGACCTCATACAGTTGGACCAATTAAAAATAAGTCAAGACAAAAGCCTTATTAATAAGACAGCCATAGACATTTGAAGGCCTTAGAAATAATGGGCTTAGACAATGCTGCAGTTGCTGTAGACTCCATGATGGACAACTCATCCATAATTACTGAGGGAGGCAGATGTGATTCAAACCAACATAAAATTACAAATGATAAAATTCAATCAGTCGATTCCTGCCCTTCTGATGAAATCCTTCCAGGTATACAAGCATGAGAATGCACTGATCTTATCTACAACAGGCAACAGGATTAGGCTTTTCAAATTCCCAGTGGCAACACTACTAAAACTGCTCAAATCACAAGACCTTTGTAAAACAGTATACAAAATACTATTCCACCCAAATGACCGATACCTGGTTGTTCAGTTTACCAATGCTAAAGCCAAGGAGGCCTTTTGAAACCTATATAAAACCCTTGGAAGTAGATATCGTCACAGCCGATCTTGATCGCCCGACATACCTAAGTGGAACTGCCCGGAATTGTGGGATAAACTTTGGAATGACCAACTTGCAAAAGTTACTTGCTCCATATGGAAAGATAGTCTCCTTCGGCTATAAACCAATAGATGATGATGATGAAACTCAAATGCTCTCGAACATAGTGGAAATTCAAAATCATGCTGGGAAAATCCCGAGTCTTGTGAAAGGCTATGAAGTCCATTAACATTAGAGGGATAGCCCCAAAATGCCTTCATTGTCTACAAAGAGGACACCTTATGAGAGAACGACCAGCTCGAAAATGTGTCCACTGTGGAATGACACAGGAAAAATACCACAAATGCACCAACTAAAGAATGATATCAGCTGAGACATCACTGAAGCTGGAACAAATGTCAAAACCCATCCACACGTTGAATCAAACTTATCTCAACCAAAAGCAGTTACTTCAGGGTATTGTCCTTTGTCCCTCAAGATACCTTAGAAGGCAGATCAGTCATCCATCCTCGGATGATGATGAAGCCATGTCAGAGGGAATGGGAATTGGGGATGAAGTCGCAATGGCCACTGATTGCAGGATTAATTTGCATCAGGATGCCCCTTTTCAGCAAAAGAGGAAATACATATCCAGGAGGGGTGAATCATCCTCAACCGCATCTACATCTTGTGAAGAGGTTGCAGTTGCAAGGGACCTTGTTCATCTAGAAGAGCAGAGGCCAACTATCACTATTCCCAAAGAGAAGAAAATTAGATTTTCCTCAATCCTCATGGATATTCCTGATGTAGTACAAGATGAATCTGTTGGTAGTATAATAAAGCTGCCTCAACATCGAAGTGAGAGTTATGAACAAATTACTATTACTAAACAAATTGAGAGTAACTCCACCCAGTCAAGGGCCTTAGGATGTCCTCTACCGGAGTCTGGATCAAAAAAGACCGATCAAGGCAACCCAGACCAAGTGGTGAAGGGCTCAGCAACATAACCCAATATCAAGTTAATAATGTTCAACATCATTTCTGTGAACATCAGGGGCCTGAACTCTTGTGATAGAGCTTATGCCCTGTCACACTGGTTTAGGTGCCAGGCACCAGATATTTTGTGTTTGTGTGAGACAAAATTGCGCCATAACTCTGACGCAAGAATTATCCAATTAATGCAATTATTAGGTCATTTTCATTATTCATTTTCCAATACTGCTGCAGGAGGAATAGCAATAATGATAAACAAGAATTCTATACATAAACACAAATAGACTGATTGCAGTGATACAGTATAGAGGTTGGACATTCAACCTTGTGAACCTATATTTATCCAAAAACTCGGAAGTTGTATTCAACGCTATTCACTCAATAAACGTAGCACTGAGAACTAGTCCATTCTCGACCATAATCATTGGTGATTTCAACCATAATTATGAAACATTTCAAGCAAAATTTGTCATCAGCTTCAACCAGCCCCTAGTAAGTGGCAGAGATTTGTTCCCAGAAGGTGCCTTTTCGTTTTACACAAGATATACACAGACACTCATAGACCTGGTGTACATGTCACCACCCTTATTTCCAGTGGTTGAGGCTCATCTATGGCCAGTGGCCTTTTTTGACTTCTCATTAGAGGTCAAAATAAAACCAGTGTTTGTACAGGAACCCATAATTAACTTACCATGTAAAATTTGAATGCTAATCACATCAAATGCCACAACCCAATTAATCTCTGAAATCTAATTAAATTTAAGTCAAATTATCAACGCTCCCAATTGAAAAAGCATGGTTGACATTTACAAGCACACTCAGCGAACTAATAAGATGCTGTACCAAAAAAACAAGGGGTCCATCCACCTGATTAGTGAACTGGATAGAATTGCCAACGAATTGGAGACCTTGCCTTATGAAGGTCAAAACATTCATGGTATAATTGATCTTAACATATAGAGTCAAACAAAAAGCCATTGCAGAATACCTCTCAATTAAGAGGGCTAGGTAATATCTAAAGGATCAACATTGCTGGACAAGGGCTACCTTAAATGGGCCCTTGGGTCTGGCAAAAACTCTAGAGCACCAAAACCAATTAGAGATAAATGAGAGAAAATATATAGGTGAATCTATGCTGCTCAGGATCAGGAACTATTATGAGAAAAAGCTTCAACCAGTAGGTATAACAGGAACCCGCAAAAATTTTAAGATGGACAAGGAGCCTCATAGAATCACAGAAGCCAGAATATTAGCAAAACTTAAACCACTCCCTGATGGAACACATCCTGGGCTGCATGGAATCCCAAAATTCCTGCTGGTACACCTAAGATCATTTACCATCCCAATCATTAAAAGGATGGTGGACCTCCTGGCAGATAACAGTTGGGACAGTCAAGGGTTCTAGTGACTTTAAAAATCTCAGGCCAATCTCAATGAGCCCTCTTCTCATAAAGTCCATTGAGGGTTTGATAAAATATGACATCCAGAAGAACATCATCAGTCAACTGTCTGCCTGCCAGTTTGCAAAAAAGGGTAGCTCTACAGCAGATGCCATCAGCCAATTTCGCCTCATTGTCAATCATGTTCGCAGGGAAAAAATGTCCTGGCCAGTTGCAGTTCAATTAGACTTTGCTGGTGCCTTTGACTGTGTCAGTATCAATGTGCTCCTTGGTATACTGGAAGAGCTCCAAGTGCCCAAGGCATATCTCCAAATGATTGAGAACCTTCTACAAAATAGAGAAGTGTTTCTCTCATTGGATGGTTGAGTTGCTCCAGGATTTCAGCCAAGCATTTCCATCCTGCAGGGCTCGCCACTAAGTGCACTCCTCTTTGCAGCATATATAAACCCATTGCTGTTGCGCATCGAGGCAACACTCTCGGTATTGCCATACCTTTGCCGAGAGAGCATTCATCAAGTTTCTTACATGGATGATGTGGTGGTGTTTCTCTCATCTCGGAATGAGTTTGCTAGGCTAGAGGATATCTTGGATCATTTTGCTAGTGAATTTGGTCTAAGAGTCAATAAGGCCAAGTTTGCTATGTGGTCAATCAAATCAGGAAAGCAAAACCCGGGGAGATTCAGAGCAACTCCACAAAAGTTTCTACGATTCATGTTGGCCTCCCCCCATTACATCACGAGGAAGGAACTTGAAGAGAGCTTGAAGAGTCCCTGTTAAAGAAAGTTGTAAACTCAGTTACCTCACTATCAAAGGTCCAGTTGTCATTGTTGGGGAAGGTCACCCTTCTCAATGCCATACAAAGGCTGTCATCCGCAAAGTGGAAACTCAATGCAGAAGACTATGTTGGGGCAGAAAATCTCCAGTCATAAATCTGCCTTCTCCAAAAACCAAAGGCTCATAATGGGCTTGGACTACATTCAATCTCCACATTCCTATTTCAAAGGACATATAATATACTAGTAAAATTATTTAGCCAAAACCAGAGTATGAAAAGCCCCTTGCCACTGGTGAAGGTGGAACCAATGGATCGCCCTCTGCCCAAACAAACAAGCATTTGGTTGCAACAGCAAGTGTCAATGATTGTAGGAAAAGCTAAGACATCACATGTTTGGCTTCAAGCTTAACTATTGGGAAGCATTTAGTATGACACAAAACAATGAGTCCACAGTGGAGTCTTCTCTCAATCAGCATTCTCAGGTTTGCAGAAAGGATAAGACTCGAACCTCAGCTGGTGGATTTCCTGATAAGTCAACCTCAGAGCCCTCCCAGCATGCACTTTTCTGTGTTACAGGTGGGGATACAGAATAGAATGTGTAATAAAAATGAAGAGACAATGAGCCATATCCTAGATCAATGTGAAATATGAAATAATCTACATTATTGTGCCCTTAAAAGATTCAGGGAAGCAGATATTACAGGTACAAATATCGCAAAGGCGGTAAAGGGTGGCCTTTATGGTAAAATTAGACTGGCCACCTTTATAAATTTTGCTATATGGATAGTGCGAAATAAGAGTCTTTGACAATGGATTGAATAATAGGCCAGAAGAGCTATTTTTCAAGTTACTTGGTGAGGCCAAAGACTACTATTGGAAAGTATGCCATAACTGGTTAGTCAGTCAGACACGGGACCAACTGGAAATATGAAGATCTTAACACTTAGGTACTTATCATGCTGTCATGGCAAAATTAACTAACTGGACATAATGACTCCTATGCAGAGTCTAAAAGTTTACATTAATATAATCCAATCCTTTCCATTTAATTGTTATATATTGTTAAAACTCTGAATTTGGTGGTCAACTAATTGACCCAAATAATTCCTAAGTAGCTTATTTTTATAATTTTTTTTTACCATTAGTTTTCTTATTTGTTTTCATTGTAGAGCCACTGCACACTGTAAGCATGTAAACTATAATAAGAAAGATGTTAAATGATATCCATGTGTATCTTCTTAAGGTGTGAATAAAGTTATTTGAAATTAAATTGAAATAGGAACTGTAAAAAAATTTTTAAATAATTAAGAACTTTCAAATACATAAACTTCTAAAAAAAATATATATGAAATAGGAACTGTAAAAAATTTTTTAAATAATTAAGAACTTTCAAATACATAAACTTCTAAAAAAAAATATAACTAAGTGAATCTTATCTGACCAGCAATAGGACTTTAAGTCAGTTAATGATCTTTTTATTTATGTATTAAGTTTGCTAATCAATCGTTTCCATTTTTCACTTTTGTTATAATTTATTTTATGCTTTTAATGTTTTGTTTAATTAAATTATTAACTTCATTAAATGGGCTTAACTGGCTGTATAGATTTGTAAGATTATATTAGTCTAAGTGGGTTAATTTCAGACTATTTGTCTTATAGTTGAATCAGTGCTGGTGGATGGATGTACAGGTCTTTAATGTCTATGTGATGTGGGGAGGTGCATTGGATTCTCATTCTCTTGTACCATATTAGTATCAGGGCACTATATCCAATTGAATGCATGGTCAAAAGTGTAGCTATCGCATTGCCAATGGACATAGTTGTATTCCCTGTGCCATTGATCTCCTTGCATTCTGGGTAGTGAGTA
Source organism: Epiperipatus broadwayi (assembly GCA_028023455.1). NCBI lineage: Eukaryota > Metazoa > Onychophora > Udeonychophora > Euonychophora > Peripatidae > Epiperipatus > Epiperipatus broadwayi. The sequence continues at coordinate 5,853,449 of JAQFVV010000035.1, read as the reverse complement.
AGACAGCCAAGACTGCAATCTCCCATTTTTAGAGCGTGTCTAATATATACATTTTCCAAATGATTGCTTCACCAGAAAGATGCACATTCCTGTGCTGAACGAGTCATTCTTTTTTTCAAAATCATGCTACAGATACACATTCCTGTTGGCATGGTTTTTTGTATGCTAAAATCCTCATTTTGCATTGATCACATCGGTATATCAATAAGCTGGCATTGGTTTGGATGCGAACTTGCAACCCGGGGTTAAAAAGAATCGAGTATGAAAATGTGTAATCTATGTAGCGTATTTAAGTTTATCAAATTAAATTGTAATATTTAAAACAGCATTTACATACAAATTAAATTGTATAAAATATCCATCTGGGGGATCTTATCAAGACCTTAAAACTTAAAGTTTAAAATAATATAATAAAAACAAAAGCAATATTAAATATTTATTCCTCAAATTTATATATGTGCGTAAATAAATGTTTTTATGTGATTATTACTGGCAATGGCTTATTTTCTTTTTTTCTTTATTAAAAATGTGTTTAAAGGTATATATCATTAAATCTAAGCTACTACTTGAGCTTAGTGACTAGGGCATATCGGTCGAATAAAAATGGGATCTTACAAAGAAGTATCTGCCTACTAAATAAATTTTCCAGGTTCAAATGACCTGGTAGCGCTCTGTATGGCAGATAGAGTAAGAGTCTCTTTCCCGACCATTATAGTAACACAGCGTTGATACACTATGGCTATATAGCTATTCATGTATATTTTTTCAAATTTCTACAGTAGTATGTTAGCATAATGTATGTAAATCTTGACTAATTATAGTCCAACATCTCAGGTGGCTAAAGGTTGGTGTGGGTACAATTTTAAGCTACCCTCACAATGTAAAAAAAGTAGCGTATAGGGCTATTTTCAAGGTTGGTGTGGGTACAATTTTAAGCTACCTTCACAATGTAAAAAAAGTAACGTATAGGGCTATTTTCATGTAATAACTAGATATGTTTAGGAATATAACTAGATATGTTTAGGAATATTGTTGCTAGAAAACCAATTACTATTGAGTCATAAAGTTAAACTACTTTGCTTTAGTATCCACTAACAGCTTTTTTGTCTTAAGTTCAATTAGAAAGAGAAGTAGCAATTCATTTTTCATTGTGAATGAAAATGCAAACCAAATGTTTAAATAAAAGCATTGCTTTAGACATCTAATGTTTCATATTTCTCATGAGTAAACTGAATGTGTTTTTATCATCCATTTAAAACAAAATGGCATTATCAACAAAATGTACCAAGGTATTATATCATAATAGCTTGTATTAAAATGCTGGTTTCCACTTTTTGTTATTGTTTATTAATAAAACTTAGAGATACAAACAATTTTGGTATTTACTAGACAAAGACCCAGCCTGATGACACCGTTTGTGCTAAAGCACATAAAAATGCTGTTTCCGCAGCCGACGGCATGTTCGAACCCGCATTTTCTATAATACAACATTTGTGTTGGGTTACAGATTGCAGGCCATTTTGTTGCATCGCAGTAAATAATTTTTGCAAATTCGCACACTTCATACATTTTTATGGCTTTGTGTGAGGGTGTATATATTTGAATTGTATGAAAATCATTTTTTTATTATTTTTTTAATCTTGAAGCATTGCGATTTTCTTGAGTAATAATTATCAGACTCTGTATTGAAGTTTTCAGTGGCAAAACCTTGTCCAGATAGATGTGTGAAGATAATTTGAATTAGGTAACACAGCAAGTAACGTACTGTCCGTAACATTCCACGAGACTAACAAAATGGCACATGAAATCGCACATCATGTTCGATTCTGTGATTTACCAGCAACAGAATCAGATGCTGTGTCATATTTGCAAAGAATCAATGTGCTCCCACATTCAAAGAAATGTGTTTGTGGATCAGCAATGAAGTTATTCTGTTCTAAAAGAACCACTCAATTTCACTGTCCATTGCATTTGTGCAAGTGAACGTGTTGTGTTCGAAAGATGAGTTGGTTCGACGGCTCCAGAATACCATTGGTTCAAGCAGTACGTGTTACATATTACTGGAGCCACGAACTGCTGAGTGTCCAAGTCGTCCAGACAGAACTGTCAAGTGACAGAAATGCCATTTTACATTGGACCAAATGGTCTGCGGGAGCTGTATTCTGAGTTTGGCAGCTCGACCGTGCTGTCAAATCAGCAGGTCCAGTTTGACAGTTGAGGTGGATGAAACTCTTTAGCAAGAGGAAAAACCATCAGAGAAGAATACTACCTCAACAGAGGATTTTTGGGGAGGGTGTGCCACAAGACATGTCAATGTTTCTTGAAATGTATTCCTTGCTGATCTGCATTCACATTTTTGCAGGCCCTGAAAGACAATGTCAAGTCCGGAGCGACTATCTTCTCAGACTGGTGGAAGGGTTATAAGTCTTCCGATCTTGAGACATCAGGATTCCATCATCTGACAGTAAATCATACCTACAACTTTGTGGACCCTTCCACAGGTGCTCACATGCAAACCATTGAGCATCTTTGGGGCCTTTTAAAGTGGAAAACTAGGAAACGTGGAACTCGCAGTCAAGTTCTGCCCAAATTACCTTGCAGAATTTATGTGGTGATGTCTCCACAAGGATGAAGATGTTTTTCTGGCCATCCTTTCAGAGATATTTTTGACACAGCACTCCCAGTAGGATTTTACAAATAGCGTTCGAAGTTGTTCAAATTAATTGAAGTTATTTTGAATATTTGTTGTTGTTGTTCTTTTGACTTGTTTATTTTTACAAATGTTTTCATTTTTTAATATTTACCTAGCAAAAATTTCCTTTTTACAAATACCATTTGAAATTGTTCCTGTATTTTGAAGATATTTAAGATTTGTTGTTGTAGTTCTTTTTTGAAAAGAAAACCGGTTTTTAAAGTATTCATTGGTTATTTGGGTAATAGTTTTTAAAGTTGTTGCTCTTTCATTTTGGTTGTTGTTATTGTAAAAAAGCTTCAAAAGTTTTAAACTGGCTTTTAAAAACTCAAGAAGCATATTATTTGTAATACTTTTTTAATTTGTTGTTGTTGTTTATAATTTAAAAAAGAAAGGCTCACAAGTTTTACTTTTTGTTGCCATTATTTTTGAAACAAAAAATAGCAGGTAACACAAAAAACTAGTAATAAAATTGCAATTTTTTTTTGTTAAAACAAAAAAGCATGTTAAAAAAAAAAAAAACTTAATAAGTTTAAAGCCATTTTAGTATTTGTTGCTATTTTTCTGTAAAAATGAAAAAGTAAAAGAAAGACTTTTTACTTTTTGTTCGGATTATTGATTTTTAAACAAAAAAAAAAAAAGCGGCATAACACAAAAAAAGACTACTCAAATTGAAAAAAAAAATTTTTTTTTTAACAAATAGCATGGTAAGCGTAATAAATTTAAAACCATTTTAGTATTTCTTGTTGTATCTATGTAAAAATGAAAATGTAAAAGAAAGACTAAAAACTTTTAGTTTTTGTTCAGATAAAAAAAGACTAATAAAATTGAAAATTGTTTTTTAAAACAAATAGTATGTTTAAAAAAAGAGAATAACTAACTTTAAAACCATTTTAGTATTTGTTGCTGTTTCTATGTAAAAATGAAAATTTAATAACTTTTATTTTTGTTACGATTATTTTTTTAAATAAAAAAAAGCTTAACAAAAAAAATGTAATAAAATTGAAATTTGTTGATTTTATTTTACGATTTGTTGATTTCATTTCATTTAATTTGTTTATGTTAATAAATTAAAAAAATGTTAAAAAACACGATTTTTGTATTTTATTTTTTTTGACAACAAAAAATACTACAAAATGATTAAAATAGACAGCCTGGGAATGTTCATATATTATAGTTTTGATGTGATAACAGTGCCAGCAGGCAATGTCTTTGTCTAGCAAACTACTACCCAATTTTGTTAATAAAAAAATCAGTTTTGCAAGATTTGTCCATAAGTTTGTCCATGTTGAAATTAAATAGCTTTAAATATACATATAAAAAGCAGATAAAAATTACTGATATATGATGACCATTTTAATCAATATTTGTAATAATTCCTAAACAACAATAGAAAATTTATTATTTTGTATCATTCATTCAGGACATATGAATTCTCTAATTAATATCATATCATGGTCAGCATAACTTGACACTGTATTCTTTTGTAAATTTCATTTAAAATTTTCTTCTACAGAGGAAAAAAATTGTCATATACTGATATAGGCTATCATACCAAACAGACACCCTTCTTAAAGCTGTATGGATTTAGGTCAAAAAATACTTCTACTCATGCTTACGTAAGATAAAGACAGTATTCTAGAAGTAACACTCAATATTCAATGAAAAGTTAAAATAAATATATACTTGATTTTAGCATTTTTATGAAATATATATAGAGATGCTGATTCTCACATTTTTTATAATAATAATAAAAAAAACTAAGAAAACTTATAAAATACTATAAATATAAAAATGTTATATATAAAAAAGATGTAATTATTAAGGCAAGCTATGGTTCCATCTTTTTGTGGACAATCTAAACCATTTTTATATTAATTTCTTTATTTTTTTATACTCATAGCTAAAAATTATTGACACTTTCTAATCCTAGCATTATTAAATAAATAAATAGATAAACAGATTCTAAATAAATTCGATAAATTCTAATAAGTAAAAGCAAACTTCGTTGTGGTTAATAAAATAAGGTACAACAGAATATTGATAATCAAGATACAGTCAGACATATTATGTGACTTTGTATCTAATATGCAATTTATTTATTTCCCTGAAATAACCACTAATAATGGTAAAATTTTAAATTATGTATTCATCCATTTCATATTCGTTATACTCTAGGCAGTTAGCCCAGTTATGGAAATAATTGATTGAAGAACACAAGCTTTCTCTATATATTTTTCAATTGAGAAAAAAAAATTTACTGTCAAGATGAATAGAACTAGAGTGCTATACTTTTCATTCTGTTACTCAAGTATCACATGACTTTTTGAGCAATTGACAATTTGATAAATAAACTGTTATCAAACCATCATCACTATTAACAGTCATTCGAAGATAATTTTAATGGGAGAGAAAAATACAAAGAAAAACAAAAAATTAAGAATGAATTAAGTTTTGTTTTGACATTTGCTTCACTATCCAATCCAATGAAAATATATCCTTTACCATAGTAAAAATTGAAAAACATACTGACTGATTTTGAGAGAATATTATAGAATATCATTAAATAAAATATTTCAATGTTTTTATGCTATGTCAATCGGGAATCCATGACTCACATCCTTACAATAAACGTCAGAATTTTAATTATTTCATCGTAATAAAATCTCACATACAACTTGTTGAATTAAGCAATGTGATGTAATGTACTGTAGCTTCTTCTTAAACGAAGTCAAGAATCTCTCAGCAATTATACCAAGAAAAACTTGTTAGCTACTTAATTTTACATTCCCCAGTCTAAGTTTTTCCATATTGTGCTCCATCCCATTTCCACAACATAATCTTTGTCAACTCTACAGTCTTTATATCTAAATCTCCCTTATCTTTTTCCAAACCCAGCATAAAAACCAATAATCTACTTTCTGTATAATCACTTTTTTCATATTTATTTTTCCATAACTTCATTATATGTGCCCTTTCTGTTTTCAAGCATTTACATTCAATTAACAAATGCCTAACATTTTCTATTTCTTCCTTACATAATTTACAGACTAAATCACCCATATTTTTCCATTTACATGTACATTCTCTTGTTACTAAAGATCCTGTTTGAGCCTTAAACAATAATCTACTTTAAACCACTAAACATCACATGATCACTATCTCATAATTATTAAACAATTCAAAACAAAGATGTGATGTGATGTATTATGGCTTCTCCTTAAACGAAGTCAAGAATATCTCAGCAATTATGCCCAGATAAACCTGTTAGCCACTTTATTTTACATTTCCCACTCTAAATTTACCCATAATCTGCTCTATCCCATTTCCACAACATAATCTTTGTCAACTCTATAACCTTTATATCTAAATCCCCCTTATCTTTTCCCAAACCCAACATAAAAACCAATAATTCTGTATAATCACTCTTTTCATATTTATTTATCCACAACTTCATTATATGTACATAAAATCCCTATCTAGTGTGATGTTTAGTGGTTTAACACCAATCCTGCCTAATAGGATAGTGGTGGCTATGGTTGTTAAAAGCCAAAGACACCAAAATGTGTGGGTGCTGAATTGAGTTCAGACCCATATGACTATATAAGCTATTGAGCTTGGATTGAAAATATTATTGTTTTCAATTTCATTCTCATAGTTTTGTAGTTAAGTAGAGTTAAAAGGTGGCTGCTGGAGGGTTGCATTAGATCCTAAGATCTAGGTGCTGTGCTCTCAGATCCAAGGCTCCTCACTGATGAAGGCCACAAGCCAGAAACTAGTCTGGGGATATTGGATGAGTAGGCACTAGATAGGGATTTTATGAAAAAGCCTTCTGGCATCCATTGATTGCTCTTGTTAGCACAAGATGGCACTACTGTATGGAGAGTTTTGCTTTGTTTTGAATTGTTTAATAAACTACTTTCCTTAGTATTATCATAAATCAACTCACACCTAATATTCTGTTTATTTCTATATATATTTAAACTCTTTTCACTCTCCATACTAGTTCTCCATCTCTGTAACTCCCTATTCTTTATTAATAAATCTATTCTTTTATCCCATTCCTTACCACTATAACACTCAACAATCCTCCTAACACAATCATCCCATCTTTTGTACAGATATACAGATATAAAGTATTTGTCTGAAGTTTTGTAATGATGGTATATTATAAGAGGTGATATGTTGGACTATTTCCATCATTTATGAGTAAATGTTGAATGTATAGAAAATTTTAAACTTTTCAAACACAAACAACTTGTTAGTAATAACACACAAATAGACAATACAGGTTAGTAATTACACAACGTTTCAAGTAGTATTATTCTCCACTCTTCGTCAGGTGTTGCTGGCCTATATGCACAATGACAATATTCGCTTAGAAGTTGAACTCGCACCTTTAGATTCTTCTATATCTAATTTAAGGCAATCGCTCTACCAATTGAGCTATTCTGTCAAAGGCAACATATAGTAGAAAATTGATATATTTATATAAATCCTACTGAGTCCTTCAATTTTTTTTTTTTTAACAAGTCTAATTATTTTTTCCTAAGAGCCCTGTTGAACAACGATTGAAACTAATGGTTAAAAGAGAAAAAACAGATGTGTTTACCATAGCAGATCATGTATGTACTAATGACCACCTGCTTAAGTGGGAAAATACAAAGATATTGGATAAAGAGGAAAAAATGCATAGAAGAAAATTCAAGGAAGCTGCTCATATGACAATGGTAAATAATCCTATAAGTCAACCCAGTGTGGCAATACACAATGTATGGAAGCCTCTAATTAATCTTGCTCTTAGGAAAAAATAAAAATAATTAGACTTGTTAAAAAAAAAAAAAAAAATTGAAGGACTCAGGAGGATTTGAACCAACCCTCATATATAAATATATCAATTTTCTACTATATGTTGCCTTTGACAGAATAGCTCAGTTGGTAGAGTGTTTGCCTTAAATTAGATATAGAAGAATCTAAAAGTGCGAGTTCAACTTCTAAGTGAATATTGTCACTGTGCATATAGGCGAGCAACACCTGAAGAAGAGTGGAGAATAATACTACTAATTACTAACCTGTATTGTCTATTTGTGTGCTATTACTAACAAGTTGTTTGTATTTCAAAAGTTTAAATAAAGTTTAATTTTTCTATACATTCAACATTTACTCATAAATGATGGAAATAGTCCAACATATCACATCTTATACAGATATAAATTCTTTATCCAAATCTTTTGCATACAATATTACCTTTCTCACTCATCTTGTTACCTGCCTTTACTCATAACCCAATTAAATACTATTTTAGCTATTTTTTTATTATCCATAAACTGCAATCTACCAAACAAAAGTCTATGCTGCCCTCTAACATCCAAGTTTAATCTTTCTAACTAAAAAGCTACTACATATATTTAAATTGATCCACATTTTTAAACTAAATTTGCTGAATATTTTTTTCCTTCACAAGCTGTTAACACCAAATCTTAAAACGAAATCAAAACATTATCAGCAGCATATTATAAATTTACAAACAAAATAATATATTAAATAAATAAAATCAACATGTTAAATAATGAGACATCTGTTTTTATTAAATACAACAAGTTTATAAACTATAATAAATTTATACAATATAAAAGCTTTTTTGCTAAGTCAATAAACATTTTTTTTTTGTTTTGAATATATATATATAAAGTGAGTTCACAATGATTTTGAAATGAGAACAGTCATTTAATCAAACCAATGACTGCGACAAAAGAAAAATGGAATCCATGATTCATTTGAAAAAAAAATAAAAATGTTTTTAACAAATATTAGAAACAATTCTAATGTCAGAGTGACATATACATATATTATTTAGTATGTGTGCATACACATACATATAATGCATTATGTAATATGTGGCATAACCAATACATACAGTATATACAAATATATAAGTGTAAATAAATATTTAATATTTCTACATACAAAAAAATGTATTAGAATATTTAATGTATAATGTAAATATATACTTAATACATGTATATATGTTTGTGAATACACATAAACATTAAAACATAAATTTAATATAAATAAGAAATAAAATAAAAGAAATATAACTAGTATTTTAGTTTTTTTCAGAGCCATAATAAAAGCAAATGATAATAATTCAAAAAAGAGGTCACTAAAAATGCTAGGAGAAACACTTATGATTTTTGAAAGGTGAGAGAGAATAAGAAACAATATATTGGGGGAAGGGGGGAATATAGTTTTTTGTGAATTTTTTATCCTTAAATTAATATATACACATAATAATTTTTGTTAATTTTTAAATGTAACAATAATAGATGTTATAATAGTTGTTAAAAATCAGTTTAAAAAAATTGCCAACTTCTTGCAAATACAGCATCACATATATTTATTGAAACTAGTATCTTCTTCCAAAATATCAATTAACTAAGATATAGCAGTATATGTATTCAATATACGAGAATAAAGCTTTTAATTATTTTTAATTTATAAATATAGTATATATGTGCAAATTAATTAATGGTACTATTAAATATAAATAATCCATTGGATAAATATAACACTAATCAGAAAACCAGTTAAATTACTTGCATGACATTGCAATAATTTATTAATTGTAATCAATAAACAATTTCAAGTAACCTTAAAGCTTCTAGGCAATCATACACTACATATAAAATTCAAAGTTTGGAATTACTGTATAATGTTAATAATATTACAAATTAACCAATTACTCTGTTTTGCAAGTATATATGTTTCTGAGCTTGAACGCTTGTCATCAGTTGTCCCCATGTACTATCCTACCATTAGCATTATTGCAGTAATTCATTTTATTTGTAGTAACAAAACTTAAGATGTATTAAATGACAAAGCATGAAATAAATCACACTATATCATTTAATAGATTTTAAGTGAATAATAAATTGCTACACAAAATAAAAACTAAGCTAATGCTTACAAACAATTGATGAGTGTTCAAGTTCAGAACTCTATAGTGCAGAGTAACTGCTAATCTTTTGTTTTATAGTAATTCAAATGTTTATTATAGTGTGTAGTATGATTACTAAAAGTTTAAAAGCTATTTGGAGAAATGTATTACATTTATATATATATAATTGACAATTAATTTTGACAAATATTATGATTTTCCTGTGAAAGGTAAAAAAAAAGAAATCAAACCCAAATGAAAGTTTCAAAACAATGTATGAAAAAACCATTTCATTTTTTTAAATGCATGACTGATTTTAATATTTAAATTACAATTGGCAAATGAATTTCACATAACTATAAAGTTGCTATAAATGTAAAATATAATTAGTAATTCGAGTAATAATTCTTCTTTTAACAACCCTAGATTTAATATTCTCAATAATCAGCATTATCTTCAATTAAAAAAATTGAGCATGGCAAAGATGATTTTTTTTTTCCATTTTTGAAAGAATACAAAAGAACTAGTTAATTTACTATAGCTCCATCCTTAACAACTGAAAGATTCACATTCATATATATATATATTATATACAGTTTTGTAAGATATTACACTGCTTAAACTTTAGATTCTTATGATTATCAATTTAAATGTCTTTAAATAGCCTACTGCAGGAAAAAGACTTTTTCAACAGTCCACAGCTCTTCAAACAGAAGCAGTGATGTAGATGTGGAAGAACTGTTTTTCACTCATTACTTCCTCGAACTAAAATAGTAACTGGATTCACTATATAAAAATAAAATCATAAACATGTTTGAAATCTGAAAAGAAAAAAATTAAGAAGAAAAATTTCACCCAATAAATAAATATCAACACTTTTGTTCTCTTGGATATTTCTTCCATCAAAAATATTCCAAATGTGATAAATTTTTTTATCATTTTATTCAAATTCAAATAGGATTAAAATTCTTTTATATACCTGACCCAAAATAAATATAGCTTGCCATCTAACATTCTTCAATAAATATTTACTTTTAGCTAAAAGATATACAAAGAGAAAAAAATTCATAAGCTTGCCACCACTAAGCAAATAATGCCTTGCTCTGTGAAGAGGGTAAATTGTTGGAGAAGCCTTTGGATGTAGTGGTGGGTTATTTAAAAGATGCTTTACTTTTTATTTATATATCTTACAAAATACTATATTATTCTTTTAATATCAGTAACTCCCAAAAAAAATTTTTTTTCTTACCTATTAATTTCTCAATACTGATTTAATATTATTCACAAATTTTTTCTCCCATTTACTCCTCCTAGACTTCTTTTTTCTCCCTCTCTTTCTAAAAGCACTTTACACTGTTCAAAATATTTAATGATGTGACATATCATCACTATTTTTCCCCCAACAATACTTGATTTTCCCTTCATCTGCTATTAATCTTTGCAGACTGCTTCATAAGCAGTGTTCTGTTCAATTCGATGCTTTAGTAAATCAGTTTGAAAACGAAATCATTTTAAAATTAGAAAATGTAAATACAAAACTCTAATGACCATTTTGTGAATTAATTTTCTAATAAAAATATTACATTTTCAGTGATTTCATTTGAGATAAAAATAAGAACTGTTCAGACTTATCACTTCCTTTGTTTAACCCTAATGCAAGATTGAACCATTTGAAGTAAAGAAAATAATTTATTTCTTTTACTCATTACAAAACTCATTTGTTCATAATTACCAAACTTGGTAAAGTTTCAAATAACTAAATATTTCAAACATCATATTCTTCCATTACAAATGAAGTCATTCAGGAAGTAGACAGTTTAGTATACAGTATTTAAAAAGATTTTAAAAGAAAAATTAAAAAAAAAAAGGGGGAGGGGGTAATTTATTGTTATACAAAATGTTTTTAAATGCTTTTTTAAATGCTTTTTTAAAACTTTGAAACTATTTTTTGTTTGTTTAGGCTAAATTTTGTACTTGATTTTTGAACATATTTCTATCAAATGGATTTATTCCAATTTACATACAAATCAACAACAATGTTATATTGGTTGCTCAATTGTTTATCCAATCTAATGATGTTGATGATTTGAATTTCAATTTATATCCATTCAATAAGATTTCAGTGATGTGCATGAGAATAATAGTATAATTTTTTTTTTTAAAAAAGCTTGTGCTAATAACCATTTACTGTCAAGTAAAACAGAAATAAAAATAAATCTTAATTTCTCTTGATCATAAAAGTTGTGTTTTTTAAAAGCACATGAAATTTTGAATTCTCTTGACTGTAAACAAACAATATTATAATTGATTTTTAATTTGTAAGAATTTCCTTTCAAATGTTAACCAGGCTATGATAATATTTTATTCTCTACTTTAAAATTTAAATAGTAGTAATACAAAAAATATCAAATACTAAGAAGATAAAAATAATATATATATAAAATATTTTATAATAAATGCTTTTATTTACTTTGGATTAAAAAACTAAAAATAATTGTTTTCTTCACAATTTAAATTATTATGTTTAACTTGAAATAAAAGTATGGGGCATTCAGAAATTAATTAATTCAATCACTAATTTTTACAACTAGTGACTGAATTATCTATGCTTTTATTTCAAATTAAATATAAAAATTCAAAATATGGTTGAAGAAAACAATTATTTTGGACATTTTAGCACACAATAAATAAAAGGGTTTATTATAAAATATATATATTATTTCAGTTAATATTTTGCAGTTCTATTTAAATGGACATAATTATTCCTATAATAAATCTATTATCAATTCAAACTCTGAGCAATATCTTCATAAAAAATATATAATTTTAATTAGAATTTGTTATATAATCATATATATTGCATATTGTTAAACAAATAACAACAATAAAAAAATAATTGTTTAAATATAAACTTTTTTCTTTAATGCATTCTTCTCTTCACCCACTCCTCTCTCCATTATACTAAGCATCTTTCACCTCAATAATAGTGACTTTCTCTTTTGTGAAGGAGAATAGTGTTATTACTGTTCTCCTTTTTGTTGATAACTCTGAAAATGACCAGATACTAGATAAAATAGAAGTTTACTTTTTTTTTTTCTTATTTATTTTAATTGTATATTATTTTGGTAATTATTTATCTACAGCAATTTTATATATGTCAAAACAAAGCATCACATGACTCTTCATTTCATATCTTGATAACAAAAATAATCTATATAACCAACTATGTAAACAGGACTAACGAATAAACGTCAGATGGTAGTGGCAACCAGAACTCTAGATCAGACTACAACCTTCATCAGTGAGAAACACTGGAATATATATATGCAGATTGACTTCGGTTTAAAATCTCAGGGCTCTAGAAAATTTATTAAATCATTAAACTTGAATAACATAACAAAACTAAAGATGGCTATTGCATTCATATCTTCAGTATAATACTCTTAACTGATGAAAGTCAATAGCCAAAAACTAGATGCTAGTTGACACTATAATTTGGTCATTACGCATGCTTACAGTAGATGAATGAAGAGAAGAGCAATTGATTGTCATTCATTAAAATTTTGTATTTTTCATAATCAAGCACACACATATATATAATCCCAGTTATCTACCTTAAAATAAAAAAAATTACGGGGGAAAAAATATAAGACAAATATAAAGAAAAACTTACAACTTAGTCAATTTTGAATTCAAACTAAATGTTTTATTTATCTTTATATTTTTTCCTATTAAATTTTATTAAATATTTTAAAAATTTAATGCATTTTCAAAAGTTTAAAAATATATTTTTACATACATGCAGCATATGTGTGTACATATGCACAATGATAATCAAAAGCAGCAAGCACAAAATGTTTATATTATGAAAAAGTTGCTCAAATCATGTTACTATAGATTAATATAGTATTAACAAATCATCTAGAAGAAAGCATAGGCAACATTTTTTGGAATTAGGTCTCATGAGATATTATCATAAATTGAGTGACAAAAAGAAAATTTCACAAACATCATATTTAACACAAAATATGTCAAAATAAAAATACTTTTGAAAAATTTCACATATATATAAATTTTTATGTAACAAAATAATTGAAAAATAAATATTACGCTAGTAAAGTCGCATGCAGTCCATGGGTCACGAGTTTGCCATGCCTGATCTAGAATTATCTTTGGTCTTACAAATTAGTTTGTTTCATCTCAGATTTTTTTTTTAAATAATATAATAAAAAGAAATTTAGATTTATGGTTCAGACGTGAAGATTTAATATTGATAACAGTACGATAAATTGACACAGGGCAAAAATTAAAATAGCCAAAATGGTCAAAGAATAAAAATAAATTATTCTAAACACACATCCATATATAGTAATCTATATTATGTTGAATTTTTCAAGTCAAAGTATACCAAACAAATCATTGTATAATTCTTCTATCTTACATCTAGTCTTCATTGGATATCAAACATTTTTTCCTTACTACAAACGCTATTTCTAAATAAGCACAGAGTAATCTCTAGACATTAAATGATAGTATTGACAGATTTCCAAAGTTTTTGACCAATTATTCTCTTCTTGTATGTGGTATTTATTATTTTGCATTATGTCAATATAGTTACACTGCTATTTAATGAACTAGGATTCTTCAATCAATACTTAAAAATAGTTATAGAATATAAAAAAGTTTTCTCCAAAATGCAAGGGTTTTGTAATAACTCTTAATGCATTCCATCAACTGTATTACCATAAGATTTTAACCAGAAAATAACAAAGAAGTTCAGTATGTAAGATCAACTTAATTTCTGTATGTATTCAACAACCTTTCTACTAAGTACAGTAATAAAAAAAACTGATGGGACAGTCAAAATTCAATAAAGACTTCAAACTGATTTTCAATATTACTAATGTAAAAATAGGTTAGAAATTAAGTTTTTCTGGAAGTTAAGACAGTTTTTGAAAATGGTAGTTTAATATGAATCAATACCAATAATTTAAGTGATCTCCATATCATCTGAGAAAAAGAGAAATAGTTGTAAATTGTCAAATGACATATTCAAATATATAACAGATATAATTAAACAACCCAGTTAGAGAAATTGTAAGCTATATAGATTGAACAGCCAGATATTTGATTTTAGTCCTATATATTCCTAATTGATATGGATATGGAACAAATAATCGCTCCCATTAACAAAAAACTTCAGCATCTCAAGCCTGCAATTGTGTGTTTTTTTAGGGGGGGGGTCGGGTTTTTTTTTTTTTTGTTAATATAAATTCAAAATCATTCAGTATGAAAAAACAGATTTTTATTTAATTTTTCAAGAACATATTTGAATAATTATTAACATATAACAAAAAATAATATTTGAATATTTATTATCTCATTTAAAATAATTTTTTTTTTTCAGGAATTATTTCAGTATATCTTTTAATTCTATTTCACTAAAATGGATTAATTTTTTTTTTAATTATTAATTTTGTGCTTAATGCATATCTTTTGATCTCTGGCACATAATCCGCATGTGATATGTGTTTAGTAGTATATGTGTATGTATGAGTATACAATGGCATGCTAATAAATGTATATACATATATAAATCTACATACACATCCATATATCTATATACTGTAAAAAATGTTCATTTAGTTTTATAAAATTAGACATAATCTGTTACCCATTTCAAGAGATATTATAAGCAATGAAGTATACACTGAAAACATAAAAAATAGTACATCTGACAAAAAATAACAATGATGACGATATTCTATGAAGACTTAGAAGTTATTTTGGTAAATCCTACAAAAAAAAAAAGAATAATAATAACAAATTTAACATTGTAATAAAATCAAAACAAAACATATATAAAAAATAATATTTAATATTACATATCTATTTACATTTATAATGTCAAAAATAGTGACGACAAGACATATTTAAAGTACTACTAAAAGCAATTGTTAAATTTTAGATAATATTTATCTAAGATCTTTTATGTTTTGAATTGGATTTATTTCTAAAAGTAGGCCAGAAATCAAGCCTCATTGACAATTTATTATATTTTTATTTATAATTTTTTGTCCAATGACTACTGTGGTCTACATAAATTAACAAAAGATGAAAGAATTAAAATAATATATATGAACTGCCATTTTGTTTAAAGACTTTCAAATTTATTATTTCTATATCAATAACTTTTTTTCATCTTGCAATATTTTGAAATTTTTTATAGTATTTTAGAAGAGTATAATAACACAATTTTACTTCTGATTCTTTTTCTGTATAGTATTATGTAAATTAGAATTACTATAATTTATCAACACACATATAAATTAATCAATTTAAAATATAATTATCCATAAAAATTTATGAATTTAATTCCCAAAATATTTAAAATTTCACAAACATACATTTTTTTTTGCAGTGTGATGTAATACGGCTACTCCTTTATCGAATTCAGAAATTTCTCAGTCACTATGGCCAAAACCTGTTAGCCACATTACTTCTCCCTTTCCATTCCTCACTGAGTTTTTCCCATATTCTTCTTTATCCTGTTCTACCCCATTTGCACAACCTCATCCTTGTCTACTCGATGGCCTTTACATTTAAATTCCCCTTAACTTTTTCCAAATCCAGCATAGACTAAGAAAGCCACTTTCTATATAATCACTTTATATTTATTCTCCAACTTCATTCTGATGTGATACGATGAACTATGGTTTCTCCTTTATCACAGACAGAAATCTCTGTCACTATGCTCACAGAAACCTGTTAGCCACCTTACCTTCCCGATCCATTCCCCACTCTAAGTTTTTCCCATATTCTTCTCTATCCTGCTGCATCCAATTTCCACATCATCTTTTTCCACTCTACGGCCTTTTATATCTAGATACCCCTTTTTACAAGCCCAGCATAAAAATCAAGAACCCACTTTCTGTACAATCACTTTGTTTATATTTATTCTCCCACAACTTCATTATTTGTACCCTTTCTGTTGTAAACATTTACATTCAATTAACAGATGCCTAATGTTTTCCATATCTTCCTTACATAACTTGCAGACTAAATCATCGACATTCTTCCATTTATGGGGAGATTCCCTTGTGATGATGCGAGGCACTGTGACTTCTCCTTTATCGAAGTCAGGAATCTCATAACCATTATACCCAGAGATAGCAACTTTACCTTCCCTTTCCATTCCCCACTGTAAGTTTTGCCATAATCTTCTCTATCCTGCTCCATCCCATTTCTACAACCTAATCTTTGTCAACTCCATGGCCTTTATATCTAAATCGCTCTTATCTTATTCCAAACACAGCCACAACTTCATTATTTGTATCCTTTCTGCTTGTAAGCATTTACATTCAATTAACAGATGCCTAATATTTTCCATGCCTTCCTTTAAATAACTTGCAGACTAAATCACCGACATTCCTCCATTTATGTGCACATTCCCTTGTGATGATGCGATGCACTGTTGACTTCTCCTTTATCGAAGTCAGGAATCTCATAGCCACTATACCCAGAGATAGCAACTTTAATTTCCCTTTCCATTCCCCACCGTAAGTTTTTCCATAATCTTCTCTATCCTGCTCCATCCCATTTCCACAACCTAATCTTTGCAACTCCATGACCTTTATATCTAAATCGCCCTTATCTTATCCCAAACCCAGCATAAAAACCCCAATAACCCACTTACTGTATAATCACTTTGTTTATATTTATTCTCCCACAACTTCATTATTTGTACCCTTTCTGCTTGTAAGTATTTACATTCAATTAACAAATGCCTAATATTTTCCATGTCTTCCTTACATAACTTGCAGTCTAAATCACCCACATTCCTCCATTTGTGTGGACATTCTCTTGTGATACACTGTGACTTCTTTATCAAAGTCAGGAATCTCATAGCCACTATACCCAGAGAAACCTATTAGCAACTTTACCGTCCCTTTCCATTCTCCACCATAAGTTTTTCCATAATCTTCTCTACCCTGCTCCATCCCATTTCTACAACCTAATCTTTGTTAATTCTATGGCCTTTATATCTAAATCGCCCTTATCTTATCCCAAACCCAGCATAAAAACCAAGAACCCACTTACTGTATAATCACCAAATTTATTCTTCTACAACTCCATTATTTGTACTCTTTCTGCTTGCAGGCATTTACATTCACTTAACATATGATACCTATTACTTTCTATGGATTCCTTACACAACTTGCAGACTAAATCACCCACATTTTTCCATTTATGTGTATTTTCCCTTCTTGCTAAAGAAACTGTTCGAGCCTTAAACAGTAAACTATTTTCCTTGCCATTATCATAAATTAACTTGCATCCAATATTCTGTTTACTTCTATATATATTTAAACTCTTTTTTATTCTCTATACTAATTCTCCATCTCTCCAACTCACTATTCTTTAATAATGCATCTATTCCTCTATCCCATTTCTTGACACAATAACACTCAACAATTCTTGCAACCCAATCATCCCACCTTTTATATAAGTATACTGACATAAATTCTTTATCCAAAATCTTCTGCATATTGTACTGCCTTTCTCACCCACCTTGTTGCCTTCCTTTATTCAAAACCCAACTAAATACTATTTTGGTTATTCTCTTATTATCCATAAACTGCAATCTACTGAACATTTTCATTTTGCTTTTTGCATCTCTTATATAAAAACTGGACCATCCCATTTCTCTTTAAATTGCCTCCTTTGCGATCCACACATCTGCATCTAATGCATCATTATCAGATGTTAACCCTGCTACTGCCACTCCCATACAATTCTAGCTACATCATATTTATTATATGAAAACAATTTCTTGATCAGTCCTTTTCTTTTCTTTGCTCCATTTATCAATTTTCTCTCCCATTCATTCAAGCAATTTCTCTGATTACTTAAGACAATTTCCAAATAGTTATACCTTTTCACACACTTAACTTTATATCCCCCCAATAAAAATTCTTTGTCTTCTCTTTCCCCAGTATTAATCATCATTACATTTGATTTTACTTCACTAAATTTAATCCCATCTCTTTACCCACCCTTGCGCATGTCCTCAGCATAACTTCCATATGTTCCCTTCTTTCTGTGTACAAGAAGACATCATCCGCAAATAAACAACCTGATAATGTATATACTCCCTTGCCATCTATTAATGGTATCTCTACCCCTCTTCCTAGTCTTTCTATCGCTCTCTCCACTTCTCTCAAATACAACAAAACCAAAATAGGTGACCTAAGGCATCCTTGCCTTAGTCGCACCCCATTTTTAACTTTAACTGATTCTATATTCCCTAATTGATACGTATAATAATTATTTTCATACAATCTCTTAATAATATTCACTAAAGCTGCATTCATTCCTAAATTTACCCATAATCTATTTCTATTTACTCTATCATATGCCTTCTCTATATCTATAAAAACCATATATAACTGTCTATCTGTATTTCTACTCATATTTATAAGTTGTGTAATTACATATAAAATAACTCTTATATACCTATCTGATCAAAAACCTCCTTGCATTTCTCCCACTATATTTATTTTCTTCTATCCATTTTGCGATCCTTCCAGCCATCATATTTGCAAAAACATTATATGACACTGATGTTATCATTATCAGTCTATAATTGCTTAACTTTCTATGATCCTTACCCTTTCCTTTATATAATAGCCTTATTCTTGTATTTCTCCAACTATCCCAAAAATCTCTCTTCTGTGCTATCTTATTAAAACATGATAATAGGTTTAATTTTGCCCTATGTCTTAAATTCATTACCATCTCTGCTGCCCATCCATCTAAACCTCTTGCCTTTAAATTTCTTCTCTGTCTCATTTGGTTCATTTTCTTTAAACATAATATTTCCATTACTATCTATATACTTTTATGTTTGTTATCACTCTGTCCTTCACATCTAACAACTTTTCTATATCTATTACATACTTATTGAAGATTGTCTCTAATTCTTCTCTAGAGCTATACTCTATTCCTCATTATCTAATAATACTATTTCTCTCTCTCCTACATTCCTTCTTTTAATGTTTTTCCAAAAATTTTTACTCCTATCTCTTCCACTTTTATTAATATCCTCAAACAATTGACTATTTAATTTCATTCTCTCTATATAATTATCTATTTTAGTCTTCTTTTTTTTTAAATACTTTTCTCATTTTACTAACTCTCACTTTTCTATTACTTTTATTCTTTTGAATATTCTCATCTAAAACCCCATTTGCCACTTTTTCTACTTCACCACATCAGTCCTTATATCCATCCCCAACCAACTCTTCTATGGTTTCTTGAACTTTTATTTTATATTCTTCCACCTTATTCTTATCATTTATTCTTTATTCACATCTTTCATTATTCTTTTTACTTTTATTATTTTCCATCATATTACTAATCATTTCTATTATAAACAAATTATGATCACTATTACATACTCTCTGTTCATTATCAAACATTTAAATTTTCTGCACTTTATTCATTCCCTTTTTCTCAATACATAATCTATTGTGTGAAATATATTATTTCTAGACTATATGTAGTGTCCCTCATAAATATTTGAATTTCCAATGCTAAAATTCACTCTCTAAAAAAAATTCTTCAAAAGCTGTCCATTCTTGTTATTTACATCATCAATTTTTTCAATATGCCCATTCATATCCCCTATAACCATTATTGTCTTCCCTCTTTTTTTTGAAACTCTGTATATCCTTAACTAGGCATTTATATATGACTACTGTTCTACTCCATTATAGTTTGACTATCTCCAGTGGCTATATGCACTATAGCCACCTTCATTCTTGTCTTCCCATCCTTATATCAAACCACAAATGTTCTTGACATTTAACAATATTTAAATATATTTTTGACATAACTCCTATACCATCTTCCCCTTTTTTCTTTTTATACCTTGCCATACCAAGTCTTCCAGTATAGCTTCTTCTTCTCTTAGATATGTTTCCAATACTGCTAGTACATCAAGTTCTTCATTTTTGACTGTTTTGTTTAATTCCAGCCACTTTTCTGGTCTCCTACTACATCTTGCATTTTCAAATATCCGATTTTAACCATTTTTTTTCCTAACTACTCTTTTATAAATCCTTTTGACTCTTTCTTCTCCATTACATTTATAAATATCTTGCTTACCATTAATTTTACAGACCCATTCCCTCTCCATATCAACATTTATATTTGACTCAACTACCCTTTGTTTATTTCTTATACTCCATCCATTATTATTCTTTCTAATAACACCACAATTTAAAACCCCACCCCACTTTATAAGTTTCCTGAACTATATTCTTTATAAATCAAATTCCCTAAAACTTCACTTCCTGTTTTGCTAAGTGCAATCCATCTTTACTATATAACTCCCTCTTACTACTAAAAAAATCCCACACATCCAACAAATATAACATCATTTCTCTCACACAAATTTTTCAATCTCTCATTTATAAAACATGCTCTATCCAACATATATCTATTGCCAAATCTTGGTAATAATTCAACTCTTCCTACACTTTCTTTAATCTTACTAAAATTACTAATCAATTCTATGTACTCATTCATTAACTCTTTCCAATGGCTCTGTCAAATTATTTGTCCCTACCATAACATACCCATCTCTACTTTCTTGTTTCTTTACCTTATCTGTAACATCCCTAATTCTAACTCCAGACAGACATATTCTTACATACCTATTTCTATTTTCCCTTGCAATTATATCTCCACATTCTGTAAATAGCGAGTCTCCTATCAATACTGACTCAATTTACTTTCCCTACTTCAACTGTAACATTCTCTTCCATCTTATGAACTTCTTTATCTACTTCTTTCTTATCATTCCTATTCAATAATTCCTTTACATTACGTCACCGACGCGATGGTCCTTTCGCTGCGGTCCGATTCTATAGGGATTTCTTCTTATTTGCTAACAGTTTCTATTGTTTTCCTATCTGACCGGTGTTTTTACATTTAAATACCGAAGGCTGGTTTACATTTAACTAATTAACAATCATTTCCATTTCTGATTAATTAACCTGTTTTCCAAATCAAAAATATATTTAAAGATAAATTTAAAGATATAATTTCATCTCCAAATCTTTTTAAAATTTAGTTTTAAAATACTTTTTCTTTAATAAAGTTTTATTTTAATAATTTTTCATTATCTGTGCGATTTAATATATAAGAGTTTAAGATGATATTTAATTTCAATTTTTAATTCTTAAAGAAAATTTTTAAATGCGAACTTTTTAATTTACTTTCATGTTTAATAAATTTAAAAAAAAAAACAATGTAACGAACGTCTATGCTCGTTACACTAGTGATAACGTAATTAGTAATTAATCTTTGAACAATGATTTTATTAACTGTTTATGAAGCTCGCGATATCCAGACATACAACCATTTAGCTCTCGTTGGAATTTAAGAGCACGTTGGTGATTAGTGTTATTAGTAAGAAAATAATTTGCCAACTGATTAGAAAGTTGAAGACCTTCTCGAATCATTTTGGAAGTGAAAGGAACAGGTTCCACTTCTGTTTCATTATCTTTTTCTACATTTTCTTCTGTATCTAAACTTTTATTTTTGTCTTTAATTTTTTAATTTTCAATTCCGTTTAAAAATCAAATTTCGTTTCACTGCTATTACTCACCTTTTAAAAATAAACTTGCGGACACTAAATGATTAATAATTGATTAAACATTCTTTTTTAAAAAGCAATAACAGAATGTGATTTAAAATGCAAAATTAACACACACAATGTTTGAACAAATTTACATTATAATCTTGTAAAATTTAATGTGTGTGTATACATAAAATGTGGAAATCATGATTTTAATTTCATTACTGCATAAAATCTTACTATTATAAAGCACTGAAAATATTGAAATTACTAAGATGAAAGTCGAATTCCAATAATGTGCTATTACTTTCAATATAACATAAGTGCGCGAAAGTTCGACTTCCGGTGAAACATGAATCGCGTAACTTCAAAATTGTGTTAAATAAGTCCGCGTAAAAAGAGAACCAGGTGTATACAATTTAAGATATATTTATACAAATGATATATACACATTGTTCAAGCTATTCTAATTAAGATTGCACACAACAGCTAAATCAGGACTAATAATTTCCTAATAATTAATGAATAACATTAAACACTTGAGGCAGTAATTTACTGCATATTATCTTCATTATCTCTTCAGCCTAATGGCCCTTAAGGCATTTTAAAATGATAATAAGATCAAGGTGATCTGTTCTATTGGCTTGTTGACTTTCAGAAGCTGAGATTCTGGAAATAAGATCTCCTGCTTCATGGTTTCCTCCAGGCAGGCTTAGTAGACAAAGAAGAAGAGCATGTTTTCTTTCCTGCTACAGTTTTTAATAATTTCTGGGTCTTTTATTCATTCTGAAGTAATCTAGCTAATAGGAATAGGATTCAAGATGGTAGGAGGCTTATCAATTCAAATTTGCATTGTAAATTAGTATTTACTTCATGCTAACTCAATTTATTCCGTTATCAAAAATTCTTTCCTTTTGATAACAACTTATTTTTTACACAAAGCAAAGCATTTTAATTAATCTATTCTTCAGCTATTTCTTACAGCAAATTTTAAATCTCATAAACTTGTTATTTATTAGATACATATTTTCCAATTGTTAAACATGACTGTTCCAATTATAATAATAAAATATTTTTTATTTATAGTTTCCAAAAATATAAATATGTAAAAGATCTTTCTATGGGTTCTCCCCTATCTTTTCATGAATTTTTTGAAAAATCAATTACTGAATTCAGTTAGTAAAAAAACCTATTTGGCTCATATATGCAGATAACACATTTGTTATATGGTCCCATGAAATTGTTATCTTGCCTTCCTTTATTCTTTTTTTTTTAATGGCTGGTATCTTAGTATTTCTAGAAAACTAAATGGTATCCTTTCACATTTCTGTTTTTAGAAAATCTACCCACACAAAAAGATAACTTAATTTTAATTTTCACCATCAACCTGTTCATATATTTTCTGTAACTAAAAATCTTTTACTGAGAGCACATTGTTTATAAGCACCATCTTGTCCAAGAAATAATTCTAAAAATAGTGCTGCTTTCTAATGATTACAATACACATATTATAAACAAAGTTTTATACAGTATTAATGACAAAAAAAAAAATTAAACTGAAAATCTTTATCTAAATATAGAGTTGTTTTATCTTATATTAAATGGATACCTGATAGGATCAGAACATGAATGTTTAGTTTTAAGACTTATTTTCCATTAACAAAAAATGACAATTTTTTTTCATAAGCCTAACAATCAATATTTTTTCAATAGCATGATGTATTGAAAATTCCATATTTCTGATGCTCAAGAAGTTATGAGTCAATCAGATAAATATTATAGTGTAAGAATCAAAAGTCAATTACATCAGTTTTTTTTTTAGATAGAGATTGACTCCTTGACTTAGATAGTATTAAAAAAATCTAACAGTTTAAAAATTTTTTTTTCTTTTCCTTCTACGAATATTTTTTTAAAAATCTGTTGATTACAAAACAAATGAAAATACAGAAACTTTAGTTGATCTCTCTCTAACTATGATTGAATAACTACATAAAAAAATATCTAATGGAAAAACATTCACTTACGATCTCATTATTATTTGAGACATTCGACAGTTTGAATGCAATTTCAATGAAATAATGGCAACCTAATTTTATGGAGGCTTTCTATATTTGTAAATGAGGATCTTTATGATGACTTTAAGCAGAATTCTTTGCCAACTGAACAGAAGAATTTCTCAATATGGAGGATTGATGCACAGCAGATACCAAAATTTAAATTTTGTAATTTCATTAACAACATTCTCTTTCGTAGAAAGAGAAATAAAATATAATAGTTAAAAGAAATTTTCGAAAATCTTACTAAAGTATTTAGCTTGCGTACATATAAAAAAAAAATCTTTTGATGATACTTAAGGCTTAAAAAAAACCATTACTAAAGTATTTAGCTTGCGTACATATAAAAAAAAAATCTTTTGATGATACTTAAGGCTTAAAAAAAAACAATTCTAATTTATATCTCATTAAATCAGACTGTAAAGCATATTTTTTTTAAAAGACTAATAAATTCTTTGATTTTTTTTTTTCTGAAAACTTTTTTATCATTTCTGATTTTGTTTTTATTTCCCATCTTCATAGCACCAAATAAAATTTCACACCACTTTATAGAGTCTCTTGTAATAATGCTAGAGCATTCATTTATTATACTCACAACCTGGGGGGTGGGGGGATGAATTTGGAGTGAATAGTTGACCCATTATTAACTGAACTACTTATCCAATAAAAAGTTGCTGGTAAATGTGTATTTAGCAATTATTAACTACAACATTAATATGATAATATGATTGTAATATGATGTGCCTTTCACCAGTAGTACAAGAATTATACTCCTATAATGTTAAGCACATAGTTACTTTTGCTAAATACTTCATATTTTAATTAATGTTTTAAGGATAATATTTAAATTTAGTTTATTAATATGGTAACAAATATTTTTCTTAAATAGTTAAACTACTAAGAGAAATGATGTAGATTGAAAAACTGCAAATGTATCAAATAGAACAAGAATTGATTATAGAAAGCCAAATCATATACAAAGTGCCTATATGATAAGATTTTACCAAATATCAAAAATAGTGAAATAATAATACTGATATATAAAAAAAATGAAAAAGAATATACTTCAAATTATATACCTGTTAGTCTTCAGTCCCTTATATACAAGATTTTTACTAAGATCATTAGAAATTCTCTACAGAATATATTGAATTCAAACTAATCAAAAAAACAAATTACAATTAAAAATAATTATAGCAACAGTAGAACTCACTCAACTATATTAAGCGAAGTTACGGGAAAAAAAAAGAAAAAAACAATAAATATGAACTGCAATTTTGAATTAAATTTATATTGTGATCTGACAAAAATAAATAAGTCTTTGCTAATTAAAGCTTTAGAATATCAAGATGTATGATAGAGATTGTCAAATTCAGAAGAACATTTCTTAAAAAAGCAACAATGATAAGTAGATTTCATGTAAAACTAATATTAACATTGATAAGAGCATGTAACTAGGTGAGTGCATCTCTCTAAAACTTTTTATAGCACACTTTACAAAACGCTAGGAGAAAAAATAATTTACATCTAGGGACTGTACAGATAAAGTAGAAAATAAATCAAAATGTACAAATGATGGGAATGTTTTTGCAAATAAATTATTGCTTCAGAAAATGTTATAAATGTATCAGCGTTAAATTATGTACCTGATCCCTGATATTTGAGCATTTAATAGAAGAGCAATACAAAGACTGCAGAACACACAAACTATGGAGAAATATATATTAGAATTAACAAAGAGAGATAAAAAAAAATTACACTGGTGAGAATGCAAAGAGGATCATTGATATCACTGACAGAATTGCGAGACTGAAATGTATCTGAGCTGGACATGCTTACTAAAATACATGATAATAGATGGACAACTAAAACCTAAAACTAATTCCAAAAAATTGTAAAGAAAAAACCATTGAAAAGCTCCATATGAAAGAAAAATAAATAAGAAAATTTGCTGCAGTGGTTGTTATAGATGGGAGAAGTTACAGAGGAAATAATAGCATTCCCTATTCTAGCACCATTTATTATAAGCTTGAGTAATTAGTGATCACTAATTGCTAGTACATTGTAGTCCTCTAAACCAGATCAGTTTGTGGTTTTCACTTTTATAAATGAGGATTTCAGATTTAAAGTTGGAACTATACACAGCACTGAAATAAAGATGTGTTCTTATTTATAGCTATATATAACGTTTTAAAATTTGTTCATTATTTTAATCTGATTTATATTAAAACAAATTGTTTTAAAATAAAATGTTTTATATTAAAAAAAATTGCATTACATTGTTGTACTTTAGAAATAAGATACATAGACATGGTTTTAATAATAATAATAAAAAAACATTTATAACAAACTTTACTTCCTCATTTGAAGATTTGACTATAGTTGTACACCCACAAAAATTAATTAGTCTTCTCTCCTTTTTTTATCAAATCTTTGCTTAGTTTTTGTTGTGTGACATCCAAATTAAATGTCACAGAACACAACACATTACTGAATTTATCAAATTAAAAGATGGAATATTCCATCATAATGATATAGCTATCTCAACTAAATTAATTATATATACTTTACCTCTTCATCCCACCCTTCACTTGCACCAGCCATTGTATAATGCTGTTTCCTTAATTCTGCCAACCGAGTTCTTTCACGACTCAAACCACTTTCCAACTCCAAAACTCGAACCTAGAGAAAAATGTTAAAAAACTTAAAAATTATATTAAAAAACATTTTTCTGTGTATTGTTTAACTGCACGATTAAAATCCTGACCAAATATAGTTGGAAAGTTTTAAAAATTGTAATGCTTACGCCATTTTAAAATGCATTATTTAATACCTAAAGTAATAAACATTTAACCTATAGTTATCTTTTATAATAAATTTTGTAAATATGTTTTAAATATATACAAAACATACACATTATAATCTGATTTAAATTATAGTTAAGTGAAATTTTTTTAAATATATATAATGTCAATATATAATTGTAAATATTGATGGACAAAAATTAAATAAAAAATTATTTGTGCTATGGTATCAAACTATATTCCTATTATTTTTATGTCAGTTTGATTGTGCTGTTCATAAATAAATAAAGAATTCTATTTTTTCCCTAGAATCAATCAATTACAAGAAATGAAAATCCCCTCCTTATTCCAACTGCTTATAAATTCAGCATCAAATTCTTACTTTGATTAGCTCAATTTATGTTAAATTCATGGCTAATTTGTTTATAAGAAAATGTGTAATACAATTTGATTTAAACTATTAAATGTATAATACATACTAAATTGAGATAATAAAAATATATATACTACAATGATTCATTTATGAAATAAATGGATTTCAAATCAAAATCAAATTTATCCCTTATACAAATTAAATTTAAAAATTTAACCTTTATTTTATAAACACGCAATTAACAAAAAAAAATTGGTGGGAGGGATAAAGTTATATTAATTATACCATGTGATTATGTTTAATAATTAAAAAACAAAACATATTGCCATTTAACTGGGTTTAAAATTTATATATTGGTTAAGAATGATTTGATAATCTTTATTCTAATAAATAAATTAATAATAATCATTAATATATTTATTTAGAGTACAAAGCCACTGCTAGGATCTTTAGTACTTGCCTGCACATATAATGTGAAGAGCAACCTTCCCTCTTTTTTTTTCTGTACATAAAGGTTAAATAATCAAATGAATATATATCTATATAGAAAGTTTATTTAATATAATAAGAAAAATATATACATATATATATAATGTTAAATTTCATTACAGAATGAAAAGCATCAAAGATATATGTGCTTGCATATTACACATAAAGAAATAATAAAAAATACAGTAAGTGCAGTATATATTGTAACAGGATGGGGTGTAGGATGTAGAAATAATGGTGCTCGTACCTGGGATGATGGCAAAATCATCATCACTCGGTCAATTTAAAATAAAATATCAGTAATTTACAAAAGTATATATAAGTAAGATATATTTAAGGGGAGCATGAAATCAAGTGATCTCTGAGAGATCAACCAATCATTCCTTAGAGTAAATAAAAGCATAATTATAAATTCAACCAGCATTATAAAGTAAGGGTAATGATAAGTAATACTCAAACTACCATTCATCATCATGAATGATCCACAATAAAATATAATAAAATCAACAGTCCATCTTGTGGCTGGATTTGAACAATAAAAAATATAAATCAATAGTCAACCTTGCGACTGGATCAGAAATGGGTCTTCTGTAGACCAGGCTAACTATTGAGCCTTTGCCAGCTTGAGGCAATTGTTTAACCATTAATTTGAAGGCATAAACTGTGAATCCATCAGAATACATAAGCAGAAAACTCTAAATAATAATGTTG
Source organism: Epiperipatus broadwayi (assembly GCA_028023455.1). NCBI lineage: Eukaryota > Metazoa > Onychophora > Udeonychophora > Euonychophora > Peripatidae > Epiperipatus > Epiperipatus broadwayi. Next base: position 5,824,743 of record JAQFVV010000035.1, on the reverse strand, counting down.
GGATATTAAAACATGCTGATCATCATCAATGCTCAGGCCACTTGTATTGGCCAACTATAAACTTAACTTCTAATAAGAGTAAACTAAAATTAAAGGTAGTGCATGGGCTTTAAAGAATATAATCTTATGCGCCAACCAGGATGATGATGATTGATCATCTCTGGATGCCCCAAAAGCACTAATATACATCTCCATTTATATATTCATCCCATGCATGAATCTAGTTTAGAGAACATACCTCTATTACTTACTGTTTGTGACCCAGAGATGATGGAAACAATTTTTAATAATTGAATAAGTTTATTAATAACAATAAAAAATGAATTTAAGGTCTTATAGGATAAGGTTTCTGATTTTGAATAATATATAATAAAAAAAAAATTATCACATTTGTGACTTACAAAATTACTATATAAAATTCAAATTATTACATTTTAATTAATACATTAGGTTTACTTAAAACTCACTCAGCACACAGGTGTGTGGCTTGATACAAATGAACATGTTTGAATTGATATTTAATATAAAAAAAATAAGTGATTAAAATTTTACAGAGTTATACTTGACAAGCATTGATCTATAGAAGTACAAATACATGTGTGCGTGTGATTTCTGAACACATTTGACTTGTTACAAAATAATTATCAAAATCTTAAGTTATATAAAAATTCAAAAATGATTCAAAGTTGTTGCTTTTTTTTTATAAAATATAGGAAATTTTATTCTGTAATTTGGTTACAACTCATAAGATAAGATTAAAAATAGGATACATTAAATGGTATTCAAGAAAAAGCTCAATGATGACATGTCCTGCATTACATAACCTAAGATGACTACAGTGATCCATAAGAGCAATGGGAAGGACCCGGGTAATGTACAAAGATGCCATTAAAGTTTTGTCCATGCAAAATTCATAGCATTACATAGGTAAATCAGACCCTTCATAGCGGATGTCAATGTCCTCAAAACCAGGATTAAAGATATAAGCTTGAGAATGGAAGCAATTAATAGTCAATCCCGAATAGATGCACGTAAACAGTTTTTAATTGTTTCCAGTATAGGTAGTTTCTATCTGGATATAAAAGGAATTAGACTCAGGGAGATATAACAATCAACTTCAATGTGGCTTCAAAGATGTAGGGGAAATTTTTTCTATATAAAAATCAAGCGGACAATCCAGGACATGATTAAAGGTGAACCAGCAATGGGCAAACCATAGCAAAAATAATATGAATGTTGATGAACGTATTTCTGGGACAGATCCAAATAGTATGTTGTCAATAAGTGTTGTGATGTAGGCATTTTGTTTTTTTAGCATGGAGGCTATAAGGTCTCGGTAGGGTTGAAGGGAAAGGCAGGGGCAGAGGAGATGTACTAATGTTTAGTAGACAAGGCATTAATGTTAATTTTCAACAAGAAGTGAAAGAATTTAGGCACAAGGAACCATCACTTAAATTTCTTGATTAGCAGATGGTTGTTGAGCCGAAGAAGGGTTGATCTTGTGGAAACATCAGGGTATAAGATATAATACGCTTCCCAGAAATTAATTTTTTGTAGAGAATGGCTTATTAGGAATAGCAATAAACTTAGAGATATGGGATATGAGGGTTGCCAGCCAGCCGGTGCTAACAGGGAGAGGCTTGTCTGTGGGGAGAAATATCTTTAAAGAGCAAAGAATTGGGATACTGCATGAACAATCTGTACACAGAGTTATAGGAGTGTTGAAATATAAAGGTATCTATGGAGTATAGGGACTGCTCATTAAGCTTTGTGTGTTTAGGCCTCTCAAACTAATAGTTGCACTTTTCCCCCTCTACCCCTCTAATCAGATTGGTGCACAGTTTATGTACTTTCCTGATGAAAGCTTTAGTGAAGTTGACCACTAGGGTGAAATAGGATATTTTTAGGAATATTAGTATATTGATGAGTGAGGACTTGTTGAACATGAAGATATATACTTTGGAAAGAGCGATCTCCTCATGGCCATAGAGAATTCAAATATAGGGAAGTCTAAGAACCCCTGCGACTTTGCTGTAAATGGGCCAGGAATGTTCTTACCAGAAGATAATTGCCAGGCAGACAACTTGGCCATATTAAATTGGAGGCTGGATTAATCATAAAAGTTCCTCAAGCACTAATAGAAGCTTAGGAATTAGCTTTTTTGATGGAAGAAAAATGGCCAAGTCGTGCATGTAGGTAATGTGGTGGATTGATGTATTTAATGCTGCGATATGGATGCCAGAAAGAGATCTCTCAATTTGAAGGAGTAGTGGATTGAGGTAGGTGAGGAAGAACAGAGCACAGATTGGGGCCCTGTGGGATGGAAGATGTTGTAAAGGGAAGAGAAAGTTTCCCATTCAGTGAGATGCACCACAATAGTATAGGAGGTTCTTAATGATATTAATGGGATAGAATCAAAGGCAGCGGAGAAGTCAAGCTGAACTACCACTGGCTTTGATTGCCTGGAGAATTTGATATGATCAATAATCATTTTAAAGAGATTGGTGGCATCTGAAGTTGAATTGCTCTTTTTTGCAAATTGGTATCGTGAAATATGGGGTAGTATTCTGATTTGAAATTTTGTCCTTGATCATTGACTCAATGACTTTGACAATCAGAGGGGTCATAGAGATGGGCCACAAATTCTCCAGCAGGGATGGAAATTATATTGTGCTTGAGGACTGGCACCATCGCTATGGGATAAAGCCCACCAATGTCTTGGACATTGACAGGAGCAATCTAAGAATTGCATGAAGCCCCAGATGAGTGCTTTCAGGCATCAAAGTTAGCTTGACCAGACTACCTCCCTCCATAATGCCAAGATCTGTAGTTGGTGAATCTATTGAGTCTTGACAATGTTCAGGTGTGGGAATGAAGAACTTCCCCCTGAAGTATGCAAAGATCTTAAAAAGCATGTTTGATCCTGAATAAAGCTTATCTCTCACAGTAATAGATGATGGAGTGGATTTCATGTCTCTATGGCCCAAGGACCACCTAATGTAGCCTCTGGATCAATTGTGAGGATGAGTCAAGTAGATTTTTGATCTCTTGGTAGAGAGATACTCTGCCAAAATCAACTGTTTGCTCTTATATTGGGATTTCATATTGTATTAAGGGGAAGATCTTTTAGGGTGTTATTTAGTGATTCGAGTTCCATTAAGAGTGTTGATGAGCCTTTATTACATGAGGTATAGTTTGAGATGGGGGATATTAAAATTTGAAGGAAAGAAAACCAGGCATCTACCAGTGGCAGCAAAAGGATTTGAATCTTATGGAAATATATATAAATATATGCCACAGAGAGGATAGATTCCAGCAATGAGGACTTGAGAAGGATTCTGGTGGTTGTGTTCAGCCTAGGAATAGTGCAAGAGTTAAGGTTTAGAGATAGTTTAAAGGATAAGGCCAAGTAATCTGAGAAGATAATAGGCTGGAGGGAGGAATCAATTAGGAAATGTAGATCAGGTATGTAGTAGATGAGTCTACCAGAGAGCATGCCTCCTTGTATAAAAAGAAAAGGCATTCGGTGGGAAGAAATCTTCCCACTCATGAATCCATGTGTTAAGATGATGAAAATATTTTGCAGTAAATTCCTGGTAGGAGGTATTAAAGTCTCCCAAGAAAATAGTAGGGTAAGGGTTAGAGGCAAGCGTCATATTGAGCTGTTGAATGAGCAACTCATTAAGATAGTAGTACATATATTATTTTCAGAATGAAGGCCATGTGGAATAGGGTTGTGATAATTGTATGTGGATTTATATAGTTGATTTTGAAAAATGCAAATGGGATGCTATTGGAAATTAAGATTGCTATGCCAGCTGCAGATGAAGGAGACACCGAGTGACAGAAGTAGCCAAGATTGGCAAGAAGGATTAGAAATTTTGGAGCTTGAAAATTGGTGCAACTTGGTCTCATAGGGAAACCCTATATGGGGGAAATATTGCTTGAACCATATAGTCAATGCATCTACTCTATTAAGTGACTTGATACCCCGGATATTCATTCCCGATACTTTAAGCTTCATGTGGTTGAAAAGTGTTGGAAATTTTAATGATGAAGGAACGAGCCTTTAGTAAAGGATATGTATTTACAGACTCAGCAATCACTGGTCCTGCTAGGATGACAGCTACTGGCCTTCCCTCTTGATGCCCTGGATTGCAGGCCATCTATGGAAGATACTCCAGCGCATGCTATATGAGAATCGATAGGTTGGCTAGAGGTCTTCTCTTTTGATGTTCCAGAACACAAGCTGTCAATGGATGACAGTGTTTCATTTGTTACTTTAGAGTCCATTGGTAGCTGTGACTTGTTATCATTAGTAGGATCAAGGGAATGAAACGGCTTACCAGGATCCTTACTGAACAAGTCATGATTGTTTTCTTGGCTATTAGTCTTGGGAATGGGCCATTGGTTTTTCCCTGGTTTCTGGGAGACAGGGCACTCAGTGTCCGAAGAACTCACACTGTGGCTCTTTACTTTATTGGGGCATATTTTGCCCGGTTGATTTGGGGCCTTTATTCTGTTTTTTTTTTTGCCTTCCTCTTCGTAGATTGAGGCAGTTGAGGTGCCTCTTTCATAAAGAAAGACTGAGATGAATGATTAAGTGCACTCATTGAGTGAGTAGGAGATAGCAAAGGGGTAGGCATAACTTCATTGACTGGAGCCAAATGAGGGTAGGCGGTATTCTTCACTGCTTCAGACACCGTAAGGTCAGACTTAGTAATGTATGTATCTGTGGCCAGCACCACCAAAACAGTATTACAGTGATGTGTTCTGTTTTTGATTCTTTTACAATTGCGAGATTCTGGCCAGGCAATCCCTCACCAAGTGGTCCTCTAACAACAGAAAAAACATTGTGAAGGAATACCACAAGAGTGTTACAGTGACGTGCTTTGTTTTTAATCCTTTTACAATTGTGAGATTCTGGCCAGGCAGTCCCTCTGATGACAGAAGATTGTGGAAGAATGCCACAGAAGGTGATGATAAGAGGGAAAGTTGTTACATAATAAAGTAGGAATGTCAGTAAGGCTTGATTCTTTATTCGGGTTGAGTTCAAAGGAAACAGTGTTAGTGTATATTGGAAGATCCGCCCCTTTAATCATTTGGTACCTAAAATTTGAGACTTTACCATAGGGCCTAAGTAATTGCTGTAAATCATTTTCTTTAAATTTAAGATAGCAGTTCTTGATTATGCCTGATAGAATTGTGGGACGATTCATGTTGATGTGGCAGATGATTTTCCCATCAAGGTATTTGAACATTTTCTGGAAGAAATTTTTCTGAGCGTTGTTAAATTCTATTATTATATAACAATTATTAGGATATTGCAAAATTTTGTGAATCAGCCTCCATAATTTTTTTATGGTAAGTTCCTTGATTGGGAATTTATATAAATCACATGATGGGTTGGTAACAACTAAGATTAGTGTTTTCACTGTAGAAATTGAGAAAAAATTTATGAAAATTGGAAGGGGGGGGGGCAAATCAAGATCCTTTTGCTCCAAATTTAAATTAAGAAGATTGCAATTTGTTGGAATTGAAGGCAAAGTTCTCTTCCACCTTTTCATCAATTAAGTTGAAAATGTCTTTATGGTTTTTTTGAAGTTTCTCATGTTATAATATTAGGATCACTAAGGCCTACCTGTGTAATGTTAGCATAGGAAGGTCTGTTATTAATTAATATATGATTTTTTGAAAGGGAAGCAGTTAAATTGGGAAGTTATTATGTTAGTTTTCCCATTTTTATCAAATTTACTGTTAGGATTATTTATTTATATAGTAGAATTATGAGAACTAAAAGAAAATTTACCATTGCTATTTCCCAAGCTTCGGAAGTCCAGATTTCCAACAATCTCTCTAGAGGATTCATTCTGATCCTTATTGGCTTAAAATTTGGATTAGGGGTCCATTAGGGTATGGTTTTGAAAATGGTATGGTTTTGAAAATGACATTTCTCTTTAACTGTATCATTTCTGGATGGTGTGGTTGGTTGTAGTGAGTTATCTTGAATTTCAAAGATGGCTTTTTTCTCAACTTGTTCCATTGATGAATTTTTGAAACTGTTGTCTCTTGTCCACCCTCGGCTGAGTAGTAGAATAAGGAGATAAACTTTTATAAGGAAAATAAGGAGACAAACTTTTATAAGAAGAATGTTACCAGAAAATTGCTGAAAACCACAAGAAATATTAAATATGCCTGTGATGTGATGTACTGTAGCTTCTTCTTAAACGAAGTCAAGAATCTCTCAGCAAATATACCAATAAAAACTTGTTAGCTACTTAATTTTACATCAATGAAATATAATATAAATCCTTATTATATAATAAGGATTTACATTATATTTCATTGATTATAAGATAAACAACATAAAAAAGTATTATTTCTTAGAATTAAGTTAATTTTACATTTATCAGTCTAAATTTTTAAAAAAGGTTTTTATATATATAATTTTCTGTTGATGTATTTACAAGTTGTTATTATTATATAATAAGGATTTACATTATATTTCATTGATTATAAGATAAACAACATAAAGCAGTATTATTTCTTAGAATTAAGTTAATTTTACATTTATCAGTCTAAGTTTTCCCATATTCTGCTCCATCCCATTTCCACAACATAATCTTTGTCAACTCTACAGCCTTTATATCTAAATCCTCCTTATCTTTATCCAAACCCAGCATAAAAACCAATAATCTACTTTCTGTATAATTAATTACTTTTTTTCATATTTATTTTTCCATAACTTCATTATATGTGCCATTTCTGTTTTCAACCACATTCAATTAACAGATGCCTAATATTTTCTATTCCTTCCTTACTAAATTACAGACTAAATCATCCATATTTTTCCATTTACATGTATATTCTCTTGTTGCTAACGATCCTATTTACATTAAATTAACTGATGCCTAATATTTTCTATTCCTGCCTTACATAATTTACAGACTAAATCACCCATATTTTTCCATTTACATGTATATTCTCTTGTTGCTAAAGATTCTGTTCGAGCCCTAAACAATAAACTACTTTCCTTACTATTATCATATATTAATTCGCATCTAATATTCTGTTTATTTCTATATATATTTAAACTTTTTACTCTCCATACTAGTTTTCCATCTCTCTAACTCCCTATTCTTTATTAAGAAATCTATTCTTTTAGCCCATTCCTTACCACTATAACTATCAACAATCCTCCTAACACAATCATCCCATCTTTTGTACAAATATACTGATATAAATTCTTTATCCAAATCTTTTGCATACCGTATTACCTTTCTCACCCATCTTGTTGCCTGCCCTTTACTCATAACCCAATTAAATACTATTTTGGCTATTATTTTTATTATCCATAAACTGCAATCTACCAAACATTTTCATTTTACACCTCTCATATGAAAACTTGACCATCCCATTTCTCCTTGAATTGCCTCTCTTGCTCTTCATATATCTGCATCCAATGCATGTTTTCCTACTTCCCTTTGAACTTTTTCTAAGTAATTTAAATTAGCCTCCATTGCTAATATATAATGCATCATTACCATATGTTAACCCTGCTACTGCAACTCCTTTCCATATAATTCTAGCTACATCATATTTATTATATGAAAATACTGTTAATTTCTTTATCAATCCTTATCTTTTCTTTGCTTCATGTGATGTGATGTATTGTGGCTTCTCCTTACACGAAGTCAAGAATATCTAAGCAAAAGCTGTTAGCCACTTAATTTTCCATTCCCACCTCTAAGTTTTCCCATATTCTCCTCCATCCCATTTCCACAATATAATCTTTGTCAACTCTATAGCCTTAATATCTACTTCTCCTTTATCTTTTCCCAAACCCAGCATAAAAACCAATAATTCACTTAATCACTTTTTCCATATTTATTTTTCCACAACTTCATTATATGTACCCTTTCTGTTGTCAAACATTTACATTCAATTGACAAATGCCTAATACTTTCTATTCCTTCCTTACATAATTTACAAAATAAATCACCCATATTTTTCCATTTACATCCCGTTCGAGCCTTAAACAATAAACTACTTTCCTTACTATTATCATATATTAACTCGCACCTAATATTCTGTTTATGTCTATATATATATATATAAACTCTTTTTACTCTCCATACTATTTCTCCATCTCTCTAACTCCCTATTCTTTATTAATAAATCTATTCTTTTATCCCATTCCTTACTACTATAACACTCAACAATTCTCTTAACACAATTATTCCATCTTTTGTACAAATATACTGGCATAAATTCTTTATCCAAATCTTCTGCATACTGCATTACCTTTCTCAGCCATCTTGTTACCTGCCCTTATTCATAAACCAGTTAAATACTATTTTGGCTATTCTTTTATTATCCAGTCAACTGCAATCTACCAAATAGTTTCATTTTTCTTTTTGCATCCCTCATATAAAAACATTGACCTGTAAATCCCTTTTCAAATTTCTCCCTTGATATTGCCTCCCTTGCTGTCTTCATACTTCTACATCCAATGCAATGTCTTTTCCTACTTCCCTTCAAGCTTTTTGTAAGTAATCTAATATCTTTCCTTACTATACATATAATGCACACATTACCATATGTTGATCCTGCATACTTCAACTCCTTTCCATATAATTTTAGCTACATCATATTTATTATATGAAATCCCATTCCTTACTACTATAACACTCAATAATCTCTTAACACAATCGTCCCATCTTTTGTACAAATATACTGATATAAATTCTTTATCCAAATCTTTTGCTTACCGTATTACCTTTCTCACCCATCTTGTTACTTGCCCTTTACTCATAACCCAATTAAATATACTATTTTAGCTATTCTTTTATTATCCATAAACTGCAATCTACCAAACATTTTCATTTTACTTTTTGCATCTCTCATATGAAAACTTGACTATCCCATTTTTCCTTGAATTGCCTCCCTTGCTGTCCATACTTCTGCATCCAATGCATGTCTTCCTACTTCCCTTCAAGCTTTTTGTAAGTAATCTAATATCTTTTTACTAACATATAATGCACCATTACCATATGTTGATCCTGCTACTGCAACTCCTTTCCATATAATTTTAGCTACATCATATTTATTATATGAAAACACTGTTAATTTCTTTATCAATCCCTTTCTTTTCTTTGCTTCATTTATCAATTTTTTCTCCCATTCATCCAAATAATTTTTCTGATAACTTAAAATAATTCCCAAATAACTATATCTATTCACCACACTTGACTTAATATCTCTCAATAAAAATTCTACATCTTCTCTTTCCCCAGTATTAACCATCATTATATTTGATTTTTCTTCACTAAATTTAATCCCCATATCTTTACCCACACTTGCACATGTCCTCAACATAACTTCAATATCTTCTCTTTTTTCTGAACACAAAAATATATCATTTGCAAAAAAAAAAAAGACCTGACAAAATATATACTCCCTTACTACCTATTAACAGTATCCCTATCCCTCTTCCTAATCTTTCGATTGCTCTTTCCATTTCACTCAAATACAACACAAACAAAATAGGTGACATAGGGCATCCTTGCCTTAGTCCCACACCATTTTTAACTTTAATTGATTCTATTTTCCTAATTGATATATATAATAATTATTTTCATATAATTTCTTAATAATATCTATTAAAGATTCATCCATTCCCAAATTTGCTAAACTTATCCATTATTTATTTCTATTTATTCTATCATATGCCTTCTCTATATCTATAACACTCATATATAACTGTTTACCTGCATTCCTACTCATATCCATAAGTTGTGTAACTGCAAATAAACTATCTCCTATACGCCTATATAATCTAAAACCTCCTTGCATTTCCCCCCAATACATTATTCCCTTTCCATCCACTTTACAAACTTTACTAGCCATCATATACGAGAAAACTTTATATAAAACTGATGTTACCGCTATCGGTCTATAATTATTCAACTTTCTATGACCCTTACCCTTTCCTTTAAATAATAACCTTACTCTTGTATTACTCATTCTACTTGGGAAAACTCTATTCTGTGCGATATTATAAAACAGGATAATAACTTTACTTTTGCCCTATATCCTAAATTCATTACCATCTCTGCTGCCCATTCATCTAAACCTCTTGCCTTCCCACTTTTCAATTTTTTTCTCTACCTCATTTAGTTCATTTTCTGAAAACCTATTATTCCCATTACTATATTCTTTCATATTTTCTAACACTCTATCATTCACATCTAACATCTTTTCTATATTCATTACATAACTATTCAAGATTCTCTCTAGATCTTCTCTAGAGCTACATTCTGTTTCCTCATCATCTAGTAATATGTGATGTGATGTATTTGGCTTCTCCTTAAACGAAGTCAAGAATATCTCAGCAACTATGCCCAAATAAACCTGTTAGCCACTTTATTTTCCATTCCCCACTCTAAGTCTTCCCATATTCTGCCCCATCCCATTTCCACAACATAATCTTTGTCAACTCTATGGTCTTTAAATCTAAATCCCCCTTATCTTTCCGCAAACCCAGCATAAAAACTACTAACTCACTTTCTGTATTGTCACTTTGTTCATACCTATTCTCCCATAACTTCATTATCTGTACCCTTTCTGCTTTCAAGCATTTACATTCAATCAACAGATGCCTGATATTTTCTACACCTTCCTTACACAATTTGCACGCTAAATCACCCATAGTTTTCCATTTACATGTATATTCTCTTGTTGCTAAAGATCCTGTTCGAGCCTTAAACAATAAACTACTGTCCTTACTATTATCATAAATTAACTCGCTTCCAATATTCCGTTTACTTCTATATATATTTAAACTCTTCTTACCCTCCATACTACTTCTCCATCTCTCCAACTCCCTATTTTTTATTAATGCTTCTATTCTTTTATCCCATTCCTTACCACTATAACACTCAACAATCCTCCTAACACAATCATCCCACCTTTTATACAAGTATACCAATATAAATTCTTTATCCAAATCTTTTGCATACTGCATTACCTTTCTCACCCATCTTGTTACCTGCCCTTTATTCATAACCCAATTTAACACTATTTTGGCTATTCTTTTACTATCCATAAACTGCAACCTACCAAACATTTTCATTTTACTCTTTGCATCTCTCATATAGAAACTTGACCATCCCATTTCTCCTTGAATTGCCTCCTTTGCTTTCCACATCTCTGCATCTAATGCATGTCTTCCTACTTCCCTTTGTACTTTCTCTAAATAATCCAAAATCCTTTTACTAACACATAATGCATCATTACCATATGTTAACCCTGCTACTGCAACTCCCTTCCATACAATTCTAGCTACATCATATTTATTATATGAAAATACTGTTAGTTTCTTTACCAAACCTTTTCTTTTCTTTGCTTCATTTACCAATTTTTTTCCCATTCAACCAAGCAATTTTTCTGATTACATAAGATGATTCCCAAATACCTATATCTATCCACCACACTTAATTTTATATCCCCCCAATAAAAAAACTACATCCTCTCTTTCCCCAGTATTAACCATCATTATATTTGATTTTTCTTCACCACATTTAATCCCAATCTCTTTACCCACCCTTGCACATGTCCTCAACATAATATCCATATCTTCTCTTCTTTCTGCACATAAAAAAGATATCATCTGCAAAAAAAAGACCCGACAAAGTATATATTCCTTTGCCACCTATTAATTGCATCTCTACCCCTCTTCCTAGTCTTTCTATTGCTTTTTCCATTTCAGTCAAAAACAAAATCGGTGACATAGGGCATCTTTGCCTTAATCCCACTCCATTTTTAACTTTAACTGATTCTATATCCCCTAATTGGTAAGTATAATAATTATTTTCATATAATTTCTTAATAATATTTACTAAAGCTTCATCCATTCCCAAATTGGCTAATCTTACCCATAATCTATTTCTATTTACTCTATCATATGCTTTCTCTATATCTATAAAACTCATATATAACGATCTACCTGAATTCCTACTCATCTCCAAAAGTTATGTAACTACAAACAAACTATCTCCTATACGCCTATCTGACCTAAAACCTCCTTGCATTTCCCCCACTACATTATTCTCTTCTATCCATTTTACAACTCTTCCAGCTGCCATATATGCGAAAACTTTATATAAAACTGATGTTACCACTATCGGTCTAAAATTATTTAACTTTCTATGATCCTTACCCTTTCCTTTAAATAATAATCTTATTCTTGTATTACTCCAACTACCCGGAAAAACTGTCTTCTGTGCCATCTTATTAAAACATGATAATAACTTTGCTTTTGCTCTATGCCCTAAATTCATTACCATCTCTGCTGCCCATCCATCTACACCTCTCGCCTTTCCATTTTTCAATCTCTTTCCTGCCTCATTCAATTCATTTTTTGTGAACCTAATATTCCCACTACTAACTGCTTTCATGTTTTCTATCACTAATTCCTTCACATCTAACATCTTTTCTATATCCATTACATATCTGTTTAAGATTTTCTCTAGCTCGCCTCTAGAGCTACATTCTATTCCCTCATCATCTATTAATACTATCTCTCTTTCCCCTACATTTCTCCTTTTAATATAATTTCAAAATTTTTTACTCCCATCTCTTCCACTTTTATTAATATCCTCCAACAATTTATTATTTAACTTCATCCTCTCTCTATAATTATCCATTTTAGCTAGCTTCTTCTTTTCTAGGTACTTTCCCCATTTAGCATTAATATCATTTTCACTTTATTCTTAATAGCACACTTATATTCTCTGCATGCTTTTTCCCTCTCTTTTACACTTTTACTAACTCTCATTTTTTATTACTTTTATTCTTCTTCATATTCTCGACTAAAACCCTATTTGCCATTTTTTCTACTTCACCACACCAGTCCTTATACTCATCCCCAACCAACTGCTCCATGGCTTCTTCAACTTTTATTTTATACTCTTCCAACTTATTCTTATCATTCACTCTCCATCCACATCTTTCACTATTATTTCTACCTTTATTTCTATCCTCCATCACATTACTAACCATTTCTATTACAATAAAGTTATGATCACTATTACACACTCTCTCTTCATTATCAAACACCTTAATTTTTCGTATTTTATTCATTCACTCTTTCTCTACCAATACATAATCTATTTGTGTGAAATACATTATTCCTAGACCATGTGTATTGTCCATCATATACATTTGATAAATTCCCAATGCTCAAATTTACTCTTTGACAAAATTCCTTCAAAAACTGACCATTCTTATTATCTACATCATCAATTTCTTCAATATGCCCATTCATATCCCCTATAACCATTATTCTCTTCCCCTTTTCTTTTTATATCCTTAACTAGGCATTCATATATACTATTGTTCCACTCCATTACAGTTTGACTATCTCCAGTGGCGATATACACTACAGCCACCATCCATTCTTGTCTACCCAACTTTATTTCAAACCACAAATGTTCTTGACATTTAACAGTATTTAAATTTTTTTTCGATATAACACCTATACCACCACCCCTTTTTTCTTTTTCTTTTCTGTTTATACCCTGCCATACTACCTCTTCCAAAATAGGTTCTTCTTCTTCTCTTAGATGAGTTTCCACTACTGCTAATACCTCAAGCCCTTCATTTTCAATTGTTTTATTTAATTCCAGCCATTTTTCTGGTCTCCTACCACCTTGCATATTCAAAAACCCAATTTTAACAATTTCTTTTTTCCTAACTACTCTTTTATAAATTCTTTTCCTTCCTTCTTCTCCATTACATTTATAACAAACTTTCTTACCACTAATCTTACAAAACCATCCCCTCTCCACATCTACACTTATATCTAAATCAACCATTTTTTGCTTATTTCTTATATCCACTCCATACTTCTTCTTTTTGATAATATTACAATTTAAAAGCCCACCCCCCTTTAAAGGTTTCCCGAATTATATTCTTTAAATATCAGACTCCCTAAAACTTCACTTCCTTGTTTTCCTAAGTGCAAACCATCTTTACTATACACTCCCTCTTTCCAATAAACCAATCCCATACATCCACAAACACAACATTATTTTTTCTCTCACACAATTTTTTCACTCTCTCATTTATAGAACATGCCCTATCTAACAAATGCCTCTTATCAAATCTTGGTAATAGTCCCACTACTCCTACTCTTCCTTTAATCTCTCTCAAATTCCTAATCAATTCTACATACTCATCCATTACTTTCTCTGATGGCTCAAACAAATTACAAGGCTATAGGTTTAGTGGTGCCCTCTGGTGTTCTATATTAGTGTGCCTGCTTTCCATTACAATATAAACAAGTGAGAATATGAGAAAAGCTTTCAGGAAGATTCATAATTAAAATGATAAAAATAAATTCTATATTTAAAAAAAAATTCATACAATCTTTCAAATCTGTTTATAGACCATATTCTAGTTCTTTGCTACATTTTCCTTCTTTCTTATTTTCTGTATAAAACTTTTCTTTAACAAAATAAAAAGATTTATACATCAAATAATTTTCAAATTTTTATAACTTATAAAAACTGCATAAATAATAAAATAAAATCTCTCCCAATTGTTTCATTTTAATTTAAAATGTGCACTAAATGATAAAACAATTTAAGAATGAATGCAAATGTCTATTTATGGATTAATCCTTTATTAATCAAATGTTTCTAAAATGATAAGAAAATAAATGCAATCAGGTATACTGTTAGCCAATGTTTCTTGCATTTCAGTGACTTATCAAATTAAATCTTGATTATTCTCTCTAGAAATTTCAAGGTTTATTTTTAATGCACCCTTGTTTAAAATGTAATATTAAAAAATATTTAAATTTATGATACAGTTGAACATAAATAAATAAAATTTAAAAAATAAATTATTAGTTGTGCATCCTTGGAAAATTCAATTAACTTCCAGGAAATATTTAAAATTATATAGATTTAATGAAAATCTTTTTTAACAGAATAAAAGTATAAACATTTAAATAGTGAAATTAAATATTTTTAATACGAATATAAAGTAAAATAAATTTCAAATAGTATTTAATATTATTACTTCAATAATGTTTGAAAAAAAAAAAAAGAGAGGAATTTTAACTTTGAAATATTAAACAAAAGCAAAGAAAAGCATAAGTAGTCAAAAAGGAAAAAAGAGTATAGGCAAATCAATATCAGATGGGCTAAAAGTTATTTAAATGTAATATCATTTTAATAATTTCTTTTTTAAGTTATTTAAGATACATATATTAATCAAAATATAACTGTTAATAAATTAACTTTTAGCCCATTCTGTATAATTCAATATTAATAATTTGTGTAAGAATATGAAATGGTGATCATGTGATGTTTTATAATTCAATATATTATGATCCAACTAAAAATCAGAACTTCTGATGGGCTAATAGCAGAAAACCTTCAAAACTTGTTTTAATTTAAAAACAGATATCTGATTAGAATGATGCATGAAATAGTTACAACATTTATTAATTAATATATACTTTTGAAAAAAATTATTTAAGTCTTAAGCCCTTCTGATAAAGATTTCTTAATAGTAAAAAATTTTTTGAAATATTTTATTTAATCTTTTTTTTTTTTTTTACTATAATGAATTCTTTAGCAAAGTCAAATACAAATTTTATATATACATTTATTTAAAAGGCAAAAAAATTGAAATAATGGCATTTTCCTTATTTCTCTCATTTCTTAAAACTTTATTTTTTAATTTATTCTCCTCTGATTTAATGTCAGTTTATAATAAATTAAATGCAAGCTTAATTTATAATAAGCCATACCTGTGTTGGCGCTGCAGTATTTGTAGTATTGTAATAAGTTGCTGAAGCAGGTGTGAACATGGTAGCAGTACCATCATGTGATGTGATGTATTGTGGCTTCTTAAACGAAGTCTAGAATATCTCAGCAATTATGCCCATATAAACCTGATTAGCCACTTTATTTTTCAATAAAGTTAACTAGATGCGCCCTCCCATGGCTCTTTTTATAAATGATTAAAGTTTCAGTTAAATGATATACATTTTACATACTAGGTTTACTGAAATGCATTTGCACAGATGTGCGATATACTAATTTATCTACATAACATTTGTATTTGTCACAATAAAATTACTAAAGATTATTTTCGCTATTTAATTCTCTTTGATGAATATAGTCTTTTTTCCTTAAAATAAGTACTATCAAATTTTTGACGGATGATTGATTTAAAATGTCTTTCTTTTTTCTAGTCTAAAAGATTTTTGGAAATCTTTTTCTTGACTGTTAATTATGTTGGGTTTTTTTTTTTAATTATAAATTTAAACATTTTTTTCTTCTTTAATTAATAAACAATTTAAAACTAATATCGTTTTATATATATATCAGTTATAAAAATGTCATTTCACGAAGGAAATTATCCAAAACTAATATCTTTTATATATATCTATCAGTTATAAAAATGTCATTTCACTAAGGAAATTATCCAAAACTTCATTATCATATATAACGCTACTTACTCACCACCATATACGTTATCTGTGCTTCTCTGCCTAAGGTACATCAGCATATATATAATTATTTCTTCAGCAAGCTGAGAAGTAATTATATGTATACTGACATACCTAAAGGCTCTTCTTTAGCAAGCAGGAAGAATTTTCTTGGTGAGTTTGATGGTTTATCATCGGTATAGTCCAGGTAAGGGCTGTTCTGCAGTTGGTTCCACTTAGATCAGGATTTGGTAAGCTTCACATCAGCAAACTATTTTGTCCTCGTTTGTTTAGGCTATTGATTCAGAAGTGACTCAGTTTCAAGTAAATCAAAACTCCTGTGAAGGAAAATAATAGCAGCTTCTGAATCTACTATCCTGCCTTCAGCTACATCAAT
This sequence comes from Epiperipatus broadwayi, assembly GCA_028023455.1. Taxonomy (NCBI): domain Eukaryota; kingdom Metazoa; phylum Onychophora; class Udeonychophora; order Euonychophora; family Peripatidae; genus Epiperipatus; species Epiperipatus broadwayi. The sequence goes on along the minus strand of JAQFVV010000035.1, from coordinate 5,807,839 downwards.
TCGTGGTAGCTATTCTTCCAGCTATCTCTACAGCTAGCTTTACTGTGGCCACTCTCTGTTATAGTTACCAACTCTTCACAAAATATTTTAATCAACTTTTCAGCTAGCTCTTCTGCTAACTGCTTCTCAGAAATACTAAAATCAAAACTTTGCAGTTGGCCTAGTTGGCCACTGCTTAAAATATTAAAACCACTCTTCTGGCCAACTTGTACAAAACTGCAAGCAAAACCGATATTTTTTATCAATCTTTTTATGATCTTGGTTGGGTCAGATGCTAAAAACATAAGGTCTGTTTTCAATCTGTCTAATCCTTTTGAAAACAAGCATGAAATTTTTATCAAAGTATGATTGGAAAAAGTTGATTTCAATTCATTTTAAACCTTTGGAATTTGATCAAAGATGTGATCTACATACATGTTTTTCCTTAGATAATAGAAATTTACAAATTAATTAAAAGATTTCAAAAATAGACATTTTTACAATTATCAGAAAACATGCTTATTTTTAAATTTTCAAAATCAGAATAAAAATATTAATTTTTATTTATCAGACCTTTTTTTAAATATTTAATTTATAACAAAATATTATTTTAAATTCAGAGTTATTTAACCCTTTATTTATCATTTTTATTTCAGTGAACGTAAAAAACATCTACTACAATTTTTGTGTTTTATTTCTACTTTTCCTTTTCATTTATATATGTGCACACACACTTCATCATTGTGTGTTATGTAACCCAGCTGGTTACAATATATATATATTTCCAAACAATGTGTTTCTAAATAAGTGTAAAATCTTAATATATCATAAAAAAAGTTTTCCATGCATGGCACCTCTTGGTTTTGGCACACTTTATGATTGGTGTCTATCTATGGTGATGGTCTTGCAGGCCCTTTGGCACTGACCCTGCTAAAGTGGATGGTGTCAAAGATGTGAATGCAGGAAGTTTGACACTTGTAAATTAAATTGCAGTAATTAAATTCTAATATATTAAATCTTCTCTGCAGTTAAAATTTTAAATAGAAAAACAATTTAAAAGATTTTATTATAATCATATGCACGGTTTAATAATCTAACAATTTATAATCATATTCATAGCTAACCAATGTAATACTTTTTTTTTTTATTTGTATAAGAAAATTAAATATATATATCTTTATTTACATAACAGAAATTTTTGAACTTTTACAATGAACTCTCTGATTGTTTCCATGGGCCAATTACTACCATAGTAGGCTAAAAGGACTTAATTCTGGCATTCCTGGATCAGCGCCTTTCCAAAAGGTAAATAAATTATGGTGGGAATAAAACTACAATGAAAAATTATTTTTATTAGAATTAATAATAACAAAACCTTCTGCTTCATCTTGGGACTCATATGCACCATTTTTAAAAAGAATTCTGCAAAGGCAACAATCTATAATAACGACATTAAAACTTCCAGCTGACTCAATGTAACACTTTTAACATAAAAAAAACAACAAATAAGCTATTGATTTACTTAACATTACAAGTTTGAAGCTAATTAATTTATTATTTTGTGTTCCAATGTAATACTTTTGACATAAAATAATAAATTAATTACCTTCAAACTTGTAATGTTAAAGTAAATCAATATTCCAAAAGCTTATTTTATCCAAAATATTTTAAATAAGCTAATTAATAAAACCATAAACTTTCTACTTCATAGATAACAAACTGTAAACATAATATTTCATGAGTATTTTAACTTCAATGCTCTAATAAAGGTCAACAAGAATCCTTGACTTTCTTAGCATACATTAATTAGACAAAATAGCATTAAGTCAACCAAATGTAGAAAACTAGTTTATGGTTTTTCTTCTGATGGAATCATTGATTGTCATTTGTATCTAGTAAGTGGCTACATTTTTAGTCTTATACTACCATTCAAATTATTTTTAAAGTTTTAATATTCCAATGTGTTGAAGCTAAAACCATTTGTTAGTGTAGCTATCTACATCTTACACTAGATCAACATTTAAATATTTTAGTAAATTCAGTCATAGACAAATTCAAGCATTTTTAATAATTTACCTTCAATTGAGTTGATAAATTGACCACGGAGGTCTGGTTTCATTATTATCTAATGTCCAATAATTTTATTCAATGCTCCTAGATGTGAAAAGGGGTATCATAATTCTTATTATATTTTTTTCATTACTTTTACTATCATTGAATAAGTTTTCAAAATATTAAAAAGCACTATTTTCCTCTGATTTCCTTAAATTTTCACCTATTCATCTATTTTTATATCTTGTTCTGTTATACATGTACTTTTTCCTTAACTTGCTAAAAATTTCATCAGTTTATTTTTTCTATCTGTAGTGTTTTGTAAAAATGGCAGACATGTTTGTGCATTCCAGAAAACTAGAATTTATTCGGTTGGTTGTTTTAGATCGTGTGCTGATAACTGTGGAATTTAATTAAGTCATTGACGTAATGGCGATCGACAATTCCAAGAAATATTTGCTGATTGCAAGTATTTCTAGATAAGAGACTGTACCTTAATGGACAATGTAATTGATTGTTGCAGTTATTAGAAAGCGATAAGAAGACTGGGTAACAACTATGCAGAGCAGTTATTAGAGAACAACTCCAGTAGAGAGCAGTTATTTGAGTACAACTCCAGTAGAAATATCTCACATCAGTGCTTGCGGTAAATGACCAGTGCCCAGTGGAAATGTAGTCCAAGGGTGTAGCTGAAAGAGCCCACAGAAATGGGGAGACCGCAGCGGAGATATTGTAGAGCATTTGTTGCAGAGCATTCGTTGCAAAGCATCCATTGCAGAGCATTCGTTGCAGACCATTCGTTGGAGAGCATCCATTTGCAGGACATTCGTTGCAGATCATTCTTGGAGAGCATTTGTTGCCAGAGAATACAGAGTGTATTCAGAGCATTCGTTACAGAGCATCCGTTGCAAGAGAACAGCGTGGAAATTGATCATTAGGGAACTATGGAGATAGAGTTGTTGCGGACTATTCGCTATTCTGATAACATAAAATATTGTGGGTCTTATTGTGTGTATTTATTTGCTGGCCGCACAGTCAGACTTGCGGATATAACATTGGCGCAGTCGCATTTGGAACCTGTGAGTAGTGAATACATTTTGCATTACAACAAGTTGGCTATAGACGGAGAACCTGGTGAAATGAAAATCCCAGTTAGTAACGTTAATAACGGAAGTGAATAGCAAGTCTACATTATATAGCAATGCTGTAAGTTTGGAAATAACAGGAAATATGTTTCGTCCAAGTAGGAATAGAAAAAGAAAACACCAAGAAATTGCAACAAGGGTTTTTCTGGTGTGGAGGGAGGTGTAGTGTTTTGTAAAAATGGCAGACATGTTTGTGCACTCCAGAAAAACTAGAATTTATTCGAGAGGTTGTTTTAGATCGCGCGCTGATAACTGTGGAATTTAATTAAGGCATTGACGTAATGGCAATCGACAATTCCAAGAAATATTTGCTGATTGCAAGTATTTCTAGATAAGAGACTGTACCTTATTGGACAATGTAATTGATTGTTGCTGTTGTTAGAAAGCGAAAAGAAGACTGGGTAACAACTACGCAGAGCAGTTATTAGAGAAAAACTCCAGTAGAGAGCAGTTATTTAAGTACAACTCCAGTAGAGATATCTCACGTCAGTGCTTGTGGTAAATGACCAGCGCCCAGTGGAAATGTAGTCCACGAGTGTAGCTGAAAGAGCCCACAGAAATGGGGAGACCGCAGCAGAGATATTGTAGAGCATTCGTTGCAGAGCGTCCATTGCAGACCATTCGTTGGAGAGCATCCGTTGCAGAGCATTCGTTGCAGGGCATTTGTCACCAGAGAATACAGAGTGTATTCAGAGCATTCGTTACAGAGCATCCATTGCAGAGCATCCGTTGCAAGATAACAGCGTGGGAATTGATCATTAGCGAACTATGGAGATAGAGTTGTTGTGGACTATTCGCTATTCTGATAACATAAAATATTGTGGGTCTTATTGTGTGTATTTATTTGCTGGCCGCACAGTCAGACTTGCGGATATAACACTATCTGTATGGCCAGACTATAAAAATAGAATCAACAAATTCTTTTTTGTTTTCCAATGCTAAAGGCATCCTTATCAGAATTTAGCAATTACATTTAAATAAATATTACACAAAACCAGAAATAATCAACAATTCTGCCTCTATCTATCTTTTCTGCAAGCAGATCATTTAAAATCATAGAAATATATTTATATCATGAAATTAATAACTAAAGCAAAATTATATAAAAAATAACAATTATAAGATGTATTTCTCTTACCTGAGAATCCATTTCCATTCTTTTAATTTTATGAAGTGAGAGATTTGAAAAATCCAAAGATGCTAGAAGGAAAAAAATAAATACACTCAAGTATGTATATAATATAGGGAGCAAACCAATAGCTCAAACAAGCTCTTATAATTTAATAAGTGCGGTAAGAGAAAATATTTAAAATCACTATCTAGAACATTCAGACACTAGATCTAAAATATCAACTCAAAATCCAGCACTTATTTAATATGTAACTATTGAGAATAAAATCTTAAATTTTCAGACACAAAAATGTCTTTAAATCCAGCCATCTAACTCAAATAGCTATATGGGACTGAAACAAATTCAGATCTACCATATATTAATAACCTTAGCGTCGCCAAAGCCTTAAAGGTAAAATTATAATAATCAATAAAGCAAATCATATATAACATGACATTGCTTTTAAAAGCTTGTATTTACAAATATGTAATACAGAGAGCATACCAACATAAGAGCAAGTTTGAGCTATTGGTACACTCCCTATATTACATATTTGTAAATACAAATTTTTTAAAAGCAATGTCATGTTATATATGACTTGCTTTATTGATTATTATAATTTTACCTTTAAGGCTTTGGTGATGCTAAGGCTATTAATATATGGTAGATCTGAATGTGGTTCAGTTCCATATAGCTATTTGAGTTAGATAGCTGGATTTAAAGACAATTTTGTGTCTGAAAATTTCAGATTTTCTTCTCAATAGTTACGTATTAAATAAGTGCTGGGTTTGGAGTTCATATTTTAGATCTAGTATCTGAATATTCTAGCTCCTCACTGAGGTGACTATAAGTTCGGAAGCAATTGGTCTGGGGATAAGAATGTTCTAGATAGAGATTTTAATAACTTTCTCTTACCGCACATACTAAATAAGAACTTGCATGAGTTATTTATATGCTCCGTATATTATATATTTGTAAATACAAGCTTTTAAAAGCAATGTAATATTATGTATGACTTGCTTTATTGTTAGTATATATATAATAAATATACAAACTAACTAAAGGAAAAATAAAAATATAATAAAAACACAGAATTACTTCTCAGACTGGTTTTCATCAGAAAACAAAATGGCTATTTACAGAAATTAAGCGCTAAAATATTACAGATACGTATCAGATAACAAAACTAATTCCTATAGACTAAAAATCTTTAAAAACTTTGTATAAAAAAATAAAAGGTTTTGTAAATATATATATATATATTTTTATACAAAGTTTTTAAAGATTTTTAGCTTATAGGAATTAGTTTTGTTATCTGATACTTATCTGTAATATTTTAGCGCTTAATTTCTATAAATAGCCATTTTGCTTTCTGATGAAAACCAGTCTACTGGTTGAAATATTAAAGCAGTTTTATAGAGAAGTAATTCAGTGTTTTTATTATTATATATATATATATAACCCTTAGAAACCAACCCAGTAAACACCTAAACATTCACAATAAAGATAGTAATCAATATTTCTCACTGCTGTCAAGGCAATCTTCTCACATTTTAATAGCAAGCATGAAAATCCACTCTTACTAATGATCCATTGAATATATATGGACACTGAAAGATTGCAACTTGACCACAGAGAATAAAATATTGATACAATGAAGTTTAAATAAACCTGTTTTAAACATGAAATAAACATATCCATGTAATGCAGACTAATAAATAGTCAATTATAACATTACAAATTGCAGTCTTGCGTTGTTAGCCGAGAGGTATCGCAGCCGCCATGCAAGGAAGTAGTTGGTTGCAGACGGTTGTGGGTTCACATCCCGGCCGATGCTATGACACATGGAAAAAAAAAAAACCATTACAAATTGCAATACTTTTAAATTGCTCGTGTATTATTTAAATAATAAGTGAAATAATGCTTAAAGCTAAATGGGATAATTATGTATCCATTAGAAACCAACCAGTAACCACCTAAACGTTCACAATAAAGACAGTAATCAATATTTCTCACTGCTGTCAAGGCAATCATTCTCACCTTTTAATAGCAAGAATGGAAATCCATTCTTACTAATGGTCCATTGAATATATATACCCACCTGGGTCTCGTTTTATATGGTAGATAGGTTCCACAGAAAACCCGCATTAAAAAAAAATCGCACAAAAATAGACTTAATTTACCTTGAAAAATGGGGGATAGAGATTGTAATTTTCAGAATTCGCATAAAAGCAAAGCAACAAAGAAAAATTTCTTTAAAATTCACATTAAAAAAATAAGCAAATAAAGTATGACTAATAAAAAATTTCAAATATTTGAAAAATATTAATACAAGACAAACTTTTTTTATTATTACTACAGTATTTAATTTTACATTTTTCATACATATTTTAATCATTACCACTAGGCTTTCATTTGTAAACTGGTAAGAAATCAGATTCGATGTGATGTGGCTTTTCCTTAAACGAAGTCAAGAATCTCTCAGCAATTATGCACAGAGAAACCTGTTAAGCCACTTTATTTTTATTCGTGATGTGATGTACAACTAGCGCCATTTTCAGTCTTGTGCTGTGTTAATGGTTTTCTGTTTCTATATTAAAAAAATAAGATCGCAATCAAAACATTATCATTAGAAAGATTATTTTCAGTTTATAAAATCTTCGTTTTTTATTTTAAAAATCTAAAAGATTATTTATTTCTGCTATATATAACATACGTTTTAAAAGTTTAAATTTTTTGAATATTTATTGTGATATTTTTAAATGTAAGTATAAATCTATTATTATTATTTACTCATTAGTATAAATAGGTTATTTACACAGAACTCAAGTTCTAAATACAGCTTCAGGCCATATTCACGTTAGCTGCTAATATAATGTTATATTTTTGAGAAAAAAAAGTATTTCAAATGAAAATAAGTTATTAATAATTTAAATTTCTTGATATCTAATAAATATAGTGAAATATGAAAGATATTAAGAAAAAATATGAATCACATAACTTCAAAATCGCATTAAAATAATCCGCATAAAATGAGACCCAGGTGTATATAAATTTATAAATAAATACAAACATCGATTTGTAATATTATTATATATATATATATGTTTATTAATAGCTTTTATTACTCATTCATTAGACTAGAGATTATCCAATAATGAATAATATTTCTACAGTGTAATTTTCAATACACCCATCTCACACAAGGTAGGGATTGGTTTCTACCCACTTTTAATACTTTGTGGAAAGAATGGGTTATTGCTTAGAGTTGACCAGGAGTTAAATGCTAAAAGCTAGACTATGATGAATTCCAGAATCCAGCACATATTCATTATTAAACTGATTAATATTAAAAATCTTTAAGTACGATTAAAGAAAAGTTTTTTTAAATTATACTTTATAAATGTATTAAAATAAAAATTTATAAACTTATTGAATCTCATTCTCTAGATTAATAGCTCCAAATCACTGGTAATGATCCGAATAATATTAAGGGAAAGTCCTGTGACTACTACTCAGAAAAAACAAATTAAATTTTAAATAACATCATCAATGACAACAACAAGATCGTTAAAAAAAAACCTCAACTGGAATAGTGGAATGCAAAATTAAGTAAAAATTTCAGATAATTCTAGATAAAAAGATGTGGGGAAAAAATTGAGAAATGTCTGCCATAATATAAAACCTAAAAATAAATCTTTGAGTATTGCTCATCTTGATGTGATAATATAGATTAACTTAAAAGGTAGGATGCAGACATCCAGATCATTTATGATATATATAACCATTAAAAAAGATAGAAATGAACAGATAGAGTTGGATCAATCTATTTTCTGGTAGACAACATGGTCTGAGATTTGAATTTTTCATAATAATTACACAAGTCAAGATCATAAAAGTTTCAAAAAGCTTAGAATATACATGGATCTAAGTCTTCACAATAAATAAAGAGATGAGGTGCACATAATGTCAAATGCAACAAGATGATTTAAATCAGTGATCTTCAACCTTTTCACACCTGTGGACCGGCAGAAATAAGGATAAAATTTTGTGGACCGGCAGAGATCTACAGATAAATTTTCTTAAAAATGTAAACTGCTTAGCCTTAGATTAGCATAATTGTTATAACTAACCAAAACAACACACTAGTTACTGTGCATTGTAATGGTATTGCTTACCTTCACATGATACTCTTTTTCTCGAGTTGCACAGTCATATTGCAACAGAAAACAGTACAGTAACAATCATTCTCATTATTGTGCCTGCATTGCTATGTTTATTATTTCATTGTTAAAACATGCAAGAATAAAAAGTTATTCACCTGAATGTTGGGAAATATCACAGCTAGTGTAATTACATGATAATGATAAATGTAATATCTGTATTTAATGTTAAATATACAAGATGAAGTTATAATAATGCGAAAGCTAAAACCTTCAAACAGATACGCTTTAAACATGCTTACGTGACAGCCAATCAGATGGAATAATGACATCACATGGGACTCTCAATTCTCAAACCCAAGTCAGAACTATCAGAAAAAGATGGGACCCATCTTCATCTATGCCTCAATTTTTATTTAAATAAGCCAGACTCAAGCATTTTGAAGTAAGAGTGTGAAGCTTAAATACCTTCACATTTAATCCACTAAATATTATATATAAATAAACAACATGAAATCTTTCGATTTACAACAAAGCAATATTTTAAATCTAATGAAATGATATTACTAAACGTAAATATATCAAATTTATTAAGCGCAATTAAATAATATTAAATAATATTGTAATATTGTTTGAAGGTTTTAGCTTTCACGTTATTACAATATTATTTAATTGCGCTTAATAAATTTGATATATTTACGTTTATTAATATCATTTCATTAGATTTAAAATATTGCTTCATTGTAAATTGAAAGATTTCGTGTTGTTTATATATAATATTTAGTGGATTAAATGTGAAGGTATTTAAGCTTCACACTCTTACTTCAAAATGCTTGAGTCTGGCTTATTTAAATAAAAATTGAGGCATAAATGAAGATGGGTCCCATCTTTGTCTGATAGTTCTGACTTATGTTTGAGAATTGAGTCCCATGTGATGTCATTATTCCATCTGATTGGCTGTCACGTAAGCATGTTTAAAGCGTATCTGTTTGAAGGTTTTAGCTTTCACGTTATTACAATATTATTTAATTGCGCTTAATAAATTTGATATATTTAAGATGAAGTTATATATATATATGGAGTTTGGTATAATAAAAAACTTTTTTTTTTAATTTGAATTTTTTTAAAAAAATAATAAAAAATTTAATTCTACCCTCCCCCCCATAAACATCTGTGATAACTAGAAAAACAAATTAATTTATGTATGATTGATTAGATTTTGTTTTCGTTCTGTTTCTTTTTTTTAAATTGGGTAAAAATGAGATGAAAAAATAAATAAAAATTGTTTATATTAATTAAAAGTTTAAAATCTTTTTATTTTGTTATTACAAACTTTCCTGCCAGTCTAGCGTGGACCAGCAGAAAGCTTCTGCGGACCAGTACCTATCCGAAGACCAAAAGTTGAAGACCACTGATCTAAATACTTTACTAAAATATGACTTGTTTTATCAGTTAATGAATTGAAGAGATGCATACAGAAACTATAACAGATTAATAACCTATTAAATATTAAAATTAAAGGTTTTCACCTTTTATTACATAGCACAAAACAACATGGATTTTTTTATATTTTGTAATGAAGTTTACAAAATAATAAAAAATTTCCTTAACTGAATTCTCTTGATTTTGTGGATCACAAGATTTTTTAAAAAATCCGAAGAAATTTTTTGACATTGGTATGGCATTCTCCTTCCACCTGCAGAGAATCAGAAGATAGGTTTTAAGGAGTATACTGTTGAGCCAATTTTATTTTTTTTACTTGTTTAAGGAGTCCATCAATATTTGCATATGAGACATACTACTGAAAATGAAAAATATGAAATCAAAAATTGATATATTTTGAACTGAGTCACTTAAAGAAGATAGATGAAGGCTTTGATTAGAGAATCTACATATAGTGCAAAAATGAGAGGGGGAGAGAGAGAGAGGGAAGGCACAAAAAGAGAGAGGGAGAGAGAATGACTGAGTGAAAGGATGGGAGGGAATGTGGAGGGGGAAGAAAATAATCTTGGAGATTATCTCTGTTTGGAATGAGATAAACTGAAGAAAAATTAATTAATAAAATCATTTTAGTTAGATAATTCTTAACTGCCGAAAACAACAAATGTATGTATGCTAGCAAAATATTGCTGCACCTTAACAAGACAGACAATAATTTGATATCAACTTAGGTTAATAAAGAGGATTCCTAAATAAGTGGGAGGGGGGGGTATAATATGCTACCTAATTTTAATCCAAGGCTATTCACTCTTAAATAATCCAAGGGCCATAGTTAAAAAAAAAAATATTTATATAAAAGCGCCACATCCAAAATAATCAATACAGTCAGTACACCTATTGAATTATTTAAGAATCCTACAATTAATTAGATTCAGTAGGTATTTCAAAAATATAAAAAAGAAAAGTTATGGTATTCATGAAAGATTTTATTAAAACAGAATACAATAATTGTTTATAATCAACATCAAGATTATGGATTAGTGATAGAATTAAAGCATTTCCTTAATAAGCATTTGATTCAAATTATTATTTTTTTCACTTGAAAAGATCAACACCTCTTGGCAGACCACACAAATTACTACCATAGATCGTATGTAGCCTGTGGTGTTTTGGATAATTCTGATTTAAGCTAAAATTTAAGTAATAATAGGTCATTAAATATTTTTAAAACTAACCTTGCAAAAAAAAAAAATCTATGTTCTATATCTTCAAATCTAATTAGTCAGATTTTATTTACCTTAAGAGAATGATTTTTTTTAAAAAAAAACCACACAGTTATGTTGGTACTAAAATGAGATCAACATCTCTCATCCAAATAAAAGTGATTAAAATAATTATGACATAGTGATTAGTAAAAATTTAATCCAATATTAAATTAAAATAGACCAAATCTACTTATTTTGCTCTTATAGTATTTATTTTTTCTGAATATGTTATTTATATATTAAGAATTAATTTTCTTACGAATCTTATCACATTTTGTTTACATCAGTTAAATTTTACATTGAAGCTTTGAAATAGGGTTGTCTTACTCCAAGCAGTATTTCATTTATCATTATTATTGTGTTGAAGAGCTTGGTCATGTTTTTTTATTGTTTTTAATCCAGAATAACAGGCCAGGAAAAGTTAAAAAGTGTGTAATAATGAGGAGGTTGACAAATCATTCAAATATATGACAAATATTATAGCTACATTTTCTCTTTTTAATCTTTAGTTACGTGGAGAAAATGCATATTACTGACTTAGAATATAATCTCTACATATTAGTGATCAGGTAAAAGTTGCAGCAAATAAGTTTAAAAAAGTATTTCATAAGTATGCAAAAAAAAAAAAACCCCAACCAAAAATAAAATACATTTTTGAGTTAGCAAAAGTGAGACAAAATTATGAGGTTACTACAATGTTAGAAAAAGTTTGAGTTGAATAATCTTGGAATTGAAGTTTTATTTGATGCCACAAAAATTAGTCTGCAGTAATAATAATCATATCTGATATTACTATTCCCCCAAACTTCAAACAGAAATGTAGTTTTATCCATAGCTTTGAGAAGTGAAGTATATCATTATAATGCAATTGCAGAGTGATCGGTATATCTTCTTGCCATATCCACATTGCTCAATTGGGCTAATGAACTTTGGAGATTTTTGTCATGTCATCAGAAGGTTTATTTTATGAGCCATCAAATAGCCAACTCAATAAACTACTCAAATGGATATTTAGCTGTTATTATTATCTACAGAGTAAAAATCTTAGGTTAATCTAGGACAGTCAGTTGTGAATCAATGCATACTGATGTATTTGTAATATGATATAGCCTTCATTGCAGGTGGAAAGGATGCTCTATATATAAACTCTATGGATATTAGAAACAATTTACTTTTACTCATCTTTACCATTAAAACAGAGTAATAGAAAAACAAATCTATAATTCAATTAAATTGTATATGCATTATCTGGTTATTTTAAATAAGTATATCACTATTTACAAAAACATTTACATAACTTCAATGAATTTTTATATGAATGTAACTTATCATATAATCTTAACAACAGAAACCAAATGAAATCTGAAAATAATAGATATAAATAATTTTATTATTTGTATACAACAACTATTTCATGTTTTAAGTCAAGTGAAAATTAATTTTTGAGCCCTTTCCAAATGATGAATAATGGAGAATATGGTATGATATAACTACTAAAATTAATATTTCAAATTTCATATTTCAATAACAAAAGCCTCCTTTATTAAAAAAAAATGCTGTAAGGATAAAAAAAAAGTAATAATAATATTTTAAATATAACTTATTTAAAAAATAGGCGAACTATTTTTCTATTACTTTATAACTACTCTTCTCATGATGTACTGGGCCTATATGAAAAAGTATTTCAAATAAATAAATTTTAAAAAAACATACCCATAAGTGTAAAATAGTAATAATGTAATACCTAAATAATATAGTGCTGTGTTTTCGAGTAGTTAATGATCTCAGCCGAAAACCCAATTGATTAACTTAGAGTCGGAAACAGTTTTACTTTCTTAAAGCTAATTTATTTGCTACACATTGTGTGTTATTATACAAAAAAAAAAATGTCTATGCTTAAGACCATAATATGTGCATAAGGAAAAACAGCAACAAATTCAGACATATACATATAATTAAAGTCTCTCAAAAAAAAGTTTGGTTACTCACGGCAAATGAAAAATAAGACATCCGTTCTCCCACAACTATTTTACTACCAGAATATCTTAATGTTTTCTTTCTCACAATTCACTTTTACGTCCCATTCATTTCCTCCTTCTGTACAGCTTAATTTCACTATTTACCCCGAACAGTTCAGGTTGGTTAAACGTAAATTTATCCGTAGGTAGTAAATGGTTCCGTGACAATTTGTCATAACCTTTGTTTCCACGTGTGGCTATATGTTGCGCCATCTTGGTCATGTCCCTTCTCGTTTTCTTTTTTCCCGTTCTCGTAAAACCGGACGTTTCTAGAGTCAACGTCTTCATATTCTACCCCACCCCTCACTCTAGAACATAGTCCTTCGACCTTTCTGGCAGCCTACGCTCACGGTGAACTCTTGGCACAGGTGTCCCTTCATCTTGTTGGGTTGGCCCGCTATCAGTGTCATGTATCGGGTCCATAACTTCCAGTAACCTATCTATCTGGTCTGGTTTGTTTTGGCAAAACTCTTCCTGTGTTATTTGTGGCAACACTTCCTTATCTTCTTTAGGTAAGATGTCCCATTGACTGGCATTTCCAATGGTTTCTGGGATATCCGTTCGAGCACACGGAGATCTCCTTAAGTGGTCTATGTGTTTATGGACAGATGGATCATTCTCTAGTCTTATTTGGTAAATTGTCCTTGATTTCGCACTTATGATGGTTCCGGGTAGCCATCTCTTCCTTAGTATATCACGCACCCAGACTGTATCATTTCTCTTGAACCCTTTCAAGCGTTTATGGGAATCACCTTCCGGTTCTCTCTTAGTTCTTTCCTTTCAGGGTAGAACGGTTGACATGTGTGTGCGACATGTTCTGTCGAATAACAGTTCGGCCGGTGATTTACCATCTTTAGACCTTGGCAAAAAATGTTGGAAGAACATGATTTCCATCAATGCCTCCTCCATACTGGTCTTGCTTGTTTTCTTCAGGTCCTTTTTTAAACACTGGACTGCCTTCTCTGCCAAACCATTTGATGCTGGGTGGCATGTCGGTGCAAAAATGTGACGTATCCCTCTTTCTGTCAGGTAGTCTCCAAACTTGGTGGGGGTAAAGCTTGTTCCATCATCCGATACCAATATCTCGGTGTATCCATGCATGGTAAACATCTCTTGGAGAGCCCTTTCGGTACATGCCGAGTTTGCCGACCTTAGCAAACAGTAATCCACCCAATGGCTGTATGCGTCCACCACCACCAAAACCATTTGTCCCTCTACAGGCCCAGCATAATCAATGTGGATTCGTTCCCAGGGTTTGTTTGGTTCAATCCAAGAGCGTAGTGTTTTTCTTGGCAGGTTTGCCTCGGCTTGGCAACTGTAGCACTGTCCCACCATCTCTTCGATCTCTTGGTCAATTCCTGGCCACCACACATATGAACAAGACAAAGCTTTCATTCTCACTAGTCCCGAGTGTCCGGCATGGAGTAGTCTTAAGACCTGGGCACGACCTTCCATCGGTATGAATACACGATCTGTTCTGGTGATACAATCATTACAGGTTGAGAGGATTTGATGGGCATTCCAGATAGCTATATAAAGATTATCAGGATGGTGGCTTGGCCATCCTTCGTTGGCCAAGTCCTCATTTGGCAACATCCCGGATCACTAGCTGTCCACTCCACTATTTTTGCACTATTTACAGTATCGTTCAACTCCACCACTTCCAATAAATTCACTTCCATGAACTCACGTGGTCTATCCGCCTTCAGTGGTAGACACGATAGGGCATCAGCATGAGGTATGTCCCTTCCCGTCTTGTGTACTAGTGTATAATCGTATGCTGCCAGTATATTAATCCATCTTAGCATTCTCTGGCTGCTATATTCAGGTGTTTTTTTGGTCTTACTTAATATGCCTAATAATGGGCAATGATCGGAGCATAAAGTGAAATTTCATCCATAGATGTACTGATGAAATTTCTTTACTGCGAAAATGATAGCGAGGGATTCTTTGTCCAGCTGGCTATAGTTAGTTTCCATGGGTGACAGGGTACGGGAGGCATAGGCTATCGGACGTTCTTGTCCATTTATCAAGTGTGATATGACGGCTCCAATCCCATATTCCGAAGCATCTGCGGTTACTATAACTTCTTGATTACCTTGGTAATGCATCAACAGACTTTCAGATGACAACAAATCCTTGGTTGCCTGAAAAACCGCTTGGTGCTCGCCCTTCCACTTCCAGCATTGACCCTTGCGTAATAAGGCATAAAGGGGTTTTAGCTGATGTGCCTTTCCCTTCAAAAAGGTTTCGTAGAAGTTAGCATTCCCAGAAATGCTTGTAAGTCTTTTACATTTCTTGGTACTGGAGCATTTTTTATCGTTGCGACCTTCTCGGGATTTGGACGTTTTCCATTTTGATCAATAATATGTCCCAGGAACTTTATTTCTCTTGTGGACCAAATGTTCTTAGTGGTATTTATCCTGCCTCCCACTTTTTCCAATCGGTCGCATATGGTAAGCACGCGTTCCTTCAGTTCGGTTTCTGATTTAGCATAAATCAGTAGGTAATCCAGGTAGAGGATCACCCCCTCCATATTCTGCGTCATTTGATCTATTTTAGCTTGGAATATATTGGGGGCTGCCGTGATTACATATGGTAGCTTATTGCACTGGAAAAGACCGACTTGAGTACAGAGAGTTAGTATTTTTGCAGACCTATCTGTGACTGGGATTTGATGAAAAGCTGACCTCAAACCTATCTTAGCGAAAACTGCAGCTTCCTGGAGTGATGTCACTATTTCTGTGACATTCGGGACTGGATACACACTTTTTTTTAGGTATTGGTTTACAGTAAAGCTGTAGTCCCCACAGATCCGTAAACTCCGGTCTGGCTTTGTGACTATCACAATTGGAGTGGCCCAATCTGAACTTTCCACTGGTGACAACCCCACTTCCTTTACCAGGGCTGACAGACTTTCTTCGACCTTTGCTCTTAGTGCGAATGGAACCTTCCTGGGTTTGCTTGCTACCGGTTGAGCCTCATCGGTAAGTTCTAAGTCTACTGGGTCTATCTTCAGTATTCCTATTTTTTCCTCAAATATCCTTGGGAATTTCTGCCGCACTACATTTTCTAATTTTACAGTTTTAATCATTTGTATGGATATGCCCAGTGGGCGGAACCAGTTTCGGCCCAGTAAGGGTTTTATGTTCTTTTTGACTACGTACAAAGGCAAAATTTTGCTTTTGTTATTTAATTTCACTGGGACCGAAATTTTTCCACAAATTTGGACGTTGTTTCCATTTACATCAGTGGCAATAACATTAGTCTTATCCAAAGTTAGTTTCGACTTGGATATGGTGTTAATTTTTTCCCAGTCTTTTATTGACAGGATGGATAGCCCTGCCCCACTGTCTATCTCCATCGTCACTTTTACATTTATTATTCTGACATCCAGGACTATTTGTTCACTCAGGTTTGTCTCACATTTCTTTATTTCTGCCCTCCTTGTCACTTCCATTCTCTTATCACTTCGGTATTGGTTTCTATCCCTGTTTCTGCAAACGATCGCCATATGGCCCTTAATGCCACAAGTCCGGCATTTCAAAGTTCTGTTCTTACATGTCCTTTTCACGTGTCCTTTCATACCACAACAATAACAGATAAAAGACTCTTGACATCAGTGGTTGTGTTTCCAATGGTTCTAGTTTACGCACATCTGTCGTGTAATTTTTTTCTTGGATTCCTCTCGAAATTCCTTTGCATTAATCATCAGTGTCTCGTGAGCCACACATTTTGCAATCGCTGCGTTATAATCAATTTCTATTTCACTGAGTAGTAGTTTCCTCAGATTGTGGTCCGTCATGCCGTATAGGAACTGGTCTAGTAGCATGTCATCTATGTCCGGGAATGCACAGTCTCGTGCTAATGTCCGCAAAGCGAGGTTATATTCCGAATAACTTTCATGTGTGTTTTGTTTTCTCATTCAGAATCTCAAATGAGCGACTCTTTTTGTAATTGCTGGTTGAAAATAATTAGTGAGTTTTTCAATCAATAGCTTATACAGTATTTGCTCCGGAGTTTTGTTCTCGGCCAACTGTTTAGCAATCTGAACTACGTCTATTCTGGCGAAATACAGCAATGTCGAGATTTTCATTTCGTCATCCTTGACTTTATTTAATCTCATATATCTTTCTATTTATTCGACGTAGAGGGTCCATCCCGCCGGGTTTCCAATTTCAAAATCTCTTAATACGTATGAGGATACTGCCATTTTTATATCTATTCTGATCTATTAATTTTTTCCAAATCACGCACAAAAAAAAACAACCTCCGATCTAACATCCTGTCGACTGTGCCATCTGCTGTGTTTTTGTGTAATTAATGATCTCAGCCGAAAACCCAATTGATTAACTTAGAGTCGGAGACAGTTTTACTTTCTTAAAGCTAATTTATTTGTTACACGTTGTGTGTTATTATACAAAAAAAAATGTCTATGCTTAAGACAATAATATGTGCATAAGGAAAAACAGCAACAAATTCAGACATATACATATAATTAAAGTCTCTCAAAAAAAAAGTTCAATTACTCACGGCAAATGAAAAATAAGACATCCGTTCTCCCACAACTATTTTACTACCAGAATATCTTGATGTTTTCTTTCTCACGAGTCACTTTTACGTCTCATTTATTTCCTCCTACTGAACAGCTTAATTTCAATATTTACTCCGAACAGTTCAGGTTGGTTAAACGTAAATTTATCCGTAGGTAATAAATGGTTCCGTGACAATTTGTCATAACCTTTGGTTCCATATGTGGCTATACGTTACGCCATCTTGGTCATGTCCCTTCTCATTTCTTTTTTCCCGTTCTCGTAAAACTGGACATTTCTAGAGTCAACGTCTCCATATTCTACATATAGCAAATGTTTTTAAAATAATGTTTCAGCCTGCACTTTTACAAAAATTAAAAATGCATTTTATTGTAATGTTTCTCCTTACAGTTTCAACCAACTAGCAGTCTTTTTTAAAATTTCATACAGCATTGTATTTAATAGAATATTATAAATGTTTTTAAATATTTTAGTGTGATGATCGCACATACTGCATCATACATATAGATATTTAAACATTTAAATAATATTAAATAGTGTCTTTTAAAATACTAGCAAAAGAATTTAAAACCTATGAAGAAAGGAATGTTTTAATTAATAAGAGAGAGGGAAATAGAATCAAAAAGATTCTTATCTTTTACCCTCCAAAGTCAAGATTTTGAGAAATAAAAAATAGTTAAAGTTAGAAATATTGAAATTGTATATTAATAAAATTAATAGTGATAAAGAAATAGAAATGAAATACAAACTAAAATATGATTTAGAAGAAAAGGTAAAGTTGAAGGGTTTAAATCAGAATAAAATAGAAATTTAAAACATGACCGAAAGATAAGGATCTGGGTCATAAAAGTACACATTTGTCAATAAAATGAAATGCGTGTATGGAGTATGTATGAAGTATGATAAAGACAGCAACAATTAATGCTTGTCAAAATAAAAAACATTTTATTAAAATATCTGTTTAATTAAAAGAAAAAAAAAGAAATAAGAAATAAATGTACATAGTGCTACGAGATTATGTAAAAGCAAATCTATATAAATGGCCGAATGCGCATTCAGAAAAGGAAAGGTGTGAATAAAAGCTAAAAACAAAGGATCGAAAGAATAAAGGACTGTGGAATTTTTTTAATTAAAAAATGATTATTAGAGTTGGAGACTTCTTGTCGAGATGTTGATGGAAGGACTGCTCTGATAATAAGCAGCCATAGTTGAGAGAAATGCAAACTTAAGAATCTTTTAAAGTTTAAGAAACAAGAGAGAACCCAGAAACGTAGTGGAAGGACTCCAACATAATAACGGAGAATTAAATGAACAAGATATGATTTCTAACATCAGTGATGCATCAAGAAATGGCTGGCTAAGGGCCGTCATGATCGCTGGCCAATTCAGGCTCCCCGTTCTCTAAAGATTCACATCTACATGTAACAACTGCTGACATAGTGCCTGCCGGAGGGTTCATTTTGCCTTGTCCTTGATCTCCTAAATAGGAAGGAGTTCCCACAACCAAAATATAACCTAAGAGCGACCGTTCCCTGATAAAGAAGTGGAGAAATTCCACATGGCGGTCATCAAGACTTCAAGTTACTTCAGAGACTCAATAAACCTAGGTAAAATATGTATACTACATTTTATATTTACATGTGCACATACCTTTAATTTAGACAATGGACAAATTCTTACTTTGAATGATACAGACATTCTTTAACTTTTTTATATATACACAGAGTGACGAGTATAAATGTACAATCATTTATAGGATCTTTTTACTTTGTTTTTACTCGTAGCATTATTGCATATAATCTGTTTTTATTGTGTGTAAATGATTTAAAATATTTCTTTTATTGTTCAATTTATTGTATTAAATATTTTTTATTGATTTAAATCGGTTTCGTCTCATTCTTCACCACTCCAAAAAGTGATATAGTCGTAGGGTTTGGGAAATAACACGTGAAGCTAGTGGGGCCGTATTTTGATCCCATTAAAATTTATAAATATCCAAGCGCTATAACTCAGTAAATTTTATAGCAGTCGAGAGACAGTTGATCGGGAAAAATAACCTGGGGCTATACCCGTATAGTTACAGCTTCGGTCAAGTATGGATATAAAGACTCGTTTATGGCCGTATGTTCTCTCTGCTTGCGGTAGCGGAAGGTGGACGATCTTGAATTTTAAAAATTTACCATTATACATAAATAAAAGGAAAAATAAGCTTTCAATCGTCGTGTTACTGTTACATTTGATAAAAAGTTATTAATGTAAAAAATTATATTTGTATATAGAAAAATTATTAATGTAAAATTTATACATAAAAATCTATATAAATATTATTCACAATCTCAAATATGCTCATCAAATTCAAAATATTAAAACTATAGGTCCAGACACATATACATTACCCACCAATGGATGAATGCTGGTTCTGCATGAAATATGTATACTGGGGATTTATGTATCTTTTTCCATATGTGCAGTCATGGTCAAGTGAATTGGGTTATTTGAGATGGAGTGGAGGACAAATAGACTGAAAAATCCTGAGTTTAAATCCCTCTACTTATATATATAAGATATATATTATAAGAAATATTCATTAAAAGAGTTACATACTATATTAGATATATATATATATATATATATTAACATAAGCACTCATAATCTATATTTCTGAACTTAAAGTAAATATTAGAAAATCATATACATATTTTTTATAATAAAATCTTAACAAATATCTATGTTATTGAAAAGTACTTTTACTTCATTTACTAAAAACTATTTCTGTAGTAGTAGCTCAATTGAAAATTTATCATCGATATATATAATTTAATGTTAAAAGTACTAAAACAGAGTTTAATATAAAATTTAATAAGATTTATTGTACCAAGTATACTTTTAATGCTTTTGCATCATATACTAACCATGAATATGATGCAAAAGCACTGAAAGTATATTTGAACAATAATCTTACTAAATTTCATATTTAAACTCTGTTTTAGTATTTTTACATTAATAGTTAGAATGAGAGAGTATAACATATAATTGAATTACATATAATTTAATACAGCAGCTCAATATCATATATATAGAATTTCCAGAAAATGACCTACCATCTGTTTGACTTTTAAAATTCTTGATGGAATTCTCATGATTCACTTTAAACCTTTCTATAAAGGTATATTATAGAGCAGTATTTTTACATAGTGTATGGACCCAATGAGTTATCTGACATTAAATCTTTGTTCTTACATAAAACTGTAGCTTACACGCTTTATTTTATAAATTGTTTCACATTCGTAATTGTTTCACATTCCTTTCTAATAAATGTCCCCATTCTTTTTAAATAAATCCCTATTTCAGATAAACACATTTACAAAATTAACACCATTACTATTAGCCATATTTAAATTTATTTCACAATTAAATTCTCACAGTAACTTCCTGCCATTCATTTTCTCATCTTAAACTAGATTTTTCAGTATTTGTTTATACAATGCTTTTTGTCCTCATCAATACTATAATATTATCTTTACTTATTTTACTAATACTCTACTACAATAACCAAAACAGCATCTAACAATTACACCCTATTTCTCTCAATTCTTTTTCTCTGAGGTATTCCCACATCCACTAATCCTTAAAGTTTCCAATATCAATAAAAGACCTGATAATGTATACACTCTCTTGCCACCTACTAATGGTATCTCTACCCCTCTTTTCCTAGTTTTTCTATTGCCCTCTCCATTTCTCTCAAATATAACAAAATAAAATAGATGACATAGGACATCCTTGGCTTAGTCCCACCCCATTTTTAACTCTAACCGATTCTATATTTCTTTATTGATACGAATAGTAATTGTTTTCATACAATCTCTTAATAAGATCCACTAAAACTCCATTCATTCCCAAATTTATTAAAAGATGTGATGTGATGTCGCTTCTCCTTAAACGAAGTTAAGAATATCTCAGCAATTATGCCCAGATAAACCTGTTGCCACTTCATTTTCCATTCCCCACTCTAAATTTTCCCATATTCTGCTCTATCCCATTCCCACAACATAATCTTTGTCAACTCTATGGCCTTTATATCTAAATCCCCCTTATCTTTTCCCAAACCCAGCATAAAAACCAATAATTCACTTTCTGTATAATCACTTTTTTCATATTTATTTTTCCACAACTTCATTATATGTACCCTTTCTGTTTTCAAACATTTACATTCAATGAACAAATGCCTAATATTTTCTATTCCTTCCTTACATAATTTACAAAATAAATCACCAATATTTTTCCATTTACATGTATATTCTCTTGTTGCTAAAGATCCCATTTGAGTCTTAAACAATAAACTACTTTCCTTACTATTATCATATATTAACTCGCAACTAATATTCTGTTTATTTCTATATATATATATTTAAACTCTTTTTACTCTCCATACTATTTCTCCATCTCTCTAACTCCCTATTCTTTATTAATAAATCTATTCTTTTATCCCATTCCTTACTACTACAATACTCAACAATCCTCTTAACACATTCATCCCATCTTTTGTACAAATATACTGATATAAATTCTTTATCCAAATCTTTTGCATACCACATTACCTTTCTCACCCATCTTGTTACTTGCCCTTTACTCATAACCCAATTAAATACAATTTTGGCTATTCTTTTATTATCCATAAACTGCAATCTACCAAACATTTTCATTTTACTTTTTGCATCACTCATATGAAAACTTGATTATCCCATTTCTCCTTGAATTGCCTCCTTTGCTGTCCATACATCTGCATTCAATGCATGTCTTCCTACTTCCCTTTGAACTTTTTCAAAATAATCTAAAACACCTTTACTAACACATAATGCATTATTACCATATGTTAACCCTGCTACTGCAACTCCCATATAATTCTAGCTACATCATATTTATTATATGAAAACATTGTTCATTTCTTTATCAATCCCTTTTTTTTTTTTGCTTCATTTATCAATTTTTTCTCCCATTCATCCAAATAATTTTTCTGATTACTTAAAATAATTCCCAAATAATTATATCTATTCACCACACTTAACTTAATATCTACCAATGAAAATTCTACATATTCTCTTTCTCCAGTATTAACCATCATTATATTTGATTTTTTCTTCACTAAATTTAATCCCCATTTTTTTACTTAAATATTTCTTTGTGATGTGGTGTGATGTATTATGGCTTCTCCTTAAATGAAGTCAAGAATATCTCAGCAATTATGCCCAGATAAACCTGTTAGCCACTTTATTTTACATTCCCCACTCTAAATTTACCCCTAATCTGCTCTATCCCATTTCCACAACATAATCTTTGTCAACTCTATAACCTTTATATCTAAATCCCCCTTATCTTTTCCCAAACCCAGCATAAAAACCAATAATTCACTTTCTGTATAATCACTCTTTTCATATTTATTTTTCCACAACTTCATTATATGTACCCTTTCTGTTTTCAAACATTTACATTCAATTAACAAATGCCTAATATTTTCTATTTCTTCCTTACATAATTTACAAAATAAATCACCCATATTTTTCCATTTACATATATATTCTTTTGTAGCTAAAGATCCCGTTCAAGCCTTAAACAATAAACTACTTTCCTTACTATTATCATATATTAACTCACACCTAATATTCTGTTTATTTCTATATATACTTAAACTCTTTTTACTCTCCATACTATTTCTCCATCTCTCTAACTCCCTAGTCTTTATTAATAAATTTATTCTTTTATTCCATTACTTACTACTATAACACTCAATAATCCTCTTAACATAATCATCCCATCTTTTGTACAAATATAGTGATACAAATTCTTTATCCAAATCTTTTGCATACCACATTACCTTTCTCACCCATCTTGTTACCTGCCCTTTACTCATAACCCAATTAAATACTATTTTAGCTATTCTTTTATTATCCATAAACTGCAATCTACCAAACATTTTCATTTAACTTTTTGCATCTCTCATATGAAAACTTGGCCATCCCATTTCTCCTTGAATTGCCTCCCTTGCTGTCCATACTTCTGCATCCAATGCATATCTTCCTACTTCCCTTTGAGCTTTTTCTAAGTAATTTAATATCTTTTTACTAACATATAATGCATCATTACCATATGTTAACCCTGCTACTGCAACTCCTTTCCATATAATTCTAGCTACATCATATTTATTATATGAAAATACTGTTAATTTTTTTATCAATCCCTTTCTTTTCTTTGCTTCGTTTATCAATTTTTTCTCCCATTCATCCAAATAATTTTTCTGATTACTTAAAATAATTCCCAAATAACTATATCTATTCACCACACTTAACTTAATATCTCCCAATAAAAATTCTACATCTTCTCTTTCCCCAGTATTAACCATCATTATATTTGATTTTTCTTCACTAAATTTAATCCCCATCTCTTTACCCACCCTTGCACATGTCCTCAACATAACTTCCATATCTTCTCTTTTTTCTGCACACAAAAATATATCATCTGCAAAAAAAAGACCTGACAAAATATATACTCCCTTACTACCTATTAACTGTATCTCTATCCCTCTTCCTAATCTTTCTATTGCTCTTTCCATTTCACTCAAATACAACACAAACAAAATAGGTGACATAGGGCATCCTTGCCTTAGTCCCAAACCATTTTTAACTTTAATTGATTCTATATTCTCTAATTGATATATATAATAATTATTTTCATATAATTTCTTAATAATATCTTTATTTAAATATTTGCAAGTACTGCCCTCTTCTGGAAGTTTGGATAAGCATTAAATAAATAAATACAGTGGCTTATGAAGGAAATAGGGGGTGGGGGTGGAGGTGTTATACAACATTTGAGAAGAAAATTGTTTATTCAAATGAGAATTTCTTTTTTAAAAAAAAAAACTAATACATATGATCCCTTTAAAAGTAATATTTTCACATTATAATCTACACATTTTGTGTCTTTACTATAATTATTTCAATTAATATATAAACGAGTTTTTGTTTTTTATTTCTAATTTAAACAACAACTTTCATCTAATTCTTAAATAAAAAGTAAAATAATATAAACAATTTAGAGTGCAACGAGCTATCAATTTTCAAATTATTAATAAACAAGCACAAAATTATCTTAATATGAATTACATACGCCACTGTTTAAACGTGGAATCGGAGCTTTGGCTAAGCTAGCATAAGGAGGGGGGGGGGATTCATCCATGAAGAATAGATACATAACACATTTAATCATATTTATTACAGATATTTAACTAGATAAGAATTATATATGCTATTAATTAATAGTGAACAGTAGGAATAATTAAATAGTAAACTATCCAATTCCAGATATATTGAGAATCTGGTAGTACTAATATCTAAACCAAAATTAAATAATTTGATAAGAAATAAATCTCTCTAACCACAAACATTTTGAAGTAAAATAAGAAGGTCAAAAAGTACTTATAAATAATAAAAGGTAGTGTCAAATCAATGCAATCAAAAGGTAGTGTCAAATCAATGCAATCATATTCTATGAAGTAGTATTTAAAAATATTTAAATTCTATCTCTATTTCCATTCTTCTACATATTTCATTATCGAGCCATTATGGATTGATACAATATATATGTAATAAAACATAGAAGTTCATTTTCTAAAATCTACTATACTAACTAAATAATATAAATTAAATAATACATTATGTATATGGTATTGAGGATAATGGCTATGCCATGAATGGTTATAGCATAATATTTACTTATATAATTAATGTTGATATAGTGAATTATTGCTGACCATGTATTTAATAGGTATTTATTTATCACAAAATTATGCTTTTTAATTATTAAACCTTGTTTTTCTAAATTAAAATAGTAGTTCTCAAAATCCTAAATTATGAAAAACATTATGGACATGGGCATCTGTATATGGCCCATTTTTTTATTTTCTTTATTTGTGTTTGTTTCTATCTACTTCAAGCAAGAATATGACTAGTTGAAAAAAAAGGTTTTCATCACACTCTTCAAATTAATAATGGCAAGATAAATATTTATCCACACTGTATCTATTACATATACACACACATCTGATTTCACATTTTACAGAACCCGTTTTTACAGATTTGAAAATAACAACCAAACATATAGTATTGAATATAAAAATAAATGATATTCAATGTCACAGATAATATTTAGCAATTCAAAAAAGTAAAAATTTTGCAGTAAATAGCTTTTAAAACAGTCCATAGTGGCCCAATACATCTAAAATGTGTCTTTATCTGAAAGTTTATGAAAATGGTATTTAGTATTAATTATATTGAATTATTTCCAATGACTAATATTAATTGTTAAATGTATTTAGAAACATTAAATTTTCAAATATACCTAGGTCTCGTTTTATGCAAATTTTTTTAATGCGATTTTGAAGTTATGCGATTCATGTTTCTTCTTAATATTGTAGAGTTTTGTAAAATGGCAGACATGTTTGTGCACTTCAGAAAAAACTAGAATTTATTCGTAAGGCTGTTTTTAGATCGCATTCTGATAGCTGAGGAATTTAATTAGTGCATTGACATAATGGCGATCGACAATTCCTAAAAATATTTGCTAATTACAAATGTTTCTAGATAAAAGACATTACCTTATTGGTCAGTGCATTGATTGATCATTGCAGTTGTCAGAGAGCGATAAGAAGACTGGGTTACATCGAGCAGTGTAATATAGAGAGCAGTCAAGCAGTACTGAGTAAGCAGTATTTAAATAGAGATATCTCGCATCAGTGCTGGTGGTTAATGATCAACGCCCAGTGGAAATGTAGTTCACAGGTGTAGCTGAAAGAGACCGCAGCGGAGAGATTGCAGATCAATTCGTTGGAGAGCATTGCAGACCAATTCTTTGGAGAGCTTCGTTGCAGACCGATTCATTGGAGAGCACTCGTTGGAAAAGAACAGCGTAGGAATTGTATAACATTTGCTGACCGCATAGTATGACTTGCAGATATAACATTGGCAGTCGTAAGTGTGGATAGAACAATATCTTTTTATGTGGGTTTTCTTTTATGCGATAAAGAAGTTCATACTTCACTATATTTCTTAGATATCAAAAAATTTAAATTATTAATAACTTGTTTTGACTTGAAATACTTTTTTTTTCCAAAAATATAACGTTATATTAGCAGCTAACATGAATATGGTCTGAAGCTATTTAGAATCTTACTTATAAGTAAATAATAATAATAGATTTATACTTACAAATATAAAAATATCACAATAAATAGTCAAAAATTTTAAACTTTTAAAACATATTTTGTTAGATATAACAGAAATAAATACTCTTTTAGATTTTTAAAAATAATCATAAATAATGAAGATTTTGTAAACTGAAAATAATCTTTCTAGAAATGATAACGTATACATCTTTTTGTTTTGATTGCGATCTCATTTTTTAAATATAGAAGCAAAATGTGAACATTTAAAATTTATTTCAGTAGTAAACAAAAATATCTATCAAATGAAGACAAATTTATTATTTTCTGATAAGTAAAAATCATTTAATCATAGATTTTACATTAATGTGTGAGACAAAGAAAAACGACAGAAAATGCTGAAATCTGAGTTTGCTGCAATGAACAACCTACCTCTCAAATTCCAACGAGAGCTAAATAGTTGTATGTCTGGATATCGCAAACTTTATAAACAATTAGTAAAATCATCTCAAAATTTAATCACTGATTACATTGTCGACAGAAAACCATAAACACAGCACAAGACTGACAATGGCGCTACTTGTACTTCCTCTTATGACAAGAATATATATGTAAATGAAAAAATATGGGTGATTTAGCCTGTAAATTGTGTAAGGAAGGAATTGAAAATATTAGACATCTGTTAATTGAATGTAAATGCTTGAAAACAGAAATGAAGTTATGGAAGAATAAATATGAAAAAAGTGATTATACAGAAAGTGGATTATTGGTTTTTATGCTGGGTTTAGAAAAAGATAAGGGGGATTTAGATATAAAGGCCATAGAGTTGACAAAGATTATATTGTGAAAATGGGATGGAGCAGAATATGGGAAAACTTAAGAGTGGGGAATGGAAGGTAAAGTGGCTAACACGTTTCTCTGGGCATAGTTGCTAAGAGATTCCTGACTCTGTTTAAGGAGAAGTCACAGTGCATCACATCACATCACATAAACAAATTTGATTTCTTACCACTTCACAAACGAACTGCATATTGTCAAATAGCAATAGTAATTAAAATATATATGAAAAAATGTAAATTAAATACTGTAGTTAATAAAAAAAAGTAAAAAAAAATTGTCTTGTATCAATTTTTTTCAAATATTTGAAATTTTTTATTAGTCATTGTTTATTTCCTTTTTTTATGTGAATTTTAAAGTAATTTTTTCTTGTTGCTTTGATTTTATATAATTTCTGAAAATTACAGAACCTATCTCCCATTTTTCAAGCTAAGTTAAGTCTATTTTGTGTGATTTTTTTAATGCGGGTTTTCTGTGGAACTTATCTACGGCATAAAATGAGACCAAGGTGTATATTCAATTTTTAGTAATGGTATACATGTCAGCATATATCACAATGTTTTAGGTGGCTTAACACCCTCTCCTTCATATATTGATGATTTGATCAGTGATAATACTAGCATGGGAAACTGGATCTTTAGATTCATGAATAATAAATTTAACATGATGCTCTAATTAATCAGGCTATTCTGTCAATACAGCAGTCAATAGAAATGTCATAAAATCCTCTATGGGGTCCTCCTGATTTTTCCTTTTTTTTCCTTACGAGAAAGGTTAATGAATGACTTCCAAACATTGTGAATTATCACTTTAAGTTCATTTATGGGATTATTTGCCATTATCATGTGAACAGCTTCTTTGAATTTTTTCCTTCATAGGTTTTCCTCTCTATCCACTATTTTTGTCTTTTCCCAATCAAATATGCTAATTGATACATGTGCCATCTGCTATTTTAAATACATTATTTTTTTCTTTTATAATCATTACTTTGTGCTCTTTAAATCACTTGTTATTGGCACTACTGGTTTTATGAAAATATATCGTTCTCTACATTCACCTTCTTCTCAAGATTCTTAATCCTTCGGCATACAAAATAGTCCTTTATCACTTATTCTAAGTACTTTGTGGAATTAATGAAGAATATGAACATTGAAAGAACTGATGAATTAGTAAGTTTTGTTGAGGAAAATTTATTCACAAATGTACCCTGTGATGAAGCATTGTCTATTGAAAGGAAAAAATTATATAACAATAATAGCATAGGTAACTTTCCTATTTATAGTATAATGGAACCTTAATATTCTGCATACTAACAACATACTTTCAATACAACACAGAACTCTTCCAACAAAATTAAGGAATGTTTATGGACTTATTACTATCAATCTTGATTTGCAACATTTGAATGTAAGAACTTGAAGCCATACCATAAATGTAATTCCAATATCCACATAAAGCCTGGCTTCACTATATTGATGATACATTATATGGTCACGTGTTGAAGAAATATTGCAAACATTCTGGACGCATATCCCTAATATATCTTTTTAAAACTTAAACTCACAAAAAAATCTCAATAAGAACAAAAAATGGTATTCTTACATGTTATTGTAATAAGATTCCCTCATGACAAAAAGCCACACACACAGGAAAATACTTAGTTTATATGTTCAATCATAACAGAAACCCAAAGCATGAAATTATATTATAGCTATGAAACAAAGCACAAGAAGTTTTTCAGCATTGATTTGGAAAAAGATCTACAAAGAACAAACTCTCACAAAGACTGGCTATCTATAAGATGTCATTAAGAAAATCTTAAACAGACAACAAAAAGAAACATCAAAAGAAAAAAACTATTATTGGTACTGTAGTCTTCAACCCTTGGTCCGTGGACTGGTGCCGGTCTGCAGAAGTTTTCTGCCGGTCCGCGGTAGACTGGCAAGAAAGTTTGTAATAACAAATAATAAGTTTCAACTTTTAATTACTATTGTAACAGTCAAGTTTGTACATTCGCGTAACAGAATTCAGAATCCAAGCAAAAGAGACCGAAGCTGACCAGACTAGGACTGTGGCATCCCAAGTCCAACCACACTTCAACTTGTGAGCCAGGATTCCAAGACTCAAGACCCTAAAAATGACCACCTTGAAATTACACGTAGTATACCTCTTTCCACACGGCCGACATAGGTCACGGAGACGCAATAAGACTGAAAGAAAGGTTCTTAATTGACTAAAATATATCACTAATCTAATTTAACTTAATGCATAGTTTTCACATATATAGACTATAAATAGTAATTAGAATTGGATTGAATTAGATCAATAACGAGATAGAGAACGAAATATATTAAACTAATTATATATTTATTTACAATTGGCATGAAATTGATAAGTCTTACACAGTTCAGCGTCGAATGTACGCAAACATTGAGTGGATAAGAGAACACATTCTCTTTTTATATACAATTCAAAATACCTTGATATAAATAATTTCATTTAATTTTCATACATGGGTTTAACATATGCCCATATTATGAGTTGCTTTACAATTAATACATAATCAAATCACTACGTTATGTCTATAAATCATGTGAAGCCAAATCCTGTTATATTGGTGGCTGTTATATAATTATATTGAACTTTGATCATGAATTCCTTTACTAAAATATACAATATGACTTAATAACGAGCGCATAAACCAGCTCAAGTAATGATCGATCGAACATGGCTTCCGAGAAAAAATTTTCAGAATGCTGAAAGCGTTATGTTAAGGTGGGAGAGTTGGCTAAAATAGGATTTTACCAATGCACTATGGCACAGGTAAACAATAATAGGAAAAGTTGCTCTGCGGATGGATGAAATAACTTCAGGGTTCTTGCGACAAACGCCGATACCCTGTAACTGATTGCAATGCTGCGTGAAAAGGAACATTGTGTTCAGGAATGGCGGGGGACTTACGTGCTAACCTGGCCTTGGCTCAGGCTTCGCTACTGCTCTACCCTATAAGAGAAGATGTGCTGGCTACGCCGTGGCTCCATCTTGAGATACGTATATTACGTATAGCAGCAAAACGAGAATATTTTTATAAAATAATATCACATCCGCCAAGCAAAGAATTGTATATTTCATACTATGAAATACGAGTTAATAGCATATTAGCTCTATCAAATTGGGACCAACTCTTGTGTAGCCTGATAATAAACGTCTATGCTACTAAAAGGGGATATTAATACATCTGTACTTTGACATGCTCGATCTATTAAGTTACTTATAGATAATAAATATTTAAGGAGGGAAAGTATATTTCTATGGACTTAAGAGCTTAAATGACAAATATACTTATAAATACGATCAAGGCTAAATTTAATTCTTAATAAAACTATACAGTTACGTTTTAAATGGTTGATTGAAAGAGCCACATTTCACATATTAAATCATTTAAATAATAAAAAAAAATAGGATTTCGAAACAGCGCAGAAAGTTCACGCTATAAATAAATTACGCGAAGATTTTCACATAATATCTTCTTAAAAAATACATGAAATTAAGTGCCCACTGTTTCAAAATATTGGCATATAAATATAATAAGCATTTAAAATAAGAAAAGAAATATAGACACAACCGCAGTGATATAACTTTAAATTAGACACTTATAATGTACTTTAAATGAAAGGAAAATATAAATAAGTCAGATTATTTAAACATTAACACATTAAATTTTGATAGCAAGTGACATATTAAAATATTAATTAAATGGATTTAAGTTTTGGTTACATATTAGTTTTATAATTATTTTAAAAAAAGAGTTAGCTAACTTATATAGATATATTTACATTTACACAGAGCTCTGCGGTTTGAAAAATAAAAACAGTACCGGTATTATTTATCTGGACTGCAAGTTCTTGGCTGTAGGTTTGGTGAGTTTGATTGGGCGGCTGGTGGTATCATCTTTCCCATTATGTTAGGCTTGTCTCTTCTATCAGCACGATGGTGGTTTAGGCATTTCGACGAGAGAAACCCCGTTCTCCCGCGGAGTAACAGCAACAAGATGTTCGCTTTTAGCTGGACATGTTAAACATTAACAATTGTGAAGACTGGCTGCAATTCACACTAACAATATGGCTGTCTTTCTTTGTTAAAAATACAGAGTATTTATATCTTTTCCTTATCGGAATCTATCGCCTCAAGACTCACTAAACTCAGGAATTTAATTAAATATTTTTAAATTTATAATCCAGATCTTAGATAACTTATGTTAGAAACATTCCATAAGCTATTATTATAATTAAGATTTTTCATTGCAAACAATTGTCCAATTTAGATTTTAAAATAACTTAATCTTATCTAAGGAGATTTTAATTAGTAAATTTTGAACTAGTTTTACTTTTTACGAATTCCAGGTGTGGTCGTTAATGACACTTGTTTACAACCAGAAATCTTTTTAATTACTTGACCAGCTTTTATTTTTAATCTTACATATAATAGAAACTCTTTTTATTTAAAAACAACCTTTTAACATTTTTTTAAAACACAAACCTTTTTACATATTTATTTAAAATAATTTACAAACAAATTTTGATATAGCTTTTAAATATATTTTTGAGAAACTTTTCCCTGAAATATATTTAAAACAAGAAATCTTTTAACAATTTTTAAAGACATTTAATATTATTTTTAGATAACGGCTTTTACATATTTTAAAATAATGTCTTTCTTCTATATAGCACAGATTATATATCCACATACAAAATTACAATCTTAAACAACAAGATGAATAATTTACTCTTAACTTAAATAATATAACGAACATTTTTAGAAATATTAAATAAATTTAGTACGCTATAATTTTACTAATCCTATCTAATTATAGCGTTGGTTCGCACGCAAATATATAATACTGTTTATACAGACATGAACAAATTTTAAATTTATTAACATTTAAATAGGTTCGAACTTAGCACAGATGAGAGTGTCATTAGGTTTGATGGTGAAACGATAGGGGCTTGGAAAGTTATCGTTTCACTATAAACAATTTTTATTTATTTTTTCATCTCATTTTTACCCAATTAAAAAAAAAGAAACACAACAAAAACAAAATCTAATCAATTATACATAAATTAATTTATTTTTCTAGTTATCACAAATGTTTATGGGGGGGGGGTAGAATTAATTTTTTTATTATTTTTCTAAAAAAATTCAAAATTTAAAAAAAAAAAGTTTTTTATTATACAAACTCCATATATATATAACTTCATCTTGTATATTTAACATTAAATACAGATATTACATTTATCATAAACATTGTAATGTAATTACACTAACTGTGATATTTACCAACATTCAGGTGAATAACATTTTATTCTTGCATGTTTTAACAATGAAATAATAAACACAGCAATGCAGGCACATTAATGAGAATGATTGTTATTGTAGTTTTCTGTAACAGTATGACTGCGCAACTCGAGAAAGAGTGTTCATGTGAAGGTAAGTAACACCATTACTATACACAGAAACTAGTGTGTTTTGGTCAGTTATAATAATTATGCTCATCTAAGGCTAAGCAGTTTACATCTTTAAGAAAATTTATCTATAGACTTTTGCTGGTCCGTGAAACCTTATCCTTATTTTTGCCGATCCGCAGATGTGAAAGGTTGAAGACCACTGCTGCAAGGTATCTACATATATGAAGGTTAGAAGACAATTTTTTACAAATTTGCAATCAATATAACATAGGAATAATTTTCCAAAGTAATATTATACTGTGAAGAATCCTAATCTCAGCAAAATCACAACAGTTTTCATTCATAAAGCTAAGAGTATGAGATTTAAATACTAAATCTCGAAAGCGCTAAGCAGGCATATTAAACATTATAGTATGATTACAGCTTCACTAACGCATGCAAAAAAAATCGCATATTTATAATTACAATTTTTATTGGTGAAGAGAAAAACAATTTATTATAAAACTAGACATAAAATGCTGAAAAAACAAAAACTGCATCTATGGCAGTGGTCTTCAACCACTGGGCCGCAGAAGTTTTCTGCCAGGCCGTGCTAGACTGGCAAGAAAGTTAGTAATAACAAAATAATAAGATTTTAAACTTTTAATTAATATAAACAATTTTTATTTATTTTTTCATTGCATTCTTACCCTGTTAAAAAATAAGAAACAGAACAAAAACGAAATCTAATCAATCATACATAAATTAATTTGTTTTTCTATTTATCACAGATGTTTATAGAGAGATAGAATTAAATGTATTATTTTTCTAAAAAAATTCAAAATTTAAAAAAAAAAAGGTTTTTTATTATACAAACTCCACTTGTCTTTTGATAGCCAATCACGGTCGCTTGTCGGCATTGTTTATGTGTTAAAACAAGATCAAAACTTTTGACTTTTTCAAGTTTCGTTTTCTTT
This sequence comes from Epiperipatus broadwayi, assembly GCA_028023455.1. Taxonomy (NCBI): domain Eukaryota; kingdom Metazoa; phylum Onychophora; class Udeonychophora; order Euonychophora; family Peripatidae; genus Epiperipatus; species Epiperipatus broadwayi. Next base: position 5,773,641 of record JAQFVV010000035.1, on the reverse strand, counting down.
TCTTTTTTTGTTTAAAAATATGCCCACTTTTTTTTTGGCCTATAAGGCGATATTTTTTGGTTTTATTTGTATACTGCTAATATACTAAAACTTTTATTTTTAAAACCAATTTCTGTTAACCTTTTTTTAAAAATAAAAACAAACAAAAAATAACTGTGATTTTTTTTTTTTTTTTTGGCTTTATTTCTATTACGCGATATCTATTTTACCATTTTTAAAAAAAAACTTTTCCTATTAATTACATTTTTTGATCCTTTCAACACACCAGCATAAAAAAAAAAAAAAAAAATACAATAATATCAAAACTTCAGACTTTTACACATTTCGTTTTATTTTTGCAGATTTAAAATACGGCAAATTTTTTTTTGCCTGGCCGGTGATTAATTACGCGATTTCTATTTTGCCCTTACCACTATCAAAAGACAACCTCCATATATATATATAACCATCGTGCATATTTAACATTAAATACAGATATTACATTTATCATAATCATTGCCATGTAATTACACTAGCTATGATATTTCCCAACATTCAGGTGAATAACATTTTATTCTTGAATGTTTTAACAATGAAATAATAAACATAGAAATGCAAGCACATTAATGAGAATGATTGTTATTATACTGTTTTCTGTGTTCAGCATGTGAAGGTAAGCAACACCATTACAATACACAATAACTAGTGTGCTGTCTTCTGCCGGACCGCGAAGTCTTATCCTTATTTTTGCCGGGCCGCAGGTGTGAAAAGGTTGAAGACCACTGATCTATGGAATACATGAGAATATGGAAGGACCTATATTGGTGAAATCACCCCATTAAAAAGTGATTAAAAGATCACAATCTGATAATTAGAAAACCCCCCCAGATGTATTCAAAGTAGCAAGCCATGCATGTCTCAATGACTACATGTTCAATTAATGAAAAGACAAAAATATTGAAAAGATGGAGAAAAAAAAACAAAGAAGAAAATTCAAAGAAGTTGCTAGCAAATAACCCCATAAGTTGACCTGGTATGATAATTTATAATGGTTGGAAGCCATTCATAATTTTGACCTTAGGAAAGGATGAATAAATCAGAAGAAACCTCATTAACAAGCATGACATTTCGATTGATTGATGCCTTTGATAGAAAAGCTTAATTGGTTAGAGTATGTAATATCAGTAGTCAGCCCAGTAATATCTGAAAACTGAAGAAAATAATACTATATACTATTAGTAATAGTTCAATGCATTTGAAAAATTAAATAAAGTTTGAACTCTAAAAACATTTAACAATTTATATTAGATGATGGAAATAGTTCAACATATAATTACTACATTCAGAACATTTTTCTAAGGGCAAACAATGTTGGCAAAAATAATCAGATTAAACAAATACAAGATTTGACTTCCTGTTTATTCTTTATTTATGTTAAATATTAATTTAATTTTGATGTTAGTGGAATTATATTTAAAAAAAAAAAATTCAAAAGTTTACTTGAAACCTGAATTTTAAGTTTTTATAGGGACCTGAACATAGATTTCATGCATGTTGAGAGGATTTCCTAACAACTATATCACAAGACTCTTCATACATATTCTCCTATTTAAAAATAACCATTTGTTTAAAAATACCAAGAGAATATTTAAAACTACTTTTACCTTTAATTTACCAAATGTAATCTCTATTTGAAAAGAATAGCTTTTCTTCTATTCATCTCAATATTCAAGCCATCTAAATTCAGATAGCTATTCCACTCAATATTCACACCATTTGAATTCAGATCCCTATTCAAACATATATTTTATTCAGGTTTCAAGTAAGTTGTGGATTTTTTCCTTCTTATACATCTGAAAGAGAGGTCTCTAATCAGAGATTTCATGCGGTTTTTAATATAAACTACAAGTTAAATCATAATTGTGGAGTTTATAGTTTTCCACCAAGAATTCTACTCCTCTTGTTTAAAAAAAAAAAACAGTTGGTTTTCTTCGATGGATAATGTTAAGCTTCAAACATCCTCCCTCACATAAAAATAATAATAAATTTATATAAATATTCTTCTGACTTTTTAACAATGACTAATAATTCTATCTCTTGACTTTGCACACTAAAAAAATAAATAAAAACATTTTAACATTTCTCTTAGCCAAATTATTTAAATGTGTCCAAGTGTAAAAGTAAAGATAATCATGAAACAATAAAAATATGACCACTATCACATAAGAGTGAAGGTCACATATTAAAATTCAAAATTTATAACAAGCATTCGAGAAAGACATAAAAAATATGAAACCTTTAATTTGTTACAATTTATCAGAAGCATTATTTAATTTACATATATATTGCAATAGGGTTACATTTCTGTTTCAATAAAAGTGATAAAATTTGGTTATTTACATATTATGAAATATGAATACTGAAGTATTGATGAATTCAATATTATATATGTATACAACCAACTACTAAAACATTCAAGCTACAAACTTAAATTGGTTGTAATTAAAATGTATAAATTGGAAAAAATTTGAATATTGTTTTGCTGCAATTGCTCAGGTGTTTAAACCTCTAGCACACACAATAAAGGGAGAGGGGCAGATATCCCATAAAATACATTTATAGAGAGATTGATTTGGGAAGTTTTACACTGAGGAATGCTTCATAAATCTTAAACATATGACTGGTTTATCAAGCACATTAATCAATTATTACATGTAAATAAAAAAAGTAAAACAGTCTTTAAATAAGTCACTCATTTTGTGGCAAAAACTTCTCCAACAGCTCTTCAAAGAGAAAGAATGAGGAAGAAGACACTCCTGACAAGACTTGTTTTAGCTTCTAGCTGAGATAGCTAAATACCAACTTACTGCTGAAATAGATGCTTAATTACATTAGTTATAAGTCAAATGCTTTAAAAAAAATCCTGTGCCTTATTGGAGCTTAATAAAAAAAAAAATTATAGTTCTATACAGCCTGGATTCAAACCTGAATGACAACATATATATATAGGCCAATATATTACCTCTATATTATGAGGGCTTTATGAGTGCATAAGCACACATTCATACATATATATATATGAAAACTGCGATTCATTTCCATCCTTTAATAAATTTAATGGTGATATGTTTATGTAATCATTCCTTGCATATTTACCTTCTTAACCAAAATTAACATATCTTTTAACTTCTACACATTTACCATCTTAACCAAGATTAGCGTTTCATTTAACTCTAAGATTAATTATGGAAAAATGAATTCTTTACTTCACTAGAATAATAAATTTTTACCCAAATATTAGTAGCACCCAGTTCTAGATTTTTAATATCTTAGATTTTGTCATAAGTAATAGTTATCTATATTTATATATAAATATTTCGTTATCTTTAAAATATGACTACTGATTATTTTAAAATGCTATACATATTGTGTTTTTAATAAGCAAAATACCTTTTTCTTCAACCATTTGTGAGCAACATTTAGCTGATGCAACAACACTGCCAGTGGCACGAGATACGTCCTTAGATGATTCTGAAAGTGCAGTCAGATTTTCACTGTAACGATCAGCTTTTACTTTGGAAGCAACTACCAACTGTGCAGTACTGGCTGCAATCTCTTGGGAAGCCACAATGAGTTCTTCAAATTTGCATTTGCCTCGGACTAATTTGTCAGCAACTTCTCTATAAAATGTAAAATTTCAAAAAAATCATTATATGTATATAAAATGTCGTATATCACTTTAAATACCTATTAAATTACTATAATTTGATATAAAAGTATCAAACTTGCACTTATAGCTTTGATATCATTCACTTTCAATAAATATATTAAAGATTAAACAATTCAAAACAAAGCAAAACTCTCCATATAGTAGTGCCATCTTGTGCTAACAAGAGCAATCAATGGATGCCAGAAGGCTTGTGCATAAAATCCCTATCTAGTGCCTACTCACCCAATATCTCCAGACTAGTTTCTATATGGAGAGTTTTGTTTTGATTTGTTTAATAACAATTAGGTGCTAGTATGAGATAGTGATCATGTGATGTTTATATTAAAGATTATTACTAATCATTTATTACTTTAAACATTATCAAATTATTGCTAACACAATTATAAACTTTAACCCAGTAATATATATATATATACACACACATTCAACATACTCTACAAGAGTTTGTATTTAGGCTAAATTCATAGTGATAATGTTTGGTTATCATTGGCGATAGTTTGCCACAGATTTCAAATTAAGAACTGCATTATAAGATAATAAAATTATTTATATCAATGTACACTATCTCGATATTGCAAATAATTCAACAACCATATATTTTAAAGAGAAATCAATAATCATATAAATAGAAAGCGATTGAATTTATAAAATTAGAGTCATCTTCACTCTCTCTCTATATATATTTTATTATCAAACGGGTGGAGTGGTGTGCAATTGATAAACAAACATGATAATGACATAAGTACTGCTTTCACTGTAAGGGTACTATTACTATATTACAAACATAATAGTGTTTCATTTACTAAGTGTGACAAAGATGTTTCCAAAAAAAAACAAAGTTGTAATATATTATAAACAAATGCAAGTGCTTTTGTAAAAACCGAAATAACATTTTTAACAGTCTAAGCTTATACATTTAATTCTAAGTATGGCCTGTAATATAAGTTTCAGCTTTAACTGACACCATTTGCCATTAAATATAAATATCAGTCCATAATAATCCAAGAAAAAAATTAAAATATGAAGTGATATGATTTTTTAAAATTAGTAAAATATTATTTGACCAAATAAAAATTTAAAAATATTTTTTAAAATCACAATTTATAAAACTACAAATAAATTGAATTTTATTATCTTCAATAATAAAAGTTTCCACACACATCTTTTTTATTAAATATTTCTCATATATAAATACATACGCATGTGAGTGTTAGTGTTCTCTAGTTCTTGATGTTAAGAAAATAAATATAATTCACACTGGGGAAGATCAAAACGTATAATTTTTTTTTAAAAAAAGATAAAGAAAAACAATCTTACATAACCGCAGTAAGCAACAAATTTATATTTATCATTCATTTAGTCTTCATTTAATTCAAGAGTACAATCAATACTTTTTAATCTTTTACAATTCAATTTGCCATTATTATTGAGTGATTTCTGTACTTATAGAAAAATCATTAATCTACTAAAGCTGAGAAACTAAGATAATGGCATATTAATAGTATCATGTCTAAATTTATCAACATCTATTTGTTTGGTAAGTCCGTTTCACTGTCTTTGGTTTATAAAATAAAAGAATGCGAGAGGACAATATTTTCTTTCTTTAATCTATTAAACACACTTTATGATACTTTTACGTACCTTTATATATATATTTTGTGTGTACATTCAATACAAAATAAAACAATAGAACTCAAAATGTTTTTAGATACCTCTCTCTTTTTTATCTATTTTTTAATGAAATTATAATGACAATATCAGACCTTACAGCATATTGTACACGTGGTCATGCCAATTATGTGTACAACACACTTTAATTACATCTTAAATTATATGTATATATTATCAAATACAATCAGTGCATAGCACTAGCTGAAATCTATATAAAATATTTGAAATGGCCCATACCTATACTGATTCAACTACACTCCCCCATTAAATTAAAAAAAAAAAAAACAGCTATGGAGTGTTTCAAATATTTGTTTAATAATTTAATTAATGTCTCCATGACTAATAAAAACAACAATTGTATGTAAATAAATCATTTTTTATAGCGCGATGTTTGTAAACGGCAATATTTAACACAGCATTACGCTGTATAAATGAATGAATACTAACACTCAACCACATGATAAAGTCTTTGGAAAAGAACAGCGTAATGCTGTGTTAAATATTACAAAAACAACAATTGTGAATGACATTTCAATCACAGATAGAAACAAAAAAAAAAACATACTAAACCATTCAGATAAAGAGCCTTGTTTCAGATATTGATTGTTATTACAGATCATTACTTTGGTGAAATTTATTCTACTGTCTAATTTATGCAGATATATAATGCAAGGGAAAGAATTATTTACACCATCACTATCTCATGTTATCCAAACCAATATTTATTTGCATGGTATATGTGAACTGGAGAATTATCATCTTGATAAGTGTTCTCTTAAAATAATGTTTTAATAATGGTAAAAAAAAAAATCACCCCAAAATTCAGATTCTAGCTATTAAATATCAATGTACATTATGAGATTATGACAGTTTCACCACCAATGTTTTAAATGGAGGAAGGCATATAATATGGTTGATACTTTTTTTTTCTGACAGTTGCTAATATAACTCCCACTAATAGTTAGAAAAAAAATCGTCCAACCTATAACATGCTTTCAGTCATCCATTATGCAATTCTTCCATTCAAGTGTCTACTACTCAAAAACTAGTAGCTTTAAAATGGTATCTTGACAATAAATGTTCTCTGATGAATCTTCCAGTATTGTTTTAATGTACAGTAGAATACTAATTGAAATATTGGACCTCATATAGATTTATTCTTCATAGTTGTGAGTTTTTTATTATATTCCTTAGATTATTGATCATAAAAATATTAAAACAATTCAAAAGTTTTGGATACTGTTCCAATTACATAAACACCAAAAATTAAATTTCTTCTCACAGGCTTATAAAACTGAGATCACCTTCCTTTAAGACACTTCTTATCACTTACTTAGAATTCTAGCTATAAAAGGTGGTGGGGGCACTGCACTAGCATGTGTTTCTATTTAGCATTACATGATATGGCAAGGGTACAACAGATGTTCCCATTGTGTTATTTAGCTCTCTAAATATATATCTATCAATGTCTAAATTAGACTTAATGAAAACAGCACAAAATCTGATTATGTATGAAATATAAAATAAGATGTTTATAAAAATAACCAAAATTTGAATGACTTTTTGTTATAAATTCTGCTAAATTATAAATGAGATATCACTCCATTTTACCAAATATGAAGATTTTAAAAATAAATAAGGACATTGTTTAATCAAATCTGCTAAAATATTTTAATAAAATTCAATCATACTTTTTTGTTTTATTTATTTAGAAACATTTTTTTAAAACAATCAGAATATATAAGCAAATGAGATAGATATATAAGTATCAAATGCTCTTTTATATTAAAAGTAACATAAACAGTAATGAGTATTACTATAAATTGCTCATCTTTTTAAGATTGTTTTTGTTTCCACTTGAGGGGGGGGGGGTATTTGTAATCTAGTAATTAGAAAATTTTAAAATGTAAACAATTTAATACAGCAAATTATTTCTCTGACATTATAAATATAATTGAGGTTAGAAATTTATTTTAATAAAATGTAATAATGTTTTCTTTGCCTGGATTATAATATATTTTTATTATATATATATAATATTGATTATTCACCATCAATTTCAATAGCTATCAACTCACTATTGTAATGGTCATATTTGTACATTCACTGAACAAAATCCAGAGTCCTGGCAAATTATACCAAGGTTGATCTAGACGACAGGTTGAGACCTCAAATCTGACCGCACCTCAGCTCCTTCACCAACCCTCCATGACTTACTACCCTATGAATGACATATATGAGACTACACTCAGAATTTCTTAGTTTGTGTGCCGGCAGTAGCAAAGGGTGAGCAAAAGACTCGGGGAATATTAACTAAATTACTAATATTTAAAATACACACACATCTATGACTGGCTAAACAATGAATAGATCAATAACTAAGACTATATTAAGAGTAGATTTGGATGAGATGTAGTAATGAAATTATGAATAATACAAGAGACATTTGTGAATTTTAAAATATTTAATTATAGTTATATAAGATAATAAAATTATATGTAAGTGCATTGGGATGTACCCAGACAGGTGTTTTATAGTGCTGAGAGAATTTCAGTACAAGTTCTCGTCTATTATGCACTTTAATTAAATGAGTTTATTACAATTTTAATCTACAGTTTTTAATTATGCCTTAATTACGGTATGCCATCTCTACTAGGTTTGCTAATAGTTAAATCATACGAGAATGATAACAGATATAAATAATCTACTAACATAACGTAATGAGCAGTCAATGTGCTCTTTAGCAGATTGCATAATATAAGCTAGGTCTGAGGTTTAAATCAATGCTGAACAATTACTATCAGGGAGGATGAACTGGCAATTCGTAGCATAACTTCCGAGACTATGGCGCTACATAAAATAAATGAGATGTGACTTGAATGTGCAATTACTCATGGAATTCAGTACCGCGTACTCGGTTCCAGTAAGCCAGATGGTTTGCTACTTTAAATAAGTGAACATTTAGTTCGGTTGATCGGAGCAGCTTATAACAATCTGGACCCCCATGTTCCAGTTCTAAATAAGGTAATGGGGTTGCCCTTAACCAAAGCCCATTTTAAAAGAAAGCTGTTCGAACCAAGAATAGTGGGGTGGCCCTTAAAACCAAAGCCCATTTTAATAAAGTATAATAGCAAGGCATAATGCACAGACGTGCTTTATAAAAACACATTTGTCATGTTTTCTAAAATATCAAAATTAAAGCGCTAAATCAATAATTTCATCTGCGAAACTACTATACATCTGTTCGTAATTTAGCATACTTAAATCATGCTAACAGGGACTAATTATGAGTGACCTAGTTTATTCAGTAATCCGTATAACTTGTGAGAAAAACTAAGGGGGAGTAAAGCATATTTGGGACATAAAATTAATTCATTACTTATAATATGTTTTAAAATATCATTCTCTAATACTTAACCAAACAGATATTTTAATAAGCAAACCTAAATTAAACAATAAGCTAAGACATAGTAGCTTTAATTAATATATATATATATATATATATATAAGTAGGGTTTTCAGACCAGAGATTTATAAAGATGTGCTAATCAGCAATAGAAATTAGCTACGTGAAAGCGACTAATCAACTCTCCAAAATTATTATTATTATCAATCTCCACTCTGAATGGCATAACATAAATAAATAAATTTACAAATATAAAAAAATAGAAAATAGGCATGACCGCAAATTAGAAGAAACAGACAAATGATAATAATGGATTACAGTTATTATCTCAAGAAAATTATCAAGTAGATTATTTATTAAGCAGGCAAAATCTTACAACAATGATTACTAAAATTAACTCACATCATTTACTTTTAAAAAAAAAAGTTTACAGACTGTTAATAAAATAAAGATACATAATTTACTTTTAAAGAGTTTACAGATTATTAATAATTTGAACGTTCATTTTAGCTAGCTTTAGGAATTAATTTAAAGTTTAGTTTAATAATTTTATAGAACTCTGAGGAAGAATTACTGATCTTTTTCTAGCTGAGTCGCTTGATGCTGATGTTCTCCATTAGGCTGGCTTGTGATGTCTTCTGAGCAGGCTGTGGGCTCGAACTCCATCCCCATCATGGACCAATTCCAGAAGGAAGGCAGTGGTTACTCTAACCAATAGTTTGCCAGACAATTAATGAGTGAACCCTGTCATCTCAATTTTGGGTTTTTTAAGTCTTTCTCATCCTCCCCCCACAAGCTGTTAAGAGGATTATGATTTTTAGTTTCCAATCTTAAATTTTTTATAGCATACATTAATTTTAGTAGACAAAGGATCCAGATGCAATTATGATAGGCAGGACCATCTTTGTTTTAATATTTTTTTAAAACATATTTTAACTTTTGTTTCTCAGATTACCATTTAATGAAAAGTAAGTAATTCTGAGAAATCTATAATCTTTTATTCTTTTTATTTAAAAAAGATCTAAGCCATGAACATTCTAGCATATACATAAGATGGACACCCAGAATTTAAGAATTATATGCAAACACCAACGATTCTTTAAATTAAATAATTTAAAATAATTTTGAAATATAATTTAGAAAATCTGTAATGTTTACTAAATCTATTACATTACAGTTCCCTTCACATATATACATAGGTGTACTCCTACATATACACAATGTTCACTACTTAAATCAACTTTATTATATTTAAATTAACAAATAAAAATTTTAAATAAAAGTTATAAATGCATATACATCAAACGCATTCAAGCATTAACATAAGTATTAGAAGTACACAGGTACAAATACGCACACATACGTGTAAATATATCTTACAGATTAAAACAACTATTGTAAGCTTATATACGTGTACAGGGAGGGTTTGGATTAAGAAAAAGATACTACTATGGCACATAGTAGATGAAATAGAATTATAGACAAAGAATACTGTTTCACTATAAGATAAAGATGTCTCCATTTTAATCTCATTTCTTAGATTCATAGTTTCTCTTCACCACATCATTCCATCAAATTTCCTTAGTTAAACTTATAATAATATAAATAATACTTTTCTCATATATATTTTTTTTCTTTGATCTCTCCTTATAACTCCCAACATACATCTTTCTATATGTTGCTGTATGATTCAATATTTCTGTATTGGTATTGTATTAAGTATTGAAGTCTCTGATCCATACGTAAACACTTTTATCGAAAAATCTTTTCTAACCCATAGGCATATTGCCTTTAAGAGAAAATTATTTATACCAAAACTACTCCATTCAAGTTTAATTCTATGATTAATTTCAATTGCTACATATCCTTTTATGTTAATAAAAGTATTTATAGTTGCTAAATTCATCTAAATCATTATTATTAATCTTTATTTTATCATTTTTTGAAAAATTATTAAATATTACTTCATTCTTTTTTAGCATTTATTTTAAAGTCATACATTACTGCTTACATTTGTTAGCTCTTGTAACATTTCTTGATGTTTTGAAAAGTATCTATGAAAATAGCTATTCCTTTTTTTTTCCCCTATAATTCATAAAATACTTTCCATAAACTGTCATAAGATTTGAAGAGATGGAATCATCTTGCATTGCACTATATCTTTATTTTTGTAAATATTAGTATCAGTATTCAGTCTAATCACTGTGATTATACTGTGATAAATATTCTTCAGAATTTGACAATATTCTGTCTTTGTATTTGGATGTTCTAAAAATTTGAATTACTACTAAATTGCTTATAGAATCAAATGTTTCTTAATAATTTACAAACCCAAAGCTTAATGGAAACTCATAGTCACTGTATCTTCCTGTAACTTTTCAATACATGGAGAGATAATCTACTGGACTATAACTGTATTTAAACATAGCTTATTCTTTTGGATAATTTGAATTCAAAGTTCTCTGCAGATTATTTATAATGATCTTAATAAAGCTTTTTTATAAGTGTAACAAAAAATACAAATATGTGAATAATTTTTAATGTCTTCTTTCTCATTATTCTTAAATATTAATATCACTATTGCATTCCTACAATCATTTGGTATTGTAACGAAAAACAGCAAATAAAATAAAAATAAATAATATCATATAATAATGCGTGGAGCATGACCATTTATTTATTATTATATAGAACTGTTCTTAAATTCAAATTATCCACCTTCTGTTACCCCAAGCAAAGAGAACATATAGACATAAACGAATTTATATCCATACACGATCGAACCTGTGACAATACAGATATTGCCACAAGATTATTTTTCCTGACCAAATGTCTCTCGACTGCTGTAATTATTAAAGAATTACAGCACTTGGTTAAATTATAAATTTAATGGGATCAGTAATACTGTATAACTATCCTCACGTGTTACTTAGTACTCAAATGGAGTAATAATTATAACCAAACCCCCTCCGGGCATATTAAACTATTTGGAATGGCGAAGAAACGAGATGATACAGATAAAATAATTTATGAAACATTTACTATAATAATAAAATAACAAAAAAAGAAATTACATGAAATATTTACATACAATAAAAATCATTTAAATATAATAATACAATTAAATTTATGGGTTAAATCCTATAAAAGTCTGTAATCTATTAAAATAAATTATCCATTTACAGTCGCTCATTCCAAGTATTATAAAGAGTCTAATTAATGTCTATCTCCTTAATATCTGGAATTGCAATTGCTTTTACTATGAAGGGTATGTGCACATGTGTTATATATTGGTATATTATTTACTTTACCTAGGTTTTCTTCTCCGAATGTGAATTAGGGTCCTGCTGACCATTATGTGGAATTTCTCCACTTCTTTGTAGAGACAGCCATTCTTAGGCTTTGATTTTGGTTTGTGGAATCTCTTCTATACGTAGTGACTTCTCCATTCTAGGATATCAAGGGAATGGCAGGCGGATCATCAGGCAGCGCTACACCAGGAGTTGTTACATGGCGAGGTGACCGTATGAGAAAGGTGGGTTTGAATCGACCAGCGACCATGATGGCCCTTAGCCACACATCCTTGAAGGTTCACTTTTGTTGTAGATTAGTTTCATATTCGTACAGTTTGTCAGTATTATACTCTATGTCCTTTACTCAGCTTTCCTTTTCTTTTGTAAATTTAAAAAATTTTCATGTCTGCTTCCCACTACTTTCTAAGCTCTCCTTTCTCTCAAGACCAGTGCCCTCACCAAAGTCTTCACGTGAACTGTCTCTAGAATTAATTAATTAATGTCTTTTATTTTTTTCAAAATTCTTTCCTTATCTTGATCTCTTGCTTGTAGGTTTTCTTTCACACCTTTAACTTTAAAATGCTTTCAACAACTTATACAAAATTACTTTTAATTTCATACAATTTTATAACATAATGTTTTACAATTATTTTCTTCTTTTTTTAAAATAAAATTATATCCATTTTGACATGCAATAAACCTTGCTCTCTTTATACATATATTCACATATGCATTTCATTTTTCCAAAATGTGTAATTTTAAGAACAGATCTTTATCTTCTGTCGTATTCTAAATTTTATTTATATTTTATTAAAACTCCCCAACTACCGCTTTTTAAATCATTAAGTTCCCATTTCGTTTATATTTCCTTTCTTATTTTTTATCTTAAACTAAATGTCTAACTTTCATATTTCTACCTTTAATATTTCTATTTTTCTCAAAATCTGAACTTTGGAGGGTAAAGGTTTAACAATCTTGTTCGATTCTGTTCACTCTATCTCCTTACAGTAATTAAGATATTCCTTTCTTCATTGGTTTTAATTCTTCTACTAGTATTCAAACAAAACTACAATATTTAATATTAACATATAATAACCACATTCCACTCTTTTGACACTTTGAAGCAAAATATATTTATTTATTAATTAATATTACAGTTTCGACTATTCCTAGCAGTCTTCGTCACATCTACAAAAATTTAAACATTATATTAATACAACCATATTTCATACATATATCTATTAAATTTTTACAATTTTACCAACTTAATTATTAACATAACTTTATTCATAAAACTTATTATTATATAACTTTAAAATATACTTTACCCTTTATTTCTATTCTTAGTTATTATTATACTGATATTTATTCACCTTTTTTTCTTTTGCCATAATTTTTTTAATTCAAAGGTGAATAAATATCAATATAATAATAACTAAGAATAGAAATAAAGGGTAAAGTAGATTTTAAAATTATATAATAATAAGTTTTATGAATAAAGTTATGTTAATAATTAAGTTGGTAAAATTGTAAAAATTTAATATGTATGAAATATGGTTGTATTAATATAATGTTTAAATTTTTGTAGATCTGATGAAGACTGCTAGGAACAGTCGAAACTGTAATATTAATAAATAAATATATTTTGCTTCAAAGTGTCAAAAAAGTGGAATGTGGTTATTATATGTTATATATTAGAAAAGCAAAAATAAAGAAGGAAAGAGGAAGAGAAGTTATTGAAGATTATATTATATTTAATATTACTTAATGTTAAATATATAAATGTGTGTGTGAACGCAGTATGTGCGATCATCACACTATACTATTTAAACATTTGATGTAGAGCTACATGCTTAAATTCCCTATTTCTTGCCACCTTCTTTTAAAATATATGTACAATGATTTCATTATTTCTTGGAGCTTTTTAATTGTTCATAGACTTAAATGCATGTTATCTCTTCATTTAAAATATTTGGAATTCATTTCTAATATCTTCTTTCTCACCTTTCTTAAATATTACTATTACTGCATTCTTCCAATCATTTGATATATCTATACTATCTAAACATTTAATATACAGCTACATAATTAAATTCCTTACTTCTCACCATCTTCTTTTAAAATATAAATAATTCATCATTTCTTGGAGTTTTACAATTCTTCATAGATTTAATTTTGACTTTTGTTCACTTAAAATATTTGAATTTCAAAAAATTTTGTCATAATTGTAAAAGCTATTTTCTTTTCTTGTTTCTAATTATTATATCGTTATTTGTAAAATTCTTCTACAGACTTCATGATGTCACTTTTCTTTTTAGTGACAGTGGGTTTTTTTTTTATAAAAAAAATATCAAAATAATTTTTATAGATATAATAAAGATCTCCATACTTCCCCATTCTTTTTAAATACATATAAATAAAGATATAATAAAAGACAAATGACCCCCAAGATGCATCTTGTGATGAAGCAGCACTCATCAGTTGACCCAGGTCACAATCTCCCATATACATCTTTATTATATGCAAAGTATTTATCTAGAGTAAATTGTTACATTTTCATTTACAATTGTCAAACTTCCTCCACTCACAACTTTGATGCCATCCATTTCAGATAAATGCAATCACTTCTTAATATTGAATGATGGAAATAGTCTAACAAATAATTAATATTAAAATTCCGATTTTTGCAAACCATCAGACAAATATTATCATAGCAAAGTTATACATGATTTAATATCAAATCTTGAGGTTGTCTGATATTATGATTATAGCATTTACCAAGATGATGTTTTATACGTTTGAGACTTTTTTTTTTCTATAACTTTTTTTGATATTTCACAATTATATTTAAGTCATCATTAAGTTTTTCCATATCATTTTATAGAAATCCAGATATTAAATTCTTCTAAATGAATCATTTGTAACTATTTCTTATCAAATTCTATGATATCTAATAACAATACTAGTGATTAAATTCTCTGATCATGACATTTCTCATTTGGCATTTGAATAATCTATATGCTGATAGTAGTGTTACAATTTGATAATAAATAGTTTCAAATAAATGATAAAGATTATATATTTTAGTTTACATTTTTATGACTGAATGGCAAAAGTTAATAATAAGTAAAAGTTTATAGTTCAAAGGATAATTGCCAAACTCAATTTGCAATAAATAGCTACACTTATTCAAATTTTATTTGTCAAGCGGAAACAATTAGAAATACAATTTTTTGGGCTTCAAGGTTGTTGTTTTTTTTATCATTTGAAAGATATTTTTTTTATTTAATAAATATAAAATATATTTATTTTTATAATTATATAATGTTTTTTAAAAAATTTAAACATATAGGAAAAAAGAAAAAAAAAGTTGCATTACTCTAAGTAATATAAAATATTATTTATTCTGACCTATGTAAAGAAATAAAGCTTTTATATATATCTAACAAAAAAAAAACCCTGATATATGAGTAATTTCTAATATCTTCTTAAATTTGGTTTAAAAACCAATATATTGAAGGCCACATATATATAAAAAAATAAATTTTGCAATGTTGGCCTTGATTTGAATTACAATATTTAGCCAAATAAAGGTTAAATAATTTCATATTCCTTTCTTTTTTCTATAAATTGTCTTAGTCTCAATAAAAATTTACTTGTCAAATAATGGTTTTCTTTATATGGGCTATGTATGCATTTCTTAATAAAATATCGATTATTTTCTTATTAATCTCAATCAAGCCTGGATCATTTTCAAAGTCTTTAATATTTGAAAGTGATTTGCAAATTATAGTTTAAATTCAGTAGAATGTTTCTGAAATTTATGAATCTTTTCTCTCTAACTTATCATAAATTTTACTAATCAAAGCATATTATAATCTTGAAATACATTACTTTTATATATTTATTGAATTATTCCGTTTAACATTTTTGAATACCTTATACAGGCTTAAACTTGCATTTATCATATGTAATTATATGCGGGATTCAACATTTTTGCTTAAAAAGCAACTCATTGTTTTTACAGTTTTTCTTTTTCTTTAAATTCTACATTTCTATATCCTCTCTTATTTTAGTCTCCATAAGAAAATTTTCCAATAATAATTCCATCTTCAATAATTTTGTAATTGTAACATCAAAACCTTCTATGACAATTATAAAATATTGTTTATTCTAGTCAAAAGCATTTTGTATATACATATATACAAATCCACAACTGTATCATAATTTGTTGGGGCATAAATATGAACTATCTGCATTTGGTATCATTAAGTAAATCAAATAATTAATCTTGCCAATCTATCTAATAATCCACCAATTTCTATATTATTCTTTCATTTTTTAGTTCATATTGAATCTACTCCACTTGTGCTTTTAATATTTTTGTCTTTATAATAAGGTACATGTGTGGTTTTCAAATCAAATCTCTCTTAATCTTTTCTTATAACTTCACAAATCCAGTAATGGATCCAATTAACAATAGACAGTTCTTATTTCAATTAATACAATCTACTTCCTCCACTTGAAAATGATCTACTATTTGAAAAGTCATCGTCGAATGGCAGCCCAAGTCATTAATCAAAAAATTCTTAATATCCTCTGGTTTGGTTAGTGACTTTACAGACTTTATGGAATAAAGACCTAAACTTTATATTATATCTATCATTAAGAACATCAACATTTACAGTATCACACATCCATTCATTATATCTTTAAAAGAATCAAACTGATCCCTCACTTAAGAGGTAATAGGGTAAGAAGATCGTGGTGCTTTCTTGGTCCTATATGAATTGAAAAAAAAAGCCAATAAACTTACTACTGAGCAGTGTATTCATATTCCTTAATTATATAAATAATACTATGATAATAATAGCTGCAATGACAAGAACATATGAAATGGACATTAGAAATTTAACTTGTTCAATTTCTTTAAAATCTCAAAGAGAACTCAAAACGTTTGCTTTTAATTAATAGCAAACTCCTTTTTTGAAGATTGTATGGATACAACTTAATAGATGAATAAAATTTTCACTTAAAAGAGTGTTCAATTTATGCATCATAATAGCTTTATATAATATGAATTTAGTTATGTCACAGTTTATCAGAATTTGCTATTCATATTAACTGTTAGTTTTGTCTTCTCTGTATTTTCATTTATTAATTATCTCATAGTTTATCAGAATTTGCTATTCATATTAAAAATTAGTTTTGTCTTCTCTGTATTTTCGTTTATATTAATTAGTTTATGTCCTTTCTTTTCTATTAATAAAATTAATGACTTTTAAATATTTGAGAATAACATTATTTCTATCATCATCTTAAAGATATAAAGACTATGATATAACTTCAAACATTGATGTGAATAAGTAAACTGTACTAAGAATGAGACACATAATAGCTATATATTCTAAACATTTATATTTAATTATCTAGTTACCTATATCTACCTTCAAGTACATTCATACATATATACCTAATAATATTTGTCTATGCATATATGCAAATCTTTTCCAATAATTATTTATGAACATTGTTTATAAATTTTAATTAATATTTCATATTTAACATTATTTAATTTGATATCAGTTATTCAAGGATAACTACAATTGTTTCAAATTTATAATTGACAATCTGCAGATTTAAAATAGCCAAAAAGAAATAATGATAATAAGTTTAAATAAACGATTCCCTTTAATAGCATCTGAATTATATTGTTTATTTACTTCCCAACTGAAACATTAGTATTGTAAACATAGTTCAGTTGTATTTATACAACTTAGCAGAAACAGAATACTAAGCAAGTATTTTAACATTCTCCCCCTTTCCTTTCAAATCTACATTTATTTTTAGATCAGAAGTATTTAAAATTCTTAGTATTTACTAAAAGAGAGGCTTCCTTTTGAAAAATTATTTCGCTATTCTTGATTAGATATAAAAAGTTATAAATATCTTCTTGTCCTGAAAACAAACAGATCATCTGATAAATTTTGCGACTAAAAATAAAGTTACATAACGGTTGATTTACTTTCTCGATTTATTTATTTTTAAATATATTTATTAATAAAAAACAAATTATTTACTAAGAAATATTATATATACAAAAATATTACAATGTGAACAAATGCATTAATATAAAGAATGACAGTAAAAAAGTACACAGATGTCATTAGTCCTATAGATTATCATCATCACTATTTTCACTCTTAACCGCTCCTCAGACGATGAAGATCCCTTCACGTATAATTCAGCTTTCTCGATCATTCACATCACTTCAACAAACTTTCTTATCTTCTCCATTCAGCTTACAAGTAGTCTCTTTCTAAAATCTTTTACAATCCCTTGAGATCCAGTTTAAGATTTCGACTATTCATCAAAATCATCATCAAATCCAGTCCATTAACTCTCTCAATATTAATGATAAAAATTTGTTTGCTCTCATCCATATTATTTTGCTTTTGATTCATCCCTGTTACATCCAGTGTACATCTCTTCATGTTTTGTTATGTATTGAGTCTCTATATCTTATTATTCTGCTGAGCATTCAAGTCCATACGTCAGAAACAGAAAAAACATATTTATTATAATCATTCCTTTTAATATTAAGTTACTCTTAACAGTTAATTACTTTTACGAAAAGCACTCCAAGTTATATACTATTATTACATGGGTCTTTTTAAAATAACTTCAAATGTGTATGGTTTCATCGCTTAAATCTTGCTTACAATAAATTATCTGGTCCAAAAAAAAAACAATTTTTTGGTCAATACGTACAATGATTCATAACATGAAACACAAAGAAATATATATATATAGTGTCTATAGGTATATATAATACTTCCCTCCTCAAATAGTAAAATTGCATAAGATTCATATTTTTCTTTTATGATCAACTCAATGTCAAGTATCTGACTAAATGATATTATTATCCTAGAATTTTTATTCTCCAGCTAATCAAATAATAAACTGCTAGTTAAGTTACCATGGATTTAATGTATATGTGTAAAAATAAATATAAATAAATGGATAATACGTTGTACATTGATTATAGAACCATGTGAGAATGATGAATTATTATATTTTTCCTATATAACATATCCTGGCGTTCAAAGATAGGGTTCAATAAAGAATTAAATAATAATAGAACAGAGATTATCTGATATTTTCCAATTTACAATTCAATTTTCCATATATGTAAACTTTTTATAAAAACATAAAAAAATAATCTTTGTCAATGAAAGCCTGGTGTAAAGCAAGACACATAATGTTGCACAACAATAAATGAAATAAATAGTCCATTGGTCCCCAATTGTTAATGACCAAAATATTATTTTAACTATCATGAGTTATTATAATTTCTCATGTTAGAGCAATTCTTCACTTTAACAGTCAATCTTTAAAAAAAAATTACAAACATTGCTATTTTATACTTTCAATAAAACTAAACATTTAATATACTCCACAATTACACCCCTCCCCCAATACTTAAACAATCAAACGAAAGACAGTTATCAGTAAGATATTTCATTATAGACAGCAAAGGCTACATTTAGTAAAAAAAAAATATCTTAACAGAAAAATCTGATCCAGCAAAGCAGGGATTTTAAAACAGATACTGTTTTAGTACTTTATATTTAAGACTATTTATTAATTAACCTGAAATTTAACTTTTAATGCATACAAAAGTTTTGCTTAATAATATTTACTTCAAGAAAATAAATTTAGTCACATTTTGAATTGACTGTAGTTCTCAGCCTAACAAAGTTGGTATCACTGACAAAAGTTAAGAAGTCATCCAAACTTAAAACATTCTTTTCAATGGGTGTCCTATAAACTGTTAATGATACAAGTTTACATCTCCATCCCCATTATACTTACAGATCACTCTAACAATAATCCTAGACACTTGATTAGTTCTAAAAGAGTTCCTATAAATCAAGAATATTTTGCTATTGTATTGACTTTTTGGTAATACTATTATACCAGAGTTTCTGAAACATAACTGGATGCATGGTTTACTAACTTTTCTAGCTGTATGAAAGTTGGACACAATGTCACTCATATTAGCATGATATTTTTAGTATTATATTGCATAAAACAAACAAAAAATATTAAATAATTCTGAAATAAAAAATAATTAAACTGTTGACTGCCAAACTACCAGGGGTTTAAGTATCCTCAGATTTTGATATTTCAACATCAAAATCTCAATAGTGATAATTTTTTTTACCAAAGATGGATGAATGAAACTTTCTATAATCAATTTCAGTCAACAAATAATGCTAAATGCATAGGAAATCAAATTTCTGTAGGGTTCGATGTTGCTTTGTCTTCATTCAATATATGCAGACCCCTGGAAGGAAATATCTCTTATGGGATTTCTTGGAAAAACAAAAAATATCACTCACTATATTTTGTGATATTTTAAATTAATGGATGGTCATAAATAAGTCATGTTATATATCATTTTATTGGAAATTTTATAAGAAATATAATGAACCTATTAACAAAAAAAAAATCATAATTTAAATTTATGTATTAAAATTTAAAAATTTTGAAGAAATATAAAAATAATTTTTAAAACTGTTAAAATCTTATTTCTTTTTTAATTTCAAAAGTATAAAACTGACTATTTTTTCAGCTTTATTACATTCCTTGATACTTTATTTTTCTCATAACATAAACTAAATGATTTTTCCATAATGCTATTTGAAAGTATTGTGTCATATACCAATTCATCAAAAATCCACCATAACATTTTTTTACCTGAATTGGTTAAAAGATTAATGAACAAAAAATAACTTTTTTGCAATCTTTTTAATAAAAAAAAAAAAAAACTATCTCCAAAATAAAATGTCGATTTTTCCTTTTAACTTTAAAATTATTATGATAATTTTATTATACATATGTAAACTTTCTAGTAAAGTGCTTTATTTCACAGCAGTTATCACATTTATTTCCCAAGTCATAACCTAGGATTTGAGTTCATATAATTTTTTTTTCACATAGGTAACTATTTTAAGCTTTCTTAGAATCATTTTCAGATAGTTAGACCTACTGCAAACTCAGCTAGCTATCCAATTATTGGTCAGTAAATTAGCACATCACTATTCTTAGTTAGAAATGTCTGGTAGCATGTTGGATAGCATATATAGTGCTACCTTATTTTCTATTTATTTAATTAATATTTTTCTTTATCATTTTGCATATATATGTAAAATTACAAGATTGCTCTCCCTTAATTTTATTACTATAAGCTGTATTAATTTTATACAGTGTAAATTTGTACTTTGTAAAAAAAAAAAAAAAATCATTTTATGTTATCCAACTTTATTGTCAAAAATAAAACACTGTATCATTTCTTGATAATGTAGCTCATAATGGCATTATTATGAAGAAAAAAAATTGTATTAATATCCATAATTTTAAAAAATATGGAAAGAATTTTAAAAATAAATGATTTAAACAATAAAAATTATATATATAATTTATATGCACAGATAAAAGTATATGGTATTAGCAAATAAATTTATTTTAAAACTATGTTGAAACAAAATGTGTTTTTTTTTTTTATATTAACAATAACAAAGTGGAAATGAAATTCTTAGAAAAGGTAATTAAAATGCTTGTAAACAAATTAATTAAATAGAGAGATAAATATCTGATGAAATTTTGGCTGCTATTTTATTAATCTTTTTCAAAGATAAAAAATTTGTAAATGGCTGATTGGAAAATCAAATTGCGGACCAAAATAGAAATCAAACATTATCTACAACTAATAGATCGAAGGATTCAAATGATTACAGATGAATTCTATTTTTGCTGATAAGTAGGTCAAAAAGATATAAATAAGGGACTGTAAGCTGGTTTTATTATTCTTCTGATTTTATTCTGCTGTGTGTGACTAATAAGCAGAGTGTAAGCTGTAGTCCGTTACTGAGTCCAGAAAAGAAAGTCATCAACTAATTAAAAAATATCTTGAACATTGTGTCCTATTCATATATGCTTTATATGCATAAACTTCTAATGTCCAAATCTTCAAGGAGAGTTACCTCGTGAATTTTGAATGATCATCCCACAGCTGTGTTTCAACAGATAGAGTCCACAAAAATATATTAATACCTAAAGAATAAACTCGAACTTTTACTACTGAAAGAAATACATATGAACTTTATAATAAGATTATAAATCTCTAGCATTGCTATTATTTATCTCCTCTCTAATGAAAAGATTTAATCAGTAATTGTTTTTGTTAAATCTGTTTATAAGCGGATATGATGAGGGATTGTTGCTTTGTTCTCTAAACACACCACAGTTCATTCGGTGTAAATTTGAAATTATTATATATAAATTATGCAATCTCTGGCCAGTCATTTCCACTTCATCAAAAATATAAACAATAATTTAAATCTATAATTTAATGAATCCTGAAGTGAATTCAAGTTGGATGCATAGACAGAATAAATTAATATTATCTTTTTAATTGCCTTTTAATAAATTACAGTTTTAAGCAAGGAAAGATAATTGGGAATATTGATATAAGTGAACTGCTATAACTTTTATTTCAGGCTGTTTTGTTTACTATGAAATTCGTTTGTATGTAATTTATTATTCATTATATTATTTAATGCAATAGTATGTGGTAAACGGAAATTCCGTATATTATCTGTCTTGTATTTGTACATGTTGTGAATAATACCATTTGTGAAACTGCTAGTCACTCTTATGCTTAATACACAATAGACGTAAATTACTATCATAACGCTGATTTTGCCTCTTTATTGGCTTATATTCCAATACTTACATGCATTACAGCCTGAAAACATTTACGGTAATCTTGTTATTTAAATAGTTTATAAAATTTATTGCCTTCTGAGATTGTAGGTTATTAATCTTAAAAACTGTAATAATAATTGCTTGTGATCATTAATCTATGTGAGTTTATATCTTTTCGGAATTACTTCAGATGTGTTAAGAAGCATTTGAACTGTATTGTACCATATATAACATCTGTGCATAAACTTAATTATCACATGAATAAATTTAATTATTGAATCAATCATTCATTAAACATATTAATTTGTTCATAAATTGTCCAGGCAGCGAATTTATGTGATTGTGTGTTTTATCTTTATGTATAAACATGAATAAATTGTAATGTCTCAGTATTTTTTTAGCAGTTTGTCATTATTTTGCAATCAATAATTTTAATTAGAATAGACTAAGAGTCTCACATATCTAGATGAGCTTAACGGGCAGTAAAAAAAGAAATTGTTGTTCTGTGAGGTCAGAATGTGGAGCACACATGCAGATTAACATTGAGTGCTTTTTGTTTAAGTTGCACATTTTGTCAATTACAATATGTGTAAAATTACAAGATTCCTCTCTCTTAATTTTATTTCTATAAGCTGTATTATTTTTATACAGTGTGAATTTGTACATTGTAATAATTTTTTAGAATCATGTTATGGCAGAGTTATCCATCTTTACTATTAAAAATAAAACACACTACCACTTCTTGACAATGGAAGCAAATTAAGAACAAATATAGTTTTGAAAAAATGAAAAAGTGTGATGAATGACTTTTACAATTTACATTACATATACATTTTTGTAACATATGACCGTGGAAGATGGATTGTTTAGAAAATGTTTTAAGAAGACTCAAATAATGGAAAAATACCAAACAAGATGATAATAAATGAAAAATACCAGCACAAATAGACAAATGTACTTATTAAAGAAAAGATTCAGTTCACGGCAGAAGCTTAAAAAACTAAATAAAATCATTTTCAAAAATGAAGAAATGTAATCAAAATAGCAAATATAGAAATAATGGAAAAATATTGTTGAGGGTTAAAAAAAAAAAGTCAAAAAAATATTACAAATATATTCAAAAGTGGCAACAACTGAATAGATTTTAAGAGGAGGCTGTTATGAAGTTGTAATATAAAAAGATTAATAAAGATTGGATTACATGTAAAACATAAATTGTTATAAGAAAAAAGCAAGCATTAAAATTAAAAGATACAATTCAAAAATTGCAGAACAGTAGCAATGTGCAAAATATAAGGAGTTAAAAAATAATAATCAAAAAGAGTAGTCAAAAATCATCAGCGGTTTAGTGAATTCACATAAAAATAATAATATGGTGAATATAAATGCAGAAATATATATATATATAATGATGAAAGCATCGGAAAACTTAAAAGATGAATTAGGAAAATTTATTCTTATGTGCACAAATGAAGTTTTAAAGTAGAGTACTATTTATAATATAAAAAAACAAAATTTAATGAAAAACTATAGAAAAAATAATAAAAAGATTTATCATCATCTTATAGTAATGAAAATGATATTTATTGGTAAAAATTATGAGTAATAAGCGATTTGAAAAATGGAAATTCTGGGTATAATAATAAAAGTGGGAAAATAATCAGATATGGTTAAGATACTTTATTTCAAGAAGTTTACAGACTGTGTAATATTACTTGGAGAAAAGATATTGCACCTAAAACACGAACAAAATCATTATTAGAAACAATCTACAAGTAGGAAAGCAAGACAGAATATGGAATTAAAAGAACCACAGAACTAATACATATACATACAGCAGCATGTTAATGAATATCTTAAATAAAAGATTAATTGGATCCTATTTTCAAACATTTGAACAAGACTGATTTAAAAGAGGAGTTTTATAAAAGATATCATTCCATTTCAATGCAGAGAATACAATACTGCATTAACTTTCATAAGCTTTTAATAACAATGATGAAAAAAGATACCTTAGGTATGTGGATTAGATAATAAACTAAGAGGAGAAAGTAGAAACTGATTTGAAATTGGGAAAGACACAAAACAAAAAGATACAATTTCCCCCAAAATATTAATCACACATTTGACAAAAAAAAAATACAAAGATATGTCATGGAATAAAAATAAATAATAATATGCAGATAACATAGTAATCATTGAAAACAATAAAAAAAAAAAAGAAATCAACATTAAAAATGCTAAAAGGGGGAACAAAAGCATATACAGTAGATTAAATAGAAATATTATCACAACAAAAATAAAGGGTATGAGAAAAGAAAAAAAATTAAAAATGATGGAATTAACTAGACAACATAGAAAGTTTTATATATCTTGGAAATAAAATCACTAATAATTAAATTGACAAAAAAAATAGCCAAAGAAAGAGCATGTTGCAAGCAATATAAAGGATTTACAAATCAACGATATTAAGTTAAAAAATCAAACATAGATATATTGGATAATGGATATACTAGACATGCAAATTACATGGGTAATGACAAAAGATTCAATAAAACAAACTAAAAAAATCTTGGCATTTGAAAGAATAGGCACAGAACATCTTTAAGAATTGGCTTGAGGCAAAAAATTTCCAATGAAAAATTGTATAAAAACAGTGAAATAGAAAAAAATTTAGTTGAAGAAAGTTATTCAAACAACATTACAACTAGCCATATACATCAATGAAGTCTGATCAGATATATGTCTGATTTTTGTTATTACATCAAACAACTTAAACAAAAGCACTATATAATATATAAAAATCATATTAAAAATGATCTGGAGCTAGATTGAAACCACTTAGCATTCATTCAAGAAACTGGAAAGTTAGAGCATTATATATCTACACATATTGAATTCATGAATTCTGATGATGATGAAATAAGCAAAGTTATTAATATATCTTTATCAACCAACATCATGCATGAATTTTTTACCTTAATAATTTATTTTCTATATAAAAAAAAATTTAAAGTTAACATATATGTGTGTGACTATGCATATCTTTAAAAAGTAATTCTTGAAATTAAAAATTATAAGTGAAAACAAATGAAATCATATTTGTGCATAGCACTCACAGATATACAAACATCCAATCTTAAAATGAATAAATTTACATTAATCTACAGAGATAAGCAAAAGAAAATAAATAAACACACATTTAAGTAGATGTCAATTACAACTTACTTAATATTTAATTTAATAAATTATGTCCTTGAATAACTAAATATATCACAAAATACTGGCAATCAAAACGATATTTCAATAAAAAAAAATTTTGTCTTGAGTATAAAAATAAAAGCAAGACTTAAAATAAAAAATGAAATAGTATAACTAAAGATAACTGAGACTTAATGAATATTTAACTACCAAGATATCAGTTTACTAAAATTAATTAATAAAACATTTTCGATAAAAAAGAAAAGAAGAAAGAGAACTTACACTAAAACGGTTGCTCCTAATCCCACAGCTTTGGCAGCTGAAAGCAAACCTTCTGTCCATCTATGATTCTTCATATAAAAATCTTTATCTGAAGATGTTCCCTTAAAAAAAAAAGTAAATAATATGAAACTTTGCAATAATTGATCTTCAATAAAAAATAATTCAAATTAAATTTTAGTAATTTTATATGTGTACAAAAAAAAGAGAAGATAAAACAGCTTTAAGATGACATTAGTGGGTTAATGGTCTCTCTAATAGCTTTCTCTCACAGAGAAATAATAAATAAGGCACAATGCACAGTGATGATAATTTGAATGGTTCACCATCCTAATTTTATTCACAAATTAATCAACGTTATCTATTCATTTAATGATAAATTTTGACTGGGGAGGGGAGAGCTAAATCCGATTAGAACAAAAAAAAAAATTTCTAGCTTTGCCAGTTCAGATTTTAAAAAACTTCAAATGTGTACAAGCAAATAAATATATTGATACTAAGCAAAAAAAAAAAAAAAACACAATTCAGTTAAGATATTACATAATTCCCTGAACAATTCATTCAAACCATAACTCTTCAGTAAAGCTATATATTTATGAGAATCACATCAGTAGACTATATACAGAGGCAAAGCTAATAAATATGAAACCTTTGCTTTCCAGAAAATTTGAAATTAGTATTTTTTTTTCATAATATAGTAAATGGACATGTAATAGTATATATATATTTCCATACCATGAACCACTATGGGTTTGAAATTCATAATCAATTTTTAAGAGAGTCAACAATGAATTGATATTCTTTTCAGACCTTCATTCTAGATCAGATTACATTCCTTGGTTTGAATTCAGCTGATCAAATGACTTCATATTCATAACTGTGATCCTTGGGATTGCATCCTAGTCCACATATAGTTATTTATATGCATTACTTTTGTAAATTGCTACCTTCTATATTAATGTTATCATCCCTATCACATATACATATCACGTATGCACAAACACAGAACAAAAATTAATTTAATTCTATAATTCGTTTAGTTTACTTCTGTTAAGCAATTATAATTGATGGAAGCACTTGGAGACATTAAGTAAAAAAAGCTTAACAGTGAAACAGTCTTAATATAGAAGGGCCAAAAACAATCCAAACCACAAATCCATATTTCTTGAGCATGAAAACCAATTTGACCATATTTTTGAACCTATTGCAGCCAGCATTGTATGTATAGAAAAGATCAATGCAAAAGGTAAAGGCTTGATATACTGCCAACAATGCCAATACTATAAATAAAAAAGAATCCTGTTTCCCCCTTTCTAAAAGGTGGGGCATTTATGCTTATTTGCATATAATTTACATGATACTTATACTTTTCGCCCACAATTTATTCATTCATTGCTATGACTATAATATCATTATAGAGATATTGAAAGTATGCTAAACATATTATATTAAGACTGTTTCACTATTAAGCTTTTCTTACTCATCATCTCCAAGCGCTTTACATCAAAAACTAGTTTAATAATTTAAACTTAACAAATATTTCATAATTTACTTATTTGATGTAAGTATAA
This sequence comes from Epiperipatus broadwayi, assembly GCA_028023455.1. Taxonomy (NCBI): domain Eukaryota; kingdom Metazoa; phylum Onychophora; class Udeonychophora; order Euonychophora; family Peripatidae; genus Epiperipatus; species Epiperipatus broadwayi. The sequence continues at coordinate 5,745,738 of JAQFVV010000035.1, read as the reverse complement.
AAATATATATCTCATTGTTACTACAGAGAGATAAAAATATAATTAAATCAATATTTAAGGAACTCATATTGGACTATCAAATACTGAGTTTATTACTAAAAATTATAAATAAGTTACATTTGTGCTAAAGTTACAGCATTATATGCGTTATATATTTTTTGATTTTCATCATTAATTGAAATTATTAAAATGTATATATAAAATCAGTCTCTACTTGTGTTAACTCACTCATTTATATAAGCTACTAAATTTTTGAAGTAAAATAAAAATTCATCTTGACATAAAACTATTAAATACTATTTTACATTGCCATAAAAATCATTTTTAAAAAAGAAAAATATTGGAAACTATTTATGTAACCGGTTAATTATAAAATTTTACTAAAATATGGAAAACTATTAAAATTTTCAAAAATACAAATAATATCTAAGAGAATATATATATATAATTATTAATTATGGCTTCTTGTTACATATATATGATGTTATTGACTATTTTATCTAGAATCTGTTTTACATTTTATGGAATATATTAAATTTTCATTAAAAAAATTTCTCATAATTCATCTCAAATATTATGCCACAGTTTGTGCATTTCAATCTTTTATCTGTTATATTCTTAAACCTGTTTAGTTTTCTTTCTTCTTTCTTATATATTCTTTTCCTTGCTCAAGAAGATTTATAGATTAATAACTTACTTTAGAATTTCAATATTCTAGTAATTGGACCCAATTTCTAATTTAGTCCCATGTATCATCCTGGAAAAGAAGGCATTCTCAGTCATTTCAGAATTTTTAGATATCCAATCAGTTCTTCTGTTATAGAGAATTTGATTATCATATGTCAAGTCTGGTTGTAGCAATGCACAAAGAGGGTATCTACTCACAAATTTCATATCGCTTTGTATTTGGAGATTTCCACTTTCAATTTTAAATGTTTAAGTTTACTCTGATTATAGCAATTGGTATGTAAATTTCTGGAAGCTATATTTTTCTTTCTTTCCCTTTGTTTCAATATTTCTCATCTCCCAATATTCAAGAATCTGAGCAATGTGAATTTGATTATCCACTAATATTATTTTTTTTACTCTGTTCAGAAAACTCTCTACTTATACTCTTTTTCCAAGGGTAGCATAGAATATAAAACAAAATCAGTTTCTGCTCCCCCCCCCCTTCAAATCTCTTACTTTATAATATACATCTTAATCCAGTAGTATTTATTTCTTATTATTTTACACACAGCATGTTTTTCTGTATCTTCAGATTTTTATCTCTTTATTGATTAATAAAAAATTATTTTAATGAAATTGCAAATATATATTTTGACCTTTTTATTTGTTTTCTTAGGTAAAAAACAATTATTTGCACATTATTATTAATGCTGAAAAAAAAAATAATGATGACATTAATAAAAAAATTTATTGAGATGCATGCATTTTTATTTTGCTACTTACAAACTATACCTTCACTAAAAATGTATGTTTCATAATAATATCACTAATACAGCACTATTCTGAAGAGAACACATCATTACATTTCTTTCTTTTTACTACAACTATACTGTGGGAAGTGTAGTGGGATAGTTTTTCATAACTTATAATATTCAATTTATCTAAACATAATGTTGCTTGTTCTCCATATTGGGGAATGTTTAAGCAAATGTTTTGGCTTTAATAAACTCATTTTTCTTATTTATGCACACACCTTTACATATATTATGTGTCTTTGCTTCTTGATATGTGAATAAGCTAAATGTTACCATAAATATAAGCACAATATATTAAACGCCACTTTGTCCATTTTCTTGTGGAAACTAGTGTTTATTAATCAAGACATGTAAATAATAATTAGAAGCCCTATGGTGATGAAGCTTAAATAATTAGATAAATAGATGATTATTATTTACTTACTTGGATTCAAAAAATAAACATGGGTTTTTACAAAAACTGGAGAACTATATTTTTTTATATAGTAGATCATGTTTTAGAAAAATTTGTGAAAACAATTCCTAATATATAGTAAAATGGTAATAAATAAAATAAAAAGCTTAGACTAACTGATTAGCTAAAAATAATGTGGAAGGAGAGAGGAAGTAAAGACGTGAAATCACATGATAAAAAGTTTAATATAATAAGCAAGTTTGTACCTATGTAATAATTTATATAAGTATCAAATATATCACTTACAGGGAACTGAAACAAAATTTATTATAATTGAAAGGGAAATATAGTTACATTGAAATGTGTTGTTATTCACTTTAAAATAACAAAAAATTTTGAAATATAAAGTACAAATGGCAAACCATTATGTAGACCGTGTGTGTATATCACATCAATGTATGTACAGTAGCAGTGGGAAATAATATCTCCAGGAACGTAAAATTATTAAAAACAATATAATCAATAAGATACTTTAAAAAAAAAACGGTTTTGGAAAGGATTACTTAATTATTGCTTAAGATATATTTTTGATAGGAAACAAAATAAAATAGTATTGATTATATTTTGTGTAATATTTTTAAATATAAAACTAATTTTTGTAAATTTGTTAGACCAATGATAAAATTACTGATATTTATAATAGTGTAATATTAAAAGATAACAATTAAAACTGAAGATTAATTTTGAAAATTTACAATCTACAAATTACTTTTATCTAGTTAAATGTTTAATAGAATTTTTTAATTAAGAAAATTTATAAACTAACCTACTTGTTTTTTGTTTTGTTTTTGTTTTTTTTTTTAAAAAAAAAAAAAGATTAAGCAGTAAAAAACAGTTTTTTTGATTTCAAAAGGGACAAATGCTTGAGCAGATGTAAAAATAAGATATCGTGACTTATGAGCATCAAAAAGATAAGTTATAGTGTAAACAGATAGTAAAGTTAGAAAATTAATAAATCTTATTTTATAAAAGTTTATTGTAAGAAACAATATAGAACTTTACCTTAACATATTATCAGGAATATAGCAGAAGTAACAACCTAAGAGATTAATGAATAGTTTAATATAAATTTATCTGTAAATTAAAAAAAACTCCGCATTGAAAACAGTACTTTGAATGATAGTTTTTTTGACAGGTGTTATATTTAATATCCTTACTGTGTCTATATGATGAGTTAGCCAAACCTTTTATTTGGCCATGTAATCTTTCTTAATCTACTCACTCACCTAACAATGTGCTTCCAGGAAAAGAGCTAGGAGAAGAAATGAATATTAGAACTAAATGAATCTAGGAAAAAAAACTTAATATGCATATATCTGTCTTCTATAATAAGCAATTCTGGGCAAGGAAAATGTAATAACCAAGCATAGGGCCAACTACTCAATATTTTAGTACTGTAAGAATTTGCCCAAAAGGATGAAAGCTAAACCTAAAGTTGCAAGGATACTTTTCTCTAAAGATCATTACTTCTCAAAATACTTAACATATGCCAACTTTCAAAAATTAAAACAGGTAAGAATTATATATATATATTAGAATTCTGAAGGTCTAAAATTAAACATGTATTTAATATTATTTGCATATGAAATATTTTCAGACAAATTAACATTTTAATTATATTGTACTTCAAGGCAAACTTTCTTTTACGAATTTTTCTTAAAAAGCTATTCAAATGGAATACATATTTAAACAGATATCTCTGAATTTAGTTTTGGCTTAAAATGCAATTTATTGTATGTGCATATATATATATTGTAACAGTATTTATAAATTAATATAATATGTATTTGTAATTATTAAATTAATATAAAAGATATGTATTTGTAACTATAATTTGTAACTATTCTAATATGTCACATTTGTAACCATAATAAATATTTAGATAGGGGAAATTATTAATTATTAGATATATGCCTATCCAATCTGTACCATTTGTAACTATATTAATTCATCATAGCATAGATAAAGAAATTATAGAATCACTGTGCCACTTGAAAATATCAGCATTAAAGATTCTTGGTATTTATTTATATATTGGGGCAGTCATTTGAACAATAAAACATACTGGCCATTGTCATCTAATAAAAATAATATTAAATATAGCAACTGAATAAAAGTACCCACTGTGAGATTCCTGGAGTGCCTTATGCTTATCTCCAATACTAGGTTCTTCTAACAAAGAATCCTTCCTATTCTTCTTTCCAAATATATAAGACCATTCATGGTCATATGCACACACGGGTGCTATTCATGACAACTTATAAAAAAATATATTTTATAAAACTAATATTATGAAGTTGGAAAGGGATGATATCACTCTTTATTCAGTTTAGCTAAGTACATGTGTTTTCCCATGAACGCCACTAGATTGTTTTCAATCTAGATAAGTATCTGTTTATAGTGTACTTGAGTTCAAACTCATTCCGTACATTTTTATTACACATGACTTGGATGACTAATGAAAAAAAATGACATTCTTACATTTTATCTATATTGATAAAATTACAAGATCCCAATATTACCAAAGTTTATACTATAGATCAAAGATTCTTATAGACATTGCTAGCTCATTAACGTATATTGATGAACAGACATGTATAATCCTATTAATGGCTTCTAAACAAGCATGTGAAGACCATTATTGATATTGATGGCCATTTAACTAGATTATTTATCACAATAAAGGTAATAATGATGATGATGATAATAATATCATAATAATGATAATAATAGTGATATCATAATAATGATTATAATAGTGATGATGATACCAGCCATGGCTTATCAATAAACTCACAACAATAAATTCATCTTTATAAACTTATAGGCATCTATTAAAATTATCCTATTTCATACTGGGATTTAATAATACTAATGGTGATGATTGATCATCATGAATCTCTTTGCATAATATTCAATTTTCTATAAACCCCTATTTACTAAAATATATTCATTACGCTAAACATTAAATTTAATGATTATAATTTATTAATGATGATTGATGGTGATCATAACTTTTATATAGTATTATTTGAAACATTTTTAACTAATAACGATATCCATCTTTGATGAGGATGATCTAAATTCATGGACACAACACAATTTTAGCTTTCTATGTTGAACTATAATTATCAAAATTTGGTTATTCTCAAACATAATCCTTAAATACTTAAATATCAACATTCTAGTTTACCTATTATTTTGCGGACGCTTAATATTTGCAAGTGATTGCTCAATATATACGAATGGTAATACTTAATAACTGCATGAGCAATGATGATGAATTAAAATGATAGAATTAAGACAAAAAAAAAACACAATATTCTTAATAATAACTCGGAAACCAATTAAGATATATAATTATATTTTATTAACACTACTACTCTTTCTTTCCTTCTTTAAAGTCAAATCGACAATTAAATAAATGGCTTATTAATATAAAAATTTATATAAGTATAAGCAAATAAACTTAATATATAGGTTTGTCATTTTTCTTGATATCTCAAAATAAGCTGACTTAAATCAATATTAGAAAAAAAAATACATATTCTATAAATGCTTATTTAAGACTTTTCTTACTCATCATATCATAAAATAAATTTCAGGTGAAACTTGTATATGTTATTTCATTTCCATTCAAATGTAATGCCCTACTTTTCAATTTACCATTTTAAACTAATCATATATAACCTATTCTTTGATGTGTTTGGATAAGCAGTTACACATTCACGCATTCGGTAATGTTAACTTATATGTTTAAAATGTATACCCATAAATTACATATATAAAAATATCTTTTTCTTTTGCAACCTTATAGCGAAAGAAAATAAAATACATATATTAATTTTTAATATGCAACAAGATAAAATAAAAATAAAAAACATTATAAATGCATATATCTATAGGTTGCTCATTATCATTAACAACTGAAGAACAATTAAAAAAAAAAACATTTCAACATTACAATATATAATAAAAAAAAACAAAAAAAAATAATGAAAAATTTAAGTTTAAAGATTTAAACTATGTTTGTGCTATGTTGTGAGATATTGCAAATAACTATAGATAAACAAGTCTTTAATGTTTCTGTATCAAAAAAGAAAATTGCTTTGACCAGTAAATTAAGGTTTACTTTTAATAAGTAAAAGAATAAAATCGGTTAAAGAAAGTTCATCTTTACCCATCTACTTCTTACTTCTTATTAATGTCCTGAGTTTGAATTTTCAGACTGCTTTTCTTTGCTCACCAACAACAACAACAACAAAAAAGAAAGTTATTGCAGATACTTTTAAGATAATGCTGAATCAATTGACTTGCTTGTTTCTTCAATTCCATTATTATTCACTGTTGATTGGTTTCCTTCTACCATTTAAAAAAAAAAGTTATTATAAGTACTTTGAATAAGTAGGTACCGGTGGATTTGCTTGTCTCTCTCCTTTAAAAAAAATAATTGCTGTTGACACTTTAGATGATTGAGGTAAATCAACAAAAATTTGATTTATGGCTTCAAACTTGGTTCTACATGGCTGTTATAAATTTTTTTTCCTCCTATTTCCTCTTCTCCATTCATTCGAAGGTAATGAGCTTTTAATAAGCCAGGAACTAGAAACAAAGCATTCCATATAGCTTGTGTGGTTGGCTTCAAAATCTATCATTTTATTGGTTATTACTTGATACATGACTTCATAGACAGATCAGCGATTTTGACTCATTCTGTATTAACCAGGAAGCAGAAAAAAATGGTTTAGCAATGCAGAGGCATAGTATTATGCATAACCAAATATGTTAATATCATTTTTATATAATTATTACTAACTTCTAATAAATTCAATCTTGTTCCATTTCTCTCCTCTTCTTTAATATTGCTGGAAATTGCTTTATATAAACGCACATTTCATTTGCTCTTTTTTTCAACTTTCAAAGAGTGAGAAAAAAAAATTAAAGCGTTCACTCTCTTTTAAAAAAAAAAAATCAGAGCTTACATTTCTGCTTAAGAATAATAACAAGGAAGGACCGACTGAGTTGAGTCTCAAAATAATAATAATAATCTGAGTGACTCTCTCTCTAAAAAAATTAATGACTAACTCATCATCTCTCTAAAAAAATTTAAGACTAACTCCCTAAAAAAATTGTTTCAATCATTTATATCGCGAATTTCAACCAAAGAAAAAAAAAACATCTGGAAATCTTTATCTTAAAAAAAAATCAAAGCTTCACAAGTTTGACGTCGGTCACAATTAATAAAGACTTAAAATTGATCGCTATCGTTATCTACATCAAAGCACCTCTTTTGTAAAAATAATCTTAAGACACAGATAACAACAAACCTGGAATCTATAGCCATCAGGAATACGTGTAAAAGCATCTTTGTGTTTGTACAGATGTATTCATTCTTTCACACGTGTACATTTTTTATCTCCTAATCTAACAATCTTAATTGCCTTATTTTACACTTTTCTGATTTACTCTATTTTAACAAAATGAAAGTTAAATAAATTTAACACATATTATTTAATAAAAAAAAATTATATAATAAATCACAAAACTGCTTATTCATAATAATAAATCTATACATATAAATCTCTGTATGTATAAAAGAAAAAAAAATTTTTTTTAAATAATTGAATACTATATATATATCTACAATATATATATATATTAGTTTATATACAGAATAGGTTATATTTACCTGCTTAAAGAGGTTTATTTAAGCTTCTTTGTATCAATAATTTAAATCTCTGTGGTCAAGTTGCTTTAACAATAATTTGAAATTGTTGATTGTTATTGATATTAGGATTGTCTAAATGAGTGTGCTAATAGTTCTAAACAAGCTTTTCAATGGATGCTGCAAAAGAAAGCATTTAAAATTTCTATCTAGAATTATTCCTACCACCAAACCAGGTTTGAGTTAATGGCTCTCATCAGTAAGACGCTAGAACATTCAGACACTAGATCTAAAATATAAACTCAAGCCCAGCATTTATTGAATACTTAACTATTAAGTAGACAATCTGAAATTTTCAGACATCTATATATCTTCAATTCCAGCTGGCTAACTTAAATAGCCATATAGGACTGAAGTAAATTCAGATACAGCATATATTAATAGCTCTAGCAATATAAAATTGCTAACACCTTAAAAACCAAACTATAATAGTAAGGAAACCAAGTCATACATCACATGACTTAATTAGCTTGTATTTACAAATGTAACATAACGAGCTTGTAAATACAAGCTAATTAAATCATGTGATGTATGGCCTGGTTTCTTTACTATTATTGTTTGGCTTTGGCAATGTTATATTGCTAAAGCTATTAATACATGATGTATCTGAATTAAATTTCATCCCATATGGCTACTTATGTTACATAGCTGGATTTGAAGACATATAGATGACTGAAAATTTCAATTTTGTTCAATAGTTAAGTATTCGATAAATGCTGGGCTTGGGGTTGTATTTTAAATCTAGGGTCTAAATATCCTAGCACCTCATTGATGAGAGTCATTAGCTCAAAACAGTTTTGGGGATAGGGATGATTCTAGATAGAAATTTTTAATGCTTTCTCTTGCAGCATTTAGCAAAAAGCTTGTTTAGAACTATTAGCAGGCTCCTTATATTACATTTGTAAATATAAGCTAATTAAGTCATGTGATGTATGACTTAGTTTCCTTAATATATATAGTTAAAGTGATTTATATTTTTTGTATTTTCTTATTACTTGCTATAATGCCTTATTAAATAATATTTATTTTATAAAGCGCAGACGGTATTGAAATTAAACTGAGAGACTGCAAACTTTTCAAGCGCTTATGACTATCAGCAGCCAATCAGATCGTTACACTGAGACAGAGAATTTAACAAGAAAAGGGTGGTTCCACCCTCTTCTTTACTTGTCTTTCTATATATCCAAGCCAGTCTAAAGTACTTAGATCTGAAAGTGTGAATCTTAAATATCTTCACACTCAACTCACTGAGTTCAAATTACAAACATACAGCATGAAATCTTTCGATTTACTACGCAGTGTAATGATCTGATTGTCTGCTGATAGTCATAGCGCTTGAGAAGTTTGCAGTCTCTCAGTTTAATTTCAATACCGTCTGCACTTTATTTATAAATATTATTTACATATGTTGCTGCAAGTTATAACATCGAAAAACTACTGCGTAGTAAATCGAAAGATTTCATGCTGTATGTTTGTAATTTGAACTCAGTGAGTTGAGTGTGAAGATATTTAAGATTCATGCTTTCAGATCTAAGTAATTTAGACTGGCTTGGATATATAGAAAGACAAGTAAAGAAGAGGGTGGAACCACTCTTTTCTTGTTAAATTCTCTATCTCAGTGTAACGATCTAATTGGCTGTTGATAGTCATAAGTGCTTGAGAAGTTTATAGTCTCTCAGTTTAATTTCAATGCCTTATTAAATGAAATCAATACATATTTATTTTATCCATATGGCCCATTAACTTCAATATATTAAAAAAATAAATTAATTTGAAAAATGGTTCATAAAATAAACAAAGATTTAAAATGAAAAAGTGTGTTAAATTTATTTGTCTTATTAAATTGTCAGTAGTAAAATTAATTTTTTATTCAAATTTTGCATTTTATTTCATGATATATATTCTTTATGCACATGATTATTAAATCTTAAAGTTTATAAAACTGTACCACAGACATGGGTAGTGTACCAATAGAACTAAAAAAAAAAAAATTAGAGATTAAATTAAAAGTGAAATAGACCCTTTTAGTAAGTGTGAAAGTATGCCCTATGAATAACTAAATTTATTTCATGACATAGATAAAAGTTGATTATTCACTATCCAACTCTTTTCTGATCAGTTACAAAAAGTGAGCCATGATGATGATACTATCAGAAAAAATAAAATCAGTTCATCAATGTTTTATCTAGTAATATGGGTGCTCTGATAATAGTCTATTATTTTAGAATACTACACGAATAATGTGTGATAAACAGAGCAACCAAAATGCAAAAAACATTAATTATAAATAACAATTTGCCAAGCATTAATTGTTGTTTATAATTAATATTTTTTGCATTTTGGTTGCTCTGTTTATCATGCTTTATTCGTGTAGAATAATTTTCATTATCTGAGAGAGTTTTTATATTATTTAGTTATTTTAGAATACATTGATTTGGTTGATTAATATAAATAATGACATAAATTGGCTCTTGTGAATGTACTGATAAATCAGTTAGAATGATTTATCTAAATAATTAAACAGTACCCAATTTGTGGACTTTTACTAAATAAAAGAGTGAGAATTGAAATTCACCAAAAATGATTGAAATATGAAACAATTTCAAATTTGCGAACAAGAGAGAATGTCAGAATAAAAATTTGGAACAAATAAAAGAGGGAAAGAGGCAAGATCGAATAGTGAAGAATGATGAAAGAAGATAGGGTGAACCCAGCTGGAAATAACCAAAACAAAAGTAAATGGAATTGCAAATTCAAGAGATTCAACTTTTATGATATATAAAATGTTGAGGAAACACAAAAAGAAAATAATTTTGAAGTAAATATAAATAATAATATCATCCAAAATAAATATATAAAAAACAAAATGAGATTCACAAAAACCCATTGGAAAAAATCTAAAAAAAAATGCCAAATTAAGCCAGAAATGAGCCACAAAAGCAACCAGAAGATTGCAGCCATCAACATAGAATAGTAAAATATATCACAGCATTTGAACCCGTGTACAGCCAAATATATAGAAATATTCAAAAAATGAGTAAAAATATTCAACATGATCTGAATGATAAAATGAATAAAAATATGCAAAGCATAAGTCAAGATCTAAGTAATAAATAAGTAGAAAACATTTAAAAATATGCAAAATGTAAACCAAGATATAAATAATAAATAGATTTACTCTAATGTTTCAAACAGTGGCTAAGTAAAGGTTTATTCCATATATTATTTTTGTTAACTGTAGCTGAGCATGCTTTCAGCTGGTAAGGCTAGATTCAGGTAGAAAACGTTTTTAAAATGAATAAAAATAAGTAAGATGAAAATTAAGATGTGATGATGAAAAACTTGTATGATAAATGAACAAGAATATTAAAAAAATGAATGACAAAATGGATACAAACGGACAAAAAATAATGTCATCCAAAAAATAAAAAAGATGAAAATTGACAATGAGCAGCATAAGAAGATGAAAAACATTATGCAATAAATCCAAGGAGTGGAATAATTAATGAAATTAATAAAATACTTCAGAAAAATTATAAAGCTAGTTTAAACATGAACAAAATGCAACTAGAAATACATATATAAAAGTCAAGAAAAATGCAAAAGAGAAATCAAGGTGAGAGCTTGAATGAACCAATTTGGGATTGTGGAAATAATTATCAAATTAAAGACAGACCAAAGAATAATGAATAAATATGCTGATCAGTCTCATCAAGTGATAAAAGTTCAAAAAGATACAACAAACATTCAGTGCCAAAGAAGAAGCAAAAATAGAAGAAAATCCAGAAAGAATTAGAATCAAATTCAAGTATAGGTAGTCATGAACAAAGGTCTGGAAGAATCAGTTTTTAAAAAACAGGATCCTCAAAAATATTTAAATAGCTTAGAAAGAGGAAAGTTGGCAGTAACAATCTCTTACAGAGAACATATCAAGTGAGACAGGATTCTTGTTAAACAAAAAGTCCTATTATCGTTATTAGACTGAAGATGAAATCCTACATCGATATTCCAAGGAAAAGAAAATATGAAGTTGAAGGAGAAACACATACACCATTTTTTATAGACAAGTTGCTAGGCTGAGTCGTTTGATAGCATGTCCTTGCCTAATGGCCAAATAATACAGATTGTAAAATATATTTTGTCATACAGAAAGTGGTGGATATTAATTGGCATTGGCTGAAAAAAAACTGAACAAGTGGCAGAAATCTTGAATATCAATAATTTAAGGATATAGAGAAGCAGTTTTACATCTTATCAAAAAAAAAAAAAATCATTTAGAGCCAATGAGAACATTATTGTAAAAATAAATAAGATGAGCCCCTGCCCCATTAGAATACAAAAAAAAAAAAAAGGAATTCTACTCACCTAGAAAAAACTGAATTCCATATTTAAAAAATATGAAGAGAAAAAGAGTCTGGGAAGTCTGGAAATGAACAGAACAATTAAAAGATCGGAAAGTGGAATTATCCCAAAAGAGGTAAAGATCCCTATTCAAGATAGCATACAATTGCCTCTTCTCTATTTTATGAACATGAGTAGAAAATAATTGTTTGATAAACTCTGAAAATCAGATAACTTAATTTTGATAAGCTTGAAATAATTTTTGAGTATAGGTAATGAATAGTAAAATGATTGTGACAAAACCCTATTGAAGATAATTGTAACATTTAAAATTGAAATTTACCAACTATTATAGAATTATATTGAATAAATAATAAAAGAACAAGAAGTGTTAAGGTTCTGAATAATAGAAAGCCTTAATCGCAATATATTATCTAGCCATTACATGGCATATTTTAAATATTGAATTAAATAACATCCTGAAATGAAGACATCTACCTATGCAGATCAACTCTATTCATCTTTGAATATTAAAGTTTCAAGGTCAAATAAATAAATATAGATAGAAAGCTCCCCACAAAATTAAGTTCATTTTATTATATTTTAAAACACATTCTAAGGTTTGCATCCATATAACTCCAGAATATGCAAGATTAATCACATCATTGGAGCAGTTTATGCCTTTTGCTTTCATTGAAAAGCAATTAGGGTTCAATCTAAAATACACCTTTGCATATAGCTGCCATCTTTAACTTCTTTACATAATTCAAGCATATAATTTTTTTGTCAGTGTGGGAGGGAAGAGGATAAAGTGTGTATAAATTTTTTAATAGCTTATTTGAAAGCTGAATGTTTTGTTGCTAAGTTTTCTGATATTATATACTGTCAAACATTATAAATCTGTGTTCTTTTATTTTCACAAAATGTGCAAAATTTTTAGATAATCATGATGTACAATTCCTGATCTTATATAACTTGCCAATCAAAAATTTCCTTAGTACTTGCCCTCACCAGCCAAATAATTTCTGATTTATTATAATGTGTATGTAGATCATTAGTCTTGTACTAATCACTTTGTAGTCATGAGACAGTATCAATTGCCAGAGATACTATAATCCTGCAATGAATGCTATAAAGCTGGAAAATAGTTTTACGATGAAGCATTCAATGAGTTGCATGATAGAAGACACTATCAATGGTGAAGTTTGTGGATGAAAAATGTATTAACTTTGCAAGACTGTGATGGACTTCAATTATATAGTTATTCACTTACAGTTTGATAATTTTTCATAAATATATTGATAAAGCTTCCATTGGTGAGATCACTTGCTAAACTGCTGTACAATCTACTGATCCAATTGGTTTAAGAACTTTAGAAGCAGTTATGCAATTGGTTCAAATGTGGCTTTATTTCTATTGATTTATCATGTAAAAACTTTGGCCAACAAAATTATCCTGCTCTATCATTATGTAGTTGGGTTTATTCCTTCTAATATTATGGATAACTAAATAATGAATCATTAAATCCTTTTGCAGAGTTTAACTTGTTTATCAATTATTTGTTAAGACCCTAAACCCAATTATTCAAGACTTAATATAGTTTATCAATATACATGTAACAATCAATCCTTAAGCTAGCAATAATCTCAATCTGTAGTCAAGACAATCTCTTTTAACAATAAAGGTGGTATTTCCTTTATTTATGGTCTTATATGTTCATATAGACACTAAAGATTGCAACTTGAGCAAGGAGAGTGAGATTAATAATGCAAAGAAATTTAAACAAATCTATTAATCAGATATGGCAAATAAAATCTTTTCTGAAAGCTGACTAATAAAGTCAATTATAACTTTCAAGTTCCATATAAAGTATATAATTGCTAAGACAATAAAGTCAATTATTCAAGGCTTTAAGGAGTTTATAAATGGCTTTATTAGTAAATATATACTTTATACGGAATTTGGAAGTTAGGAATGATTATATATTAATTCATTTTCAGAATCTGAAAGTTATAATTGACTATTTATTAGTCTGTTTCAAAACAATAATGTTTGACTGATTAATAAAACTTGTTTAACCTTCTTTGCATTATTAATCTCACAGTCCTTGGTCAAGTTGCAATGTTTAGTGTCTATATGAACATATAGACATAATAGATAAAGGTGGTACCACCTATATTGTTAAAGAAAGTTACCTTGACTACAGGTTGGGATTTTGACAGCTTAAGAGTTGATTGTTAATCGTATACATTTATTAACATATTGATGCCTTGAGTAATTGGCTTTACTGTCATGCTAAATATATACTTTAAATGGAATGTGCAAGTTATAATTAACTATTTATTAATCTGTTTTCAGAACAAGTTATATTTGCCTTGCCTGATTAATGAAGTTTGTTTAAACTTCTTTCATTATTAATGTCATACTCCTTGATCAAATTGTAATCTTTAGTGTCTATAAATGTAGTACCATCTTTATTGTTAAAGGAAGTTGCCTTGACTACAGATTGAGATTGTTTATAGCTTAAGTGTTTATCGTTATCAATTCTTTGCTGCACAAAAAATATTTTTAAAATTGCTATTACAGTTTTTACATTTTTACATAGATCTATTCCTATTTACTTTAAGCATTTTAATCAATTTGGTTTTTCTTTTACAAAATTCTAGCATAAGTAATAAATGCAATTTTTAATTATCTAAAAAAGAAATCAACTATTTTTTTGAATATATAAATATACAAACTAAATAAATTTATCTATTTAAATAAAATTTAGGAATATGAGAATTAAGTAAAAAAAAACTATGTCTTTCTAGTTTAGGTAAATTATTTAAGAGATTAAATTAATAATTTAGAAAAACATTAGTGGAATTAAATAGTATAATTTATAAAAAAATTAAATTCATTTAAATAGGCTTTTCCAACCACTTAATAATCACAAAAAAATAAAAATAAAAAGATGCACAATTTATTTATCCAAGATTGATCTTTTCTAAAAGTTACTTAATAATCATAATTCTAAGATAGTATGTAACATGCTAATACTGAATGTTTTTTGTATGTGTAAATAT
The DNA here is from genome assembly GCA_028023455.1 of Epiperipatus broadwayi. Taxonomy (NCBI): domain Eukaryota; kingdom Metazoa; phylum Onychophora; class Udeonychophora; order Euonychophora; family Peripatidae; genus Epiperipatus; species Epiperipatus broadwayi. Next base: position 5,730,666 of record JAQFVV010000035.1, on the reverse strand, counting down.
CAAGATTTCAACTCAGGATTTTTCAGTCTATTCATCTTCCATTCCATCTCAAGCAACCAATACACATGACCACTTATATGCAAAAAATATACATGATACCCAATATACATATTTCATGCAGAACCAGTACTTATCAGTTGGGCTAGATCATAATCATCCACACATATATACAATCAGTGCTCGGTTTTTCAATGGAATAGACAGTTGAATAGTTGGAAGAGTGAGAAAAACTGTCCATTTAAGTTTGAGAAATTGCTATCTCAATATAAACTGAGCACTGGTTATATAAGTGTGTGTGAGTTTATGATCTGGCCCAAAAGATGAGTGCTGGCGCTGCACAAAATGTATATTGGGGATCCCATGTAATTTTTTGGAAATGTGTGGTCGTGCGTATAGATTGTTTGAAATAGAATAGAGAACGAATGGACTAAAAAATCCTGAGATCAAATCCCTTTATTTAATAACCATAACAAAAAGATATTCAAATATTACTCCAAACAAATCTATGCCAATAAAAAAAAATATTTACATCACTTTTAAATGCAACTTTAAATATTTTAATGCTATAGAAATTGTGTTAAAAAAGTAGCAAAATAATATTGTGACGACCACGTAAAGTCGTCGACATACATATATATTTATTAATAAAATTAGAAAGTAATAAAGGTGAAATAAATTATCTAATAAATTTTTTTTAAAAAAAAAAAGGAAGGAAAAGGAAAAATTGAAATTCTAATGTCAAATTACTGTGGATTTTGTAATAGTAAGAGAAGGGGAGGGGGGCTGCATAAATAAAGAAATGCATCTCTTTCTCTCTTATAAGTCAAATGCTAGAAATTATTTTTGTTTATTGTGGGAGAGGGGAAGTGGATGCATAAAAAAAAATGTGTTTCTTCCCTCTTTTAAAAAATATAGTATAACAAATTAAAGTAAATGTAAAACGTAAATGTGAAAAAAATGAATGAATTGTAAACTTTAAATAAAATAAATGTAATATGTGATATATAAAAAAGAAACAATATGGCCGTAGGTGTGAAAGTCTGTTGGACAAATTAAATTCCACGGACAAAGAAATGTTATCAACGGAAGATCTTGGCCTGATCTGTTAAATTAATTGGGACTTACATTCCAGCCACTAATTAAATAAAGAAACGTAATGATAAGAATTGGTTGGAAATCTAAGTCTTAATTAAAAATTTTAAAAACAACGAACAAAGAAAGAGATTAAGAAAATTACAATTTTTGTCTGTCATTGCTAGTAGAGACTTTAGAGAAGCAACAGCTAAAAGAAAATGGAAGAAGTGCGTGGCTAGTGGCGTGGGTTCGGATTCAAGCCGTCTCATTACTGACTCACAATGTAAGATCTTTGCCTGACCTGCTAGAGGGACCGCCGCTTCTGTAGCTGTCGATTGAAACTCAACCTAAAGAATCAACCAGCAAACTGGATGAAAATAACCCCACAAACGGAGGAAGTTAATGGAGAACCTAAGGAATCAACAAGCAAAACTGGAACGAAAATAACCCCACAATCTGAGGAAGTTAATCAAGAGCGCTCGGAAGAAATACCCATGGGACAATTACAACAAAGCCTAGGTAAAAGCATGCATGCATTTTCATTTGTCCACTATTCATAATTAAATATAAAATTAATGATTCGATAAAAACAGAACTCTATCAACAGGACTTTAAGAACTTTTATATCTGATCTATTTGCATATATTTATTATAGCCATGTATTTATAAGTGTGTGTTTATTATTATTATTATAATGTAATTTTTTATATAAAGTGTGAATATTATTATTAAACATATTTGTCATTAAATTTCGTATCCTTGCTTTATTCTCCTATCACCAAGCTACGACAGGGGGGAAACTAAGTAGTGATTAAAGGGGCATACTGATTTGTTTAAGATATTCATGTGCTGCTTGCTCGTGCGAGATCCCAATTCTAAAAATAAATAACAAGCGCTGGACATTCGTTAAGTTCTTTGAAATAGTTTGCTCTGTTCAGCAGCCGAGAGTTCTTGGCTGGGAAAAATAACGCCAAGATAATATGTATGTATTGCCTTGGGGTTCAGTCAAGGGTATAGATATGAAGGTAAATTTGTATCTGTATTAGCTCTCTGCTTGTATTGTAACGGCATTGGTTAAAATAAATAAGATAATAAAGAATCTAAGTCATAAACAATAAATGGATAGAAATAAAAGTTATGAGAAGAATAAATGGATATAATAAGTAAGTATAATATAGAATAAAATAATCGAAATAAATATAGTTGAAAGTACAAATAATTAATCAACCGTACGAATAACCATTTCCGTTATAATATGAACAATAAAAAAACATTGCTGCTTGGTAACAGATGCAATAAAAATTAACCAGATATTCTTGCTTGTCTGCCCTTCTCAAATTAACATTTTCCCATATTAAGTAAGTTTGTAGTTTTAATAATTCATTCCCCAACTCCATAATAAACTTTGCCAAATTTAGAGCATATATATATATATTACTGGAAATTTGAACATATATTAAAAATAAATACAATAACAACAATTAAATTTAATTTCTATTGGATATCTATAAGCAAATTAATAATGCATCATTATGATCAAAAACAATAAAAATTTACTGTTACTAATGTTTTTTCTTTCTAGTTTTCAGAAATAAATTTCCCCTCCCCTTTCTATTTTAAAAATCCATGCAAACATTTTCTTTTAGTTGGTCATTTGTGCTACTTTATTTATTATTAATCCCCATTTTTTCCATTGCTTTTAGTTTTTAGTTATGAACAGAAAAAATATGAATTAAACTGAGTGTTTTGAATTGCGAACTAAGTTGATTGTTTTGAATTGTGGTGCAAGCAAGCACTTCTTAAAATTCAATGAGTAATAATAATATCAAACAATTATATACTTGATCAGATTAGACTTGATTTCATTCTTAAAAAGTTAATGGACCAAGTTAAGGTTGCCTAGATTTCACCCTTAAAGAATAAATGACCAGGTTGAAGCTGCCTATTTTAAGTAATAGTATTAGATTATCTAATTTATTTTAAAAATTTATTATGCTAAGAAAGGTTAATGATAAAAAAAGACAGATAATGGCCACAATGATATATGTCTTTAAACAAAATAAAAGCCAGACAGATGATAGATCATTCTTGATTATGAAGAAATAATGTTGATTTGATGTTAACTAATTATATTAACAATAAAACAATTATATAAACTTTTTACAAGATAAAATAGAAACATGATACTCATGTCACTTAATCTGGTCAATTTACAGATATTTATTTAAATGTGTTTTATCTTTAAATTTATCATTTTAAATATGAGGGCATATAAATATATTAGTTGTTTGTTTTTTTTAATGTAAATGAATTCAATATTCAATTAATAAAAATAATTTTTAATGTATTTTACATTTTATTTTCACTTAATATTAAGTATGTAAAACAAAGGTTTTGTGTACACATATTTATAGTAAAATAAAAATAACTGAATGGCTTTATTTATTGATTGGGAGTTCATAAAAAATTTGAATGCTGATAGCCTGAACTGGAATCAACCCAAAGGCATTACAATATAGAGATTGATCACATATATTTAAAATTTGCTGAATACGAAAAATGGATCACAAATTTTGCAACAAATAGTCTACAAAAAAAAAATGAATTGTAAATAAGACAAGAATAAATAAAAAATTACTCATCATATGAAATTAGAAAGTTTGCAAATAAAAAACAAGAAAAGTCATTGGAGAATTCTTGTAGTAATCATTTATTGCTGATAAAAATAAAAATTTGTTACATTCTTATATATATTTACGTATTAATATTTGTGTTTTAAAATCAACAAAATTAAACAAATCCATCTCTCATATTACTGTTACAATGCTTATTGCTGGTCAACTGAAACTGTAAAGTTGATTAATTTTAATAAACTAAACATCTTAACAGTAATATGAAAAATGGATTTGTTTAATCTTTTATAATTTTATCAATGCATTAAAAAGGATAAGCTGTTTTAAAATTAACATTAAACTTTGGTAAATTATATAAATAGTCTTATTATAGAGTGATTTATCATTTGTTTGATTTTTCAGCTATTCCGAAACATATGTTATTACTGTGCTGATAAAGTTGATCTATTAATTATCTTTTTCTTCATTCCTTAGCAACTTTTCTAAGCATCAAGTACTTTACAAATAACCTAAATTGCCTCATGTTAGATATCAAAAGCTAAAAGCTACACCTAATCAAGAAAATTTTAAAAAATCACTGTCAAGGCAAACATCTCAAACACAACACAAAAAATGCATTGTGTTTGGGTTACTTTGCACTTGAAAAGTCTGCCTTGATATTAAAACTAGTAGTAGTGAAATTTTAAATTTGATTAGTTTTTTTTTATTCTGAATTTGATAATACTTTATATATTCTAATAATAAATTCACAAACACACATTAAGAAATAATTCGTAAAAAGATAAAAGTATGTAATCAACCTTTAATCCTTGGTTCAGAGTTTAAAATATAATACATACAACACCTACATAACAAATTTATGTTTTTAACATACTATGCAATACCCTGGAACAAAAAGAAGAAAAAAAATTGTAAGAATAAGATCTTCTACTTTTAAGGACGGGAGTGTTTTAACCCCATCCCCACTCTTCTTAAGATCTAAAAATAATTTTAAAGCAAAATATTTTATTATTTATTCTAATAACTTTAAACCTGGTTTAATAAAAAAAAAAAAAGTTCAATCCTGCTTAGCCATTGTTTCATGTAATTTTTAACCATATATATATATATTCTAATAACCAGTTAAGTAAGTGTTATGATCAAATATCAAATTGATCATTATCTGATGGCAGATTGACTATGTTTCATATCTTCTTGACATAATTTATTCAATTATTTCAAATTTTAGAGCTACCAGCAGCTTGCAATGAATTTAGTGAGATGAAGCAATTTAATTTTTCATTACAAACCATAATATGAATCACACTAAATGTTTGAACTAAGAGCATTGCTTTAGATGTTATAATGCTGTTTCATTTCTATTTTTTTTGGCTGAATATAAAGTTTAATTTTTGCATTTAAACTTATCAGTTCTGATTTTAGTTTTCATCTTCATTATTGTTTATTTAACAATAAACTCAGAGATCCAAACGATCTTGTCAATCAATAAAGAATCAATTTTACTACATTTATCAATAATTAATTTGTTCATTTTGAAAATACAATGATTCTAAATACATATATTTATTATAAAAGTATACATAACATGAAGCAAAATGCAGATTAAGATATTGCTCTTACCTTGCTAATATAATAACTAACAAGAATATTTTTAATAATATCTGAATAAAATTTTTTGTACTATTTAAATAAGTTATTCAGAATGGGATGCATTTCTGAACTACTGTAAAAACACTGCCAGCATAATTTCCACACAAAAAAATGTGTAAACTATATCAATAACTATGAATTAATGTCATGTCAAGGTGACAGACAATGCATAACTTTTTAATATTGTATGGATTTGACTCAAGTAGTTGTTTCCATGAGACAAAGACACATTAGTGTGAAAAAGTGATTTGAACACAGAATTTTGGAAGCAGCAGTTATATAACATTCAACTACAAGCTGCAGAAATTAATAAATATTTGATTTTGTCATTTAGGATTTATCAATTTATTCATCCTCCACTCCAACTCAAGCAATGGATACACATGTTCACGCAGAAGCAAAAAAGATATATGATCTCCAATATATGTATCTCATGCATGCTTTATTTTAAAAAAAAAATGCATTAAGCAGAAACAAAGCTCCCTTGCATAATAAATTTCACACCAATGAGAGTTACATCAAATCATTTAAATCGTTTATTTAAAAGCTGGTTAATAAATATTAATAAATAAAATTCGTTTGATTCTATCACAAATTATTTACACTTAAAAATATAAAAAAAGATGAAATAAATTTTTTTTCAAAAAATCGATATTACTCATTGATTAATAATTATAATGATAATAACTGAAAGTATTATACTTTTGCATTTTGTAATAGTTATTTATATAATTTATTATCGCCATTAATACTTTATTGATTTATTATTAATACAATAATTAATCTGTATGGGATATTTTATCTGATTTACATATATATCTATTACTGTACTACATATTTTTTAACGAAACAGGTGGTGTCCATAAAATGATCTCCAAAAAAAAGTTGTTCCATATGAATATCCTGAAATTCAAATCTAGAATGAACCTGAACATTCTTCAAATAGCAAAAGAATTTCCAAATAAAACTCAAGGCTTTTGCAGATAGCTTAATCTAAATAGGTATTTATTATCAGTCAATACATGGATAACCCAACCGTGTGAGTTCCAAATATATGATTAGTTTTCTTTAGGAATAAACCAGCAGTATTGAACCAAAAGAGGAATACCAATGGCCCATGCAGAAACAGCACTATTTAATCTTAAACTGACAAAATATCAAGGTTATAAAAAAAAAATTATTATATAGACTTAAATTTAAGCTGATATTTATTTTTTCTTAAATCATCTTGATATAATTTTTACTTCATGCACTCCAATGCACTGTCTTGGGTATTTATTCTACTTCATTTGTGAAAGGGAGCACACATTTCACTTTAATTTATAAATCAGATTATAATTAGAATCTAAATGTTTATTTTGACATTTTCCCTTGACTAAATAAATATAAATTAATTAGTGGAAGTGTGATAAACAATAATTCCATATAAAACGCATACAGATATATATCATTATTACTATTATTAGAACCATCCACTTGTCAATTTCTTTTTGCTATTATTGTCAGCTAATAAAATCAAATGTCATAACACCTTTAAAAAACCTTTAACGAAATTAGATATAAATTTGTTATAAACCAAAAATAATTACTGCTGAAATATCACTTTCTGCTCTAATTAATTATAGTAAGCAATCAACTAGAACTTGAGAAGAGTAGGAGGTTCTAGATGATTGCTTGCTAAAATTAAACACCCAGTTTCCTTTTATGTGTGTGTTGCGTTTGAAATAAAAACGCATTTTTTTTTTTATTACTTTATTCTCAAACATGAAAAAAAAAAGTTGTATGTATGAGTATGATGAACATTTATTTCATTCATTTATTTTAATTCATAAACATAAAAATGGAAGTATTTTCAAATTTAATGTATTGACTTACACAGTGGATTTTAGCAAATTTTAAAAGAAAGATTCTAAAAATGCAAAAAAATATTTCAATAATTATTTTGTTTTAATTAGGAGTAAAGAATCAACATATTTAATTTCCATTATATTTTGCATATATACAAGAGGATTTCATTCTTTCGGATTAATTGGTTCAAAAAAATAGAATATAAGCCATATTTAAGATCAATGTGGAGCTAATAACAATAGCAATATTGATGCTATAGCACAATAAAAGTGCAGTATTTACATTTACATATTGACAATAATAAACATATATAATGTATGAGTATTAATATTTTACTATCCTGTACATACATTTATTTACAGAAAATGGAAATTTTATGTGCTAATTAATAAGAGGTTAAGGTAAAATATTAAAAACATACACAGATACAAAATTGTTCATTATTTTCCCTCTTTGCATTTAGTTTTTTAAAAAATATATAATTAAATATCTGTTCACCTTCCCTCACTTCCATCCAATTTTAGCTTCATTTTTAAAATTATATTTACAATGTAGATCATTTGCCTTTCAGCAAAATTAATATTTTATTAATTAAACTTCCAAATAATTACTAATCAAAGTTTTACTTATTTTTTATTTTGCTGAATATTTAACTAAGCTAAAAAAGTTATGTGAACAGTTAAAAACAGGAAGTTTTAGTTTTTATCTCATTGCTGATATTTATTTTAGAATGTAACTTCCTCAGAAATCAACTTATTTTGTCAAAATAAATTTGTATTAAATTTTATTTGCATTAAACGTTTTATTAAAATTCTACAATTTTAAAAGTATGGTAGTCTTTGATTTCAATTAATGCAGACTGTTTTTTTATTGTCAATTTAATGGTGTCTATAAACATGGTAATATATTTTCAAACATAAGAGAAAACTATTATTGTTTGCTTTGGATAATTTATAATTTTCGTATTGTTTTTATTCCATAACTATAGAAAATGCATTATGATAACTGACAAACAAAAAAAAATATATCTAACATGATATCATTAAAAATAATCATCAAATTTTGAATCCCTTGCAGATTCATGGATATATGAAAAGATTTTATTTTATAAGCTTCCATCCATAAGACTTATGCATGAAGCACTGAAACCTTTTACTATCCTAATATAATTAATTAATCATGATTGTGTGAAACTATAATCAATGCAAATATGATGGGTAATAATCTTTTATGTACAAATTAGTTCATCTGATTCTTGCTTTTGCATTGATTATCACCGACATCTTATGGTAACTAAAACAAAACAGCATTTTTGTTCAAGAGAACAAATCTTTTGTGTACAAATTAATTCATCTGATTCTTGCCTTTGCATTGACTATCACTGATATCTTATGGTAATTAAAACAAGATAGCAGTTTTGTTCAAGGAGACATAGGCAATTAATTGACGATTTTGAATTACTGTCATTGTTTTCAAAGATTAGCTAATTTTTGAAACTGCAAAGCCAAAGAATTAAAAAAAAAAATTATCTAATTACTCAATTTCATCACTACTAGTATTACAACACAATGAAACTTTAAAAAAGCTCAACTGTAACCAAACTAAGCACAAAAAAAAAAAAATCCCATTTAAACAAATGAAAATCATCTTTAACTAATGTCATTGATTCACAAAATACTTCCCATCTAAGTACATTTATTTAAAAGGAATATCAATCTTGAGATGTTTGGATTTAAAATTTTGACTTAAATTTAATAACTTGCAAAGTGATTTCATTTGTAATTACAGAAAGTATGAAACATATCATTTGAGAACTTTTTTTTCCCATGGTTAATGTTGATTTTTTTCACAATCTCTGATCATTTGGATACTGAAAATCAGTACCATAATATCTTATTTTTCTCATTTCTATTGTTTTTTGAATTGTTGTTTTATTACATCTATTATTGATAAACCACAGTACTGGCACAATATTTTTTTGCTCAGATAGTTTTTCTTATAAAAAATTGAAATGAGACAATATTTGCTTTTCAAATTCTTCTTTGGACTATGTTAAGATTGGTAAACACTTTTTGTCAAGAATACTGCTTTATTAATAATAAATAACCATTCAAAAATCAATATGGCCTTTTCAGCACCAAAAAGAGAAAGAAAGAAAAGACTCTTAAGATGAGTTTTGTAGTGAATATTCAAACCAATTTATCCGGGCGGAGGGTGCTAAGAATCCCCTAATTGCGGACCCAGGCTGCCATTTGATGACAACTTTTTATTTAGGTACTTACAACTGCAGATCACTTTCAAGTGAAGGAAGATTGCAAGAATTAGAAGAACTGTCTTATATTAAATGGGACATTATTGGACTTTGTGAAGTTAGAAGAAAAGGTGAAGAGACAATTGATTTAAAAAGTGGACATATATTCTATTATAATGGCACAAATATTGGAAATACAAGTGGAGTAGGATTCATTATAAATAAAAAGTGGAAGAACAATATTGTGAAGATTGATGGTATATCAGACAGAGTGGCAAGATTAGTTATACAACTTAATAGCAGATACCAAATGCAGATAATTCAGGTTTATGCCCCAACAAGTTCTCATACTGATGAAGTAGTAGAAGATTTTTATATGGATGTACAAAAGGCTTTTGATCAGAATAAACAACATTTTAAAATTGTTATGGGAGACTTTAATGCTAGAATTGGTAAACAAATGAAAGTGCTGTAGGTAATTTTGGTTATGGTAATAGAAATGAGAGAGGACATAGACTTGTGGAGTTTGCAGAAAAAGAAAAACTTTGAGAAAAATGTTAAAAGAAAATGGACATGGAAACATCCAAATAAAGGTACAGCAGAATTGGATTATATTTTGACTAATAGGAAATACATATTTCAAGATTGTAATGTTCTTAATAGATTTAACACAGGAAGTGATCATCGATTAGTAAGGTGCAAGATACGTGTTAATGTAAAACTAGAAAGACAAAAATTGTTAAGAAAAACAATATTTACAGTTGATATTCCTAATCTTCAGAAACATTCTAATGAATTTAAATTAGAACTTACAAATCGGTTTCAAGTATTAATAGATTTTGAACATGATTCAGATTTGAATGAAATTAATATGAAAATAACTGATACACTTTTAAAAACTGCAACAGAGATAGCTGGTAGAAAAAAGCAGCAATTGACCAATAAAATTTCTACTGAGACTAGAGAATTTATGAAGAAAAGAAGAAATATGAAGATATACAAAAATGATACATTAAAAAGAATTGAATATCTCGAATTTTGTAAAATGATGCGGAAAAGAGTTGAAAATGATATAAGAAAGTATAACTGTGAACTAGCAAAAAAAGCTGTAGAAGAAAATAAAAGTCTTAAGAATGTAAAACAACATTTTGGTATTGGTAGGAAATTTATATCTGCAATAAAAAAAAAAGATGGAATTATTACTAAAAAGAGAGATGACATCATGAAATTGGTAGAAAATTTTTATCAAGAATTATATAGTAATCAAGAACAAGTATCTCCTATATCTATTACATCTTCCAAATTGCCTAGAATTTTAAATGAAGAAGTGAGAAATGCAATTAAATGTATGAAGAAAGGAAAGGCTCCAGGTAATGATGGAATTATAATTGATATATTAAAAGAAGCAGATGAAGAAACTGAAAAAATTTTAGCAAAGTTATATACCAAATGTCTAAATAATAAAGATGTACCGGATGATTGGAAGAATGCAGTAAAAATATTAATATTTAAAAAAGGTGATAAAGAAGATATTAGAAATTACAGACCTATCAGCCTTTTATCAGTTTTATATAAAATTTTTACCAAGATAATTACAACTCGTCTACAGAGAACATTGGATTTCCACCAACCATGAGAACAAACTGGATTTAAAAGTGGTTTTAGTACAGTAGATCATATTCAGGTACTGAGAGAAGTTATAGAAAGGACAAATGAATATGAATTGTCATTATGTTTTGGATTTGTAGATTATGAAAAGGCATTTGATTCTATAAACATTTCTTCAAAGATTAAAGCATTGGATCATCAAGGTATAGATCCAGGATATTGTCATATTTTAAAGAATATTTATAAAAATGCAACAGCAACAATTAGATTACATAATGATACTGGGAAAGTCAACATTGAGAAAGGTGTAAGACAAGGTGACTCCATATCTCCAAAACTTTTTACAGCAGTGCTGCAAGAAGTATTTTGTGGATTAAAATGGGAAACTAAAGGAGTGAAAGTAAATGGAGATTATTTAAGTCATTTAGATTTTGCAGATGATGTAGTTGTTTTTGCAAATAATGCTTCAGAACTGCAGGAAATGTTGCACAAGTTATCAGATGAAAGTAGGAAAGTAGGACTAAAGATAAATGTTAAAAAGACTAAAGTAATGTTTAATCGATTTGCTCAAAATATGAAAATAAAGATTGATTATGATGAATTAGAAGAAGTTAACAGTTACAAATACCTTGGTCAGATTATTAATACAGATGGAAACATAATGGAAGAAATTAATCATAGAATTAAACTTGGTTGGAGTGTTTTTGGTAGAAATAACTTGATACTAAAAGGAAATATGCCTATGTGTTTGAAAAGGAAGGTTTTTAACAAATGTGTTTTACCAGTTCTTACTTATGGATCTGAGACTTGGACACTCAATAGAAGAGCAATACAGAGACTTCAGACCACTCAAAGAAGTATGGAGAGATCTATGTTGGGATTAACAAGAAGAGATCGAAAACGCAATGTATGGGTAAGAGAACAAATAGGTGTTATTGATCTCATTGAAAAAATTAAAAGATTGAAGTGGAGTTGGGCTGGACATATTGCCAGAAGAGATGATAATAGATGGACAATTGAAATTTTAAACTGGATTCCAAGAGATTGTAAAAGACCCAGAAAGAGACCACATGTGAGATGGATGGATGAAATAAGAAAGTGTGCAGGGGTGATGTGGAGAAGAGCAGCTAAAGATCGGAGAAGATGGATTAAACTTGGAGAGACCTTCATCCTGCAGTGGATTGATAATGGTTGATAATGATATAAAATATGCTAGTCCAATTTTTTGTTTGTTTGATATTTTACTATGTTGGCTTTTAGTTTCCTCAGAAGTAAACTTTTCTTTCTAAAAGTATACTATGCTGAATTGTAGATCTCTAATGTATTCTATTTTCTATCTTCCCAATAAAAACAATTGACTTTACACTTTTTTTAAATCTCTTTGAAATAATCCTTACAATGTAGACAGGATTTACTTCTCCTGTGAAACCCATGTTAAAGTTCACCCTAAAACCCCCTTTTAGGAAGTCTTCCAAATTCACTTTACATATCCAGTCCAATAAAAGTGTGATTTCACAATAGTGGACTCAATAATAGCATAATAGCACATCCTGCAAGCTGAAAAATATACTGATTGGTTTAAGTAGAGGGGATTTGAACTCAGATAATCACCAATACACGTACTTCATGCTAAACCAGCACCATCTCTCACATATATATATATAATCAGTGTTCAGTTTATATTAAGATAGAAAATCTTCATATTTTAATGAACTGGCTTCAATCTACTCCAACCTCCAACTTTTCAGCCGTCCATATCATTGAAAATCTGATAATAAAAACCCAAATCCCATGCTGATGCCAATATTATTGCCATGAAATACATATATTGGTGATTATTTATCTTTTCTACATGTGTGTGGTCATGTGTATCAATTGTATGAGACAGTGTGGATAGTGGAAGGGTACTTGAAAATCTGAGTTCAAATCCCCTATACTTACAATTAAGCTCCAGATTTGTGAAGAGTGCCTGGTTTTCAAATTTTTACTGATTGGTTTAATGATCTTGCTATTGTATTTTTTAAAATTTTATAGAGCATACTTAAATGAGACTTTTCCAATGCCTTTATATTGTGCCAATAGGGTGTCCATGTTTCATATCCATACAATAAGTTAAATATAGTTTTATATATAGCTAACTTAGTTGTAGTAATCATTTCTCTTTGATGAAATTATCTTTTAATTTGTTAAAAGCAACAGCAACACAATGGAGTCTGTATTGGATCTCAATATCCAAATTGAATTTTCTACTTAAAAAAACTACTAAGATATTGAAACTGGTTTACATTTTCAACTTGATAACCATCTACGCTGAAAGTTGTTGAGTATTTTTGCTTCTGTCACTGGCTGATAAGCAATTACTTTTTTGAACATTAATTAATAAACTGAGAACAAGTTGCATTTAAAATATTAAAAACATTCTGTAAATCATCTTTTTAACAGACAAAAATAGAATAATCATCAGCATACTGTAAATCCAGAAACCAAGAAGATGGTCTGGTTTTTGCTTTTAACCAATTCAAATTAAAAAATTCCACATCAAACCTTTATCATATCTTGATCCCTGGCTGATTAAGCTACCTATAAACAATTCCAAAGACCACTATTATAAAAATTGAAAACAATGTTGGAGCAAGTATACAACCTTGTTTAAGACCAGTTTTAACTTCAAATGCCTAAGATTTTCCTCCTGTAGTAATAGTACTTCCTTTCATTTCACCATATAGAAGTATATAATATGAATAAATTTTGATGGACAATCAGCTAAATTCAAACAATGTCAGAGACTTGTCCTATTAATTGAAACAAATATTTTGACCAAGTCAAGCAATAAAAGCAATATATAAATCATTCCTTTGTTTCTGACATTTTTCCTGCATTACCTGCAACAAAAATCATACTTATAGTGCTTTACGATTCACTAAAATCACATTGAGCCTCTGGTAGCTATTCATCTGCAACTGGAAGCAATCTATTCAATAAAATTCTTGAAAAATATTTTTGCTGCAGTAGATAATAATGATATTCCATGACAATTGCCACAATCTTGTTTATTCCATTATTTTTTAAAAATTGGAATAATAAAACCATCCTTGAAATGGGATGGTCCAACTTCATGGGTCCAGATATTCCTAAAAAATTCCAATATTTTTAAAGCCAACCTATTACCACCATATTTGAAAATTTCTCAAAGTATTTTATTAGGACCTGCAGCCCTTCTATTTTTAAGATTGCAAAGGGTTGTTTTGACTTTATGAGCCTGGATATCTTTGTTCAAATTTGAATGAGTAGATAAAATTGATATATAATTAAAAGTCATAAATATCAATTTTTGTATCATTATTCAAAAGATGATCAAAATACTCTTTGGCATCTGTTCAAAATATCATCATTATATAAGAGAATTGCTGAATAGGACTGTGATATCGCTTCTCAGGTCCATGTGTTGCTTTCCATGCATCAAAAAAATGTCTAGAATGACAACAATCAATGAATACCTGTATCTTTTTTGCAGTTTTAATCCACCAATTATTTTGAGCCTTCTTGTTAGTCATTGAATTTCTATATTTAGGTCTTTATATTTATTATGACGTTCCTCATTCAATCTGTTATTTTGTCAAGCAGAGACGCCATGTTTCTTTTTAATTGAATAGCTAATAATATGATTTTTGTCAGAAAACCAATCATGACTCTTCTTTTTAGTGAATCCAAGAATAGATTTACTTTTATCCATAACACTTTCCTTAAGACAATTCCATGCTTTAATGAGATAACAGTTCTGAAATTCCAAATTAGCAATTTTAATGGTCTATGGGTATTGAAATTTAGTACATAAGATTCTTCTAAAGAATGAACATCATTTTTCTTGTGAATATGATTGGAATAATATCTATTTATTAAAAATGGAAATACTATAAGATTGGACTAATCTATGATCTGTCCATCAATCTATGCTTATAGTGCTCTTGTTATGTTAACTTCTGTTGTATTCTCTATTCCTACTAATAAGATAATCTATTAAATGTCACTGATTTGAGCATGGGTGCATCCATGTTCCTTTGTAATGGGTTTTCTGCCCAAACAAAGTGTTTGTAATAATCAATCCATGTGTTGGATATAAATTCAATAACAAACCATTTAAATTTACAACTCCAATACCATCAGTTTCACTAACTTTTGACCAAAATTTACTATTTGTACCAATATTTGCATTAAAGTTTCCAAGAAGAAAATTTTGTTCTTTTAATGGTATTGCTTTAAAAATGCTATCCAACAAGGAATAAAAACCTTCCATCTCTGAATTTCCCTGCATCTTAGGTTGGAATAAAGAACATATACTAATGAAATGAGCTCTAGAACCATTATGCAAGGTGAAGTTTTAAGATTAACCTTTCACTAATACAATGACGAATTCCAATAATATAATATACTAAATTAGATTTTGCAGCAAATCCAACACTATGTATTCTTCTTTCACTGAGTGACTTGCCTTTCCCAAAATACTTGTATAATAAATGCTTTTTTACTTTAGACTGAATATCAACAAAATAACTGTTTCTTCAATCATGATTGGGCTTTTTATATTTAATTTGAAATGAGAGAGCAGAAATTAATAAAGTCAATCCTTGGGGATTCACTTAATAATTTTTTTGGATCCCTACATTTTTATTCCAAGTTAAATATAAAAAGCCCAATTGCAGTTGAAGAAACAATTATTTTGAGTGCTTTTAGTCCAAAATAAATAAATAAAAGCATTGATCATAAAATATTTTTTTTAGATTTATTATTTTTCAGATTTTAGCATTAAAGTTAAAAGTACTTGTATAATAAAGATTTGGTTTTTATTTCCAAGTTTACAAGATTGAGTTAAAATACTTTTTAATGTAAAAAAAAATATTTTTTTTTAAATGCCATACCATGGGCTATGGCTTCTTTATCACAAAGTCGGGAATCTCTCAGCTACTACGCCCATGGAAATCTGTTAGCCACTTTACCATTCCCATTCCACACCATAAGTTTTTCCCATATTTTTCCCTATCTTGCTTCATCCCATTTCCACAACATTATCTTTGTCCACTCTATGGCCTTTATAACTAGATCCTACTTATCTTTTTCCAAACCCACCATAAAAACAAAGAACTCACTTTTTGTATAATCACTTTATACTTATTCTCCCACAACTTCATTATTTGTACCCTTTCTACCTGTAAGCAGTTACATTCAGTTAGCAAATGCCTAATATTTTCCATGCCTTCTTTACATAACTTGCAGACTAAATTACCCACACTTTCTCCATTTATGTGTATATTACCTTGTTGCTAATATTCCTGTTCGAGCCTTAAACAGTAAACTACTTTCCTTGCTATTATCGTAAATTAACTCACACTCAATATTATGTTTACTTATGATTTTTTGATTATTTTACTTTCCATACTAGTTCATCTCTCCAACTCCCTATTTTTTATTAATGTATCTATCGATTCTTCCATCACATTCTTTGCCACTATAACATTCAACAATTCTCCAACACAATCAACTCAACTTTTGAACAAGTGTACTGGCATAAAGTCTTTATCCAAATCTTCTGCATACCATATTAGCTTTCTCATCCATCTTGTTGCCTGTCCTTTACTCATAACCCAATTAAATACTATTTTGCTATTTCTTACTATCCATAAATTGCAATCTACTGAATATTTTCTTTTTGCTTTTTGCATCTCTCATATAAAAACTGGACCATCCCAATTCTCCTTGATTCTCCTCCTTCGCCGTCTGCACATCTGCATCTAATGCATGTCTTCATACTTCTCTTTGTACTTTTTCTAAGTAATCTAACTCCCCTTTACTAACACATAATGCATCACTGCCATAAGTTAACTACCACTCCCTTCCATACAATTCTAGCAAAATCATATTTATTATATAAAAACATTGTTAATTTCTTTACAATCCCTTTCTTAGCTTCATTAATCAATTTTTTCTCCAGTTCATCCAAGGAATTTCTCTGATTACTTAAGACAATTCCCAAATAGTTATACCTATTTACCACACTTAACTTTATACCCCCAATATAACATTCTTTCTCTTTCCTCAGCATTTACCATCATTACTTTTTAATTTTTTTTTCATTAAATTTAATCCCCATCTTTTCATCCACCCTTGCGCATGTCTTCAACATAACTTCCATATCTTCCTTACTTTCAGTGCACAAGAAGATATTAGCAAAAAAAAAGACCTGATAATGTATACACTCCCTTGCCATCTATTAGTGGTATCTCTATCTCTCTTACTAGTCTTTCTATTACTCTCTCCATTTCTCTCAAATATAATAGAAACAAAATTGGTGACATAGGGCATTCTTTCCTTAGACCCATGCCATTTTTAACTCTAACTGATCCTATATTTCTTAATTGATACGTATAGTAATTATTTTCATACAATTTCTTAATAAGATCCATATATAACTGCCTACCTGTATTCCTACTCATATCTATAAGTTGTGTGACTACAAATAAATTATCTCATATATGTTTATCCATTCTAAAATTTCCTAACATTTCTCCGCTGTGTTATTTTCTTCCATCATTTTGCCACCCTTTCAGCCACCATATATGTAAAAACTTTATATAACACTGATGTTACAGATATCAATCTATAATTATTTAACTTTCTATGGTCCTTAACCTTTCCTTTAAATAAGAGACTTACTCTTGTATTATTCCAGTTATCTGGAAATTCTGTCTTCTGTGCCATCTTATTAAAACATGATATTAGATTTAATTTTGCTCTATTTCCCAAATTCAACACCATATCTGCTACATATCTAAACCTCTTATCTTTCCACTTTTCAATTTCTTTTCTGCCCCATTCAATTCATTTTCTGTAAAACTAATATTTCCATTACTATGTGCTTTTATTTATTTTATTACTCTGTCCTTCACATCTAACATTTTTTCTACATCCATTACATACATATTTAAGATTGTCTCTAATTCTTCTCTAGAGCTGCAAGTAATATTATTTCTCTCTCCCCTACATTCCTTCTTTTAATTAATATATTACCAAATTTTTTTACTCCCATCTCTTCTACTTTTAATAATATCCTCCAATAATTTACTATTTCATTTCATTCTCTCTCTATAATTATCTATTTTAACCAATTTCTTTTTGGGTTATTATTTTTTATTCTAAAACAAATTTATTAATGCAAAACAACTGATACATAATTATATTGAATACATTATATCTTTGAATAAATAGTAAATTGGTCATCTAGTCCTTACACAAAGTCAATTTTCCCTACGAAGACGTATGCAAATCCATTTGATCTAGTCTATTCCATGTAGTATATCAAAAGGTTTCTAAAACAAATTCGTCAATGCAAAAGCAATCAGTACATATATCTTTGAATAAATTGTAAATTTATCTTCTAGTTTTGAACAAGGTCTACTTTCCTTATGAAGATGCATGTAAGACTGTTGGCTCTAGACTATTCCATGTGATATAGTAAAAAGTTTCCATGTCTCCTCAATTAACATTAACATCTTTTTCACTTTCTTTGTTTTTAATAGGACATTTATATTCTCTACATGTTTTTTTACACTACTATTTTGATTTCTAGCTCATTATCAAGTTTAATTAATATTTACTCAGTTTAGTTTAGTATTGGAGGTGAGCTCATTATCAAGGCTATATGTACAAATTTAATAATGTTAATGCTTAATGTAGAAATAAAATCATCCAATGTCAAAGATCTGAATTGACTTATTTTATTTCGGTTCTAGTAAACTATTAACTGTGCAGCCTTTGTGGCGCTGTTTCTAGTTAAAAACAGAGCGTTATAACATTACCAGGCCGCTAGATTTTTTTTATCTAATAGATCGTATTTTGGCATACGGCTGTAATTTTTTTTTTTAATATTTAATATATTGTTCTGGTTTGTTTTGGACATAATTATGTTTTTTTTTTAATATTTAATATATTACCTGTTGTTGTTTGTTTTGGACATAATTATTTTTTTAGTTTTCATTTGATAAATTTAAAACTATAAAGGAGACTTTGACCTTTTTTTTTTGGATCTCAAAAGTACATAATTTTTGACATACGCCTTTATTGGGGTGGGGTGGGATTTCCATTCTAAATCTACTGTTTCTTTTTTACAGACGTCTTTTATTTTTTTTTGTTTTGGATTCAATACATTTCAAAGTAATAAAGGACAGTTTTAACTTTTTTTTGGAATATCTCAAATATACACAATTTGCTTTACATACGACTTTCTTTTTTTTTTGTTGTTGTTGTTATTATTTAAAATTAGAATCGACACTTTCTTTTTGAATTATGTTAAAAATGAGGGGGTTTACTGTTGATTGATTTAGCAACAAAAAATTCAAACCTGTCCGACAAACTCCGCCTCAGATGTCTGTATTTGCTTATAAACGAAAAGAATTGTTTGGTATTTTATCTTACATTTATAAATACAGGTTTTTTTTTTTTGAGCGGCATGTTTTGATTTTTTTGTTTTTTTTTAATAATAACAAATAAAACTGGGTTTTGATTTTTTTGTTTTTTTTTTAATAATAATAAATAAAATGGGACTTCATTTTTCTCTTAGATTTATAAATACGGGTTGTTGTTTTTTTTGGCGGCAGGTTTTGATTTTTTTGCTTTTTTTAATAATAATAAATAAAACGTCAAAAACAAAAAACAAAAAGTCAATCGCGGTATTGTTTTTTTAACACAAAAAATATGTATGTTAACCAGTTTTGTTACATTCTGTAGGATTTATTTATTTATCTTTTTTAAGAGTCATACAAGCTTGTTAAAGATTTTTTGTTTTCATAACAAATAAAACGTCCGGTATTTTTATTCTTTTTTAACAACAAAAATTAGCTCAGGTTCATTTTTAAAATCTACTTAACGTGCTGTTTATTGATTTAAAACAACAACAACAAAAAACCTCTTTTTGCTTCTAAACGGAACGAATAGGTATGTCAAAAGAAGAAGTTTTTTTTTTTAAAAAAAATCAATCAATCAAGAGATGTCCAACAAACTACGCTGCCCCTTTTTAACACTGTCATTCTGGGTGTTAATTACATGATTTACAGATAAAAATAATCGCAAACAAAACACAAATTCTTTCCAGAAAATAAATTTATTAACCACATATGACTGAATGAAATCAACTGTAACGAATGGCGGGATGTTTTGGGCTTGCAAAGATGCAACTGCCTCACTTTCTCTGTTTGGGACGTCCCACAAATATAATAACGTGGTAGACATTTTGTTCTTTTTCAATTCTTGTCCAAGTCACAACAGAAACAGTATTTTTCCGCAAACAACTCCAATCGTCTGCCAGAGGGCTTGAGAAATTTTATTTTGTCTTTTTTGACCCCCAAAAAAGCCAAAATTAGCCAAAAAATTTTGACAAATATCAATAATATGCTGAAAATTACTAGTATGCAAAAATCTTTCAGTTGGGAAATATAGAAAATCATAAACATCAACAAAGATGACAATGCTCACACTCTCATCTTAAATTCTAGCGACAATACAAATTCTGTCAATATGCATAGGAATTCAACCTGCAATGAAATCAACGGCAAACTATACGATCATAGTATTGTTAGAAGACATAGTGTTATTGAACGCGGAAGAATTGGCCGCGTATTATAACCACTACATACGATCTACTCGTATATTAATGATCACTCGTATATTAGCCGTAGGTTCGGCCACGAAAGCCGTATAATTCTGTGATTTTACACAGAAACAGCGCCACCAAAGGCTACACAGTTAATAGTTTACTAGAACCTTTATTTCTAACCTGATAGAAGGGCAATATATTGGTTGCAAAGCTAGATACATAATTAACCACAAGAGTGGTTAAATGTTAGTTATCTCTGGGATAACAATATTAATAAAAACAATATTAAGAAAAAGAGTAGTCAAATAAATTTAAAAAGATCTCTTTTTGCTCACAAATTTAAATTTGCTTGTATTGCCTTTAAGATTAAAGTTCATAGTTCAGTTGTTCAAAGTTTAAATGATTGAAATTTGATTTTTTTTTTTCTTAAAAAAAAAAAAGATTTAAGTTTTATTTTGTTAAAATATCAATTTATAAAAAATTTATATTGTAACAAATATTTTTTTGTTTTTGTTATTCTAAGCAATAAAATTAACTGAAGGAAAATAATTAGAAAAGATGATCAATACGATTTATTTATTTTTAATCAATGAGTTTAAATTTAAATGTGATTTAAAATTTTATTGGAAGCTCATGTTCTTCCCAGCATTTCCAATCTGTTTTTGTTTTACAATGAACATTAGCTGCTTCTAAAAACTCTTCAGTTTATTTTTTATTTGCAGCCAAATTATGAACAAAAATAAATATTAGAATGGCTCAAAGTGGTTAATTCCACTAAGTGTAAATCATTTACCCTGGATCAATAAAATCTGGATTTATTATCTTTAGCCTGATATGTGATCAAACTTGAACTATCATTTCTGAATTGTGCTCGATTTACATTTTAAAAAAATATGCTTACAAGTAATTGTTAAATGAAAGTCCTCTCTTATGGAATGTTTGTTTTTGGAAAGGTGAAGAAATATGATTTAAGGAAATACGATCTGAATAAATTAAATGAAGCAGCTAAAGAGCTAAAAAAAAATTAATGTTTCTACATTCTCAAGGATGGATTTTCAGCATCTTAAATACCAGAATAAACCCCATAATGTAAAACGAATTGAAGAGAAATGTTAAGCTTAACAAAAAGTAAATTTTAAACCTGAGACTTTGATAAAACTTTTAGTGTTTAAAATGTGTGATCATCTGAAGGATAGTAATATTTAAGTATTTATTATTATTTTATAACCTAATATAATAATGTTTAAATATTTTATATGTCTTGTTGTATAATAAATATTTTATTTGTTATTTATTAATCCAGTCTCCTGTTTTTCTTCTCATAATTTTTTACCATTTAAATAATAAATTAAACTTTATTATAGCTAGGGAGATAAGAATTCATATTCTACTGAATTAGTCAAAGTATTGTTTAATAATGTTGATGCTGTAGAGTATCCTCCTATGGATTTCCCAGTTTTGGGATGGCACTCTGATTTTAAAATTAATATAAATTTTGTAATCCCTAGAACAGGGATCCCCAACCTTTTTGCACTTACGAGCATATTCTATAATACCAGCCAGGTGGTGGGCACCATTTATTTTTTTCAACCAGATGGCGGGCACCATTTATTTTTTCAATGTAAATTTATAGTTGGATATTGTTAATACACATAATGTACAAAAAATATTTATTTCAAAAATAAAATTTTAACATATAATTAACATTTATATTTTTACGCTGTAAAAGTATAGTATGCCCTACAATTTGATTACAATATAATAAAATAATTTATAAGAAATTTTAAAAATTAAATTTATTTGTATCAGATAAATAATTTTTTATTGTGTTCGGATAGCGGCGGACACACGTAAAATGATCTGCGGGCGCCATGGTGCCCACGGGCATAGGGTTGGGGACCCCTGCCCTAGATGATCTATTTTGACTATAGTTATTTAGGAATGATTAATAGTCTGGAAAGATGACATAATGCATAATATTTTTATTATTATAGTTATATCTGATCATTGGCATAATTTATAATTAAATCATATTTTTATTCCTATCTTATCTCATCACTGCTATTTGGATTTAAGCATGAAATCTCAAGATTATCTTTTATTATTAAGCATTAACTTTTCATATCCATAAGATTACTATAATTTGTACATTAATTTTGATAATTTTTTTGCCAAATAGCAGGATCATTACAATTGGCACCTAACATGTGTGCTTGAGAATGATCCTGAATATCTAATAGTAAAAATAAATTGTTACAATTGGCATTCAACGTGAGTGCTTGAAAATGACCCTGGATATCTAATATTAAAAATAATAAATCACTACAACTATCATCCAGTGTAAGTGCTTGAAAATGGCCCTGGATATCTAGTAGTAAAAATAGAAAGTCAATACAATTGGCACCTTTAAACATAGGGCTTGAATATATTTATTTATGACCCTGGACCTGAGATAAGTCAGTTATAAATTGGCATCTAACATGAGGCATGATAGTGATCCTGGCTATTTAATAAGAGAATAATAATTTGGAGAAATTTGAGAACAGAAATGATGTTAAAGTTAATATAATAACTGAATTGAATTTTATATTGGTTGAATTTTGATGTTAAGAGAAAATATAAGCAAAGAATATAATTAAATGTGCATATTAGTAGGGCAAACTAGTGAAATGGCAGCCAATAAAATAATCAGGCAGGTAATAATAAATAGAGCTACAGAATAAAATGTTAAATGGTCACACCAATCCATTGAATAAGAAATTTAAGCAGAAATAATTTTAAAATAGTTTATTTAAAAATATAAATATTGTAGTTAAATATTATGATTAATTAGATGCATACTACATCGAAAGCAAAAATGCAGGCTCCAGAAAAAGAATTCAGAAAATGTTTCCAGTGAGGAACAAATTAAAAATCAATTAGAAGTATCAAATAAAGATGATCTTATGGCAATGATGCATAAAATATTAGAAAAATAAAAAGTCAAAACAAAGAAACAGCTATAAAATTTGAAAAACAAAATTAAACGTTTGAAAAACTGGAATCTCAAATTAAAAGGGGGTATGAACAGATGAGAGGAAAATTATAAAAGTTGTGGAAAAATTTAACCCAGTCTGAGAATAAAGTTGAAGAGACACGCCAAGAAATATAATAAGATAAAATTGAACAAGAAAGCAAAATAGAATTGCTACATGAGGTAATAGAAGGGGTAAAAACAGAAAATCATAGGGTATTAGAACAAGTTCCTTTAGAAATAACAACTGTTGTTGAAAAGTTTGAAAAGAAATAGAATGTTCCGATAATGTAATATAAATAAAGTATATAAAAGAGCAACAAAACTTAGATATGAAGCTTCCAAATGTTTAACAGTTACAACAAAGTGAGGAAGTAAAGGATGAAGATAGTCAACAAAGCATAAATGAAATATGGTTGGGAAAAGAAATTATTTCCAAAGAAATGGAAAATTTAAAGAGTAAGTTTTATAATGATATGGTGGGAATGGAAAATTTAGAAATCCAAGTGATTAATTATAAATGGATAGCACAAGTTTATAAAGTCATATATTGTAGAGTACGGGAAAGGTTGAAAATAAATATTAAAGCATCACAGCTATAATTGCAAAGAAAAAGGGGAATAAAGTCTCTAAAAAAAGAATTAAATATCCACTCCAGTGGAAAATTCATAGAAAAGATGACCATGTGATAGATGGTAGTATAGACAGAGAAATTTTCTTGTCATTCTATTTGGAAACACTGAGAGTAATTGAAAATAACATGGAGATATGGTAATAAAGATAGAAAAAAATTCTTGTCATTCTATTTGAGAATGCTGAGAGTAATTAAAAATTACATGGAGAGAAGGAAAGCTTAATCTCAGTTCAATTCTGCTATAAATTTAGATGGCTTTATCTCATCAAAGACCCAGGACCTGATTAATGAATTAATAGGCTTATGAATAAATTGAAAATAAAATATAATTAAAGAAATATAATTCTTTTTTTTTTTAAAAAAAAAAATGTATGTTCAACCTTAATTATAATTTAAAACATAATGAGACAAATAATAATTTAGGGATGTAAAAAAGAACTGCCAGTAAAAAAAAATATTTATAGTTAAGATAGTTTTAAAACTTTTATTATATATTACGCATATATATTACCCATATAATATTTGCTGTTATGTCATATATAATTAAGAACCATGACTACTATTGAAGCAATGGATCTGAAGTCCAATCCATGCTTCACATCTTCCTATAAACTTGATTAATATTGTAAACCTAAATTAAGTTTATAGGCCAATATCAGCAGGGTTTTGCATTACAGCTAAAATTAATTACGTTTATTAAATTTGTATTTGCTTATTCTTTTAAATAAATTCCATTGTAACATTAAATTGCTGTTAAAAATATTACTTGTGAAAACCGTTTAGTCAAACATATATATACGTCAAGCATATATATATATGAGTTAATGCAAAATTCTGCTGAAATAAAATGCTTATTTTACTATAAAAAAATAAGAATATATTTTTTTGTAAAATCTTGTTAAAATATTTAGTATGATTTATTTTGAGATAAGCCTGCCAAACATTTTCTAAAAGAATGTATGTTTTAATTAATTAGTCCATTCAAGGCTAATTAAAGATGGCCTTCCCTTTCCTTCTTTTTTAATTAATAAAAATTCAAACTTTAAAGAAATAAATTTGGAGTTTTAAGTAAAAGCTTATTTTTAGAAAGTGTTACCTTGAAACAAAAGAGTGTGGGTGGGCTTATCAAGATCTAAAATCATACAAACAATAGAAGGTAGCTGAGAAAAAAGTTATAAAAGGGAGAGAACAAAAGAGGAGATTCAGTCACATTTTGCTGTTGCAAAATTGAGTCAGATTTTGCTATTGCAAGGCATTCAGATTTTGCTATTGCAAGTTTCATTCAAGATTTTGCTATTGCAAGGCATTCAGATTTCTCTTAGGAGAACTCTGTCAGATTTTGTTTGTGATTTTATTCCAAAAAGTCTACAACTGTCGTCTACAAATCATGAAGAGGTTTGAACCTGCTCAAGCTAAAAATCATATAAGTTTGATGGATTCTACTATGCTCGGCTAGGCAAATAAATAGCTTTGCCTATCGCTGAGGTTCCTAAATACCATCAAAATGCCTTAATATCCACTCCATAGTCACCTGAACTCTGTGCTGTGTCTGTAGGACTTTTCGTAAAAGCATGCTACTTATTCCACCTTCCTTGTCCGACAAATAGCTATCGATGGACGGATCAAGCTACGCTCGTCGATGGAACATGACCAAGGAACAAGGACGGTAATCGTTATCTCTCCTCCATTGAACTATTTATTTTCTACCTTTTTTATTTTTTTTATATACCTTTCTTAATTGAATTATATTATGAATTGTTTTATTTAATGATTATGTAATTTAACCATTGTTTTTATTAGATTAGTCTTAAATATATATGTGTGATCATCTATCTATATTTAACATTTTTTTTTCCTTCGCTATTCTTCATTACCAATGTATAAATATTTTGTATTCCATTGCGGTTAGGTTTAATAGATAATTGTTCAAATAAAAATCTCTTTCCAATTTTATTTATGCTTCTAAATTCCATTTGAGTAAAGTTTCCTTTGTTTGCTAACTTGATCTCCTCAATAACGCCTCTTTTGTCCGGCACTAGCTTATTACGTATATCAGATTTAGCTATATATGTTTTAACTAATTTTTAAACTGTCTGTTTTTAGCGCAAAGCAATTAGAAAATGCTTTGCGAAAGATTTTTACTATTCTATTTTATCGAGGAGATTCAGGTTGACTATTTTAATAAAATTGGGAAGAAAAGATTTAGATCGCAAACATATTAATCTGTTTTTATTGTCTAATTAGTTTTCATTAATTTAGGGGAATAGCGGAGGCCATTAAATCATTATTCATATTTTAAAGTCATTAATTAAACATTTAACTATAAAAAGGCTTCAGTTTTCTAATTTTATTTTAAATGTTTTATTTTGCTTTTCCAATGATCCAGGCACGCAAAACACATATTTCTTAGTACTTTTACACACATTTAACTAACTATTTAGCTCCGTAGGTGTTCCCGTCCATGTCTCCCGCTGATGCTAAGCTTTGTGGCCCGGTTAAGGAATATCTATGCGTGTCTCAGATAGTGTTGTTTGGTTCGTGGGTTAGTCTCGAGAATAGACGAATAGGGCAGAGGTCATAGTATTTTTGATTTAATATCTCGCGTATGGATGGCCTCGAGGTACTTTCGCCTAGTATTCGAACTGGGTTAAACCAACATACATCATCTGACTGTCACACTATAGTGTTGAAGTTATTGACTTACATAACTTTATATACACAGAAAAAAATCAATATTTAGAGAATATGATCCCTTTATTTATTGTTTTATTATTATTCATCAAGACCTTAACCTTGATAAGGATGAATGTTAAAACAAAATAACTTGGTATAACCCAAATAAAACTTTATTTTCATATATATTTTTTTATATATTACTTTGAGATTAATACTCATATCACTGGTGCAAAAGGTAATTGAAATATTCTTTAAGATAATAATTTTTATGAGAAAAGATCAGATCATCCTCTTGCTACCTCATTTTCTTATATAAAGAGTTGTCTGAGATCCATAGGTTGGAAAGAATTGATAATTAAATTAATAGCACAATTTATTTTAAACATTTTTTAAATTGATTGATTCTATTAATTGATATGTCTGAGAGTTTTCTCAATTTTAACATTGTCAATACTTCAAACTATAAAAAATGTTCAATATAAAATCTTTCCAGTGCTTAATACTATGTAATATTTAGAGATTAATACTCATGCTACTGATTCAATAGATAATTGAAATACTATCTAGCTTCAGCATAAGACAATAATTTTTATAGAAAATATTGGACTATCTTTTATTGTTTCTTCATTTTCTTATGTAAAGAATTGCCTGAAACACATTAGAAAGAATGAATAAATCAATCATACAATTTATTTATAAAGATATTTGAATTAACTGATTTTATTAATTGATATGTCTGAGAATTTTCTCAATTTAAACATTGTCAATACTTATTTAAACAAATATAAAATTGTTCTATCACAGGCCAAGTTTCCACAAGTTTAGGGTTAATAGCGTGTAACAGAGAGTGCTATACTTATACATATATAACGATAATGGGATTTTATTTTGAACCCAACTAAAGATTGGTGATGAGCATACTGAAGGAATTTACCAATTTATAAGCCTATTTCTGTTAATGTTAGTCATGCAACAGTAATATTTCCCGTTCATCATAGTTCACTCATATAGATATGCTTCTATCATATGAAAAGCAATTAATTATATATAAAGAGAACATGGTGTAAGAGATCTGAGCTCTCTGGACATTTTTATTTGTTTTAGGCTGGTATCATTAACCAAGTTCATCATAGCATCACCAGGAATGAAATTTTAAACCTTCATCCATTAAGTGGTCATCCTATCAGCATTGAGCAATAGCTTGGAGTACAAAAAACTCAACCGTGATATTGGACTAGTTAACTATTTAGTTTAACATCTTATTGAATTAATGAAATGCTAAAACTTGAAATTCATCAATAATTTATTCCAAGCAAACAATAACAATATAAATGTGTCAACAATCTAACCTCAAATACTGAATTCTGCAAAAATGGAGAATGTGACCATTGATAGGCCATAATAAAAAAATAATAAATTACTATAATGTACTAGCTTTCAATAACTTCCATTATATTATTTATTACTGTAAACTAACATATTTATTTATTCTTTTTTCCTCCATATACCTGATTAATGTTTTAATTAGAATATATCAAAAAAACATTAATAATTCAATAAAATTGCAAAAAAAGTATACAATATTATCCTTAAATTAATATAAATATACAGTCAAATATACAATAT
This sequence comes from Epiperipatus broadwayi, assembly GCA_028023455.1. Classification (NCBI taxonomy): domain Eukaryota; kingdom Metazoa; phylum Onychophora; class Udeonychophora; order Euonychophora; family Peripatidae; genus Epiperipatus; species Epiperipatus broadwayi. The sequence goes on along the minus strand of JAQFVV010000035.1, from coordinate 5,702,010 downwards.
ATTTTTAGAATAAAATAAATTAGTATTAAATATAGTAAACCAATAATTAAATAAATTTCACTTTATGACCATATGATGTTAACACTTTGTCACATGTGACATATATATACAAACCAACTTTCTATGATAGTGTAACCTTCCAATTATCAAAATTTTTCCAAGCTATTTAAAATGATTAAGTATTTTCCATCCTTGATGCTTCTGATTCCAAGGTGATATGAAAGTTGATTATTTATCCTTGGTTTTCCTTATTTCAGGTTGGCAAACAAATGATTAAATCTATTTCTTTATCCTGATACATTCTATGCTATCACTGTAATTCATTATATTCTCACTATCTCAGCCTGTAACATTATTATAGCTAACTATGAAAAACTACAATATATATATATGTTAATTCTAATATTTTCATGGATAAATGATGATTTCATATTATTATTATTTTCAGGATATTCCGTGTAGTAAAATAGCTAAATAGCTGATATTTCAGTACAATATCAAGTATCTTCCTCAGAGCGTCCTCTTTCTCAAATCATAGAAATGTGTGTGAGATTTAAAATCGTTTTTATCTTTTTCTTTCTCCTCATATTTAAATTCTATTGGTTAAAAAGTTTTAAAATTTATTTTGTCTTCCAATAGCTTCTTCCAAATGTTGTTAATCTTCTTTAATTCACACCTTTCATTTATGCCCTTGGGCCTTTTAAAAATCTCTACAGCTTCTTTTAGCAATCTTTGGTCATATTGTTCAATTTTTGCTAGAATATTTGTTTTATCAAAATTGATATCATTAGTTAATTTTATATGAGAATAAGTAGGTGATGAATTGGATTTTTCTCTGACTGCCAGAATGTGTTCTTCAATTTAAAATCATTTTCTTTACTCATTCTAAAATCGACGATCTTATCACAAATTGACCATAACGTTGGATGAAAAGTATTACTTAATGAAAGGCAGAGTTATAACAATTTTTTATTTAAAAAATCCAACTTTTTCCTCGTATTTCTAATAAAAACAGTTAAAATATCAAAACATGCCTTATTTAAAACAGCATCAATTTTCTTTGTATATGTATGGAATGAAAGTTTACAACAGAAAGGAAAAAATCCATTTCTTTTACAATTGAAGAACACATTCTGGCAGTCAGAGAAAAATCCAATTCATCACCTATTTATTCTCATATAAAATTAACTAATTATAATATCAATTTTGATAAAACAAATATTCTAGCAAAAATTGAACAATATGACCAGAGATTGCTAAAACTATAGAGATTTTTAAAAGGTCCAAGAGCATACATGAAAGGTGTGAATTAAAGAAGATTAACAACATTTGGAAGAAGCTATTGGAAGACAAAATAAATTTTAAAACTTCTCAACCAATAGAATTTAAATGAGGAGAAAGAAAAAGATACAAACAATTTTAAATCTCACATGCATTCCTATGATTTGAAAAAGAAAACGCTCTGAGAAAGGTACTTGATATTATACTGAAACGTCAGTTATTTAGCTATTTTATTACACAGAATATCCCAAAAATAATAATATAAAATCATATATATATATAACTATTTCAGAGCTAAATAATATACTTAATATCAGCAATCAAATAAACAGACTTAAAAGCAACCTATTGAGGTTTATTGATTATTTCCCTACTCATCCCAAATCCATAGATTTTATCATTTGTTTGAAATTAGATTGGCAATACTCATTTATGAATAGCTACTAATGATAATTGTATATACATTTTTCTTAAACATTATTTATTAAAATAATCTCAGTGCTTAATGCTAAACTGAAATAAATATCCAAATATTAAATCACCCCACATGGTTAAGAAATTCAGCACTGCCTTCTGTGAAATAAATATATAAATATACTAAAGTCCATATTTAAAAATAACCAGTCTCAAAATGATACCACTTTGAAACTGCATGGTATTAGATCTTAAATATTAAAATATGAACTAATTCAAACAAGGAACTTAAAATTTTAAATAAGCAATGATCTTAATTTGCTTGAATTAATTCCCATTTCACTATTTAAAGTCTAATAAGATATGGTTTCAAAGTGGTATCATTTTGAGGCTGGCTGTTTTGAAATATGGACTCTAGTACTTCACGGAGTGTAATAAGCGTACCAAATTCTCCATACAATATTGCCACTAAGTGCAAGCTTTTGAAATCAATGGCTGCAGGAAAGTTTGTGCGTAAAATCCCTATCTAGTGGCCTACTCATCCAACATCCCGAGACTATTTTCTATTTGCTTTCATCAGTGATAAGCCTTGGATTTGGGAGCAGTGCCTAGCTCTTAAGATCCAATGCAGTCTTCCAGCACAAACCTTCCTGCATCCATTGATTACAAAAGCTTGCATTTGATAGCACTATTTGTATGAAGAGTTTGATAACATACTGCCTACCTTCTGTGCTGATGTGACTATTCAGTTCCACAAGTTAAATTAAAGTTTATATTTTTCTGTTTCGAATAATCTTCTGAGATCATTGCTATAAAGACTGTTTGCTTATTGTGTGAAAGTGGAAAATTGATTAAGAGAAATATATTTAATTGGGTTTGGAAAGATCAAGAATTGTTAACATTTAGAAAGTGTTTCGTTTTGTCATTTTAAATATAGAAATAAAATAAAAAATTCATTTTGTTGAGTGTGTGTTAATGCAAATAAGGTGTACATCAGATTAGTTGGTTTTTGATTTTTTTAGTAAGTTTGCTACTAAAGAATTTTTTAATTTAAGAAAGAAAGCAATTTATTTGAGAAAAAAGGTATCGTTTTGAGGCCTAAGGTCAGGAGTTACGGGTTTATCAATCGCCATTGAAAGAAAGTTTTTCCTTTGTGTAAAGGAGGTTTGAAGAATAGGAGATGAAGCATAAACTTAAATATAGAGTAGATGACTTGAAAATAATGAATATGAATTGAATTTGTATTCCATAATGCATATATAATGGTCAGATAGAAATTAAGCATGCTGTGGTAGAGTGTACCATATGTGATGAGGTTTATCACTTGAAATGCTTAAATAAGACTAGGAAAGATATAATAGGTTTGTGATTATGTAGACAGTGTGTAAATGTGATAAAAGAGGTGAAAAAGTGGTTTCTAAGTGTAAATAGTTTAAAGAGAAAGTCAGGAGAAATGGGAGCAAAATGTTATTGAGGAAGATAAGATAGAGTATGGTTTTAGTGGAGTGACAAGAGATATGGATGGAAAAATTAGTAGAGCAATGGTGATGGTTAGCCAAAGAATAAGTAAGATAGAGGAAGAGGTAAAGGATGTAGAAGCAAAATTAAAATTAGTAGTACAATGAAAATGGTTAGTCAAAGAATAAATAAGATAGAGGAAGAGGTAAAGGATGTAGAAGTAAAATTAAAATCGTTAGAGACAAAATGAGAGCAGATAAAGGAATTATTGAATAAGAATGATAAAAAAGAAGTAGATAAGGAAATCCAGAAGGTGGTAGAGAATGTTACAGATGAAGAAGGGAAAGTAGACTATGAGACAATATTGATAGGAGATTCGCTAATTAAAGAATGTGGAGATATAATTCCAAGGGGAAATAGAAACAGATATGTAAGACTATGTTTGCCTGGAACTAGAAATAGGGATGTTACAGATAAGGTAAAGAAGCAAGGGAGTAAGATGTGTATATTATGGTAGGGACTAATTATTTGTCAGAACCATCAGAGTAATGAATGAGTACATAGAATTGATTAGGAATTGGTGTAAGATTAAAGGAAGAATAGGAATAGTTGGTTTATTACCAAGATTTGACAAGTATATGGTAAATAGGGCATGTTCTAAAAATGAGAGAATGAAAAAAATGTATGAGAGAATTGATGTTATATTTATGGATATGTGGAATATTTTTATTAGAAAGAGGGAGTTATATAGTAAAGATGTATTGCACTTGGGAGCAAGGAAGTGAAGTTTTAGGGAGTTTGATTTATAAAGAGTACAGTTCAGAAAACTTATAAGGATGGTGGGGTTTAAATGACAGTGTTATCAGAAAGAAGAAGAATGGATGAGATATAAAAAATAATCAAAGAGTAGCTGATTTATATATAAATGTAGATGTGGAGAGGGAATGAGTCTGTAAAATGAATGGTAAGCAAGTTATTTATAAATGTAATGGAGAAGAATTTTATAAAAAAGTTGTTAGGAAAGAAGAAATTGTTAAAATTGGATATGGGAATATACAAGGTAGTAGGAGATCAGAAAAGTAGCTGAAATTTCAAAGCAGTTAAAAATGAAGAGCTTGGGGTACTAGCAGTAAGAAGAACCTATACTGGAAGACTCTGGTATGGCAGGTTATAAATAGAAAAGAAAAAAAAGAGGGATGGTGGTATAGGAGTTATGTCAAAAAAATATTTAAATACTGTTAAATGTCAAAAACATCTGTTGTTTGAGATAAGGTTAGGAAGACAAGAGTATATAGCCACTGGAGATAGTCAAACTATAATGGAATGAAACAATAGCATATATGAATGCCTAGTTAAGGATATACAGAATTTTAAAGAAAAGAAGAGCATAATGGTTATAGGGGATATGAATGGGCATATTGAAAAAAATGATGATGTAGATAACAAGAATGGACAGCTTTTGAAAAATTTTTGTCAGAGTGAATTTGAGTATTGGAAATTTGTCAAATATTTATGAGGAACAATACACATGGTCTAGAAATATTATATTTCATACAATAAATTATGTCTTAGTAGAGAAAGAGAGAATGAATAAAGTATGAAAAATTAAAGTGTTTGATAATGAAGAGAGAGTATGTAAAGTGATCATAATTTCTTTATAATAGAAATGGTTAGTAATGTGATGGAAAATAGTAATAAAGGTAGAAAGGATAGTAAAAGATGTGAATGGAAAATGAATGATAAGAATAAGTTAGAAGAATATAAAATAAAAGTTGAAGAAACCATAGAAAAGTTGCTTGGGGATGAATATAAAGACTGGTGTAGCGAACTAGAAAAAGTGGCAAATAGGGTTTTAGGTGAGAATATTCACAAGAATAAAAATAACAAGAAAAAGAGTAAAAATGTAAAGGAGAGGGGGAAAGCATGCAGAGAATATAAGTGTGCTCTTAAGAACAAAGAAAGTGAACAAGATGCTAATGTTAAATGGGAAAAGTATTTTAAAAAAAGAAAGTTGGTTAAAATAGATAACTATAGAGAGAGAATGAGATTGAATAGTTAAATTGTGGGAGATATATTAATAAAAAAAATGGAAGTAAAAAAATTTGGAATTACATTAAAAGAAGAAATATAGAAATGAGAGAAATAATATTACTACATAATGAGGGCATAGAATATAGTCCTAGAGAAGAATTAGAGACAATCTTATAAGTATGTAATGGATATAGAAAGGTTGTTAGATGTGAAGGACAGAGTGATAACAAACATCAAAACATATAGTAATGGAAATATTAGATTAACAGAAAATGAACTGAATGAGGCAGGGAAGAAACTGAAAAGTGGAAAGGCAAAAGGGTTGGATGGATGGGCAGCAGAGATGGTAATGAATTTGGGATATAGGGCAAAATTAAAACTATTATCAGGTTTTAATAAGATGGCGCAGAAGAGGATCCTAGAAAGTTAAGCAATTATAGACCGATAGTGGTAATGTCAGTGTTATATAAAATTTTCGCATATATAGTGGCTGGAAAGGTCGCATTATGGATGGAAGAAAATAATATAGTGGGAAAAATGCAAAAGATTTTCAATCGGATAAACAGCTAATTTGTAGTTACACAGTTTATAGATATGAGTAGAAATACAGGTATATATTAGTTTTTCTGAAGGTTTGTGATGATGGTGTTCTAGCTGTATATTACTAACAGTTGTTTGCTGTGATATACTAACAGTTGGTGCATATACTAACCTGTTTGCTGTGATATTACTAACAGTTGAATGCATTTGGAATATTTAAATAAAATTAAACTTTTCTAAAGTCATTCAACACACATATTAGATGATCGAAATAGTCCAATATAAAAATACAGTTATGTCTGGTTTTTATATATAGAGAGAAGGCATATGGTAGAATAATTAGAAATAGATTATGTAGTAAGTTTAGTAAATTTGGGAATGGATATATATATCACTTAGGGAATAGAATCAGTTAAAGTTAAAAATGAGGTGGGATTAAAGCAAGGATGTACTATGTCACCTGTTTTGTTTTTGCTGTGTTTGAGAGAAATGGAGAGAGCAATAGAAAGACTAGGAAGAGGGATAGAGATACCATTAATAGATGGCAAGGGAGTATATACATTATCGGGTATTTTATTTGCGGATGATGTCTTCTTGTGCACAGAAAAAGAGGAGATATGGAAGCTATGCTGAGGACATGTGCAAAGGTGGGTAAAGAGATGGGGATTAAATGTAGTAAAGAAAAATCAAATATAATGATGATTAATTCTGGGGAAAGAGAAGACAAAGACTTCCTATTAGGACATATAAAGTTAAGTGTGGTGAATAGGTATAACTATTTGAGAATCGTCTTAAGTAATCAGAGAAATTGCTTAGATGAATGGGAGAAAAAATTGATAAATGAAGCAAAGAAAAAAAGGGATTGTGGTATTAGCAGGGTCAACACATGGTAATGATGAATTATGTGTTAATAAAGGAGTATTAGATTACTTAGAAAAAATACAAAGAGAAGTAGGAAGACATGCATTAGATGCAGATGTGTGGATGATAAAGGAAGCAATTCAAGAGGAAATGAGGTGGTCACATTTTTATATGAAAGATGCAAAATGAAAATGATTGATAGATTGCAGTTTATGAATAATAAAAGAGTAATCAAAATAGTATTCAATAGAGTTGTGAGTAAAGGACAGGCAACAAGATGGGTGAGAAAGATAGTATGGAATGCAGAAGATTTGGATGAAAATTTATGTCAGTATACTTATACAAAAGCTGGGATGATTGTGTTAGGAGAATTGTTGAGTGTTATAGTGATAAGAAATGGGATAGAAGAATAGTTGCATTAATAAAGAATATGGAGTTGGAGAAATTGAGAACTAGTATGGAGAGTAAAAAGAGTTTAAATATATATATAGAAGTAAATGGAATATTAGTTGCGAGTTAATTTATGATAATAGCAAGGAAAGTAGTTTACTGTTTAAGGCCCAAACAGGATCTTTAACAACAAGGGATGGGTGATTTAGTCTGCAAGTTGTGTAAGGAAGGCATAGAAAATATTAGGCATCTATTAATTGAATGTAAATGCCTGAAAGCAGAAAGCGTACAAATAATGAAGGTGTGGAGGAATAAATATAAACAAAGTGATTATACTGAAAGCGGGTTATTGGTTTTTATGCTGGGTTGGGAAAAGATAAGGGAGATTTATATAAAGGCTATGAAGTTAACAACGATTATGTTGTGGAAATGGGATGGAGTAGGTTAGAGAAGAATATGGGAAAACTTAGGGCGGGGAATGGAAAGGAAAGGCAAAGTGGCTAATATAATTCTCTGGGCACAGTAGCCGAGAGATTCCTGACTCCGTATAATCACAGTGCATCACATCATATCATATCACATTACTCTTATTAACAGAATGTGTAAGCATACGAAATGGTGATCATGTAATATTTTGATGGTTTTAGTACGTAAGTATTTAATGTTCAAAAAGCTCAGATGCTTTATCAATCTAAGGTGAATAAAATATATTCAACAATTTTTGTTTTGGATAATTATCAATTTAACAATGTGGACTAGTTTAAATATGTAGCTCTTAAGATTGAAAGGTGGCCTTGGACATTGATATGTCAGAAATTGTAATGTACTGCTACTTTTCACAAGTTAAAATTTTGAGACAATATTTTATCATGGTGATATATCCACTTCAGCAACAATATTTGCATATAAGATTGTTATTCTGCTAAATTGTTTGTTTGGAAAGTGAGATATAGAACCCATATTGATGCAGTATGAAAGTTTTGAGAAAATTTGTCTTAAAGATGTTTTGCAACAATCTGAAAAAAAAATGGCAAGATTATAATACTAATTATTATGTTCTAAAGCTTACAGGATATGATAAAACAGAAACTATAATTATTATGAAAACATCTTCATTGGATTCAGCAAGAGAAGACTAACATATCTTCCTAAAAAAACTATATTACGATTAACTTGAGCATGGCTTTCATAAGCAAGAAAGATCTTACAATATTTTATAAAAATTATCTTAAAGATACTCTTAATGAAGAACAATAAGAATTAATATCACTGATGGCTGAGGATAGAATACAATAAAGAATTAAAACTAGACAAAGTATTGTCTTTCAGGCAGAAATTTAAAAAAAAAGTATGTGATATAGATGACTATACTTGTGATTCCCATTGATATGAATAGTTAGTGAAAAACTCATAATAAATCTCTTCCTCTCTGTCCCTCCCTCCTCTCTCTCTTTTTTTTTTCTGGAGGTATGATAACATTACTCATTTATAAGCAGCTACTTGTGTATAGACATGATATATCACTTAAATAATAAATATTAAGAAAATTATACAATAAATTTTATGCAGCTTTCTACAATTACATTATAATCAAATATGGACATTTTGTTGTAATACAAAACAATAAAATAGATGACATCACAACATTTCATCCAAAAGTATAACTTTTCAGTAAATATAACATCTATGGAATGCTCCTGAAGTGTTGAATTGTATTAATTAAAGTAATTATTAAAGAAAATAAAATGACGCTAAATGAGACTTTATCGCAGTGTATTCATATATTAAAATAATTTACTTGCCTAACTATATCAATAATAAAGCCAGACGATATAACAAAGCTGCAATATTCACTGTATTTTGTTCCAAGCTCTCTCACATATATTGTATACCATATATCAAATCATCTCCGGATGTTAAAAAATTTTCAGCTATGCCTTTTGTGAATAAATATATAAAAGTCCACATCTCACAGAAGGCATAGCTGAAAATTTCTTAACATTTGAGGTGATTTGATTTACTTTAGCTAGTGTTATGCACAAGATTTATTGTATATCATGTATAATAGCTCACATTTTGTTGATGAGCTTTGATTACAGTAGCTTCGTAATGTTTAATGAGCTAGAAGTACACAGTATTCATCAACATATACATATCTAAATGCCAGACACTTTTTTATAAATACAGTTTGTATATATAAATTAAGATTATAATATAAATACAACTTTGTAGTTATTAATAATAAACTGAGAAAGCACATTTACACATAAATTTACTGTGTCTATGTTCACTCATTCACAATGATTCAAAATAAAAATAAGAAAACTTACTGCACCATAACTTTACTTTTTAAATAAAATGAATAATGAAACATCATATTTGCATTCTAATTAGACATGCTTGGAAGATATTCTTTTTCTTCAATAACCACACTGAAGAGAATGTTAATGGCAATCTCATTTCTAAAAGGCAATAGCTTTTACTATATAACTTGATGTTTTTATGTCTGTATTGACTTCAGAATTTATACAGTCACTACTATTATCCATTAATCATTCCAGATTCGGAATTAAACACTTTGAAGTTTTAAACTTTCAGACATAATATCAAGAATGTTTTGCAGTTATTTTTTGTCATTATTAAATCAATAACTTTCATTATTGTTTAAGAAAAATACTGTAACATATCAAAGCAATAAATAAAATATAATATGTATCTTCAACATAACCTAAAAAAACATTTAATAAATGTGATTAAATACAGTACTCCAAAATAAAAAAATAACTGATAATATAAAATTTAATATATACAAATTGTAATATTTTTATTTTTGTTTATTTATATATTTTTATAGATAGCAGAATGCATATTGATCCATTACACATTGCTACTCCACTATACTTTACATAAAAAATTTGATAAAAAATGTATCTTCCTAATAAACAAACAAAATACAAATTCTTGGTGAAAGCTTGACCAATATCATTAATCTATCAAAAATAAGAATAACTGACTATCAAAATCTATATTAAATTATGATCCAATACATATGGGGAAAGGATGGTCAAATTCCTATTTACAAATCTCAGATTTTGGTGCAGAATATGAACTACATAGTCCATTTACTAAAACATCAACTAAAATAATACAAAAATAATTAATATTTAAATAGATGAAGGAAAATAAAATAATTTTTATTATAATTGTTCCAAATGAATGGATTAAAACATAAAGATTTCAAAAAGGAGTTATATAAAATGAGCAATGACTGATTATAAGCTTACTAACTGATATTTGCATTAAAAAACACAAAATTTATATACATTATTCTAAGGAATTTCTGAAATCATATATATATAGTGACGGAGCAGTCGGTATTAATCGTCGTTTAAACCAAAATAAATAAATAAAACTAACTTTCAGTGATCAAATGTAAATCTAAAGTCATTTAAAAATTATTTAAAAAGGGTGTATGTATTAATACACATACTTGTTTGTGTTTAAAATATATTTTATTGATTTTGAAATAGCTTTCTGTTACCGCTTGTTTTTACTTTTTTTTTTTTATCAAACTGATTAAAAACAAGCAAACGTGTTGATTACATTCCTGTCTCTTTTATTTTAATCATTTCTAATTTAATTCTAAAAGCGGATATTTAATTTTGTGTTGTTGTTTTAGTTAAAATAATCCCTGGTTAGAATTCCTAAATAAGATGAGCGGGAGATTGAGATTTGCCCTGCCCTAAGGCATAGAATTCGACAACAGGAAAGTTTTCGCGGGAAATGTAGTGTGGTATAAAATGGGCCCACAAATTTTGGAGAATAGTTTACTTTTATTTTTCGCTAACATGCTGCTTCAAAGTGAGATTCAGTATTTTTTTATACACTTTGATTATAGCCTGCTGAGATTCATAATGTTTTAGGTAGCAGTTCAGACATTTAATTCCTTTTAAAAACTTGCAATTGTTAAAAGACTTCATTGCTTTACAGGATGGATAGAGTGTCTGGTACATACGTTATAAATTTTTAGTGCAGCCAACGTAGGGCTTCGAGTTTTTAAGCCCATGTGAGATTTTGTTCGGACAATTGAGAAAGATTTCAGGTCTAGGAGGCAAGATATAGAAGGCAGGGACCAGTTTTTGTTAGTGATGACATGTATTGTTGGAACAGTTTGGTAGAAGGGGGTTCGTCTTTTTTATATAACAAATAAATAAATAGTAAATAGCATTTTTTTTTAGAAAAAAAATCTTTCGGAGTTAATTTTTGGAATTCAAAAGTGTGAAAAATAGTTCGTTTTCTTTTCCACAGGAAATAATTGATAAACAGTAAATAGCGTTTTATGTGCTTTTAGATTTAACAAAAAAAAAGTTAGTATAGTGAATTTAATCTTGGTTGAAAATGGAAGTCAAAGAAGTCAGCCCTATTTTGTTTAAAAACTCTTAAATTGTGGAAAAAGAAGAGAGTGAGACAGATGATGATGAAGATGTTGATGAAGTTGATAATAGAAATGAAGGAAGAAATTAGCGAAATCAAGCAGAGCCAGAAGGCTACGAAGGAAGAAATTAGTGAAGTTAAGCAGGGCCAGCAGGCAATAAAGGAAGAAATGATTAAAGAAATGAAAGAAATAAGAAGAGAAATGACGGGAAGAGTAGAAGAAACTCAGAAAGTAGAAAAAGAAGTTGAGATGTAAAAGGATTTGAAAAATGAATTGAGTAAAGAGTCAGAAAGTAGAAAAAGTTGAGGTCATAAAAGATATAGAAATTGAAGTAGCACAGGATAGTGCTAGGACAGAGAAGGTGGAAATAAAGTTTGAAATAAGTAGAAAGTGGAGAGAGATAGATAGTGTTGCGGAGAAAGAAAATCATGGAGACAGTTATAAGTTAGAGTCAGAAAGTAAGGTAAAGGAGTTAATACAAGAGGTTAAAAATGAGTTGAGTAAAATAACTGTTAGTTGTGAACATGGATCTAAAACTAAGAAAAGAGTTAAGAAAGAAGATTTCAAAATATGATTTTAAAGCAGAAATAGAATCTATCAATAGAACAATCCTATTTAAAACGTTAAAAAAAATGGTAGAAGATAAATTCTTTCCATTTACTAGCAGTGATAGTATGAATAAAGTGGAATACTTCGTAGAAAGGTGTTTTTCTAGGCCTAAAGGTTTTCAGACATATGAGATAAAAAACAAAATAGAATGTGAAAGGGACAAGAGAAAATTTTATAAGCTAAGAAAAGACAGGAGGGTGAAAGTAGACCATTTCAGAAAGTTAGTAAAAAGAGTCCACCACACAAAAATTAAAGGTTCAACTTTTAGTAATCGGACAGATTGTTCTTAATTAAAAAAAAAAAGATTTTGTTAATGAATTATGAGAATGGAGAAAGGTTTTAATAAAATATTGTTTTAGAGTGCAAGGCAAATGTTCAGCCGGGTTGTTCTAAGGGGGTTTTAAATGTTTAAAGTTAAAAAAAAAAAAGAGCACAGGAATGCTTTTGTTTTTTGTTTTTTTCATCAGATTTTGGGCAGTTGTGATGGAATAGTCCGTATCAATCGTCATTTAAACTAAAATAAATAAATAAAACTAACTTTCAGTGATCAAATGTAAATCTAAAGTCATTTAAAAATTATTTTAAAAAATAACGTGTATTAATACACATACTCATTTATGTTTAAAATATATTTTATTGATTTTGAAATAGTTTTCTGTTACCGCTTGTTTTTACTTTTTTTTTATCAAACTGATTCTGTCTCTTTTATTTTAATCATTTCTAATTTAATTCTAAAAGCGAATATTTAATTTTGTGTTGATGTTTTAGTTAAAATAATCCCTGGTTAGAATTCCTAAATTAGATTGAGCGGGAGACTGAGATTTGCCCTGCCCTAAGGCGTAGAATTCACCAACAAGGATAGTTTACGCGGAAAATTGAGTGTGGATATAAATAACACCAAAAATTTCATGGATTACTCTAGAGAGTCTTGACCAAGCAAATACTCTGTTAAAGTGATTGGTTCAGCTTCTTATTTCTAATATTCATTCTGATTAACCTGTTGAACTTCATACTGTTGGCAGTTCGACATTTAAGTTCTTTTTGAAATTTGCCTTCACAATATCAAAATACACTGCTATATGTAGTGTAAACAACAATAAGCATTGCTAATTTAAATAAGGATGAACCTCGGACTCTAAACTGTTCTTTTGTGATGCCATGAAACTCTAACATAAGCCGGGATTCCTAATTTGCCTCGACACTTGCCGCCGTCATGAAGAGAAGTCACCTGAAATATGAACTTAAATAAAAGTATGCACTCTTCAGAAAACTATATGAACTCCGCTTTACCGTAAGGTAAACTTTTTCTTATTCTTGCCAGGGTAAATAAATTGCTTTTAATTAAATCTCCGCTCAATCTAATGATAAGTGTGATATATAAAGTTTTATTACTTATTTAATCTAATATTTATTATCTGTATTTCCTTTTATTAGTATTTTTAGTGTGTCTTGGAATCTTAGTTTTAAGATTCCAAGTTTGCTTTCAATTGTCGTTTATCAGAGGGTGCGTTGTAAGATTATATTTTATATTCCTAATATGTCTTCCATTTATTTCACTAACTATTGCTAAATGCTTTGGCAGTTTTAGTAATTTTTATTTGCTCACCTGCCCTTAGTTATTATTGTAAAATAATTCATTTTAAATACGTTTAGTTTGCGTTTCTTGCAAACCGCAAATCTTTTGGCTGGCGGTTTATTGTCTTTATTGTTTGATTTTCTGAAATGAGAGATTTCTTTCTAGATTACAAAAGATCGTAATCATATATATATACTTTTTTGTCTTGTATGTGAAATCAACTATGTTTGCTTTAAATGCAGTATTGCATGCAGAAACCCTGCGGCATTATAACGTCATTAGTTAGAAAGCTATTGATTGATCGTCCATGCTGGTTTCATTGATTTCCTACAAGACCATAATGTTTTCATATCTCTGAATCAGGAAAGTAGAGTTGCTGTTTTTTGTAATTTTATAAATCGCCAGCAGAAAGATATTATCCAATCCATTTTTTTTTTATTTTTACGTGAGAGAATTTTGCTGCCAAAGCGTTCAATGTTCTCATGTTTGCTGTACTCATGTGCACTCTCTGATAAATATGCGTATTCAAATCTAAGTCACTTTTGTATTCGTGGCTAGATTTCTTTATTCTATCGTCCTGATTTTAATAAAATTTTTAAATTGTTTAAAGTTATTTGGCTGATGATTGTCTTAGTGCTTTTATTTCTCAATTGTCTGAACAATCTTTAAGATCTCTTGCTTCTCCCTGAATTTAGTCAACGGAGACCATCATTCTCATCCACTTTTGATCACAGTAAATAAATTTTCCATGTGATGATGTGATGTATTGTGGCTTCTCCTTAAACGAAGTCAAGAATATCTCAGCAATATATATGTACTAGATGTTATCATCTAATGTTTGAATGATTCAATAAATAATCTGGGTTAAGGTGAACTATTAAACAATCAGAAGACATTAAATTTCTAACCTTAAAGATAAAAAAGATTGAGTAATACTTAAAATTACAAAATGACTAGATCCATAAAAAATTGATTCTCCCAGAAATATATAAATATTCAGAATTTCAAGCATTCCTATGCAAATATGAAAAAAGGAAAAGATTGATATACTCTTTTATCTATAAAAAATAATAAACATTTTCATAATTGTAATAAATTTGAAAAGAAGTTATGAAAAGAAGGTCAATTATACCATATGTTTCCTACATTTACAGTAACATTTACAGAAAAAATTTAATGCAGGATTTAGAATATATTTAAACAAGCTAATGAATTTAATGTTTTAGAACATTTAAATGGGGCCACTTCAATGAATTATATATATACTAAGGACAAAAATAAATTTAAAAATAAGAATAAATCAACATTCTCCAATACAAATAGCTAAAGATAATACTATGTATAACTTGATATTTTTTAACTATGAGACAGAATCAGAACATGTATTTGGTGTGAATGAAGTAAAAATAATATAGGAGAATATGACAATCATAAGAAAAATGAGAAATGATTCATCATGAATGCAATATCGAAGAAGGCAACTGCATAGTATACAAGTCAACCCATTTTGGAATTTGAATATATAAACTTATAAACAATGCATTTTTAACCATAGAATAACTTTAGTAAATAACCATGAACATGACATGCAAATGTTGAAATTTCTGTTAAATTACATAAAAAGTACACAATAAACCTGATAATTAAATAAATATTAATTACATTATGCAGTAAAGATTTTCTATAATTATTACATATTGTATTGTACACATGCACACACATATGCTGGAATAATAATCGATATAGATATTTATATGTATGTGGGGATTTATATAACTTGATTTTATAATAATATAATAAAAGCTTGTAAATAAATAATTAGAAAAAAGTAATATTTATTTAGAGCACCATATTTTCTTTTATATACTTCTAATATAAAAAAAAAAATTCTATTAAATTATGTAAAAGACAATTAAAGTTTTCTTTAAACATCTAAAATCAAATAATTTTTATCCATTTAATTAAAATTTAGAAATATAGAAATTAATTTTAAAAAAAAAATACCTAGAACAAGTGTTTCTGATAG
The DNA here is from genome assembly GCA_028023455.1 of Epiperipatus broadwayi. Taxonomy (NCBI): domain Eukaryota; kingdom Metazoa; phylum Onychophora; class Udeonychophora; order Euonychophora; family Peripatidae; genus Epiperipatus; species Epiperipatus broadwayi. The sequence continues at coordinate 5,686,389 of JAQFVV010000035.1, read as the reverse complement.
CACAACTCTTACGTATGTGTGTATCATCAGCATCAACATAGTATGAAACCTAAACATCTCAATATATATATACATACACACTGCAGAAAAGTACTGCAGCCATTGTGTCCTTCAAATATAATATATATTCTAAGTGCAGTTTTATTTATATTGAAAAATTATTCTTCCAGCTTAAAGCATTTGATTAATTATACTAAAATATATCAGTAGGAAATGTAACTGGTAATAGATTTGTAATAAATATAATATGTAAAAAAAACTTTTTTTAAGTAATGCTTTTATATAAATAGCCATCAATAAAGTAATCTGCCTCTTGGTTAATTTGCCGTTCCTGTAAAATATCAGAAATCTTAAGAATCTAGATTTGTTATAAAACAAATGGAAATTTCAGGAATATTGTCATTTCATAAAAGCATTTGAGGCCTTTTTAATTTTTGTGATTTATTTGTGCCTCAAATGCTTTTATGAAATGGCAATATTCTTGTAATTTCCAATTGTTTTATAAAAAGTCTACATTCTTAAGATCTCTGATATTTTCCAAGAATGGCAAATTAACCAAAAGGCGGATTAATTTGTTGATTATATTGTTATTTTGTACTTTTTAGTCGGCTATTTATATAAAAGCATTTTTTAAAAAAAGTTGTTGTTTTTTACATATTATTTTAAAAAATTATTAAACTATGAAAAAATCTGACAAAAATTATAATTTAATAAGATGTGATAAAAATATACCCTCTAACAAATAAATTCTAAATTTAAATATATGATCATCTACTATATAAAAATATATATGTATTGGCTTTTTAATTAATTCTCTTATCTTTTTTATACATTTATTGTTTTTTTTTTCAGAAAATATTTATGAAATATTAATTATTTCAGAAGAATAATTCAGAATTTAATAGAAAATATTTATTTTTAATTAATTAAATATAAATTAAATGAATATTAACAAAATTTTAGGTAGTTTTATATCAGCATTTTGAAACCACCTGAGGGCGGTATTACTATGCTAGCACATAGAAATATGCCATTTAGGCAGCCTCCGCTATTGAACGTTCTATTTCTAATGCATAAGCCTACAAATAGTCCGTTCTACATGCTGGCTGTGTCTATTTCTATACTAATGCACAGAAACATGACGTTTAATCTGCCACAGAGCCATCGTGTCAGCTTACAGCTCAGATTTGTGTTACACATTTTTGACGTGCGATCACATTTCACTTTTGGGTAAAGTATTGTGTGAAGGTGGCTGGAATTCCGACTGTCAAACTATTTTAATATTCATTAAGACCTTCTTCCCCTCTATCTCCCACATTTTATGAATGTCTACTAACAATTATGAGCATAGTCTCATGCTTCCTTAGCTCAGCTTTCCTGCTCAAAAAATTTGGCAAGTGTAAGTGCAAGTGTGATTTCTAGCAAATCTCGCTTTAAGTCACGTTTGTGTGAGAACATCTGCGATCTTTGTAAAATGACTGAATTTAAGTTTCCGAATGTCAAAGTTTGGGATTTGCCTTGCTCCGAAACTGATGCCGTCACATTTTTACAGCATTATCGAGTAGTAGCATGTGTGAAGAAGTGTTCATGTGGAGAAGAAATGAAATTATATCATTGGGAAGCTACCAGTTCAAATACAAGATCGGTTCATGTGGGCGTTGGTGTTCGATTCGCCAAAGGATGTAGCTGAAGGGGATCATGCCTTGATTTCATGAAGATAGTACGTCTCCTGTACTATTGGAGCTGTGAGGAGCTGACAGTGTCAAGGGCCGTTGCTGACTTGAACCTGTCTCCAGGCTCCCTTGTGCACTGGACCAACGGACTCCGCAAGCTTTGTCGAGAGTTTAATTTCTCATCCGTGCCGTCAAATTGAGGTTGACGGGACCTTGTTTAACCGCCGAAAGACTAATGTAAATATTTGTTTGTAATCTAAAAAGTTATTCAACCTTCGAGTTGCATTCCGTTAATTCGCATGTTAAGAATTCAAATCACCCAAAGTTTTTTTTTTTTGTTGTAAATGTATTGATTTCATCGAATAACCGTTAAATGCAAATATTTATTTGTAATTTTAAAAAAAAAGTTGATTTCATAGAATACCAAACCAAAAATAAGTAATGAAAAGAATTAAAATTAAGTACTTTTTAAATTCATTTTGATTTATGGATTTTTTTATAGATTTATTTGGTATTATTTTTAATGTGATAACAAAACAAAAAAGAAAGACTAGGCCTCATCAACATTATATTTATGTTTGTTTACAAACAAACCATGCCCTCAGGCGGTTTCACTGCACTAATATAAAGCTACCAAATTTTATTCTACAAATATAATATTTCTGTTGGCTCAATTGCTAAGGAATTTTTCTGTGAAGCATAATGATTGTCACTTTGAGTTCTAAATGGCAACAAATTTTTTTTTCATTGTTAAAAATTCAAATATAGGCAACCTGACAGAAACACAGGCAGACCATGTTAATATAAAAGCATATAAAAAAAAGTAATTATATCTTTTTAAAAAAACTGTACTGTCTCTTAGAAAATGTGAAACTTTTATTTAAAATTATGTGTTTGTGTTAATTAATTAATAAGCAGCTTATGTTTAAAAATGGAGAAACAGGTTGGGGGGGTCTTTGTTGTCATAATCATATAGTATTTTTATAAAATAAAATAATGATTGTCCAGTAATTCAATAAAATTAATCCCTGTAATTTTAAAAATTAAAATTCTTTTATATTTATAAAACATTGTATAAATGTAATAATATATCCTCAATAAAATGTCATTTGTTTTATATTTATAACTTATGTTTTTATCTATTTAATTCCACACACTGTTAAATCAATTTCATTTAAAAGTTTTTCCTGTGCTCCTATTTTAAAAATAAAATGTTTCCTATGCTCCAATTTTAAAAATAAAGTGTGGATATATAAATCTTTCTTCAAAACATTTTAGTTAATATTTATTAATTTGTAAAATTACTTTGACATTAATATCTAACTTTTTAATAATAAAAGAAAAAAGATTTTCAATTTTTCAAGAACTTTTTTTACTTAATTTTTTTTTAAGATTAAAGCTATAATAAAATATTAATAAAAGCATTTTATCTGAATTAAGTTCAGGCCCATATGATTTTTTCAGTTGGAGAGCTGACTTTAAAGACATGTAGATGTCTAAAAGTTTCAGATCTTCTTCTAACAATTATCTTTTAGATAAATGCTTTGCTTGAGTTGGTTTTTTAGATCCAATGTCCCAACTCCTCACTGAAGAGACCCATAGGTCGAAACCGGTCTGGGGATGGGGACCATGATTTGAATGCCTTCTCTTGTAGTAGCATTTATCATAAATAAAAAAAAAAAAAGCTTGTTTAGAGCTATTAGCACGCTCTTAACTTTACATATTAGTAAGTGCAAGCTATATATAAGTCATGTGACTTCTGACTTGTTACTATTACTATTATTATTTTGCTATTGTGGCTTTAGCTAAATTAAAGAGCTAAGCCTACTAATATATGGAGTATCTGAATTAAGTTCAGGCCCATATGATTTTTTCAGTTGGAGAGCTGACTTTAAAGACATGTAGATGTCTAAAAGTTTCAGATCTTCTTCTAACAATTATCTTTTAGATAAATGCTTTGCTTGAGTTGGTTTTTTAGATCCAATGTCCCAACTCCTCACTGAAGAGACCCATAGGTCGAAACCGGTCTGGGGATGGGGACCATGATTTGAATGCCTTCTCTTGTAGTAGCATTTATCATAAATAAATAAAAAAAAAGCTTGTTTAGAGCTATTAGCACGCTCTTAACTTTATTTAACTTTTGTAAATATATAAATTTATTAATATATAATTTATTAAATTTATTAATTTATTTATTTAACTTTTGTTAATCTTTTTTTTTTAGTATTTAATATTTAACAAATATAATATTACCAAATAATACTGTTTTATATAAATTGGAGATTCTCATCTGTATTTCAATAACCAAACCATATGATTTTCTGAAATGTTCTTGGTCCCAATTATTTGGAATAATCAATAACCCATTGCAATTCAAACCAGACTTTTATGAATTAATGTCACTTTTATTAATTGCTATTATTTGAACAGATTTTAAAAGTGAAAGAATTAATATAATAACTATATTATATTATATACTTTTAATTATGCTTTTAGGAAATAAGTTCCTAGAACAACTGTTTACAAACATGGTGTATTTAAAATTACTTAATTAAAACTAATAATAAATTCATTAATACCTTTCCTTGAGCAACAACCTCTTGTTGTAAATCTCGAGATTTCATCACTAATACCTTGATGGCCTGAAAGAAAATATATATGTTTATGTAAATACTTGCATTTGTTTATCTAATTGATAAGCAAAACCTTAAAATGTTTAAGTTTAGTTATAATTAAAAAGAGTAAACTAAAAAAAGATATGGCAGATAATCCAAAATTGTAAAGTTGATAATTAAAAATAAAAACCAATATGTAAATTCTATGTATAAATACAGAATATGGACAGTAATATATATTATGATTGTATTATATTAGCAGTATATTTTTAACATTATGTAGTACAAAAATAAAAATACCTATCATCATTTTTTTGAGGAGAAATCTAACATAATAATGTATATGTCAGGAAGCTGATAAAATGACAGATCTGATCAATATTTGTATGAGAAAATTTTTTTTAGACTGATCGAATTTGAAAGGAAATAAATTATTAGTACCTTATTACATGTAGAAATTGTGTCTAATGTATGTACATCTCAGCATTCAATAAAGACACAACTGAATGATATTAGTAACCAAAAAATACAAACCCATAAAAATCAAATTACGACAGTAGTCAGAGTATATCTGAACACTTCATTATTTACCAAAACTATTGAAATGGTTTATAATATGAGTACTACAATATGAAAAAAGTAGTGTCATAACAAAAAAAAAAAAACAATTAGACAATGATGAGAAGCAGTTCTATGCTCAAGCAAATCATTGTCATACTTACCACAACCAGTAAAAGATTTTGTATCCAATAATAGTCAAAAGAAGTATATCAGCCAAACTTATTCTCTCAATTATGAACTGTATGATTTGGGATCATATCATGAATATTCTCTAATCATTATTCTACATACATTCATTAGAGTTAGATTTATTTTATAATGCAAATATGGTTTCCCGATAAAATTCTAAAATGATAATGTTTTAATTCATAGAATCCATGCAGTCACATATTGGTTTGTACAACATGAAACTGATGGAGCATATCTTCTATGGCTTCAATAATGATATCTCTCAGAGAATTTGAGTCTTTTATTAATATAAAACTGTCCCATAATTACATAAATCCATGCCACATAAAATATAAACATTTTTATGCAAATTATAACCTAAACAACATTAATTTTATTCAATTCCTTTATATATACATACAGACAAAAAAGTAAATAGATAATTAGATGCATAAATAAATAGAGTGGAGATAGGCAAGTAGGTAAGTGAATGGTTGGATGGAATTATAGATAGATAAACAAATAAGTAGATAGATAGAGATGACAAATGGATGGATAGATACAGATGGATGAGCAAACAGACAGATAGATAAAGACAGGCAGATAGATGGAGAGATCAATGAATAAATGAATTGACAGAAAAATAAGTGAATAGAGATGCATGGATGGACAGATAGATCATGAACGGACGGACGGGGGGAGAGAGAGAGCATTAGAAAGATGACACATTGTTTGTGAGATAAATAATTAGTCAGACTGAATGGTAATCATCTGAAATCCGGACACAGCTGCTTGATGGCATTGATGCTATACAAAATCAATCAAATGTAATGGTTGTGATCTGATCCTTCGTGTCAGCCACAGGATGGCGCTATTTCTAACCAAAAACACATTAATATAACGTTCCCGGGCTAGCGATTCTCTATTAACATTGACTTTTTTTTTTTGTTTACAAATTTTACTTTCTTTCGTTTCTAAATTATTTTTCCCAAATAATATTTTTGACAATGGGATAATAATAGTTTTTTTTTTTAATTTTTATTGACAAGAGGATCTTTTTTGGTGTATATTCAAAGAGTAATTTATGTTTTTTAAATAGTATTACTGTTTTTTAAAATTTGATTGACAAAACTAAAGAGAGAACGGGTTTTTTTGATGTATCTTTAAATAATAATTTACATTACTTTTATTGGTTTACATTTGATTGCTGATAACAATTAGTGGGAGGGGTGTTTTTGTGTATGATTAAATAATAATTTACCTTACTTTTATTTTTACATTTGATTGCAGACAACAATTATTGGGAGAAGTGTTTTTTTGTTTGTGTGTGTGTGTGTGTGTTTAAATAAAAATTTAAGTTACTTTTATTGGTTACATTTGATTGACAATCAATTTGACTTTCTTTTGTTTATAAATTATGGTTTTGGTTCCACAAATAATATTTTTGACAATGGGACAATAATAGTTGTTTCTTTAATTTTTATTGACAAGAGGGTGTTTTTTGGTGTATGTTAAAATAGTAATTTGGGTTATGTTTCAATAATAATTTACGGTCTTACTTTTATTGCTTTACATTTGCTTTCCGACAACAATTAGTGGGAGGGTTTTTTTTTTTTCTGTATGATTAAATAATAATTTGTTACTTTTATTTTACATTGGATTTCCGACAACAATTATTGGGAGAAGGGATGTATGTTTAAATAAAAATTTAAGTTACTTTTATTTGACATTTGACAAAGGCCATTTGGAATCCCTCAAACAAGCTGCCCTTTACGAAGTGAACATTTCCATCGGCAACAACGAGACTTATAAATGAAAGTCAAAAGATGTTTATGGACCTCAAGTCTGCATATATTTGCCGCACAATCATATCTTTTCTTTCAGCAGGATGTTTTCTGCTGTAGAAATGTTCCAGCGCCGGCTTCCGTGTCTGGCAATTCCCATCTTTTCAAGTTTTCTGTGTTCGAATCAGCCATATTCTTGGTCTCGGAAAATTTCTCGCTAAAACGTGACTTAAAGCATGATCGTCAAAAAAATTCAGCTACCCCACCTTAATCGAGAATTTAGGAGGCTTACAGCTTTATGAGGAACAATCACGACACTGTTAAAATTGTTAAAAGGTAACAGTACATCAATTCGTATTAAAAAAAAGACCCCAATGAAAATTTAAATAATTTTGATACGATCAACTTAACACCCTCTCGTACGATATTGTTACATAAAATTCATAACACAGCATTACGATGTAGTGCGTGACACAAACAACTACGGTATTTTTCTCCGCTTTTAGCATAGGAAAAAGCCACACCATTAGCCGCTTAAGCCGAGTTAACACTCTTTCTAGGTTTTATCGTAGAAAGAAGGCTTAACTCCGAGTTAACACTCTTTTCCATTTTAGCATAGAAAGAAGACTTAACTCCGAGTTAACAATCTTTCTAGGATTTATTGTAGAAAGAATGCTTAAAGGCTTGGGTGCGGCCGCGGAAACGGCATATTTCTAGAAATTTAGCTAGAAATAGCGCCATCCCGCGGCTGACACGAAGGATCAGATCACAACCAATGTAACATTACCGGGCTGCAACTTTTTTTTATATAACATGATTTTTTTTTTTTTGATTAAACAAATTTTTATTTCATTGATAACATAATTTCTTTTTTATTAAACAAATTTTTATATTCATTTTCGTTGTTTTTTTAACCTGACATTTTTCTTTATTCAACAAATTTTGGTAATTTAACTTTGTGTTTATTTTTCTGATTTTAAAACTTTTGACTGTTTCACGACGAAAAAACTTCGTTTAACCCTGCCGAAAAAATATAATACAATTATTAGGGACTTGTTTCGACTTTGTTCTACCTTTTTTTTTTTTTTTTTTTTGGGTTGACTAAATTGTTTTTCTTCTTATTAACCCTTTGAGACCGAAAACCGCTTGTTTACGCATTAAAAAAAGTTTACAATTTCGACCGCAATAGCGTGCAAACCGTATACGTCACAGTTACGCTTTTTTTTTCTTTCTCTCCGCCATTTTTCTATCTTTTTGTACGTCTAAAAATTTTTTCTGTGCGATGAAAATTAGATTTTTTATAGCAATTTTTGTAAAGTACATTATTAAAATTTTGTAATTTTTTTTATCTTTCTAGATTTTATCAACCGATAAAAAAAATATACGGAGAAAACAATTATTTTCGCCGCTAAACGTAATTACGTTTATAACGAACTTTTCTGTTGATGTGTTTGATTTTGAGGTTTCGTATTCCCCATTACCTGTAAGTATTCAACATTCATCATCATCATCTCCCACTAATATATAATAATTGCTTGTAATTCCTTTGGTTATTTATTTTATTTTATTTACTGTTTTTATACATTTCATTGTAGATAAGTTTTTATTCATTTTATAGCATACTTTGCTATTATGGTTTGCTATATAATAATGCATAATTTAACTCACTCTTACCCTCATGATATTCCAATAATGTAGTAATTATTTTTTACATGCATAACTTAGAATTTACTACGTTTTTATTCATTTCATTGTAGATAACTTTTTATTCATTTTATAGCATACTTTGCAGATAACTTTTTATTCATTTGATAGCATACTTTGCTATTATGGTTTGCTATGTAATAATGCATAATTTAGCTCACTCTTACCCTCATGATATTCCAATAATGTAGTAATTATTTTTTACATGCATAACTTAGAATTTACTACATTTTTATTCATTTCATTATAGATAACTTTTTATTCATTTGATAGCATACTTTGCTATTATGGTTTGCTATGTAATAATGCATAATTTAGCTCACTCTTACCCTCATGATATTCCAATAATGTAGTAATTATTTTTTACATGCATAACTTAGAATTTACTACGTTTTTATTCATTTCATTGTAGATAACTTTTTATTCATTTTATAGCATACTTTGCAGATAACTTTTTATTCATTTGATAGCATACTTTGCTATTATGGTTTGCTATGTAATAATGCATAATTTAGCTCACTCTTACCCTCATGATATTCCAATAATGTAGTAATTATTTTTTACATGCATAACTTAGAATTTATTACATTTTTATTCGTTTCATTATAGATAACTTTTTATTTATTTGATGGCATACTTTGCTATTATGGTTTGCTATGTAATAATGCATAATTTAGCTCACCCTTACCAGTTGCTCCACATCATCATCATCAGTTATTTTGAAATTGATTTTGCTCATGCATTTATATTTTCAACAATTTGCAAACTGTCTTCAAACTATCCACTCTGTTCTGTGAAACTAACAAGGTGAAAAAATAAATACCTCACAATGCTGAATCAACAGTCATCATCATCTCCCACTCATATATAATAATTGCTTGTAATTCCTTTTGATTATTTATTTTATTTTATTTACTATGTTGTTATTCATTTTATTTTAGAAACAAATTTTTAAATTATTTATTTGCATATTTGGCAATTATGATCTGCCATGAAATAATGCATAATTTATCTCGCCCCACCCCTGATTTTTCAATAATATAGTCATTATTTTTTACCCCCATAACTTAGAATTTACTAAAGTTATTATTGTTATTTTTTTTGATCCTCACTAAAACCTTGCATTTCTAATAGATATCCCGCATAGAGGGCCTAGAAAAACAACTGCTTGCAAAAATAGAACACATAGAGTGTCAAGCAGAAAAAAGAAATTGAAATGGTCACCTTTTGCCACATTACACCAACAATCTGTAACTCAGGTAGGTCATGTTATATATTATTTTTTTCTGCATTTTATGACGAATGTGATGAAGCTGTCTATGAAATTGTCATTTTAGGCTATATCTTTCAAAATTGAGAGTTTGTGAACCAATGTAAAAATAAAGATATATAAAATGTAAAAAATCTCCTTTCTTTAATTATTTTTTTGTGGTAATGACTATTTTATCAGCTTCATTACATTCTTTCATATTTGCACTTTCTAAAAATGTATATATATTTGTTATTTATTGTAATAAATTAGACATTTCATTTAAAATTGTATGTCCTGTAATTTTTTCTGTGAATTCAAAAAAAAAAAAATTGTTTTGAAACCCCCATCCCCACCCTCGGATCAATAATTGTAACAAAAAGACAATATTTTTTTTTTTAAACAACTTTTTTTCACTTTTATTTATATTTCATTTGAATTATCTTTTTTTTTTTTTTGGCTTCTACAATAAACTGCTTTTTTGGGGGGTTTCAAACTTTGTTATTGTTAACAAAAAGTAAACGAAAATAGTAATTTATTTTAACTCCACTTGTTTTAACCCTGCTGAAAAAATATAATACAATTATTTGGGAATTGTTTCAAATTTTTTCTGCCTTTTTTTTTTTGGTTGACCAAATTGTTTTTCTTCTTATTAAATCAAAAGTAACTTTTGTGTTTTTGGGGGGTAAAAAATTGTTTTGAACCCCCCCCCCAACCCTCGGATAATTAATTGTAACAAGAAGTCAATAATTTTTTTGTTTTCAAAAACTTTTTCTCACTTTTTACTTTTATTTATATTTCGTTTGAATTACCTTTTTTTTTTTTGGCTCCTACTGCTTTTTTGGGGGGGTTCATACTTTGTTATTATTAACAAAAAGTAAACAAAAATAGTAATTTATTTTAACCCTGCTGAAAAACGATAATCCAAATACTTGTCAATTTCTAATGAAATAAAAAAAAAAAAAAAACACAAACTTTGGACTTTTTGAACTTATTTTTATTTATTGCTGTAATAAAAACAGTCTGGTATTTGGGAGGACATTATGTGCCTGAAAAAAAAAACACAGCCTCACTTTCTGTACTCGGCAATTCTGAAAAGTTTAAAAATTGCACGTTCTTCTAAGACGTTTTATTGGTCTCATATATTTTCCAAGCTGAAACGTGACTTAGTGCGTGAGCTTTGTCGAAGCGTGTTCGAACATACCCTTTGCCAATTTTTTACATATTAACATTTTTTTAGGTAAGGATGGGACCATATGACAATTATTAGTAATTAACAACATTATTTAAATATAAATGACATTACTCTATTATGGAGATTTGAAAAGTTGTACCGACTTGCAATTAAAACACCCTCAAGCGATACGGTAATCAGCTATGAATAGAACAAATACGCATAAATAGTTTCGAAACACAAAACAGCCGTAATGGTGCAATGTCATGTAAAGTGGCCTGCAACGGGTAATACAATATAAATGTTGTATTAGCCGTAAAGCCGGCCGCAGAAACAGCATTTTTATGTGTTTTGACACATAAACAACGCCATCAAACAGTCGTGGCCAGATTTCAGATGATTACAGACTGGGTTTACTGAGGAAGTAAATTAGCAAAAAAAAAAAAAATTAGAAATGAGGTATCAACTCAAAAATTTATATAAGCAAAGCAAAAAGTTTCCTTAAAAGTAGATTTTGTAATAGCATTTAAGAAAGCACAATAATGTGACAAACTTACTATTAGTATCAATTAATTGATTATAATTTGATCTATGGCAAATAAGCAGCTTTATGGAAAAAAATAAAAATATTGCCAAAAGAAAAAATGATTCTTGCAAAAATATATTCTGCTACAGATGATGATATAGAAAATAAATTTATGTAACTAAAAATGATTGAATTATTAGAACATAATGCTAAATAAAAACAGTTTGAGATGAATGAGACAGATTTAGCAAGGCAAGAAGCCATCTTTTATTTGTATCAATTACTGAAAGCTGTTGAAACATAAAAATTGGCAGCCCAACTACTGGCTGAAAGTGTTAACTATATCAATGTGTAAGGTTTGATCGATTTCTGATTTGGTATCTGGATTTTAACACGACTGTTTCTAAATCAGTGATCTGGTCTAATTAAATTTATATTAAGCACACAAAGGTCAAATTATAAAACTAAATTAGCATCCTGAGTTTACATTCTGATCATGAGACTATTTTCAAATTCAGATGAAATCATCTTAAACTGTTTTCAAAATAGAAGTACGAGTTTGTTAATAAATAGAAATGGATATATATTAAAATTATATTTAGACATTTATAATATCACTTTGAAAGACAATTACAAACCTCAATTTTAATGAATAATTTCTTTTTGGAAATACTAATAATTAAAAAATTACAAATATAATTTAAATGCAACTAAGTTGCCTATGTTTTTTTTTTATTCGGTGAATAAATGTACTAATGCTTATTTCATGTAAGCATGTACATCAACTTGTAGATGATTGGTAATTATTATACATCTTGTTTCCAATATTTTTAATCATTTCCATCTCCATTACACATCTTGTTCTCAGAATTAAGTACCTTTTTATTTTAGTACACAAACAATTATCTCTACAATGTGCAATGATGGTTTGTAAATGTAGCAAGAGATCTAAATTTATAAATCTGTTTACACCTGAAGTGAGGATTCAGGTCCACCTAAATGTACAACTTTTTTTTTGGGGGGGGAGGGGGGAGTATATATATATGCTATATTTAAAAATGGCAATGTTTTTCAAAAGAACTTTTGAATACTATAATTGCAAAAATTCAATGACTTCTGCGACAGTAAATGCTTTCATTGAAAGAATAAACCAAAGATAAAATACAATAGAAAACAATAATTCAGCATGAACTTAAAGCCTTAGAAAAAGAAACAACTGTTTTATTTTGCATTCAATATCCTAAATAGACTTAAGGAACAATATGCAATATATAATCCATGTTTATTCTTCACAAATTATTTTGTATAATCCCTACAAAAACTCATACTTACTCTTTACTATTATTTGGTTTTTTTTTTCTTTTTTGGAGTTCAGACAATCATACTTGTTTATGAGTAGTTTATATATATATAAAATTAAACAACCTTTATTTAAATTATGCAATCAATAAACTTGCAACACCATCGAGAATTAAAGTCTGCTTATATACAAATGAAAAATTAATCCATCTTTCTTTCAATTGCTACTTATTCTTATATAGACTATAGATTTAACAATAATAACTATAAATAAAACTTAAATAAATCAAGATGTTCATGTAATTGGCTTATAAAATACAGATTGATTCAAGTGCTGTTGCAAGAACATCTCAACTTATTTTTATATCACCCTATCATTATCCAATCAAGGTCTATATAAAAACTCAACAAATAACAGAAGAATTCAATTTTCCATTTGTACATCGATGGACTTTAAGTTAAGGTCGCGTTGCCAAATTTATTGGTTGGACTATTTAAATCTTAGCAAATATGGTTTATACATATGTATGTAAGAGAAGTAATAATCTCATGCAATACATTTATCATTTCACTAATATCATCTGAATGGAAGTTATTTCTGCCATCTCTAATTCAACTAACATGTTTACTTATTTAAATGAGCATGTAAATAATTTATTAAAAAAATAATTCCATAAATATTTAATTACTATACCTTCATTAATGTTGTACAAGAATCTAAAATGCGTTCATTTACTTCCAGCTTGACCCCTGTATCTTCTTCTCTTGATTTACTTAATAATGCCTAAAATATAATATATAAGGTTAAGTAACAAATTCCTTTATTAGCTTTATTTATAATTTTTTTTATTCAAATTAATAATAATAAAGATAAATCCTAAATATTACTCAATGTATGCAGATATTAACTCTTAAAATAATACATTTGTGAAATGAAAAATTCAAGCCAAAACAATAATCTGTACGATGATAATTCAATAATTTTCAACTTATGTGAATATGAATGAAGCAGCCAATTTAATAATTTAATTTTAAAAAAAATGGAGCATAATTTTTATATCCTTGCCAAAAATATGCTAACTTTCTATAGAAAAGATACTAATGTTATATATGGAGTTATCATGATAAAAGGAATTATATTCATGTAAAAATAATTAACAATGATTTACTTCATGTGTTAAATGGCTTGCCAAAAAGCAATAAGTTACTGGACTGACTCTTGAAGAATTTACAAAGTAAAAAAAAATACACATGAATAACCAATATAATCCTGTTATACAAGAGATATTATATACTGTTGTTAGAATATAACTTGATTCTAAAAGCATCTAATTATAAAATTATATACATAATGTAATAATGTTTAGCTTATATGGTTGCAACTATTGATTCATTTACCTTTCCCATTTAACAATTTCATCAAATTTTTCAATACATCTCTTATTTATCTCATTACAAATAGGTGAAGAGCTAATTAATTTAAAAAGTGGACATGTACTCTATTATAAAGGTACAAATATTGGAAACACAAGTGAAATAGGATTCATTATAAATAAAAAGTGGAAGAACAACATTGTAGAGATTGATGGTGTATCGGACAGAGTGGCAAGATTAGTTATACAACTTAACAGCAGATACCAAATGTAGATAATCCAGGTTTATGCCCCAATAAGTTATCATAGTGATGAAGTAGTAGAAGATTTTTATATGGATGTACAAAAAGCTTTTGATCAGAGTAAACAACATTTAACAATTGTTATGGGAGACTTTAATGCTAGAATTGGTAAACAAATGAGAGATGATAGTGCTGTAGGTAATTTTGGTTATGGTAATAGAAATGAGAGAGGACATAGACTTGTGGAATTTTCAGAAAAAAAAAAACTTTATATTATGAAGTCTTTTTTTTTTTGAGAAAAATGTTAAAAAAAAATGGACATGGAAACATCCAAATGAAGGTACAGCAGAATTGGATTATATTTTGACTAACAGAAAATACATATTTCAAGATTGTATGTTCTTAATAAATTTAACATAAGAAGTGATCATCGATTAGTAAGATGTAAGATACGTGTTAATGCAAAACTAGAGAGACAAAAATTACTAAGAAATTTACAGTTGATATTCCTAATCTTCAGAAACATTCTAATGAATTTTAATTAGAACTTACAAATCGGTTTCAAGTATTAATAGGTTTTGAACATGATTCAGATTTGAATGAAATTAATATGAAAATAACTGATACATTTTTAAAAACTGCAACAAAGATAGCTGGTAGAAAAAACAGCAATTGACCAATAAAATTTATACTGAGACTAGAGAATTTATGAAGAAAAGAAGGAATATGAAGATATAAAAAAATGATGCATTAAAAAGGATTGAATATCTCAAATTTTATAAAAATGTGCAGAAAAGAGTTGAATATGATATAAGAAAGTATAACTGTGAACTAGCAAGGAAAACTGTAGAAGATAATAAAAGTCTCAAGAGTGTAAAACAACATTTTGATATTGGTAGAAAATTTATATCTGCAATAAGAAAAAAAAATGGAATTATTACTAAAAAAAGAGATGACATCATGAAATGGATAGAAGACTTTTATCAAGAATTATATAGTAATAAAGAACAAGTATCTCCTATATCTATTATATCTTTCAAATTGCCCAGAATTTTAAATGAAGAAGTGAGACATGCAATTAAATGTATGAAGAAAGAAAAGGCTCCAGGTAATGATGGAATTATAATTGATATATTAAAAAAAGCAAGTGAAGAAATAGAAATTTTTTTAGCAAAGTTATATACCAAATGTCTAAATGATAAAGATGTACCAGATGATTGGAAGAATGCAGTATTAATATTAATATTTTAAAAAAAATGATTAGAAATTACAGACCTATCAGCCTTTTATCAGTTTTATACAAAATTTTTACAAAGAGAATTACAACTCGTCTACAGAGAACATTGGATTTCCACCAACCAAGAGAACAAGCTGGATTTAAAAATGGTTTTAGTACAGTAGATCATATCCAGATATTGAGAGAAGTTATAGAAAGGACAAATGAATATGAGTTGCCACTATGCTTTGGATTTGTAGATTATGAAAAGGCATTTGATTCTATAAACATTTCTTCAGTGATTAAAGCTTTAAATCATCAAGATTTAGATCCAGGATATTGTCATATTTTAAAGAATATTTATAAAAATGCAATAAGAACAATTAGATTACATAATGTTACTAGGAAAGTCAACATTGAGAAAGGTGTAAAACAGAGTGACTCCATATCTCCAAAACTTTTTACAGCAGTGCTGCAAGAAGTATTTTGTGGATTAAAATGGGAAACTAAAGGAGTGAAAGTAAATGGAGATTATTTAAGTCATTTAGTTTTTGCAGATGATGTAGTTGTTTTTGCAAATAATGCTTTAGAGCTGCAGGAAATGTTGCAGGAGTTATCAGATGAAAGTAGAAAAGTAGGACTAAAGATAAATGTTAAAAAGACTAAATGATGTTTAATGGATTTTCTCAAAATATGAAAATAAAGATTTATTATGATGAGTTTGAAGAAGTTAACAGTTACAAATACCTTGGTCAGATTATTAAAACAGATGGAAACATAATTGATGAAAGTAATCATAGAATTAAACTTGGTTGGAGTGCTTTTGGTAGAAATAACTTGATACTAAAAGGAAATATGCCTATGTGTTTGAAAAGGAAGGTTTTTAATAAATGTGTTTTACCAGTTCTTATTTATGGATTTGAGACTTTAGAAGAGCAATACAGAGACTTCAGACCACTCAAAGAAGTATGGAAAAATGCATGTTGGGAGTAACAAAAAGAGACCAAAAACACAATATATGGGTAAGAGAATAAACAGGTGTTACTGACCTCATTGAAAAAATTAAAAGACTGAAGTGGAGTTGGGTTGGACATATTGCTAGAAGAAATAATAATAGAGGGACAATTGAAATCTTAAACTGGATTCCAAGAGATTGTAAAAGACCCAGAAAGAGACCACATGTGAGATGGATGGATGAAATAAGAAAGTGTGCAGGGGTGATGTGGAGAAGAGAAGCTAAAGATTGGAGAAGATGGATTGAACTTGGAGAGCCTGCAGTGGATTGATAATGGTTGATGATGATGAAATAACCTATTTATCATAAACTGCATAAAATTTAAATAAATATTAAATAATTATTAATTTTACTAACTATATTATTAGAAGTCAATTTTGTATATTTCAATTTACTTTTAGAGATTATAAAACTATTTAAAATACAATCAACTTTATCCAATAGGATCAAAAACAAACATTTGTCAATTAATCATCTGTCTGCCTCCCCCCCCCCCATTTTATTAACAATAAATATTAAGCAATAGCAGTTTTATGAAAATTAATTTAATACTTTATTAAACATTGTTGATATAATAGTAATTAAACAAATAAAAATTTCACTTAATATTTTTCTTCACTTTCATGTTACTATTTAAAATGCAGATCAGTTTTCTTAATTTCTCCCCACCCCCTGCTTATTTCATAAAAGTTTTGTTTTAAAAATAAAATATTGCAAATTAAATAATCATTGATCTAAGATAATATAAAAAAAACATGCCACTCATATTAAATTGGCTTATTAATTTAAAGGTATTTACAGACCGTTTTTTTTTTTTTTTCTATAATTTTAATTTCAATATATATTTATACAAATTTATTTATTTTTCTAAATATATATATTTATTGTGTGTATGTATGTTTGAAATTTGATTAAAATATCTTACATAAGTAAATCGTTTGGTAATTGTAAAAACTTATAATGGTCACCTTCATAATTATGTTCAAATGTTAGAAGTTGCCCATTTGAAGGAATTAACACTATTGTACCTGCTAATAAGAGACAGTTCTCTATACTAATCACAAAGTATACATAAGTAGGAACTATATGACAATAACTGTTATCCATATTTCAATATATTCTGTTATATAATAGACATTTTTTGTCTTTGTTATATTATTTCTTGCCCCATTTTCTATATTAATTTTTTACTATATAACCCAAATCATTATGATTCTGAACCAGAACTATTTTTGATCATCAATATTGCATAATGTATATGTATTTAATTTTTATGAAGAGGAATTCCCATTTTCTCATACTTCCTTTTACATATTTTAAGCACATGTTCTGGAAATTTAAACAATGTAGGTGAGAGACAAGTTCTTTGATTATTGTTATATTACCTAAAATCATATTTCGTATTTTTACTTTTGCATATATATTACTATATAATTTTTTAACTGCCTTAATGCTTTTCACAATCTTTTTGAAGGAATATTATCATATATCTATCTTATAGATATAAAATCATAAGTGATGGAAGATAATGGAAATGATGATTTTGTGTAGTGTGATAGATTAGTTATTTTAAATTCTTATTTTGTAAATAATTTTATAACTTTTGTTAAACTATGTACTTCTAGAGACTTTTTTTTTTAAAAAAATATAATTCTCTATTTAAAAAATCTTCTAGAATCTTTATTACTGGGATTGAAAGTTCAGAAAAGCTTATAATATTTGAATCTTTCAGTATTTTTTTTTAATGACTTTTAGAAAAAATAATCTGAAAGCATTAATAATATACATTTTGTTTTACATTCTTTCAATCTTTCTTTTCTTTGTCAATAAATAATTTGTTTTCATAAATGGAACTTAGAATACACATTCACCCTAAGAAGTTTTACAAAAACTCATAAGTCATGATTTTATGTAATGCATTAAATCAGGGTTATTTAAAAACCTACATATATGTGTTTGATATCATTCTTTACTAATTTTATCGAACTTTAAGTAATACTGTTAGAATTCCAAAAATATCATATATATATATATTGGATGGAAAAAATGTTAGAAATAAATATTTTTCCGTAAGTTCTGCCAAAAAGGTGGGGTTAAGCAGGTGAGCCCAATGTTGGGCATCTAAGATGATAGAGGAGATCCGTCCCCTAGTCAATATATTAAAAATGTATCTTGATTTTTTGCCATTTTTTTTCTATTACTTAGGATACACAAAACAGGTAGGTAAGAGAGAAATAAAATATTACCCATGAATCAATAAAAATGTAAGAGAAAAGTCTGAAATAAAGGAGTGAAAGATTTGAAAGCCAAATAAATGAAATTAGTTTTATAAATGCTATACATTCCTTACTAAAGTATACATTTACTGCAAATTTATCATCTTGAAATTAAATTTCCTTATATTTGAAATTCAAAAAAAAAAAAAAAAAGACAATAGACAAATAACAACAACAACTAAGTTAAAGTTAAGAGATTACTTTATCACGAAAAGTGTAGGGTTTTTTTTTTCTTGTTTCCAATGTTAAAATTTATTTTGGAATGTAAAGCCCTCATCAATCAGCAGTTTATTCATTTAGTTAAAATTATTTCAAATTTTTATTTGCACTAAGTATATTCTTTGCAATCAGCTGATCACTGACTATCCTAAGATATAGTAGTAAATTTTCAAATGATAGAATACTATATTTATATCTCATTTGCCTTTTTATAATATCTAATTTCACATCTAAACTATAATTACAGTGTTTACTTTAAAGTTTAAAAGATATTGAGACCACATTCTAACAACAAAAAAAATTCTACCATAACAGGATGCAAATATTTAATATGATAACATAGGTGATTCTCTATTTAAGTAAATCCTGAAATATGTAAACAATTTGTAACATATGTAAAGCACATAGGACCACAAATGTGACATGTAAGTGTCAACACAACTCTCAGTTCTTTGATTCGAGCTAAATGATCACTTTTTGTGAAATGCAATAGGTCTTATTTTCATCTGTTAAAAAAATATTTTCACATTCTATAACATAACTAATCCTAAATAGACATCTAAAAGTTGATTTAAACAAAAAGTCATGGAAGAAATCATTTATCTAAATTAAGAACTGCTTGTATTGAAAATAACTTTCTTATTTTTAAATATTCATTTGCACATTCTTTTTTTTTTTTGAACTCACATTGTAAAAAGAATTTATTTATCTATGAACTTTCTATTCATGAAGCAGCTAAATCTTTTATTATATTGTTATATAATAATTCAATCACAATTACTGAAACCATGTTTAATTCAGAAGAGCTGAATACAAACCCCTTGCATAAACAATCAAAAAAATATTCTGTAAAAATGTTTACAGAAATAAATTATTGTCTTCTATTTGTATGTAATTTTAAAAATGTGATTCTAGCTCAAGAATAGACTAGATTCATATACAAATTGATCACTAATTTTACTAAAATATCATTCCAAACTGTTCTTATTGTTATACAAGTGATATATATTTTTACAAGCAAAAAAGATTGGCATTTTGAATTCAAAAATATTAAGTCTTAAATTTCTAATCATTTATTTTAATAGGATAATACTACTCGTCCTGAATAAAAGTCAAATTGTCAAAATTCAATCAGAAAGTTTAGTAATGATTGCAGAATTATTTGATATATAGGCTTCTAAATGATTCTAAAACAATATATTGGAGAAGTTATTCATATTATTATTTTAAGTGTTGTTAAATACATCGATATTTAAACAGTAAATAATATTGAGAAATACATTGATATTTAAAGAGTAAATAATAATAAAAAATGCTTTTATAAATAATTGAATTATTTATATATAATTTAATATTTATAAATACAGTAATCAGATATATTTTAAAAATTTTATCCACGTAAGTGCACTTTCGACTATCATCGTAGTCTTTATCAACAAACACTTTGAAAGGCTACCCTTCCCAAAATTCTGTGATTTTAACGTTTGCTGCCTGTCTGTTAATTAAGTCATGTTTGTATTTGTATATTAGCATAGCTTCTTTTATTTTTCTTTTGTTATTTTTTTTAATTTGCAATATTTTAACGTTATTATAACTGAAGTCAAAACCATAAATACATTAATTATTATGGTCATGAAAAACAGATGCTGAAACACTATTATCTACTTTGTCATTTTGATTCGATTTCTAAACTCTTTTTAACAATAACAAGTGCTCTTTGGTTCTTTTTTCCCAACGTACATCTCGATTCACTTATATATCCACTGTCACACCTACATATCCATTTATAAATAATACATAAAATGGAAGGTTTGAAGTCTTTCTTATTTAGAAATAACAGTCTTTGCAAATATTCATTGGATAATGGCAAAAATATTGAAATATATTCGAAAGAATTGTTAA
The DNA here is from genome assembly GCA_028023455.1 of Epiperipatus broadwayi. Taxonomy (NCBI): domain Eukaryota; kingdom Metazoa; phylum Onychophora; class Udeonychophora; order Euonychophora; family Peripatidae; genus Epiperipatus; species Epiperipatus broadwayi. Next base: position 5,665,393 of record JAQFVV010000035.1, on the reverse strand, counting down.
ATGTTGGTTACATTTATAACCATATATATAATGTTATTAGATATTTTAATATGAGATATAAGAATAAAAATTTTAATAATAATATTGATCTTCCTGCTAACAAAAAACTATGGATATCGATACCATATATTTCGAATGATCAAATAAATTTTATAAGGAAGATTATAAAGGTATATGCGATATTGCATTTTACACACCTCCTACATTAAACAAATTAATAAATAATTCTAAATGTAAAACCTCATTTATAAATAAAAATTGTATCATTTATAAATGGATATGTAGGTTGTGGCAGTGGATATATAGGTGAATCGAGATGTACGTTAGAAAAAAAAACTAAAGAGTACTTGCTGTTGTTAATAAGAGTTCAGCAATCTAATCAAAACTGCAAAGTAGATAATAATGTTTCAGCATCTGTTTTTCACGACCATAATAATTCATGCATTTATGGCTTTAACTTCAATTACAATAACATTAAAATATTGCAAATTGAAAAAAAATAACAAAAGAAAAATAAAAGAAGCTATGCTAACATACAAATACAAACATGACTTAATTAACAGGCAGGCAGCAAATGTTAAGATCACAAAATTGTGGAAAGGTTAGCCGTTCAAAGTGTTAGTTGAAAAAGACTATGAGGATAGTCAAAAGCACTCCTAAGTGAATAAAATTTTTAAAATACATCTGATTACTGTATTTATAAATATTAAGCCAATGAACATCACATGATTACCATTTCCTATGCTTGCTCACAACTGTTTTCAAAATAGGCAAAACTATCTATATGTTTTGCCACTCAGTGCAAGCCGGAGTAATCAATGGATGCCAGAAGGCATTTTATGCACAAGCCTTCTGGCGTCCATTCTTACTCTGGCTTGCACTGAGTGGCAATACATATAGAGAGTTTTGCCTGTTTTGATTTATAAATATTCAATTATATAAATTACGTATATTGCTTTGAAAAAATACAGACATTGAATTATAATATTATTACATATATATGTATAGGTACAATGATTTAATATTTGATTAATACATTCTCAAAGTTGCTTTCATTAATATAATATTTCAGCAGCTAGAAAAGTTAATCCAGAAAAAACTATGTAATTTAGTTCTGATTAATAAAATATAAAAAGAAACCTACGAAAATAATTGGTGAATTAAACAGCATATTTAATTAAGTCAACGTGAGCTAAATAATCCTCAACTGAGTTTACCATATTGCTTGCCTTTCTGTCTCTATAGGTTAAATAAAAACTCTAGAGAACAATAAACTAAAAGTTATAAAAACTTGGAATAACAAAACAGATGGCACCCTTATTTCTGCAATAGGGCATTTCAACATCATTAGAAGCAATGAAATATCACTGTGGCAGGTCTAAGTTAAAACTTTGTCTCTGAAGGTAAAGGATAACATATTGGGTATTTAATCATACTATTCTGGTCTAAATTATGATTTATTATATATAGAAAATATTTATATAAGGAACATTTATCTTCTTGGCATATATATAAATAAGTATATTTGATTCTGGATCTAATAACTACTTAATAATAAGCAATTTCAATATATTGATTTTGCAAATATCGTTGGTATTCATTAAATTGTTTAATATCATTCAATGTATTTGACTAAGCTTGTCCATTTCTTTTCATATATCTCTATATTAAACTTTAATTATCATTGTTCAATCAACATTGCAAGTTCTATCAAATCAGCATTAAATTGTGATGGTCATATAAATGGCATTTACTCAGAGTAACAAAAAAAAAAAAGATTCATTTTCTCAATAGCACTTGTTATTGTGATGCTGAACATCATCCATTTCCTTACTGGTTGTCTTTTTTTTTTCTTTTAGCATTACTTTTTTTCTAACTGATCATAATACACTTTTCCAATTAAGTAGTTTTGATTCACAATATAACCAAAGTAAAATAATTTTAATTTGATTAATGTCATATAATGAATTTTTAATATATGATTTAATTTATGCTCTTCATTTATTCACAACTTTTCATAGCAAATCCAGTTAGTGTCAGCTTGACAAATTTCTTAACATTCTCTAATATAAAAAGATGACTGTTGATATGTAACTAACCATCAATTTTAAAACAAGCTTGTATTCTCATTGCAATAATCTTATTTCCTTCACATTAAATCACAATCCCATATTTTCATTGTTCTTTAATTTTTTTAATAAATGCTTTCATCATATCTTCATTTTCTGCTACAAATGTAATGTCATCAATAAATCTAAAACTGTTGATATTTCTTTTTATGAATGCCTAAATCCATATTTGACATTATTCAATCTAGCTTCTTCCACTACATATTCACTATACAAGTTGAATGATAAACTGATGTTTCACTGCAGCTATTTTTTTTAAGAACACTTTCAAAATCTAGTACATTATATTCCTACACACAATCACTGAACTTAAACATTTTATTGTAATTAATAAATTACTTGTTGATTTTTCGCTAGTATTCATTAGTCTGTCATCTCTTGTTCTTTGACCATTTCTGAAATCAATTTATACATCTGGCAGTTCACTTTTGATGTATGGTTTTAATGTGTGTGAATAAATTTCAACACAAATTTACTTGTATCCGACATAAATTTTTTTACTATACTTTGCATAGTCTATTAAGAAGTCTTTCTTTAATCTAAAAACAAAATAAAAATATTTCTTCCAATTTGTACATTAATAAGTGATTTCTAGATTAATTGGAATATTGTGATGACTACAAAAGTTATGTCACTAAGTTAAATATCACGAGTTTTATCTCTTAATTTACATTTCCTGTATTATTGAGTACTAACTTATATTTTGACAGAGTACTCATACTTAGATAAGCATTGAATCAACTAACCACAGATATAAATGCAAACAATCCTCCCCAATTTTCATGTTTGATGTCTGACTAATAAGCCTGTAGGGACTAGGGGACAAATTTCATGATGCTTTCATTCCAAGCTTATATTAACAATAGGATATCAATTATCAAACTAACTAGACACAAGAATTGTCAGAAAATCAAATAGTTTGAATGAGCAAACATGTCTGAGAATATCTAGTTTATATAAAGCAAATAATTATTGAAAATTAATAATAATAATCAAAACAGCTCTTAATAAAATTATATTAAATGATGTCTAAAATTGAATGGCTGAAAAACATTGAAACAAACAATAACATTTTATTGCTGGCTTAATAGGAATGTATAAATATTAAAAAAATAATTAAAAATTATCACTTTTTATTAATAAATAACATATTATACTTTTATAATATTATAACATTACCTGACATTGAGAATATTCACCTCGTCTCACCTTAGGAAAACATTCTAGTTAAGTCACAATAAGAATAATTTTCATTTTACATATATTAAAACTTAATCATATTTCTCAGATTTTCTATGATTTTTTTAATGCCCAGCATAATTTAGTGCAAATGGTAAAGCAGCAGACACTGATCTTAAGATCCACATATTTTTCTCAGCTCCATTGCTTCAACCCTAACTTCTTATGAGCTTCCAAGTGATAAAATCACTTGATTATATATTTTTTTAACACTCATAATCGTTTCACATAAGATAAATCTAATAGCAAAATGATTTTTTTATTAAATATATCTTTGATTAATATCGAAATTACTATACAGAAAAAGAATCACAATTAAAACCAATTCTTTTTTTTTTTTATGTTGCACTTCAAGTATACAATAGTCAAATATGTTTAAAAATACATATATACAAGCAACAAAGATTACAAATTATAATATTATCATAGAAAAGCCTTTTTCGGCAAATTATGTTTTTTTGCCCTTTTCAATATGTCTCCATGATTTAAAGCACATACAGTGACATCTATATAAATACATGAGAGAAGACAGATAAACAAATGGATATCTGACATGATCTATTATGTGATTTTTTTTCTTTCTCAATCCTACTACAAAATTACTCTGTTATATATATTGAATTGATATATATCCACATATATTAATTAATTAACTATCCATTCTTTATCCATTAACCACTTATTATTCAACTTAATGGATGTTTTGTATATATTCATACAGTTGTTTTTATTATACATGATATAGTTTGTTTCATATATTTTACATCTATTAACATTTTTAATATAATCAAGAACACTTATATTATCAATACAATTTATTTTATGTCCGTACTGCAAATAATGAACATATAACGCAGATCTATCATCTTTCCTAGCAATAGCTTCATTGTGTTCTTTAGCTCTTTCTCCCAATTGCTTTGACGTCTGGCCATAGTAAACCATATTACAAAAATTACATCTAATTTTATAAACAATTCCTCTCTTATATTTTATATCATCTTTTATCCTACAATTAGTTATATTTATCTAAATTTTTGCTAGTAGCCCATCCCACATTAATGTTTTTATCTATATAATTTTTGCTTTTTTTATTTAATATATTATATACACTAGGCAAATATGGAATTTTTATCCACTTCTTTTGTTTATTAATCCTACATCTATTATTATTCGTGCCATTTACCCCATATTGTAAAAATATATTGTCAATACTACGCGTTGCATATCCATATCTCATATATGTTTGTTTAAATTTATCCTTCTGTAACATAGCAATATTTCTATCTGTATTAAATCTGTCATTCTTATATTTAAAATTCTTAATTACACTAATCTTTTGTATCCATGGTTGTTTTGAATCAATTGATATAATTTTCCTTAATTTATAATCTTTAATAAAATGCTTAATTATAATATCATTATTTTGATTTAAAATAATTTCAATATCTAAATACCTTATTTCATTATCAATTTCTTTCATAGTAAACCTAATATTATCAACATTATTATTAAATTGTTTATATAATTTATATATTGCCCTCTTATTACCAATTATCAAACTATCATCTACATATCTAAAATAATGTAGTACTTTTTTAATTATACTGCCTTTTATAATATTGATTTCCATGTCATTAATGAACATAGATGCCATAAGCCCACAAATCGTGCATCCCATTACCCATCTCTTACTTATACTCCAATATTCATTATTATATAATAATCGCGCATCCCATTATCCATCCCTTACTTATACTGCAATATTCATTATTATATAAGTAAAGGATGGGTAATGGGATGCGCGATTAGTGGGCTTATGGCATCTATGTTCATTAATAACATGGAAATCAATATTATAAAAGGCAGTATAATTAAAAAAGTACTACATTATTTTAGATATGTAGATGATAGTTTGATAATTGGTAATAAGAGGGCAATATATAAATTATATAAACAATTTAATAATAATGTTGATAATATTAGATTTACTATGAAAGAAAATGATAATGAAATAAGGTATTTAGATATTGAAATTATTTTAAATCAAAATAATGATATTATAATTAAGCATTTTATTAAAGATTATAAATTAAGGAAAATTATATCAATTGATTCAAAACAACCATAGATACAAAAGATGAGTGTAATTAAGAATTTTAAATATAAGAATGACAGATTTAATACAGATAGAAATATTGCTATGTTACAGAAGGATAAATTTAAACAAACATATATGGCATATGGATATGCAGCGCGTAGTATTGACAATATATTTGCACAATATGGGGTAAATAGCACGAATAATAATAGCTGTAGGATTAATAAACAAAAAAAGTGGATAAAAATTCCATATTTGCCTAGTGTATATAATATATTAAATAAAAAAAGTAAAAATTATATAGATAAAAACATTAATGTGGGATGGGCTAATAGCAAAAATTTAGATAAATTGATAACTAATTGTAGGATGAAAGGTGATATAAAATGTAAGAGAGGAATTGTTTATAAAATTAGATGTAATTTTTGTAATATGGTTTACTATGGCCAGACGTCAAAGCAATTGGGAGAAAGAGCTAAAGAACACAATGATGCTGTTGCTAGGAAAGATGATAAATCTGTGTTATATGTTCATTATTTGCAGTATGGACTTAAAATAAATTGTATTGATAATATAAGTGTTCTTGATTATATTAAAAATGTTAATAGACGTAAAATATATGAAACAAACTATATCATGTATAATAAAAACAACTGTATGAATATATACAAAACATCCATTAAATTGAATAATAAATGGTTAACGGATAAAGAATGGATAGTTAATTAATTAATATATGTGGATTTATATCAATTCAATATATATAACAGAGTAATTTTGTAGTAGAATTGAGAAAGAAAAAAAATCACATAATAGATCATGTCAGATATCCATTTGTTTATCTGTCTTCTCTCATGTATTGATATAGATGTCGCTGTATGTCCTTTAAATCGTGGAGACATATTGAAAAGAGCAAAAAAACATAATTTGCCGAAAAAAGCTTTTCTATGATAATTTTATAATTTGTAATCTTTGTTGCTTGTATATATGTATTTTTAAACATATTTGACTATTATATCTTTGATTAAATAAATGAAAATAAAGTGCAGTAAGCATAAGTATTATAATTTCTAAAGAAAGAAAAAGAGGAGAGCAGCAGCGATTTGACATTAGTATTGTGATAATCTAAAGGACGTTGATTGTATTGTTATCTGATGTACATTATCTGAATAATGTTTACATTAAGACTGTAAATACAGTACAATTTTTCACCATATCTATGACACTTCCTATAAGCTTTAGTAAGTAATAAAAGAGGACAAATGATAATGCTTACTAAATCCCTATCCTGTGCTATCCTATCCAATATCCCTAGACTAGTTTCAAACTTATGGTTTTCATCAGTAAGAAGCTTTGTATCTTGGACTAGTGCACTTGGACTTTTAGGATTTAATGACAGCAATATATAAGCTTAAGTTATGTGATGGAGTCAGGTAAAGATTGTAAATGATAATATATATCACATTAACACAAAATAATATTACATAACAGCTAACCATATATATATAATATTAATATATAATTTTTTTTTTGCCTTCCTCAATGTAAATGAATCTATTTAACTCTTTAATTTATATTACATACATAGTAATTATTTAACATAAAACACTTTTCATATACTAATAAAATATTCCGAAAAAACTTGATCTGAGTCAAACCACTATGAAAAGATGTAACTATGTAGATATATTCTCACTAAATAGCCCTGAGTTAATTTTAGGCGAATTCTCACCAGAATCATAGTGCAAAATTAATTAACTAACTGCATCGGGAGCAGGATGAATATATAATTTATATAATATGCAAATTATTGAGCTAGGATGATCATAAGAAAAAGTTCAAGGATGCATGGATTATTGCAAGAGACCCAAATTCAATCAACAGAAAGGAGACTTGCGTCCCTTTGTTAAAAAAATTGAAAATCTGACACTTATAATTTATATTTCTAGCTGCAATAATTTGCATATTTTATAAATTATATATTCATTCACCTCCCAGCACAGTTAATTAATTAATTTTGCACTATGATTCTGGCGAGAATTCGCCGAAAGTTAATTCAGTGCTATTTAATGAGAATATATCTATATGGTTATACCTTTTCATAGTGGCTTAACTCAGCTCAAATTTTTTAGGAGTATTACCGACATAGGTATATTTATCATTTTATATATATAAATAATTAATCAGAATCAATAGTAAAACTATAATAAACAATTGAAATAACTACAAAATATTTAATAATTGGTCAATTAAAAATGAATGGAAAATTATATAATATACAGAAAATGTATATTTTTCACATATTGTATAATTGTTATATTATATAATTATAACATTTTACTTTTGTTATTTTGTAGATATTTTGATTGTTTTATCATAATTTATTTTATTGGTGATTCTGATTAATTTTATATATATATAAAAGCATTAAATATTACTATGTATGTAATAAATTTTTAAATAGATTATAATTACATTGAGAATGGTAATAAAATATTTGCAAAAAAAGCTTTTATATATTAATATTATAAATATATATATAAAAGTTGCTGTTAAATACTATTATTTTATATTATTTATTTAAAGATTATATGAAAAAATAATATAATACATTGTGTTTTTTTTTTTTTTTTGACGATAACCAATAGTAATGTTAAAATAATATTCATGAGGAAAAATGATCATAGAAAACAATCAAATTTCTTCATCAGAATTACTTTGGGGTACCATATTTATTATGCAATTACTTAGAAAACATTCAATAAATTAGTACCTTAATATTAAACACATGATAATATTAGATGCTACTGACCTCAATATGTGCTGCTGCCTCATCAATAGTCTGATCCATAGAACGTAACTCATTCTCAAGCATAGCTCCAATATTTTCAGTAGTAATCTCTTTAATTATGAGTGTTTCAATCAGGTGTGCCATTTGAATCATTTCCTGATTCACTTTGCTAATATGATTGTCAAAATCCTCTATTTCAGGATTTTTTAATGTTGAAAACAAATCTAAACACTGCATTCCTGCACTTCGGCAAGAATTGATTAAATCTTCACTTTGAACTACTGATGGAAGATTAGAGATGGCTTTACCCTGAAGTAATGAAACAGCTGATAAATGAGCAAATGTATTAACACTTTGCAGTAACTCTTCTACATCTGAAAAGTAAAATAAAACACATAATGTAGATGAAAATGTAATTATTGTTAAGATATTGTAAATTATATATTTAAAAAAAGTTTGATATAAAAAAATTAATCCCAAAAGAAAAAAAATCTATAAATAAATAAAATAATTATTAATTTACTTAAACAAGTTTCATATTCACCTGAGTGGTCATTTGAAAACTTTTGATAACCCACTTTTAGTTTATCCAAATTTTTAAAGATGATTTCAGAGCGGGATAAAAAATACTCTTTAAAAAAAAAAATATTCAGGGATTAAAAAAAAAGATATATATATTGAAGGTATGATTTAAGAGATTACTATATTCATAATGAATGTTCTATGTTCATTATATTTTAAAACAAATAAATAAATCCTTCTTTCTTTATTCATTTTAACTATGCTATATTTTATTTTTATTTATTTTGATTAACTAGCAGCCTTCCTCACAGCTTCTTCTATCTTTAATTCTGAAGAAGACTGCTGATCATTCGAAACTGTAAGAATGATTGAATAAAAATGAAATGTAATATTTTTAAAGTGAATAAAGAAAAGAGGATTTATTTATTTGTTTTATGAAATTAATCAATGCATAAAAAAATATAAGATGAAAGAAGAATAAAAAATATTCATTATGTTACAACATAAAATTAAGCATTAAAATTTACTATTAAAAGTTTTGTGATTAAAAACTATTTCTTTTGGTAATATTAGAGCAGGGGTCCCCAACCCTATGCCCGCAGGCACCATGGTGCCCGCAGACCATTTTCCGTGTGCCCGTCACTATCCGAACACAATAAAAAATTATTTATCCGATACAAATAAATTTAATTTTTAAAATTTCTTATAAATTATTGTATTATATTGTAATCAAATTGTAGGGCATACTATACTTTTACAGCGTAAAAATATAAACTTTAATTATATATTAAAATTTTATTTTTGAAATAAATATTTTTTTGGACATTATGTGTATTATTAACAATATCCAACTATAAATTTACTTTGAAAAAATAAATGGTGCCCGCCACCTGGCCAGTATTACAGAATGTGCTCTTAAGTGCAAAAAGGTTGGGGACCCCTGTATTAGAGCAACTTATAAAAAACTATGAAATGAAAATTCCAAACATAAAATTACTATAAACAATAAATTAAATCATATCACTGCCATAGTATTTCATTTTTTAGATATTAAACAAGCATTTTAACAGACAAAAATAAGCGCAATCACATCATGTTCCATGATTTAAAAGTCAAATTGAGACCAGATAAAACTTGAATCCCCCCCCCCTCAATTTTCAATCAATTTTAGACTTTTTTATAGTGCAATGCCAATCCAGCAAATAATCCTGTAAAAATGAGTATTTTTATCTAATTTTAGTTAGATGGCAAAATAATGACAAAAAACCATTCAAACTTTCATTAATCACAAATTGGCAAGTCAGTAGGGTAATATTTTCTTAACAGTTTCTTTATGAAAAGCTATTGAAAGCCTTTGCCCTCCAGCAAGTTATTAAAAAGATATTTTATAAATAGTAAAAACACTTTGTATGTTTTTATAATAAAAGTACCATCTTTGGGAAATACATCATAAATTAAAATGGAAAGAAGTAAGTCATATAGAACAATTTCCAGCAATTATATCATATAATTTTATGTTAAAGTCTCATTGGGTATTGATAATTAGGTCAGAAAATATGACCAGAATCATTTTCAAGATTCTTAAAAATGGAATTATTTTAAAAACATGTTTATTTCACTATATACTTTATGCAACATTACATTTTAAAAGTCTGATTATTACATATCATTTAACCAATATCATTTTCAAGATTCCTAAAAATATAATTATTTTAAAAACAAGTTTATTTTACTATAAACTTTATACAATATTAAATTAAATATCAGAAATTATATATTATCATTTAACTTGTTACATTAAATAAAATTTTAATATACTTTGTTCCTCAATCATTATTTTTCTTGCATGTCTCTTGAATGTTTTATTTTATTAAAAGACAATTCTATTAATAAAGATTGTGTGATAGTGTTCTTGTCTTTGACTTAGGTTATAAAGAATCCCACACAATAGAAAGTCCATGGCTACATTTTAATTCTTAATTTTTTTGATATATATTTAATGTTTCTACAGTTGTTTATTCCAGTATTCGTGAAAATGTTGAACAGGATAGGACTTTATTTCAAAATATTGCTTTGCATTTCATTAGTCATATGAATCTTAGCAGTTTTTGTCACCAATCATGAAGTTTGATGTCAATATCTTGCTTTGTGAGATTTTGGAGAATTAAATTTGTCCTACTATTACTGAAAAAAGGACAATAATCATTGATGTGTAAGAAAGTTTCTTTTTCTGTCCATATAACTTACACATTATGTCAAAAGATCATCTATAAAATTAGTTGAGGAAATTGTTGTTGGGAAACAATAAATAAATTTAATGCCAGTATATGACAATGGTTCATTTAATAATATATTTTTTAGTATTTTTATAGATGAGTGGGTTTCCAATTTGAGACCATAATTGGATTTTGGGATGCACCATCATTGACATCTCATTGTATTCTATTTGACATATTTGAGGTCTGTTCATTTGATCTCAGGTATCAAAGTAAGCTAGTCCTCTCTCACCAGGCATTACATTTTCTCCAATTTTACCAACTGAAATTCTTGGGCAATTGGGAAAGTTGAAATCAAACAAAGTCAACCACATATTCTACTGAATGACTTAGCATTTTTAAATTGATTAAACAACTGAATATCAATCAGTCCAAAACTATTGTTTTTTATTGATGTCTTTAATGTGTTATATAATAATTTAGATCCTGAACCCCATAAATAATTTTTTATGTGTTTATTAATTTTTGCTATTGAATATATTATTTATATTAGACTTTTAAGAATGGAATTAACTATTTTTACTTTTGTTCTTAGGTGGAATTTAATAGGACTGAAAAATAATAATTTAATCAAGAACTTATTGGTAATGAATTTGTTCATTATTAAATTGGCTTTTGTCATTAAGAACAACTAGATTATACTATTTATATTGATGTGTAGTTGATCTAAACAAATGTTCACAGTGACATACATTTTTTTGTAATAAATGATGAGGAAATTCTCCAGGTTGCATTTAATAAAATAGAAGATATGTTAATTTTATTCCTAGTATTATTAAAAAAATTTATTGCTACAAATGGACTACAAAAGTTAAATTTCAACAAAGTTGATTCTAAGATATTTATCTCAACTGTACAAATATGCATATTTTCATGAATGGTTATCTTTAATTGTTTACAAACCATCTATATAAAAAAATAATTCTAAAGTTGATTTTAATTTGAAAAAATTCCCAAGTTTACCTGACTTAGCTTTGAATCGAGATTATAAGACATGGCAGATTGATGTTCTGTCGCTGCATTGCAAAGTATTTAATAATCATTACACACATTTGGTGACAATGGCATTCTTTTAATATTCAAAATAAATAAAGTTACATACTAGAATTCCAGAATTAGAAATAGTGAGGGTTTTAACACTTAATAGCTTGAAATATATGTAAATAACTCTTCTAAACTGTTCTTGTTTTGTATTACTTATATATTGCATCTTTCATTATAACCTCCCAGGCTGCTCTTTTTAATGTTGTTAATATTTTACTGATTTGTCTAAGGCAAAATATACATGAGAATGACTTTCATTTTTTAACATATCATAAGAATTACAATTTTAATTTATTTTAAGCATAAAAATCAATCTGATTTTTATTTCATTGTTATAAATATTAATGATTTATCATCTTTAACTCTTCAACTTGTCAATGACAATCAAAAAAAAATGCATCTTTACTCTTTTTTCAAAACTTCAATTAAAAACATAAAACGAGTGTTAAACATACACACTAGCATGTCTGCATGTGTGATTATTATATCCATATGATTAGTTTTAAATGAGAAACAACTGTTAATAGTTAAATAAAATAGTATTATTAATTATTATTTCATATATTTAAAGCAATTAAATTAGCAATCTTTTTTTGTTAACTAGTAATAATTTCCAACTGTTATTATCCTCTTTTAAAAAAAAATTACAAATTAAGCTTGAAGGTTAAGGTTGAAGCATCAGCTCCAAGATATATAATAATAAGAACAAATTTCTAATATTCAAATTACATAATTGCAGATAATGATATAATATCAGTAGTAAATGAAAATATATGAGCTTACAATCAATGTATATAGCACAAGATGATGATTTTAATTTTACCTCCAAGTTCAAAACCAAAAAAAAATCTCAGTACTCTTTCTTTTTTCAGATTAAGATAGCACTTGAGTTTTCTTGAAGACAAAATGAAATATATAAAATAAATGTATAAATAAATATTTGCCTTATGCACATTTTATTCATCACCATGATAGGAAAGACAACCATAAATTACAGCATTATTTTTCAGAGACTACAGTATAAAGAACATGAAAATAAAAAATGACCCGTTCAAAAAATCTGAAAATTAGTACAAAAAAAAAAATAGGCTAATAGCTTTATTGCTCGGGAGTTTCATAAAAAGTTTGAGCGCAAGATCTGCAAGCACCAGAATTGATCCTGGAACCTCCTGATCCCAAATTGGATGCTATATTACTGTGCTAAACCATGCAAGGTTAAAAGTTAATAGCTTTATTGCTCGAGAGTCCATAAGAAGTTTGAGTTTCAAATATGCGAGTGCCAGAATCAATCTTGGGACTTGCCAATCCCAAGTTGGATGCTTGCACCAAAAAAAGCATTAATACAAAAATTAATGATTACAAAAAGTATTTTAATTAAAAAAGTGTAAAGAAAGTTGTAGAAAAAATAAGTCTCAAAGAGATAATTAAAAGTGATGAATTAGAATAAGGTTAAAAACATATTATGCTTCATATGCAAGTTTCCTTATTATTTTTTAGAAGAAAAAAATTGTGCAATAAACTTCATGTTTAGAATTAGATATTACATAAAATTATATATAATATGTATTTTTTTTTTTTGTTACAAAAAAATCACTTTATGAATGGTACTTAAAATTAAATATTATTGATTGGTATCAACATCTAACATTTATATTAACAACAATTCTCCAAATTACCCATCTATTTGGTTTTTCAAATTATTCATAGGAAAAAAATCTGATATTTTTCTCAATGTAAAGTTGCTAAAATATAGATAAAACACAATAAAACATCTAAATGATTATTAGAAATGTTTTATTTATGTCTACTTTTATGGTTCTTTGCAAAATGAAAGATAATAATTATTGTGAAAAGAAATATAAAAATGGGGTAGACAAAGATCTGCTAGAAAACAAATTTACAAATTATAATGAGTCATAAATAATATAATCATAAATAATGAGATAGAAAATATTACATATTTATTTACCTGGTGTACAGGTGACAGCAGCAAATGCAGGATTGTCAAATTGCTCAAGAGAATCGCGGACACAATTTTCAGCTTCGGCTGCTGCTTGCGCTGATATAAAATATAATACAACATCAATAAAATAATAATAATTAATCATAGCAACAATTACTATTTTCTTCACTACTCATTTTCCTACTATCACTTACTAACATTATGATTATAACAAGTATTTAAATGCTTAAAATAATAATTGGAAGAATGAATTTAACATCATCACATCACATCTCATTTCAATTGTTATTTAAATTAATATTTATTATATTTTTAACCATTAGATAATTTTTTATTCTAAATTGCACTCTTGATCAGCCATTACATTAAATATTAATGCACTATTGGCAGTCCTTTATTCAAAAATAATTAAAGTAACCTCAGTTACTTATGGATTCTTTTCTCTCTAAACACCTTGATTGGGAAAAATAGATATCATCTCTGAACAATATTGAATATAAAAGTTAACATCATTTTAACTCTGTTAAAAGTTAAAAACTTTTTACAATATGCAAAAGTGTAAATGCTGAAATCATGGATTATTCCTTTATAAATAAATGAGAGTGAAATTTGTAAATAAAAAAAACTACAGACTTCAATTTTCAATAATATGAGAAAAATTTATTTTATATATAAGTCTGACATAAAATGTTTCCCCAAACCACTTCTGATATCTATATTTAGAGCCTCTGACAAACTTGCTCAATGTCAAGATAAATGCCTTAGGACAAAAAAAAATTTCATCAATTTCTGAAAAAGGAAAATGAAATTTAAAGAAACAATTACGCTTTAGCATTCAAACATTATTTGACCTCTCAAAGAATTGAAAACAAAACATTTGAAAATTTTACTATTTTCTGAAAATTCTAAATCATATGATAGTAAGAAAGTGGCTCAATGTTTAGAAAAGTCTGCTAGTAAGCAATAATTCTCTTTTCAATTCATGGCTTAATAAAAATTCAGACAAAATATTTTGCTATCAACTTGAAATCTTTGCCAATAGATTCCTAAATAATAATATCCCAGGATACAATAAATTACCCAAAAGATGAAAATCTTTGAAAAGCAATATTACTGCTATTAATGGAATGAGATAATGAGTAAACAGCATTGGCAAATAAATATCAATGCCTAAAAAGAATAAGCATAATCAGAAAATTTTTATAGTAAGTCATCCAAAAATATACTTCAGTTACAATAAATGAAGCATCTCATGCAATAAATCAGTACATTCCTGTAAATGATCAGATGATTGGTTAACTTTAAAGATGTGTGTATGTTTATTCTAATATTTATGTAAGATTATTTGGATTTAAATCAGCACTTAAGTTCAGTATTTTGCCAGTGCATTATGAAGCCAATTAAAAGCTTTCAAATCTAAATGCATATCAGTAATCCTATGAAAATAGTTTAATAAACAACTGAAAATATTATAATAGCCATTTGATGACAATAATTATTATCTCTTTTCTATACAAGAGTAATGTTAAATATATAAATGTTAGGATATTTAACTCAGAAAAGATTGTCACATATGTTTATAAATTTTAGCTTTTATTCATACTAAACATACTTTCAATATATTAAGTATCATAATCATAACTCTTTTAAATTTATTATAGAACTTTACAATACATTTAAATAACAAACAATAAATTTAAATTAATTTAAATACAAAAATAGCTAGCAAGTACATATAAAAACAATCTATAATAAATTTAAAAGAGCTATGATTATGATAATGTATTGAAAGCATGCTTAGCATGAATAAAAGCTAAAATTTATAGTCATGTAACCACAACATTCAGTGAAGTTACATTTTCTTATATTGTAAGAATGTGTGTGGTCTTTTTAAGTTTTTGTCTTTTTTATGAAAAGCTTTTTTAATCTCCCAAACATCTCTTTTCCCAGATATCATTTAATTTACTCAATATCTACATGATTTTTTTTAAAAAAATCTCCATAATCTCTTTTAGCAGTCTTTGGTCATATTAGACAGTGATATATTTTGTTAATTTAACAGATTCATTGCTAATTGCAAGAAATGTTTTCTTTCCTTATAATATTTCTAAGACTGATCAATGTGATATAACAGAAGACTTAGTAAGGGATTTCATAAAATTTTTCTGGTATTTTATTTTATTCTTGGGAAATGGAAATATTTATCAGTCATATAAACAGCATAATTATTATGTGGAAAATATTAAGTATTTTATCAGTAATTCATTTACCTAAGCCTAAGATCCTCTTAACTCTTAAATTGTCAAACACTTTTATCATTCTAGTAATAATAGTAATGTAGCTAGAACCATTTTCAAGGCGCATCTATTCAGTAAAATTAAGCTCTTAGTAGCCATGGTCATCATAAGAAAACTTTAATCTTATTTAAAAGGATTTTTAACCTAAAAAATGATTGAAATAGACAGCAGTCAGAAGATATGTTGACTCAATGAATCATTTTTTTAATGAATATTTCTAGAATTAAAAATAGGATTATTATTTTCTATTTCTGTAATGAACTTGACATTATTATTGGCAGTTGTTCAAATAATTAAGTTATTCAGGCTCAATCTTTCTTATCCAAGTTAGATTAATCTACAAAGGAATGTGAATTAAGAGACAATAGGAATTTAATTAATAAATTTAATTAATTTAAAATTTAATCAAACTGATTTGGAAGGATAAGAACAATAAGAGGGCCACATATAAATAAGTTTGAAAAAACTCGTCCTATTATTATTATCATTATTTGTTATAAACCTACTATAATTTCTAGTCTCTGTGCAAATAAAACATTTTGTGAACTTGAAGAAAAATCACGTGTTGCTAACCAGAAGTCGAAGTATACCACTGTACTCTGCTCTCTGGCCATCCTAGAACATCCGAAGGTCTCTAATTAGCTGAAATGAACATCTAATAATCTGAACCGCTCAAATATTTATATGCCGGATTGAAATGCAGCAAGGAACCACATTCATCTGTAAATCTAAATTCCGATTGGTTGGTAACACACGCTTT
Organism: Epiperipatus broadwayi; assembly: GCA_028023455.1. NCBI lineage: Eukaryota > Metazoa > Onychophora > Udeonychophora > Euonychophora > Peripatidae > Epiperipatus > Epiperipatus broadwayi. The sequence goes on along the minus strand of JAQFVV010000035.1, from coordinate 5,648,274 downwards.
TCACAGGAGAAAGAAAGCAGCAGTCTGTCCAGAGGAACGCGTACTTGAAAACCTATAGGTAATGTTAATTTCTTTCTTATTCCCATTTCTAGTGTGTCATTAAGTTATTACTGTAGCCATGGCAATCTTTGAGATATCCGGAGTCAACAGAAATGAACTCTATAACTAGCATAAAAGAACTATTTAAGTGCAGAGTTAGCGTAATCAACAAATATTTGTAGAACTCATCTGAATCTTACAAACAAATAGCTTATGGTAGAATGTGTGTGCATCATATATAATATTTTTTAATGCTTTATGTTTATTTATAATATATATGCCTGATACATGATATGTAATCATTATTCTATTCAGGGATGGGGATGATAAATTGGGTCATAAGTTAATTTAAAGTTTTTAAAATAAATTATTTTGGAAATTTAGTATTTGTCGGTCAATTCTTTTACTATATCACTAATTATCACTTGGTAAAGAATCTATTAAAGCAGTTTATTGTATTACATTTCCGTTGAGCTAGTTTGGGAGAAATCAGGTGCTGAATTAGTAGCCGTCATTCAGAGCATGTTAATTACTTTGTGTAATTAGCTGATGTTTGAAGTTTACTTCAAAATAAATATAGTGTCTTGAATGATAAGGGTTGAACTTAGCAGCCGAGAAGTTCTGTAGCCTGGAAAGATGGCCGTAAGTTATATCTTGTATAACTTCGGCCTGGCTACAGGTACCTTTGGTACTGTGCTTCTCTGCCTGAGGGACCAGTATGATGCAATACTAAAATGCAGCTGGAGTAGATTGAGGTATAATAAATAATTTATAATATTTATTTTTTATTAAAGAAACAAAACTATTTGTTTTTTGTTTTTCATGATATTTTATTAGACTTATTCTTCTCTCGTTTTTTTCTTATATTACTTACTCCCACCTGGTTCAATATGATATTATTAATTGAATTTAAATATAATGTTTAATAAAAAATATTTATACTTAATATATATTATTTTTATGATAATTTTAAAATAAATTATTATATTGTGTAACGGGCACATATGCCGTTACACTAATTTAAGATTAAAATAAAAACTTAAGTTCGTAGATAAAAATAAATTTATTAAAAACTTAAAAACTGAAAATTAAAAGTTATATTTAACATATATATATATATTCGCACAGATGAAAAACTTTATAAGTATTTTTTCTTTTAAAAAAAAAAAAAAAAAAAGTATTTGAACGTACTTTTTTATAAATAAAAAAAAAAAGAGTAAAGATTTAAAGATTAATATTTTTTTTTAAAATAACATAAATAAAAATGGAAATGATTGTTCTTTTAATTAAATGATTGTTTTAAAGCAAACTAGCCCTTGGGACACTTAAAATAATTTAAAAGGTCGGATAAGAGAATAAAAAAAATTAGCTTGACCAATGGAAGCACCAAGCCACAGCATGGACCAAAAAAGAGACTCTAGGATTAGTGACGTCTTGCTCATTGAATCCGAAAATTTGCTGATAAGAGGCTAATAAAAATATAAAAGCCAAAATATTAAAAATTGTTGTTGTCTGAGATGCTGACTATTAAGTTATATATGAACAGTAGCTGTCTTGCAGATTTCACGATGTAGGAGTCTGCAATAGATTTAATTTCTTGACAACCAGCTGAGGCCTCCCTATGACAGTTATGGACCAAAAGGAATGACAAGTAGCGGTTTCGTTTTTAAAAAAAGGACAAACAATCTACTAAGTGATCATGAAGATGGACCTCTAAATCTGCAGAATCTGGAAAGTATAAACTTTTTTTGCTTATCTAATAGGAACTTTTTATAAATTTGCAATGAGTAATTGAAATAAGAACTCTCATCTGACCTAAAGAATTAAATCAATTATTAATATTTTTTTTCTGCATATGTTTAATTAATCATTTCCATTTCTTTTTTTTTTATTATTATGTGTTAATTAAACTATTTGACTGTATTTAAATTTAAGTTGGGTGTAGACGGCTATATAGATTCGTTAAGTTTATATTAGTTTAAGGGAGGGTTAATCTTGGGTTAGTTGTTTCGCGGTTAGATTGGGTTAGTGTATTGGATATATTGGTGTAATTAGTAAATGTAGTATGAAGATCTGCTACATGCAGGATCATGTATACGCCGCACTTGGGCAAAATAAGTCCCATTTCTTAATGACCATCGGAAGCAGACATATTCCCTGCTCCTTGGACCACTCCTTTAGCCTATGGAATGAGATAGTAAGACAGCAAAAAGGACCGCAATCCCTTCCTATGGAGTTTTCTTTTTTATTGTTCTTCTTGCCAGACAGATGTAACATTCCAGTACTGGACGAGAGACAATTTCTTCTCTATAACCATGCTGTTCAGATATGCATGCATGACAGTATGGTATTGTGCTGCCGTGTTCATGCTGCATTGAATACATCGATATATCAGATAGATTGGTGTTGGTTTGACTGCAAACTTTTGGCCTAGGGTTAAATAAGGGCTATAGGATATTTTCCTTTTCGAACGAATACGTATAATGTATCTATAACTCAACATTATAAAACAAACTCTTATTAAAATCCATCTGTGCGGATTTTCTAAATAATAATTTAAAATTAATAATATCTAAATTTATTCCTCAAATATATATATATTGTGCCCTTTTCTATAGGTCAGAAATAGTTCATCACAGTCAATTACTAAAAATTTTAAATTTTAGAATATGTTCTCTTGGTGTGTTGATTATATTTTGTTAATATTATCTTAAGGTATGATTTGAAGCTAATGAAATTACGTAGCGCATAATATTATAATGAATCACTTAAGAACAGTTAAATAAAGTTAAAAATATTATTTCATATGGTTGCAAAAGCTGGCCATAATAAATAACTCAGCTATAAATATTTAAAAGAATGTTTAAAAAGTTCAATTTTAATAGTTTTAAACTTATAGTTAAGTAAATGTTATATTTAAATTTATAATCAATATTTAATAATCATAATTAATATCGTATATTTTTAAAAAAGTAAGTTTTATGGTAGTGAAGGTTATATTTGATTCTATATTTTCTAAATTATTTTTCCAAATTTTATCTGATTGTATTATTTTATTTAATACAAGTGTAGCAATTTATTATTTATTCCCAGACAGAGAAAAAAATCGGATAGTCTGTCTTGATTATTAATCACGTGACTTATGTAATATAGTTGCACACACTTGCTTGTTAGAATTTAGATTAGTAAAGTTTAAAATATTGTGGAATTGCATTATAGAGTTGAATATAATTATTGCCTATCATAAAAGCAAATAAAAGCAAATATTAAGTTAGTCGTTATAACATGTTTAAAAAATGTAATAAAGACGAGTACATAAAAAAGTTAAATATTTTATTAAAATAAAAATAGATAAATTAAATATTAAAAGTGGGATAAACTCTTTAAATATTGTTTTAAAAGTTACTTTAAAGGTATTTAATCAATTTAGTAAAGTAATAATTGATTCAAAAGTTATATTTTAAATATTTTTTTAAGTTTTAATACGTCATAATTTTTATTCTGAAATTTAATTCTGTAAAACTGAAACATATGCAAATTTGATATCAAACTAAAAGTAAGAATCAACCAATGGGATAAGGTATTCTTACAGGCTATAAATACCGTTGCAGTTGATTTATCAATGGTGATTAAAAAATGTATTAAGGTAGCAGATCATATCAGAAGCTATCAAGGTGATTGTAATTTTAATTTTATTATTTTAGTCAATTTTAGTGCTCTCTTATAATTTTATTTGCAAAAGATAATTGATATTTTAAAAGTATCTTGCAAAAAGAGAGTGTAAACTAAAAAAATATTTTAACAACGTCATTTAACATGTGTTGCTAATTTTAAAAGTCCGTTATCAGAAGTATTTTATCAAAGACTAATTTAGAACTTCGCGATAATTAAATGGATATACCAAGAAGTAAAATATATTCAGTTTATAATATTTTAAAAATGTATATAATATTTGTTAATACCATTTTAATTGTGCTGAACAAGAGGAATATTCTAATGAATAAAATAGCAGTATGGACATTATATACAAGAAACTTAAATGGAAAAGATATTTGCTGTCTAAAAGTTAAGACGCATTATTTTACGTAGTAAGATAAGCTTATCCAAGATTAAGAAATAATAAGATAATTATATTTTGTGATAATTTGATAAAAATATCATATTAAAAGAGTAAAATGTTATATCCTTTTTAAAGGAAACAATTTAAAGAATATTTTACAAGAAATTATTTAAGAAAGTGAATCACGGAAAATATTTGCTAAAGCATTTGATATATGAAACTTATGGTCTTAAAAGGATTAAACGCATTTGGAAAAGATTTTTTTTTAAAACTTGGAGTTTTAAACTGGTGGGAATAATACTAAATGAAAATAAATTTATCAAGGAGAAAACCTATAAGAAAGTGAATATATGGGTAAATAAAAGGATGGATCCATGGAAATAGATTTATATTGCGAAAAAGTTTACCCGATATATCAAGTTAAGCCAAACAGATGCATCAGTACGCCGATAAGGATTATAGAAGCTTCACGGAATTATTATAGTATTATAATTTCAATAATTATCTTTCTGGACTATGGAATCCATAAACCATTAATCTATAAACTCTTAAAGGATGGATTGATAATTATTTTGTTTAATTTTCAAGATTTAAAAAGACGTCGTATTATTTTTTACTATGTATTTTTTTTTAAATCGCTGACTGCCGCCCGCCCAACAATTGTTCGTTGTCAAGCAACAGAAACATAGCAATGGGGGAGACTGTAAAATTCTCTTGAAGTGAACATTTTTTTTTTGAAGAAAAAAAACTCTTGAGAAAATAATAAACATTTTTTGAACTTTAAAGAACCTTGGTCAATTGAAGAATTAATTGAAGATATGCGTAATTATAGTCTTGATTTTTATTTTATTTATTAACTTAGTTAAAGTATAAATTTTCTGTTTTATAAGATTAGGGAACATGAACATTAATCTATTGATAACATTTAAATTCTATAATATAATAATTTAAATAATTTAAATAAGAACATTTTAAATAGAAGCATGGATGTATATTTTTTTTATGTATGCGATGTAATATCTAGTTGGAGAAAAGAAGACTGCAAAAAGTGATAATGATGAGCTAATGTCACTTGGTAATAACTAGTGAATTATTGATATTTATTGTGATGTATTTTCTTGTTTTCTTTTTTACAGATTGCCTATGAAATAATGTATGAAGTATGAATGTTAAAATATATGCATTATACAACATTTTAAAACATTATGAGATCAGGATTTATTTGGGAATATGCATACTATGATTTTATACTGATAATATAACCCAACAGGGTAATAAATATTTATGTGATTCTTTTTAAAGAACTTTCATATTATTGGATGATAAAAACATTATGTGTTTAGTTTAGAATACGAAAGTAAAGCAAACTTTTCTTATAGATTAGCAAGATTGCTCTAATTATAGTTGAATTTTATTTATTATTTGAATATGCAAGCTAGTAAATTTGTTGATGTAAGACCTGGTAAATCTTTAGGAAATAAGAATAGGATAGTGACCTGGTATTAGTAATATGGTTAACATGTCCAGGAGATTATTAAGTTAGGATATTTGGGAAATATGAATAGTATTTTATAATATTTGTGAATGTGCAATGCAGTTAACAAAAGCCCTGTAATTGTATATTTAGTTTGAACAGTGCTTATTTTTCTTGGAGTATTGATTGATGTTCAATAAAGCTAAAGGAATAGCTTGACATCATTTATAGTATTTGAGACATTAGACAGGAAAAGGTCTTGCCTCTAGTTTTATAAATACACTGTGCCATGGTATATTTTATTCGATATGAGTTATGTGTTATACTCTAGTTTTCTTCCCATCCTACAAATCTATTCACTATCTATTTTTCCAAAAAAGTAACTACATCATACAGTATAGTATATTAAAGAAAATAATAGATGATTTAGAGTTAAAGATATGCAATTGTTTGGAATGAGACGAGTTCATTTACTTGTATGAAGAAATAGTTTGTATGAATTGGAATTAAAAATCCAATGGACTTCATATGAAAGAATCATAAAATATGTTATAGATTTATTTATTTTGGAAATAAATATAAGATCTTAAGAATAAAATATGCAAAGCAAAGTTACTTTTGAAATATTAAATAATATTTAAATATTTATTTCAAATTTTTAAAAATGAGTACTGCATATTTTTAATATAATGCTATAAAGTAAAACGATCTACACAATAAGTTTAGGTACAATTTATATTTATTCAATAATAGATAATGTATTAGTAGTTATAGTTATATAGTACTATAATATTTTTATAATGGAATGTATTATAGTTAATAAATACAGTGTTGTAAACAATAGTATCCATGATTTTAGAAATAAATTATTAATAGATATTTTACATGATATCGATAATATTGCTAAAGTGAAATTGTCTAGTAAAAGTAAAAAAGAGATATCTATGTTCTCGATTAGTATTATTTTATGTTTATCCGCACTATGTTTTCTATAGATGTTTAATAAAAAGGAAGCATACTTGAATAATAGCTAAAGGATGTAAAATATATTTTGAGTAAGCATTAAATAAATGTAAATTTTTTATATAAGATTTATCAAACAGGGATTAATAATATTGTATTATTTTATCTTTTTTTTTTATTAAGCAGAGTAAAGACTTAACGAGGTTCGAATATAAAGGATGTATAATGGTACAAATCTTTAAGATGCTTTAAATGTACATATTGTAAATAAATTGTTATGTTGTTAATGTTATAATAAACTTTGTTAAAATTTGTTTTTTCAAAATTTGTGTGTTTGGTTTATTATTTTTTCCATCTTCATGAATTTGAACACAGAGTTAATAAAATTAAACACAATAATTTTGCACAGAAATAAATAAAAGAATTATTTTAGGAATTTGAATATTTAATTAAGTAATCATAATTTTACATTATCTTATGTACATAAATTAGTTATCATAATATTATATTGAATTATATGCTATCCATTGCCACACACTTTTGTTTGTCAGATTATCAAATACTACCACATTTTTCTTACATTATTAGACGAAGATAAAAAATTATATTAAATTATTTTATTATGGTAATAAAAATATAGTGAAAAGAAAAGATATACAGAATTAGTTATACAATGAAGAATATTATTATTATTTGTTATTATTGATTTAAGTGTAGTAGATTATGATATAAAAATTCCCTTCTCATATTTTACTACCGTAATTTTAAATTAACTTAGAATAAATTTTATGAACCTGAGATTTTATTGAGATAAATTATTATAAATAGAAGATTAAGATTTAATTATTAGCTTAATCTTAGTGAGTAGAAGTTATTAAAGTCGTAAGAATACTATAAGTTTGTTATTTGAAAAGATAATAGGGGGGATAGTGTTCTTATGCCATTGAGGTAATATCCTGTAGGATATTGGCTCAATGTAATCTATCTTGACACCTGTATTTTCACTTCCAAGTCTCATGAAAATATTAAACATTTATTCAATTTATTTTTATAAAATGAACCTTATTCGTATTTTAAATTTGAGCTAGTGAAATATTTAATTTTAATGCTGAATATTTTATTTATTAATTATTAACTGAGCTAGAACCCGTTTTATTTAATATAATATACTGCCCGGAAGTGAGGATGCAAAAGGACCAGGTTAGAATATATATATGCGTCAATAAATCTTTTTGTGTGTGTTAATTCTGGCAGTAGCTTATTTATTTATTTTATGGAAATCTTTTTTTATTAAAATATTTCTTTTAAGCAAATTTTATATTAAATCTCTGCATCTCCATGAGCTAGTGGCATGGGCTGACGGTCGGAATAATAATATAATATAAAATAAAATTGGATCTTTAACTTACGTATCTGCCTGCTATATAAATTTTCCAGATTCCAATAGCCTGGTGGCGCCCTGTATGGCAGATACGGTAAGACTCCAACTTCAAATTACCCCGACTGTTATACTTGTAATCTCTAACTGTTCCTTCTTTTATTTACTACAATTCTATATATTTAGCTTTTAAAGAAACATTGTAATAAAAATAAATTAAAGCCAAATTTATAAGTAACAATGTTTATTTGAATTAACAACTATTGTACTGAAATTATGTAGTGTATTATAATATAAATGATTATAAATAATGATGGTTATTAAATCTCTACAGAATTCTATCTTTAATCTTTACGTATTAAAACATTTATTCATGTTATACCAAAATTTATAGCATTATTATTATCTCAATTTTAAATTTTGGAGCTATAATATACATTTCATCTTCTATTCCTACCATGGACAACCAATCAAAAGGTTACAATATATATATGCATTTATGCACAAATAATTCACTTGAATAAAATACTGACTTTACTTTGTTTGAAATGTGATAAAAATTATTACAAAATGAAACCTGAATTAAATTAAATAAAGCGTATTAGTGTTTGTGCGCATATTCAATAAATGGAAAAATTAATATTTTAGAACATATTAAAAAATATGCATACTAATATAAATTAATAATATTTGTGTCTATAATCAAAGTAATTTTGGATAGAATCAAGAAAATAAAAAATAGTTATACCTTTCATTTAAAAATTTGTGATATATAGCATATGATCCACTACGGCTTCTTCTTTCTCGGAATCAGGAATCTCTCAGCCACTATGCCCAGAAAAACCTGTTAGACACCTTATCTTCTCTTTCCATCCCCCACCTTGTTTTTCCCTTCTCTATCCTGCTCCATCCCACTACTTTATATTTAAATCCCCCTTATTTTTTTCCAAACCCAGCATAAAAAACCAAGAACTCACTTTCTGTACAACCACTTTGTTTATATTTATTCTCACACAACTTCAATATTTGCACCCTTTCTACTTATAAGCATTTACATTTAATTAACAGATGCCTAATATTCTCCATGCCTTCCTTACATAACTTGCAACTAAATCAGCCACATTTCTCCAACTTATGTGTATATTCCCTTATAGCTAATGATGGAGCCTGAAATGCTAAACTACTTTTCTTGCTATTATCATAAATTAAATCACACCCAATATTCTATTCATTTCTATATATACTTAAACTGTTTTTACTCTCCATATTAGTTCTCCATCTCTCCTAACTCCCTATTTTTTATTAATGCATCTATTCTTCTATCCCATTCCTTGCCAGTATAACATTCAGCAATTCTCCTAATACAAACATCCCACCTTTTGTATAAATATAATGGCATAAAGTCTTTATCCAAATCTTCTGCAAAAACATACTACCTTTCTCACCCATCTTGTTGCCTATTCTTTACTCACAACGCAATTAAATACTATTTTGGCTAATCTCTTATTACTCATAAATAGCAATCTATTGAGCATTTTCATTTTGCTTTTTGCATCTCTCATATAAAAACTTGGCCACCCCATTCTCTTTGAATTGCCTCCTTTGCTATCCACACATCTGCATCTAATGTATGTCTTTCTATTTCTTTTTGTAGTTTTTCTAAATAATCTAACAATCCTTTACTGACATATAATGCATTGTTACCATAAGTTAACCTTGCTACTGTCATTCCCTCAAAGAAAACACTGTTAATTTCTTTATCAGTCCCTTTCTTTGCTACATTTAGCAATTTTTTCTCCCCTTCATCCAAGCAATTTTTCTGGTTGTGATGCGATGCACTGTGACTTCTGCTTATAGATAGTCAGGAATCTCTCAGCCACTATGCCCAGAAAAACCTGTTAGCCACTTTACCTTCCCATTCCAATCCTCACCCTAAGTTTTTCCCATATTCTTCTCTATTCTGCTCAATCCCATTTCCACAACATAATCTTCGTCAAATCTCCCTTATCTTTTCCCAAAATCGAGCATAAAAATCAAAAATTCATTTTCTTTATAATCACTTTGTTTATATTTATTCTTCCACAACTTTATTATTTGTACCTTTTCTGCTTTCAAGCACTTACATTCAATTATTATGCTTAATATTACAAACTTTGAATACAGTAGTGCCACTGAGTGCAAGCTTCATAAACAATGGGTGCAAGGTTTGTACATAAAATGCCTATATAGTGTCTACTCTTCGTCATAATAGTTTTTTATTCATGGCTTTCATCAGTGAGAAATCTTGGATCTGAGAGCTCTGCACCTAGATCTTTGAATCTAATGCAACCCTCCAGAAACCATTTTTTTTACCTGGGTTCAGGTCTATATGACTATACAAGTGAATGAGCTTTGATTGAAAACATTGTGTTTTCACCTTGGGCTTATAGATTTATAGTTAACTAAATAGCTAAACTGGATTCAGGTCTATATGATTATACAAGAGAATGAGTTTTCATTGAAAATATTGTAGTGTTTTTATCTTGGGCTCATAGCTTTATAGTTAACTAAACAGACAAAAGGTGGCTATGGGAGTGTTGCATTAGATCCTAAGATCTAGATGCTGAGCTCTCAGATCCACACCTCCTAACTGAAGAAAACCACAAGCTAGAAATTAGTCTGGGGATATTGGATGAGTAAACATAGATAAGGATTTTATCCACAAACCTTCCTGCATCCATTGATTACAAAGACTTGCACTGGGAGGCACTACTGTATGGAGAGTTTGCTCCTGTATTAACAGCTTGTGTAAGCATAGGAAATCTTAACTCGAGAATTTAAAATGTATGTGGTGAGATGGAAGTTTTAATGTATATAAGATATCACATGTTAGAAAAAAAGAACAGAATTGAATTAATGATAGCATTTGATTGTATTTAATAAGAATAGATATATTAATTGTATATATTGTTTGGGCTACTTCCATCATTTAATTTGAATATTGAATGTCTTTAGAAACATTTAACTTTATTTAAATATTCCAAATACATCTACCTGTTAGTAATAGCACATCAAACAGGTTAGTATATGCACAATGTTTCAAGTTTTTTCAGGTGTTGCTGGCCTGACCAGTAACAGTATTAGTACGGGAAACGAACCTGGACCCTTAGATTCTTGATTATTGAATTTTAAGCTAACGCTCTTACCAACTGAGCCTCTTGCCAAAGGCAACAGTCAGTAGAAATTTCATATACTTATCTATGAGGTTCCTGCTGATTTCTCCACTTTTTCTTCTTAAGAACCAAGTTGATTAGTGGTTTCCATACATTATGAATAGTCACGCTAGGTTGACTTATGGAATTGTTTGGCATCATCAGGTGGACACAAATCTTCACGAAAACCCTAAGTATTTGGTATGAACCTGATACAATATCAAACTTTAGACATTATGAAAAATTATGTTTAAAGCTAGCCAAAGTGGAAAACCACTTGATTTCCTCATGTAAATGTAAATCTGAAGAAATAATTTCTAAAGGTTTGCAACTAAAACCTCCAATTCACTCCCAGCAAGCTGAAAAAATTACTCAGAGAGCAAGTGAAGTTGTGCCAAAAAAAAAGAATTAATGCTCAAAGGTTTTCTAAGTATCAAACTTGCATTCCATTAATAATGTAGAATGTTTTCTAAAAAATAAACTTACTGATGAAGACTTTCAAGCAGTTAAAAAATCATATTCTACATTACACGGAAAAATAAAAGAATGCCAAAAGAAGAAACTTATTAAACTACATGGACATATCAAAAATCATAATGTACCCAGAAGTGCACCAACTTCATTTGTTAAAAATGTGCATTCTAAACATCTAACACATACTGAAATTTCTGTTCTTGAAAGAGAATTAAACTTTGCCATAACACCATCTCATATCCCTTTATTAGATATAATGGCAGCCACAATAAAGTCACTCAAAAATTGTCTTTAGAAGAAGCAGCAGAATTACACTGGAGAATAACAAGAATATTTTACAAGCAACAAAAATTGAAATCAAACATATCCTATGGCGAAAAGAAAGCAATTAAATCTCTCAACTGATTATGACAGCAAACTACAAGAACTCCTCACAACAGGTCAATACAAAAAAGTGGAAAAAAATCCAACACTGAGTACCGAAATAAAGTTACAAGCATTACTCAGAAAGCATAGCAGGTAGACTTATTATTAGTTCTAGAAATACACCTGTCCAAAATTTGTCAAGATTTTTTCTTCAACTTATTATTCCTTTGGCATAAAAAATCCATCCTTTGTCAAGGATTCTAGACACTTTAAAAAATTATTCACGAATATGAAAATTGAAAGAACTGGCTTACTAGTAAACTTTGATATGGAGAGATTATTCACAAATGTGCTATGATTGTCTATTGTAAGAAAAAGATTAAATGGTGATAATGGCTTACAAACTAGAACAATTCTTCCTATTGATAGTATAATGGAACTATTAACATTCTGCATAAAAATAACTATTTTCAATATAATACAGAAATTCTTATAACAAAATCAAAAACTACTCCATATCTATCTAAAGTTTGTCTTCGGTATGTGGATGATACATTTGTTGTATGGCCATAGGGTGAAGCACTATTACAAAATTTTGTGGAAACATATTAACAAGATATCCCCTTCAATTAAATTCACAATAGAATCAGAACAAGAACAAAAATTGGCGTTGATAGATGTTTTTGTGACAAGACTCCCTCATGACAAAATCAAAACTACAGTTTACCAACAATCTACATATACAGGAAAATAATTAGCTTATACATTCAATCACACCAGAAACACAAAATTGGAGTTATACTATCACTATGAAACAGAGAAAAAGAAGTTTGTTTAGAAACCAGTGATTTGGAAGAAGGAAAGATCTATATAGAACAAACTCTTATGAAAAATGGTTATCCATCAGTTGTTATTAAGAAACCCATAAATAGACAATAAAAAGAACCATTAAAACAAAAAAAAAACAATTATTGGTCCTGCAGTGTACCCATACATACCAAAAATAGCAGATAAATCAAGAAAAATCTGCAATCAGTATAACATCAGAACAGCCTTCCAGAGCCATACCGCACTACAAGGAATTCTAACATCTACAAAGCCTAAACTTGAAATGCTGAAAAGAAAAAAATGCATCTATAAAATGCCATGTGAATGTAGAAGAACATATGTTTGTGAGACCAGTGGTCCCATTGAAAAGCATTTGCAAAAACACAAACTGATGATTGAAGAGAAAAGACAGATGTGTCTAAGGTAGCAGACCATGTATGTACCAATGAACGTATGTTCAATTGGGAAAACACAAAAATATTGGCTAGAGAAGAAAAGGGACAAAGAAGAAAATTTAAAGAAGCTGCTCACATGACAATGGCAAACAATCCTATAAGTCAACCTGTATAATGTATAAAAATCATTAATCAACTTTGCTTTTAAGAAGAAAAAGTGGAGAAAATAGGAGGAACCTCATAGATAGGTATATAAAATTTCTACTGACTGTTACCTTTGGCAGGATGGCTCAGTTAGTTAGAGCATTACCTTAAAATTCAATAATCAAGAATCTAAGGTCCAAGTTTGATTCCCATGCTAGTACTGTCACTGGTCAAGTCAACAACACCTGAAGAAGAGGGAAGAATAATACGTCTCAAAACATTGTGCATATACTACCTGTTTAATGTGCTTTTACTAACAATTGAATATAATATTTGGAATATTTAAATAAAGTTACATTTTTCTAAAGACATTTAATACTCATATTAGATGAAAGAAATAGTCCAAACAATAAATATAACTAAAATAGCATCATTACAAACCTTCAGGAAAACACTAGATATAGTAATGTTTAGTTAAATTTAAAATTCATATCTGACTTAAAAATGAACTCTAGTCCAATAAACGATTAGTAATAATAATTAATATATGTGAGTACAAGAAATTTGACACTCATAGTTAAGCAGTAGTATAAATAAATAATCATTCTGTGCTTTTATTTTTTGACAAACATATTTAAGTAAGAAATAAAATGTCACTAATTTAAAAAATATTAAAATATAGACAAGTATATACTAATTAATCCAGATGTTTTCATTATTGGTTAAACTGCACAAAGGTGAAAATTTTGTCAAATATATATATGACTATTCTCAGAAGTTTGAAATTCTCATAGATACACTTTTTTATTGTTGTAATCTTTTTTTAAGTAATCAAGTCCTCTAAATTCCCAATATGCCCAAAAACATTTTTTAGTTTGGAATAGTCTGATAGTGTTAATCAGTAATAAGAAATACAATATTTTTTTTTTTTAGTATATAAAGAATATGAACAATGAGAATAAAAAAAAAAGGTTGCAATCACAAAGTCTTAGAATTATGTTCAATCAAAACTTAAAATTTGATGAAAACCATATAAGCAATAATAAATCAAAATATTTTAGAAATTTTAAACTATGTTTAGTAACTCTGTAAGAGTCAATCAATATCTATATAAAATAAATGACATCTCTATGGCAATGAGAAGAGAATACTATGCATGTAAAATGGAAACCATAAATAAAAATAAAAGAGCTTGTGAGATGACTTGAGTATTTTTGCAAGTTATTATCAATCATCTGCATCAAATAAATTAAATAAAACTGTTGTCAGTATTATGGTAATAAAGGGAAATACTGTTATGGCGATTAATCATGTCAATATAATAATTAACAAAGCAAACATTGAAAACAAGTGATTGTTGTCTAAATTAACACAATGAGATATTTTTTAAATAAAAAAGCTAATAAGTGAAAGACTGTTTTAATAATACTGTTTTAATAATTTTTTTCAAAAATAATAATGTTATTTCCTTTTTATGATAACTACTTTTTTTTAAAATTAATTCTAGTAACAACTATTACTGGAGAGAAGACAAATATTTAAAAAAATACATTGGAATGTAAAATGATAAATATCAACTAGCTTGGAAATAATTTCTTCTGAAATGTATAAAAAGATACAGAAAATTTCAAAATAAGAAACTTATCAAAACATATATTTGTGCACATAAATGCATACATATAAGATAGAAGGGTTGTTTTCTATTCTATCATGTCAGCCGCATGATGGCATTAATTCTAGGTCAATTCCTAGAAATATACCGTTTCAGCAGCCTACACCCAACCTAAGAGGCTTCTTTCTACAATAAAACATAGAAATGGTCCTCGCGGCGGCCTCAGCCAACCTAAGAGGCTTCTTTCTACGATAAAACACAGAAACAGTCCCTGCCGGCTAGCCGGTCTGGCTTTTTTCTATGCTAAAAGCACAGACAAATGCCTTATTGGCTGTAGTTGGTTGTGTTATTAATTTTATCGTAATGCTAGAATGTCTATTTTCTCTATACTTTTGTATGAGAGTGTATGGATTTTAGCCTGTCATAATTATTTAAAATTTCAATACAAAGGTTTTTTTTTTTTCAAGTGCTCTAACCTACTGTTATGTTGTAACTTTATTAACAATGTCATGAAGGTTCCACTACAAATGGGTAACCCTCAAAAATTGCTTTTAAGGGTGCGGCAGAGCAGTATTTTGACGATCACGCGAAAAGTAACGTTTTCGCGAGAATTCGTCCGTGACAAGTTACTTTTGATATATATGCACAAACAAAAACAACCCAGTGTCAAAAAAAAAAAATTAGTCAGGTATTATTTTTACATCTACTATTTAAATAAGATTAGTTTTTATATGTACACACATTAACAAAAACAACCCAGTTTCTGATTAATTACTGTCCAAAAAAAGAAAAGCAAATTAGTCGGGTTTGATTTTTAAATGTAGTATTTGAATTACAGTACTTTTTATATATACACAATAACAAAAAGAACCTACTTTCTGATTAATTACTGTCCAAAAAAATGCAAAATAGTCAGATATCATTTTTAAATTTAGTATTTAAATAATGGTACCTTTTTATATATACACACTAACAAAAAGAACCCACTTTCTGATTCATTACTGTCAAAAAAAAAAAGCAAATTAGTCGGATATCATTTTTCAATTGAGTATTTCAATGACGGTCCTTTTTATATATACACACTAACAAAAAGAACCCACTTTCTGATTAAGTACTGTCCAAAAAAAAAAAAGCAAATTAGTTGGGTATCATTTGAAAATTTAGTGTGACTTTTTAAATGTTGTGGGTAAATTGAATGATGTAGAATTGCGTATTATTTTCTATTAAAAAAAGACCATAACTTATTCAATATATACACACAAAGAAAATAAAACCCACTTTCTGATTAATTATTGTCAATACCAAAAAAAAAAGTTATTCAGGTATCATTTTTAAATTTAGTATTTAAATAATATTACGGCTTTTGATATCTACATTCTAACAAAAACAATCCACTTTCTGATTCATTAATGTCCAAAAAAATGCAAAATAGTCGGGTGTCATTTTTAAATGTAGTACTTAAATAACAGTACTTTTTATATATACACACTAACAAAAAGAACCCACTTTCTGATTAATTATTGTCAAAAAAACATCAATTATTCGGGTATCATTTTAAAATTTAATGTGAATTTCTAAATTTTTGTTTTTTTAAATAGTAATATTATTTACTATTAGTTCCTCTAATTTCCTATTACAAAACTAAAAAAGCCGATATTTATATAGATAGAATCACAGGCCTGACCCGGAATTGTAATATGTATGTGTTTTTGATTAGCATCAACTCCATCAAATGGCTGACACAAGAGAATAGAAAACAACCGATAGAAGAATATACACAGTACATTATATTATATATTTTATGTGTATATTATTTTTGATATTTTTATAAACACTTGAAAAATAGATTCTAATAGCAATGAATGAATGTGTAGACACATATGCATGTGTAAATGTGTGTGTGTACATATATACATATTGTACCCTTTTGTTTAGGTTAGAATGGATTATTTGTAATAATTTACTGAAAAATTTTAAATTTTGAAGTTGGGTAAGAGATGATGTATGTTGTGTGTTAATAATCTTTGAATAATTTAGTTAAGGCAAGTAAAATAATTGATGTATAGTATTAGGTTGGTGTTTGTAAGAAAACAGTTAACCAAAAATCATTATAAGATTGCATGGTTGGAAGAACTGGCCATAATAAATACTGATTTAATAAGTCTTATAAATAATAATTAGGGTAAATTTTAAAAGTAATGCTTTAAAGTTAAACGGATAGATTTAGTAATAATAATTGTATTTAATGGCTATATTTTTAAAATCATTTGATTAAAAAAATAATAATGTGGAAGAAAAGTGTATTTTTTTGGTTTTATAATATTAAAATAATTATTTTAAAATTGTGCTATAATAGTGATTATGTAACATTTTATAAATTAAATTATTATTTTAGTCTTTAAATTATTAGCGCCTTATTTAGTTTTGCAAATCATGTGACACACACCTGTGTTTGAAAATAGAATATTATTTGTTATAAATGTTAAATTGTATTTTAAAAGTGAATATAATAAATAAAATCAGATTTATGTTTTTTGTTGAAAATAAATATGTTAAGTTCAAAATAAAGGTAGAAATGGTAATAAATATTGAAATGTGATTTTTAAAAATTATTTTAGAGTCTATACTAAGTGTAAATAAAAAGTGAAAATTAAGTAAGAATTGAATAATATAATAAAAATAAATATTTAGTAAATTATTATTAACTTTAACTTTAAACCAATGTTCGTGGTCCCGGATAATTTGAGGCCAGGATTGTTTAATGGACCAATCAAAATTGGAATCAGCTGGAGTATTTAAGAGCTGTTTACATTTTGGCAGACGATTATTGAGCTGTTATCTCATTCTACCGACATGCTATTATAACATCATTAGTATTTCAACAATTTCGGTAAAGTATTTAGTAGTGTAATAATCCATTTTATTTAAATTCAATTTTTGTAAAAGTACAGTAGTCTATTATTATAAGCTCGTGGGATATAGAAATGTTTTGCTAAAAAATTAAATTATTCCTTACTTTGCCAACCTGCTTTGTTCAATTTGTCATCAACTTAAACATGAAGAAGTCATCACTAAATATAAAAAATTTAATGGAAGTATTCAAATATTATTATCGGATAAAGTATATAATTTTGCCTATGTTGATAAGTCATATTGATTTACGACTAGGTTTCATAAAAAGAACGTCACGGAAAAGAAATATATATAAAAAAAAAAACATTTTCATTAAAAGATATAAAGTTAAATGAGATAATATATTTTATGAAGAAAATTTATTTAAAACACAATGGAAAAATACTTTTAAAGAAAAAAAAACTTTTAAATATGACCGAACAATTATTTTAGAATGTGGAGATATTCCTTTCTGAAGAAATATTGGAAATATTTTAAAATTGAATTTTTCCTAGAAAATATAAGATCATTTGCGAGTATGTGACTTATATTCTATTTTAAAAAATATTACAAGTTAGTCATTAAGGTATGCGGGTCATACAAAAGTTTATTTAAATTATTTGGGAAATAATTTAAGTTATTTGAAAATATTGGGAGAAGTATTCGTTGTATCAGAAGATATTAAACCTCGGTAAATGTGGAAAAGTTACAAGAATTTGGAAAATTATCTTGACGAAGAGTATTTAAAATTGTTTAAAGTTTTGGAGATAAGAAAAATATTACTTATATTAGTGTAAGTCTTATAGAATAAAAGTAAACGTACCGTATTTAACTTGAACTGTCGGTTTGGATTATATATTACAACGTTAAGAACCGGAGCATGGGTGATTATTGACGTCAAAAATGTGTATTAATGTTTTTTACCAAAAGAAAAGATACTTCCTGTAATGAACTTATTATCAAGAAAAGAACATTTCATCGTAAGAAATTCTAATAAAATTATTGTAAATATGGTTTTAAAATTAATTTTTACTAACACAATTATAGTAATATTTATTCATAGTATAAATATAGCGTAGAAACAGAAAACATTAAATTATTTACTAACTTAGTAATTAAATTTTATTGTAAAAAAAAAAAAAAATCTTTAACTTAGTATATTTTAAAGTGTGATAATGGGGAATAAACAATAAAATGTTTATTTAGATCGTACTCCAGATGACATTACTAAGTAATTGCCAATAGAAATTACTTATGGTAATAATGCAAATTATTAATAGTTTTAAAATGTGTTTGTTATTTTGTATGGATGGATGCGTATATAAAACACACACCTACACATAATTTATCATTTGTTTAGTTATTTAAGAATATGCATAATTTTAATGATATCGTAAAGATATTTAAACATAAAAGAAATATAAGTATATGATTCTATTAAAACTGAATTGGATGTTTTGTTGAATAATTTAAAGTGTTAAAAATATGACACTGATTCTGATTGTTTGTGCTAAAGTTTGAGAACTATTAAAGAATGAAATAATCTTATCTTATTAGTTAGTTAGACTGTTATTCTAAAATGAATTTATTTGTTATTATAGAAATGAGAAGATGAATTTAGCGATGTAAATTGGTGAATTTTAAATGCTAAAATCTTAGTATTAGGTTATATAAGACCAGGATAATATTGTATGTAGGTTTTATTTATATGGGAAGAAGAATATACTATATTGATGTTTATACAAGTATAGCTAACATAGCCCTATATCTTGTTTATATTCATGGCAGTGTTTATTTTTCTATGTGTTAAAGCTTAATGTGCCATAGTGCTGAATGAATAGCCTGGACATTATACTTGGTAGAAGAGGTTATTAAACAAATATGTTATACCTCAGTTCATGTACACTGTGCCCATGATGGTTAGTTGATAAAGATGTTAAGTTGAAGTTATAGTTTACCCCATATGCCTACTAGTTTATGTGTTATTGAAATTTATTGGATTACATTGTAAAAGATGGTTGTTTTAAAATTGGAAATAATAAATAAGTTTGGAAATAGAGAATTGTTAAATTGGATAAGATAAGTTATATTGATTAGACAAAATAAGTGTAAAAAAATCATAAGCACATAATTTCATCAGTGAAAGAATCATAAAACTTTATAGTTAAAATAATTTTTTTTTTTTTTATAAAATTAATAGTTGATAATTTAAAGGAATTTATAATGATATTACTTAATTATTAAGAATTTTTTTAAAAAAGACATACTTATAATGCATATTTTTATTTATGATTAAATGTAATAAACTGATTCGTGTTGAATGAAAGTAGTCATAAGTTTTACAAAAATAATTTTATAACAACACACTAATTCATACATGATATTTAAAGTTTAAAGTAATAATCAGTAAGTAGCTTAGTTTGATGGTATGCTATGAATTAAGGTTGTTCACATGAATATTATTGAAGAATGACTATACAGAATAATAAATTATTTTTTAAAAACTAAATAACAAGGATAAGTTCATAGTAAGAGTATCACCTATATTTTTTAAAACCTATAAAGTAATAATATCGAATAACTGTAATAAAAAGTTATATAATGATATTTTTTTTAAAAAAAAAAAAAAAATATTTTATTTAAGAAATGTTCTGTATCTTATGTTTTAAGTCATTTGATTTGTCTTGAAAAAAATACCTGAATACGAATAAATAGAATTCTATCAAAATGTAAATAATGTAAATAATTTTATTGTTAAGTTTGTTAATAAAATTGTTAAATTGTTTTATAAGTCTTGGTGTTGACTCAATTTCTTCACATTACAATTACATAATCACAGATAATTATAATGAAGACATAATATTTGCACATCATAAATAAAATTTTATTTAGGAGTTATATTGTATTGATATATTTTATTTAAGAAGTTTTACTTATGATATTATTATGATGGTCATGGAATAATTATCAAAGATTTACGTTAAATTATCTTAGTAATGATTGCCACATATTCTAAGATTATAATATCATACTAAATATATTTATTTAAGATGCCATATGGATAATAGAGAATTATATTACAATTTTATTAAGAGATATACAAGAATAACATTATAAATAGAAAGATAGGAGAGTGAATTGTAGATTAAAGATTAGTATTACTATTTGTTATTATTAATATTATTAAATTGTAGTTAGGAATGATATTAAATCCCTCATCATACTTGATTACAAAAGTTATAATTAATGTATCATTATTTTAAGAGAACCTGAGATAATTTGAGTTAAATTAGTTTTGAGAAAGATATTTAAATTAATTTGTTAAAGGTAATTTACTTAATTAGTTTTGATTAAAGACGTAGGAGTACTATAAATGTGATATTTAAGTAATAGGAATAAGGATAGTATTCTTAGGCCATTAAGGTGATATCCAGTGGGAGATTGTCTTAATGTATTCACTCTGCCACTTGTAAACTCACTTCATAGTCTCATGATTTGATTAGATATTCATTTATTTCATTTTATAAACCAGAACTATATTATTATTTATTAAATTAAGTTAATTTAATCATTGATATTCTTAAAAATATAGTTATTATTAATTTAGATACATTTTAGATAAACATAGTTATTTATCTGAGCTAGATCAAGTGATTATAATTATATATTTCCGGGAAGTAAGGGTACAATATATATATATATATATTATTGGAATTATACAATGCTTGATGAACATTATGAGTACAATCTCTATATTAACTTAAATTCAATGTCTAATAAAAACAAAATCCATCTATTTCCATTCATTATGGCCAATATGAATAAGACTGTATAAGGCCTCAGACAGAAATGGATTCATTTTTAATTTGTTTAGCAAATAAATTTTGGTATTGCAAAATTTTGAATTTAATATAGTGTTTGGATAGCTTATCAGTTTAAAATATTATATCCATATATACATGGTGTTTGAACCACACAGTCCAAATAATTACAAGTCACAAAAATTTTAAGGTGAATTTTGGTTATTTTATTATCAAATTTCAAGCAGTAATAAATCAAGAGTCACAATTATTGAAATTACATTAATCAGGGTTTCTCTTATTATAAAAGCTTGTTTATTTATTTAATTTTGTTAAAATTGATTTATTTTCTTTTTTATTATCCTATGAATAATTCATTTCTCATATAACTATTAGTATGCTTCACATTTTATGTCAAAATTGATATATCATCAAAAATATAATAAGACCAATAATAATAATTTATAAGTTATTTAGATAAATTATTAACAAAGTTGATCTAAATTATGTTAAATATTAAACTAATTAATTAAATTAAAACATTCCCATTTAAAATTATTTCTAAATATTTAAAATACCATATTGTTAGATTAATATATGTAAATAAATAATTTAATGATGTATATAATTGTAATATATTAAACCAATTAATTAAATTAAAACATTCCCATTTAAAATTATTTCTAAATATTTAAAATATTATATTATTAGATTAGTGATGTATATAATTGTAATCATGTAGAGGGAATTAATCTTCACACATGCACTAATAGGTTAATATATTAAATTTATGCGTACTCACCTATCAGCATATATATACATTGCTAAATTATTTATTTACATATATTCAAACTAATATAATTTAAAATCACAGCTACTTAAAAATGTGAAACATTCACTTCCCTGTAATACATAAACTAAATTTCTATAAATAATTTGTAAATAGAAATATCAGGCGCATAATAAGATCAAGTCCTGATTTAAGCATGGTCCTTGGCTTATATAAGAATAAGCTCTAATAAGCATAAGTGATCAGTTATGCTTTTAAAACTCTTGCTACTGGGTGAGTGCATATAAATTTAGCATATTAATCTATTAGCACATGTGGAAAGGCTAATTATTTCCACAAGATTATGATTGTTAGAATAACAAACTCAAAATAGTAGCTATTCACAGGAATCTCTAGCAAACCATGTTAGTCAAATAGGATGAATAGTTACAACCTAGAGATTCCATGATGATATAACTCCCACCAATATTCAAAGCTTGATCAGAAATTGCAATTCTCTCACTCTAAATTTTTTATTGGCATTTTCATTATCAAGTAATAAAAATTTTGCAAACTGAGAATTAATCTGTTCTGTAACCTACAATTCCACCACCTCTCTTAACTTTTTATTCTCCCTCTAACTATTTTCATTTATTTCATATTAAATTCATTTATTTTCATCCTTTATTTTTTATCAAGTTACATCAATTCTATTTAACATTGCAATACTGCCATATCATTCTCAAATCTGACTACACAAACTCTCCGACTCCCGAAGCTTACTAAACTAACTCATTTAGCGATTCAACTAAATAAGTAGACAGTATTAAATTTTATGGAAATTAACCAATATCCCTACAAACAAAAATTAACCAATCTTGTAAATATTTCCCATCCTATAAACAAATTTCCTATAGTTTATCTCTTCAAAATATCTATCAAACACCTTTTGAAAATCGATGATACAAATATTAATTTATCTTAAAAATCTTTTTATTTTATTCTACTATAAAAAATAAATGTATTGTCCAATTATATATACTGCATATGTATGTATATCCTAATGGAGGGATTACTATTTTATAAAAAAATCTTGAACATGAGATCTACAACAATTTTTGTTAAAAATGAGGATAGCAACAACAAGTATAATCTTGGTGCCCTTGCTAAAGATTTTTTGATATCAAAAACCTGCTTGGAAATAGTTAAACCATTTAACATACATATATCTGGAGAATGTAAAATAAATTTTTCCATAGAAAGAAAAATTAAATTTTAAAATAATTTACATTTAAGCTTATTCCAATAAATAATAATTATAATATTATGCAAAATTCAGCTCTAGATAATAACAAAAAATGTTTTTGTTTTTTTTTTTGTCTTAATTTTTTTAATACATTCAATTATTGGTAATAGTATGTATACTGAACCCCACCGCTTGATGGCGTTGTTTTTCACACAACGCACATCAATATACCATTTTAGTGGCCTTAACTTACGGCTGACACTACAATAGGTGTTGTTTGAGCCATAACAGGCCACCTGAGGGTGATGTATTCTATGATTAATTAACGGAATACTACGTCCATTGCATTGCAACAGTATTCCTCAAGTGAGCGCTATTGAACTCTCGCTACGGTCTGATTTAATGGTGACCGTATTTGAAAGAGATGAAACTCTCCAAAAATTCTTTGTCAGAAATTTTTTAGAAAGCGTAGTGGAATTAGTATTCCACATTAAGAAATGTCATATCGTCACATACGCTTCCCTATGGTTTTGAACTGCACACAACTTCAAAAGGTTATTCTTTTCAACAGAGTTTTTTCCGATTTCATGCATAAATGCCCGTTTATGCGTGAATCAGTGCAAGAACAGTAAAATGTCGTCTGCAAGTTGTCCAAATTGGTTGAAGGCAAGTGAATTGCCAGCCACAGAAGTGAACGCTATTGTGTTTTCCCAGAAAGAGAAAGTCCTGCCGGATGCGAAGATATGCGCTTGTGGGAGAGACATGCTTTTAATCAACTACAGGATCTGGGAATTCTGTTGACACTTCTGCAAGCGTGTCTGTGTAAGGAAAGTTGGTTTGAGGGCTCCAAAATCGCATTACTTACAACTTTGAGGCTCCACTGTTATTTTATTTGCGTGTTACTTTTGGCTGTTTTTTTTTTTTCTGCCCCCAAAAATGGTGTTTTTTTACTTGTTTTGGTTCACAACTTGACCAAAGTTTCGTTTATTTTTGATTCAATAAATTATTTCATGGGAAACTGTTGTTGTTTTTGTTGTTTACATGATTATAAAGTAGGTAGGTAATATTTGATAAGTTTCATTAACAGTTAAAGTAGGTAATATTTTATTATACCAAAAAAAGAAGTATTTAAGAGTTTATTCAAAAGGACCCAAAAAAATAATAATAATAATAATAAAGAACTGTGCGGTAACATAAATGTTCAAAAAGAAAATCAAAAAAGAAGTCGATAATTAAAAATCAAAACAAACCTTCCCCGCCACCCCACCTTCCCGACTTAAAAAAAAAAATGTTCTTTAAAAACGAACTGTTTATGTCTTTTTTAAAAAAAAATCAAAAATTGAGGAAGAACTTTTCGCTATCATATAAAGCTTTCTGTAGTGTAAAGATTCGGAAAAAAAAAAAAGCCTCGTAATAAATTAACAAAAAAAAGAAAAAAGACGACAATTCAAAATCAAAACAACCCCTCCCCTCCACCCTCTAAAAAACCAAGTGTTGGTTTATTCAAAAAGAATTGTTTAAGACTTTCAGCAAATCAAAACAATCAACAAAAAAAAAGATAATTTAAAAGCAAACCAACCTCCCTCTACCATCTAAAAACAACTAAGTGTTTGTTAATAAAAAAAAACTACGACTTTTAGGTAAAGAACGTTAACCAAAAAAAAAAGTTACCATAGTATAATGTAATGAAACCGATGGACCGTTACTCGATAATTTAAAAGTAAACCAACACCCCTACACTATCCAAAAACAAAGTGTTTGTTTCTTAAAACACGAACCAAAAAAAAAAACAGGTGAAAAAAAAAAAAACTTTGGTTTACTGTAAGTAATATTATGTAAAGAAACCGATGGATCATTAGTTGATAATTTAAAAGCAAACCAACACCCCTAGACCATCTAAAAACAAAGTGTTTGTTTATTAAAAAACGGAAAAAAAAAAACAGATGAAAAAAAAAATCTTTGGTGGTTTACCGTAATATTATGTAAACCAAACAGACGGACCAACAAAAAAAAATTAAAAACCGGTCAAAAAAAAAAAATCATGTACCGTAATATTATGTAAACAAACAGCCGGCCAGTGAATTGGTATATTGATGTGCATTGGGCAAAAAACAGCGCCATCAAACAGTAGGGTTCAGTATACATACTATTATCAAATTATTATTATTTTTTAAAAAAAACAAATAAGGTATGTTCTACTCTGACGATATTACAAAAATAACTCTAATTAAAAGAAAATGTAGTATATAACTAAAACAAAAAAATTATGAAAATCTAATTAATGTGACCTAATTAATATAATAATTTTACCTAATAAAGTAAAATATTTGCTTGTAGCAGATTCCAGCACAGCTTTTTCCCGAGTTGCAGAAAGATCTTTCATAGACTGCAATTCATTGGCCATATGTTGTAGTTCTTGTGAAAGAGAATCATTCTGCTGCTGAAGATTGTCTTTACTTAATACCATTTCTTCTAACTGTTCTTCCAGTTTCTAAAACAATTTTTAAAAATAATTTGATAAATTATATTTACTTTTAAAAAATGTAATAATTTCCTTTTCAAAAAGAAATAAAAATATATTGTAGTGATCAAACAGGTGTAACTTGCAAATAAGACTGAGAGACCAGGCAAACGTTCTCAACCAGCATGCATAGTGATTTAACTACTTCTGTGATCCTAATTTAAATCCCTGTCTGTGCACCCTAATCTCTACTACATAATTAACACCCTCGACGTTGACACAGCTTCTCATTTTTATATAGTCTTACATAGTTCAGGGATAAGAAAACACTCTATATTATCTAATTAATAACATTAATTATATGATTCCAACCAGCAATGATGAGATGACAATAGGTAATTTATAATAACCAATATTTATTAATAATAAAGATAATGTAGGTTTTAACAGTGTGGCAACAATATTTTCGGAACAGGATAGATGGTTGTTTACTGACCCTTACATGAATGTGTTTAAGGATAATGATAATAATTACACACATGAAAGAATGTGCTTATTGTTTCTATCCATGGAGTAATTAAAACTAACAATCAACGAATTATGACTTAGTATTAATTATTTTTATTTTATTTAAATTCTTATGATGGGCCTTATGGTAACTAAGCAATATACAAGACATGGCATGAGGTTATGACCATACGACATAGGCGCAAACATAATACAGGGAGGAAATATGATGATCGCGAGACTGCATTTAATTATGTGCTGTTCACTGGCTATCATGTCATGAAGGATCGGCTTTGTGATCTGAAAGCATAATTCACAGTATGATGAGATGGCCTAGGTTGCAGGGGTGCTCCTGTTTCCAACCAAAGGCACACCCTAAGAATAAGATATATATGTGAGACACCCTAGGATTTACAGCCTGGAACTTTGGTCCATTAGCGCTACCTAGCCCAATGATAATATTTATATTCAGAATTATTTTGAGAGAGCTCATCAGGCATATATACCAGAAAGAGCAGGCACTGGATACTCTGCATATATAAATAAGTTTGTGAATTATGATAAATAAAAAGGAGAAAACTTAAGATGGCCACTGACAACACATGCCCTATGCAGTCATGCTATAACGGACGTAATAAATAATTTTTTTCTTTTTTTATTTAATTTAATTTACACCTATGCTAAAGCAAATTAGTGAAATATCTGTTTAATAATCATGGCTTATATCCCAATGCAACGTAAATATAGATTTATAAAGTTCAGCTCACATTCTAATTTGTTTAGCATCATTAATATGGCTAACTTACTATTAACATAAAGGAGCTTTTATCAACTCATAACAGTTGATATTCAATCCATTCTTTATCATATTACATTAATAAAATAGATCTTAATGCCCGCTTTTAGTTTTACAGATAGAGTGTAATTACATAAAGACATATGTAATGAGAACACAGATTGTTGCTTACAATAGAACTTAAATAGTTACTACCGTAAATAAAACATACATTAAGAGAATCATTATTTTGGTTTATTAATTTAGGATGTTTTTTATTTTATAAAAACACACCTAAGCTAACGTAAATATTTAACTAAAAATATATCACTCATTATCCTGCAATGATTTTTCATGGCAATCGTCAAAAAAAACATTACTTAGGATGGTGGAGGGAAAAGAATGTATAAGAATGATAAAATAAAAATACACTACCAATCTTTTAACTTTCTTTATATATTTTTCCATTCTTGACTTACTCTTGATACATATCCCTTGGGATCTCATGAAAGGAGGCAATGTGGTGTTTACGCTTTTTATAAATTTAATACTTCCATCGTCCGATTTTTTACAAGTAAACAAAACAGATAAAAATGTAAAAATAAAGAATTTGGACCAGCAAACATTTATGTTAGTAGTAAAAAAAATAAATCTTTCAAAATATATTAAATTTAGTGCATATACATATTTACTTTAAGTTTACGGTTAATAAATAAGTAGGCATGCATTTACTTTCTGTTTGAAATTTTTAATAGTAATAATATGCAAGATTTTATCGGCAAGTCGATGAAGATGGATTAAGCACTGGCTCAACACAGAAAATCTGTGTTTTCAGGATGCTGTATGTTGTAGATAATATGAGATGGTTTCTTTCCATCGTGGCGATTGGTTATTTGTGCATCAGGTAGACAGTAACTCTGAATTGTCATTGGACACCAGGAACACTAAACATTTCTACAATTATGCTGGAACTTATATCTTGACATTGCACTTCCCCTCTAATGACATGGGAGAAGCCAATACTGAACTACTCATGCATTTTGGTAAGGTACTTCATCACTTTCTTCTTCATTCCTTTTTATATTTTATATATTTTTTATTTTATGGCACCATATCTCTTCTTCTCAAGTGTTTATAAATTATTTTTGAAGTGCCTTAGCGAATGTTACGTCACGAGCTTCTTAATGGATTTTTCATATTTTGTATTTGTCTAATTGATTTTCCATTTCCTTTTAACGCACTTGCTTTTACTTTCCTATTGGTCCTTGTGTTAATTTCCTGTCCTTTTGTTCTTACACTTACTTTTGATAATCTTTAGTCGTTTTTGCTATTTTTAACCTTAAAAGTATCGAACTGTAACTATTTTATGGATTTTTCTTTTTGACATTAAATAAAGCACCAAATATTACTTGGCTTAATGGAATATTTTCATTACCGAATCCCTTGCTATTGTTTTCATTACTTTACCTCTTAAACTCATGCTTAATAATTATTTATTTAACTTTTAAAATTATTTCCACTTCCCTAGATTTATTTTGTGCTTTAAAACTAGTTTATGGTCCTTGGCAGCATATTGAATTTTTAAAAAACTGACTTGAGATACAATTTTCACAATAACTTCAGTTGTAATAATGTTAGAGCAAAAAGCTTTACATTGACAGAGACTAGAAAAACTAAGGAAAACAATAAGACTAAGACAAATAGTGATTACCATTTAAAAAATAAGAAAAAAAGAAATTTCAACATCCGAAATAATTATTACTTTATTGTTTGTTCATAATTTCTAATTTATCATTAATTAAGTTTAAATTACATCTTCATTGATAATTTTTTTGTATTTCTCACAAAATTGTCTTTCAAACCATATATAATATTTCTTACCTGAGATAATCCGTAGCTTCAAAATCTCCAAAACTAATCACATAAGAATTCTTCATTTTTATGTTGTACCCCAAAAGTTAACAAATCTCAAGGCATCTATAAGAAAAAGATTCATCCTAATAAAAGATATACAACAAATCATTTCCAAAGGTGGATATGCATTTGTCACCATAGCAATTGGCTTTTTATCTATCTAAAACTAGAAATTGTAGGCTACTGTCTGTATCAATGATAAAATGAGTTTCATGTCTTCATTTTATATTTTTTGTGTACACCAGTGATGTTTATATTCTTTATGCACACCAGTGATGCTATCCTGTTATATTTATTGTCCCACAGAGATATAATTTATTTGTGTATAGCTGATCTGCTAGCTATAGACTTGAAAATAATGTGATGCAAGATGTGGCAAAACTACTGACTCCACAGCATGAATACCAAGGTATAGGCAAAAATCAGAATTTGATTCTTTGCCTGCATACAATTCCATGTGGTATATACATAACCATTATCTCTATCACCACACACACCCCATTTGAAATCTCTCTTTATTGGTTTTAAGTGTTTATATTTTCACATGGTACTATGCCCAGTAAAGTTTGTGATTGCTTTATAAACTGCAACCTTTCTGTACATGTGATGATCAGTCTTAAAAATTTACATTGCACTACTCTATAATTTTTATACATATAAATTACTTGCTAAACAAACACAGACCTGCAAGTGCAAACACAAACACACTAATACAAATACAAACATACTAATAAATTATTAAACCTTTTGAGAATCTTTGTCTATAAAATAAGGTTGCCTCAAATTTGGATCAGAACCCCAAAATTACATTGTACACAAACTACTTTTGTTATATTTGAATACAAATTTATATACTGTATAATAAAGAGCATAAATGATTTAATATTATATAATTTATATATATACAAATGCAAACATACCATTTATCAATTAATTTAAAAAAAATTTAAAATACTATTCAAATAATTAAAAAATAAAAATTGGAATACTTACGACCCAATATTCTGATTATGTTTCAAAGGTCTTGAAATGCAAATTATCAGCGCATTTTTAATCTGTTTTAGTAATGTTTTTGGGCCAATTAAAAATTTCTGACTTTCTCTTCTCCATGCAAACTAGTAAACTGAACAGAAAAGAAAAAAATTAAATTAACCTATTAATAAAAAATTCAAATTTTCTCAGATTTCAACATGAGATACACCATTTGAAAGAGATTTTAAGGCAGCAACGAATACTGGAATTTCTGTTGATATCATGCTTGTAGTTTTCATGCAATTTTAAAAAGAAAACAAATTTCAATGATTGAGTTACTGCTGTGCTGCATTAGCGCTATAAACTGTCAACACGTTATAATAAATGCATTATATAATTTCACACACACCTATTATTTATGTGTGTAAGTCATAGGAAATTTTAGAGTTTAAAACATTTTGAGTCCGAAATCCCCCTTTAGTACCCTTTTTAGAAGTTTAGATTTTAAATTGAGATTGCGCGGAATCTGTAAATCTTACACTTACGGGTATTTCATCAAACGTTCCGCCACCTTGTTACATTTAAAAAGATGTTGTTGTTTTTTCTGCAATAAAATTTAGATTTTTTTATGATTTTTTTTCTAAAATGCAATTTTTAATTTTTTTTTTTCTCACTTTTTTAAGGTATTGCATCATTTGTTCCGATATCTTGTTATGTTTAAAAAGATGTATGTATTTTTTTCTACGATAAATTTAGATTTCTTATTAATTTTTTTCTAAAATGCAATTTTTATTTTCTCATTTTTTTAGATTGATTAATTTTACAGCTGAAATGGATTCTCTCATCACTTGTTTTAGGTCTGATTTGGATATGGATAGTCTTCTTCACGACCGGATTTGATTCTGAAGAATAACGTTTATGAGTTTTCCCATCACCCATGAGTATTCAATTAGTATTTTGTATTAATTTTTCAAAACAATATATATGATTACATATGTGTGAAAGCAATAAATTGTAGAATGGAAAGCAGTTCTGAAGTGCTCAATATTTCAACCCATGAGTTGAATGCATTTTTAGGCATAGTGATTCAAATTTATAGTACAAGTATGACTAGATCAAATTTATTTGGTCTAAAAAAAGAATTACTACATCAACTGGGATAACTCAAAATCGAATCATTGGAATTTTAGGCAATTTACATTTCAATGACAATAAAACACACACATCCAGAATCAATCATATACCTACATGGTCCTGCAACAGGTAAAATATATCATGATTTTGTTTATATGATCATTCATTCAATAGCATTGTACTCATTTGTTACAATTTTATAATCTCTTGATTTTTTTCAGTTTTAGGTGAGACAGTTTGAACTCTAGCCTCAATATCTGGAAATTCATTATGTTTTACAGTATCTTCACCATCAATTTTCTCATGTACTTCTATATAATATGTATTTTTTCTTACCTTTTTATTTCATTGTATTTACATTTATTTTATTTTTAATATTTTAAATACAAGAATATTTTATATACCTGGAGTCTAGATGTACAGGGGATTTGAACACAGACTTTCAAGCACCCTCAGCCATCCACTCATACATCAGGTGGTCTAGCTCATCATCTCCCACATACATATATAATCAGTGCTCATAATAAATTTGTTTATTTTGATGTTTACTGATTTACTTAGTTTTTATTCATGTTATCTTAGAGAAATTTTTATTTGGTATTTATTTTTTGAGTACACTTTTTTTACTTGAAAAGAATACATATTTTAGGTCACCCCATTTTTCAATAATATAATAATTAATTATATTTTTTCATACATTACAATTTACTAAAGTTCTCTTTACACAATATCTCATGCACTGTTCTTACTGTTATTTTTTTTTTTTGCCCTCATTAAAACCAAATATTTCTAATAGATATCCTGCATGAAAGGATAAGATCTGAGTCTGCTAATAAAAATGAAAGTCACCAATCACTTAGTTTTATAATTTTTACAATAAAAAATTATCTTAGTAAGACAAATTATAATCAATCTTTTCATCATTTTATGACAAATGTGATAAAGCTGTTAAAGTTATTTTAACATTTAACTTTCAAAATTTAGAATTTGTGAACAAATGTAAAAATAAACATTTTTAAAAATATAAAAAAATCTCTTTTATCTTAATTTTTTTTTTTAGGTAATGACTATTTTATCAGTTTTATTACATTCTTTCATATTTTCTCTTTCTAACAATGTATATATTTTTATATTTATTGTTTTCAAACAGAAGATATGTTATAAATTATAATGGCGACTTAGGTATCATACATTAAGGCTAAATGGCAGGAATTAAAGAAAATGAAACAAGCATATATGCTAGTATAGATGCACCGCTTCAATATAAAACTGTTTATCTAATAACAAATATATTTAAAGCTTGTTGACTAAGGAAAGAATTTTAAAAAGAACTTTGAATGATTATTTTATTTATTGTAAGCAACCATTTAATATTAAGCTTTATAAATCTGTACTTATACACATACATGTGTATAGAAATACAAGTGTGTGCACATATATGTAGAGAAATATATGTATCCTATATTCTATATATATATTAACATTTTCCCAAAGAAACTGGTATTGTGATAATTAGAGCATTTACTTGTCGTTCTTAACAATCTGAAGTTCAAATCTAATTAAAACATGCAATTTCTATCAGAAAACAGAAATTTTCATTGAAGGTAAAATAAGAAAAAAATCCTAAAATATTCTCCAAATAACATTTGCCTAACTGATGAATAATTCTCTCATTCAATGTTTCCCTACAAATAGATAGTTGAGAATACTATGCTTTGTTATGGTATTTAAAGCTGTTTAATTTTACTTTAATATATTCTCTCTTTGATGGAATAATAAAATGAATGTGGAGTTTCATAAGAAACATAAAAATTTAATAGATGTTCAACAAATGTCAAAGTAGTTAAACAATGATTGGTGAATTAAAATTAGAATCATTTGAAGGTTATGGTCACTTTAGATGATGTTTTAATGAGATAAATGTAGTTAATTAAAATGTTGTAAGGCAATATTGATTAAAATTCATATTTATCAAAATACGAGGACAAATAAAGACACACAATTGTACTTTTAGTAGTGAGCTAAAATTGTCAGTCACAAAACAAACTATTATTTATAATAATAATTATTTCTAACATTACTGTAAGCAATTAAGCATTATTGAAATTAATCTATAAATTAGAAATTTGCTACCATGAAATAAATTTTATCAATATGGGTAAAAAATTATTTTTCTTTATTTCACTAATTATGTAAAGATAATTTTACATTTTAAGATTTTAAATTCTAGTTTCTATAAAAGTAAAACTATTATTCAAAGATATATAAAGATAATATAATTTCAATTATATTATTTTCTTTTATAATCAATTTATTAAATAAATTGTTAATCAGAAACTGATCAAAAATAATTACATCATCGCATCCGGAAAATAAATAGCTTTTTTGCTTTCAGGAAACATAAATTGTGCATATAAAAACTAAGAGGATAAAGTATATAATAGCTAAAAAGCAACACTGTTCTTCATTGGTTTGCTTCTTATTTTAATTTTCCCAATGAAATTTTCAAGTGGGCCAGCTGAAAATGAATTTCAGTTGTTAGTTGCCAATATTTGAAGCCATCAAAATATAAGTTGCTCAAAACGAAAAAGAATTTAGTAAGATTATTTCAGAAATAGGCTAAACTAGCATGAAAGACTATAAGTTATCATTATTGTTTTTCAAATACTTCCACGAGAAGTTTATTCAACATTGGCTTGAATTTTAAGATGGTTTGCTAATTGCCAACCTTAAATGAATCATTGTCATTGTCTGGAAATATAGTAGCTGGAAAGAATGAATGTATGATCTTAAAAGTGATTCTTTTCTATCTTATGTGATGTGTCTCTGATTTGATAACCTGTTTACCAATGAAACAGCTGTGGAAAAATTAAAAGCAGTCATCAGATTAAAATAAAATTTATTTTAAGTTAATGATGTGGAAGAACAGCTGAGCAAAATACAAGATACACTTTCTAACCAGAAAGATGAACCTGCTATTTATTTTAAACATGGTTAAAAATAAGTTTTATTAAAATTAAAGTTAATAGGAAAGCAAAACTAAACGAGGGTAGACGAACAGTAAAGTAAAACTAAACAAAAGTGAAAATATGATATAATAGATTAATTTGTAAACTTTTCACAACTATTTTTTTTTTATTGTCTCTTTTGAAGATTTTATAAAATTTGCATTATTTAATTTATGTAATATTTTTTATTACGAGACATTAAATAATGTAAATTTTTATAATTAAAAAGCAATTTTGTACAGTATGTGCACATATCTTTGAAAAAGTAAACAATATCTAAATAAAGTAATGAAGTCAGCTAGAGATAAATGCAGACACACTGTGTTAGAATATTTATGTATTTATAGATATTCCTATTGTATAAAGATGATTTAATGTATTGCTATGTAATGAAGTGTGATCTAGATATATTTTGAATTTCTTTCCCATAATTATAATTTGTTAATTCATTATTTTAAAATTAAACAGTAGTAATATTCATTCTTTATTCTATTCTCAATCTTCTTGCATGACATACAGTTCACTTAAAACGTGATTATAAATCATCTAATGCATGGAAAAGAGTTTATAATACCCTTATATTGTACTAAATTCAGATAACTTATATGATAAAGCAATTGTTTAACGAGAAGCAGGATTAAACAATTCAATCCTTAAAATCCAAAAGAAAATCACATCAGAAGATATAGAAGCATTCTTACGTTCAAAGCAAAGCTGATTTGTGTTAGCTAATATTATCATTATAGCCAGCCCAGATGAACAATGACTATTACTAGGGAAATATAACTAGTTTCAGGAATATTACTTCATTGAAATAATAGCTATGTGATAAGCAATTCTGGAAATAATCCAGATAGTTACAAATGCTATGATGATGATTAAAATTTTGATTGTGAATATTTTAGCACTGATTCTTCAGTTTAACAATTGATTGTTCACTACATAATGACTGCCAAAAATAAGCCTGTTTGTTGCATAATCAACTTTATTATTAATGTTATGCTCATTGACTCAACATTGGTCTGCCTGGTGTAATATATATATATGTCAACAGATGGCGTTCTACCAAAAACATCGTCAAGCGTATGTTTACATAAACGTCAGAGCATGCATTCACTATCTCTAATCCTAATTCCACTTTCAGATCATGATTTCAAGCTATTTGCTATCATCAGTGAAAGACAGAAATTTTAGAAACTAGATCTAAACAAAAACTCTGAGCATTTATGAAACAGTTTCTATTCAGCTTGCAAGCGTGAATCTTTTAGACACGTAATGTCTTCAAACTCAGCATAGCAAGCCAGACAGCTATATGGGTCAGATCTCAGTTCAGCATCACCACATAGTAGAAGCCTCTGCAATATATATCATTGCTAGAAAGACCTCAAAGGTACATTTATGAAAAACAAAAAAAACAAGTTAAAAACTTGCTAACGCTTGTATTTATGTCAACAGATGGCGTTCTACCAAAAACACCGTCAAGCGTATGTTTACATGAACGTCAGAGCATGCATTCACTATCTCTAACTTTAATTCCACTTTCAGATCATGATTTCAAGCTATTTGCTATCATCAGTGAAAGACAGGAATTTTAGAAACTAGATCTTGCTATGATGAGTTTGAAGACATTACGTGTCTAAAAGAGTCACACTTGCAAGCTGAATAGAAACTGTTTCATAAACGTTCAGAGTTTGTGTTTAGATCTATTTTCTTATTCCTGTCATTCACTGATGATAGCAAATAGCTTGAAATCATGATCTGAAGGTGGAAATTAAAGTTAGAGATAGTGAATGCTTGCTCTGACGTTTATATAAACATATGCTTGATGGTGTTTTTGGTAGAACGCCATCTGTTGACATAAATACAAGCGTTAGCAAGTTTTTAACTTGTTTTTTTGTTTTTCATATATATATGCTAATGCTTATATATGGGCATTGTACTTAATCTTAATCCTCTGATGAAAACATTTATCAAACTATAAATATATTTTAATCTGCAGCATATATTAAAATAAAGCTGTCACACCTCTATATACGTTAAAAAATAAAACTATATGCTTTAGATAATATGTTTTGTTTTTCTTTTGTGAAGCCAATTTATGATTTTTGTCTAATAAACTATTCTGTTTACACATCAAATTGAAATGATTTTCAGGTATAAGAGTGGGCTATGAATTATAAATAAGCAGTACACAATTAAGAGATTTTCTTGCTGCCATAATATTATATGATGATGAATTACTCAAAAGACCGGATAGCATTCCCAATGCAAGCAGTCTTTTTTTCAATTCTTTTGTGCTTACTTTCATGTTTTTTTTTAATTTTATTATTTTCAATTACTTAGTATGGCAATAATTTTCATGAATTTTTTATGTCACCATTCATCTCTTAGTATTAATTGTGACATTAATTAAGTACTTCATGTCTCTCTTCATTTGCCATTTCAATCTCAACTTGGACATCTTTGTTTCCCAGATTCTTCTGTTGTGAAATAGAATGTTTTGTTTTTAATTTTGTCAAATTAACTATTCTTGCCATCACTAATCACAGAATAATTGGAATGGCTATGGATGATGAAAACTGGCAAAAATTAATCATTCTGACAGATTGAAATAAATCATTTAAGAGACACAGGATATTTTGAATTTACAAAATATAAGTTTCAGTTTTATTCCATGCCATTTCTATTTATATTCTGCTATTAGAAATTACTTGGTAGATAATAATACATCAAGATTAGCATTCTCTACTTTAAAAATCCTCTGTTTAAAAAAAGCAATAAGATATTAAGCATATCTGATTCTTAATTAAATGTAGTTAAGTCTTAACATCTATCAGTTTATCAAATATATATATATAATTCTAGTATCATAACTTAGTTACATAAATCCTTGCAATGTTTGTTGGATTTAGATAACATAATAAGTTTAGAATAAAATAAACAAGAAAAGTGTATATGTCTAAGGACATCAATAATATATATATATGATTAAACTGAAATGACAGATGCACTAAGAATAAAATTTGAAAAAATACATATGTAATACAAACTGTGAATATACCTACCACAAACAAGTTTTCTAAACATCAATTAAGTTTCACGACTCATATTTTCAGGATGCCCTCCCTATTATTTCATATATCTCTGACTCATTTATTCTGATGTATTATAGAAGATTTTGTCTATCTGCTACAACCAGGGTTTTTTTTTTTTGTCATGTAACATGGTGGAACAGCATTCCAACACATTTTTTTAGTGTATTTTTAATGTTTCAAGCGCAATTAGATAAAATGGTATCACATGTACATAATTGCAATTCATATTTATATATTTCAAACAAATCAAAATATATAGTGTTTTATGAATCAGATGAAATATGGATAGAGTCAATATTCGTGCTCTTATGAATTGAGAATGAACTCGTCTACGTCCCCATTGGTCACTTGTGGTCAACGACTGATTACAGTGACACATGTGCAGTCAGTAATGTCTGCACCTGCGTAGAAATTGACAATATATGGAATATTTAATTTCTTTATTTTTATGTAAATTTGACATCATTATTTTTATTTATTTTTTAGTGTAAAAGTTTATCCCAAGTTTAAAAATGAATAACATTTTCAGTTACTTCTCAAAAAAAAAAAAGTCCAAAACGATGACAGAAAATATGGTAAATATTGGTACAAGTTGATGTTCCCGAATCATATCAAATGGATCTTGAAGTGCAATGCCAAACTCAAAATGATTGGCTGGATTGCTGGTGATTGAATCAAAAAAATGATTTTTGCTCAAAAAATGAATGGTTGAAACTTGGTTGCACACCTTACAGAAATGTTAGAACTCTTGGAACTGAAGCGATGATAGGAATGAATAATTTCCAAAGAATGAGCCAACAATGAAATCACCAATTCTGGAAAATATAGGAAGTTACAATTGAGCTCACTTTGAAAAAAAATTTTGATCACAGAGAATCTGCTTCACAAAGCAGCGTTAAAAATTATTTTTGAAGCCGAAAAAAAGATGACTGAAAACAATTTTTAAAAATCACTATTGGATGAGTAGGCATTAGATAGGGATTTTATGCACAAGCCTTCTGGCATCCATTGATTACTCTGTTTAGCACAGGTGGCAATACTGTATGGAGAGTTTTGCTCTGTTCATTGATAATTGATGAATCAACTACCATAAGCAAAAAAACACCCTTGTTGTGTTTGTCAATGCTGTATCGAAAGTGTTGAAATGACCAATTAATTTATTTTTAGGCTTGATCGAACTTGAAAACATAACAAAAATATTTGAATCCTTAACTCCAATGTCTTGAATTTTATGGGATGATAGAAGATTATTTAAAAAAATATTTAATTTTGGTAGCTTACATTGGCGCTGCTATGATGTTAGGATGTAAAAGTAGAGTGAAAGATTTGCTAACACAAAAATTTCTTTCCATTATAGTTTGACATTGTGCTAATCGCAGATTAGAATTATCAGTAAGTGATGTTATAAAGAAAATTTCAGGAATCAATAGATTGAAATCATTTATTGATAAACTTCATATACCATGCATTGCCAAAAAAATAATAGTTACATAAATGTGCAGAATCACTCGGCGTTGAGCTTCTAAAAATTGGAATAGTTTAAAGTACTAGATGGGTGGTATCTAATTTTCATTCAGTTTCAGCTATGATGAATAATTGTGAATCTCTTGAGCATCATTTTGAAGAAGCAATAAATAATCCTACAAGAGATAAAAATGATAGATGTACTTATGATGGCTTAAAGTAAAAAATATCCACAGTCTTTGTATTGGATCTAGTGTTGATGTGCAATGCTCTCCAAGAATTATCAGAACTAAGTTTGGACCTACAATATCACAATGAAACCTTTACATTGCAAATCGAAAAATAAATGCACTAGCTCAAATTTTTGATGAAAAAAAAA
Organism: Epiperipatus broadwayi; assembly: GCA_028023455.1. NCBI lineage: Eukaryota > Metazoa > Onychophora > Udeonychophora > Euonychophora > Peripatidae > Epiperipatus > Epiperipatus broadwayi. The sequence continues at coordinate 5,608,934 of JAQFVV010000035.1, read as the reverse complement.
CAGAATTTTGGACCCTTTTATAAATGTGTTGTAGCTGCTGTACACGATCTGCATTTTTGCGAAGTGTCAATTCATGCAAAAGTTTCAAAAATGATCTTCCTATTGACCTGAAAACATTTTATACCACATTGAAAGAGTTATTTGAAAAAAGGATGCTAGATAGCAAAGATGTTGAGTTTGCGCTTTGGGCTCACGTACTTGACCAAAAATATTGGCCTGAAGATATTGATATTCAGTTGATATTTGGAGAGATGGAAATTAGAAACATATCAATCAGACTACAACTAAACGAAAGAGAAATCATTCATGGATTTCAAGACTACATTCTTGAAAAGACATATCCTGAAAAACTATTGTGTTTGATATATGATCTGTATTCTATTCCCATTTCTTCAAGAAAATGTGAATGCAGGTTTTCATAAATGAATCTAATTATTACCCCAATACGATCTTCATTGAAGATCAAAACAATTTCAGCACTTTTGTTCATCAAACTCATTGGACCACCTTTAACACTTTTCGATCCTTCAAAATACATTGATCTGTGATTAAGACATCATTCGGCTATAGACACTAACAACAAGAAAATGAAATGAGGTGATTTGTCAGACAAGAATTGGACAAAACTTTGGAAATCACTATAAACTTTTATTCAATTATATAATTTTACACTTAGTTATCAATTGTATATTTGTATTTTTTTATTTAACTTTAGATTTAACATGTCTAAAATAAAAAAATTATGATAAATTTTATTTGGTTTTTTTATTTGCTTCATAATATTTGAAAAAGCTGCTTTAAATTTCATTTAAATGATATTTGAATATAATTTTCTTTAGTAAAAAGTTTGACAAGAAGTGAGTTGCAGCATCTTTATTTATTAAAAACAGCCCTGGCTACAACTGTAATTTTATCAAAGCTAACAAAAATAAAATAATAGTATTACTGGTTTTATAAATATTTTTATTGCTTTTAGTAATCTACTTTGATCTTGAGTTATTCATTTATAATTCAGTTTTGATAGTAAATAAGAAATCTTTTAAAAATTAATATTTTGATGCACCATGATATTAATAAAAAAATTTCACTGCCACAAAAATATCTAAACAAAATGCCATTAATTATCAGAACTAAAAAAAACATTTAACTATTTTAGGTAATGGATTGCCATTATTATTATTTTTTAGTGTTTTTTGAACATTTTCATTGCTGTTCATGATTTTTCAAGAGAAAACTCCATGCACAGAACTGAAAACTATTTTACTGTCAACTGAACTTAAATCCTCTTGAAAGCAACCAGATATTTCTTATTTACATGCAATCCAAGTAATGATAAAAAAAAAAATTTAAATATATTTACAATAGACTTTTCAGTGAGATCACAATGCATTTTCTTTGATGCTTATGACTATTTGTGCACTATGTGAGTTAATTATATTTGTATCTATGTAGAAATAATTGTATGATTCATTGTTTATAATAAGAACTACTCATTTAATAAATGTATATGTGATATTTTTCACATGAAAATAATTGAGGCATTTGTTTATATATATATAGATTCCACAAGTTTTAGATTCTGGTAGTTTTTGAACTAAGAAGGATGACAGTGAAAGATATGCTATCCAACAACAAAGATTCTTTAAAAACCAAGTTTTACTCCTGAATCCCTGTGTTTCATTGATCATTTTTCAAAAATTAGCAATTATTTAAGATCTAAAAAATTTTAATTTCTTTAACTAGAAAATTAGACAGTGCAACAATCTTTTAATTCTGTAGAAGTTTAATATTAATTATTATATGAATGTGGTTTGATTGTGCCATATAATACCACTAATTAAAATGGTAGCAAACTCTCCATACAGTAGAGCCAACCAGTGCAAGCCTTATTAATCAATGGATGCAAGAAGGTTTGTGCATAAAATTCCTATCTAGAAACTAGTCTGGGGCTATTGGATGAATAGGCACTACATAGGGATTTTATGCACAAACCTTCTTGCATCCATTCATTACTAAGGTTAGTGGCATTAATGTATAAAGAGTTTGATAGTTTGTTTGTGCCATATATATATATAAATATATATATATATATAATGTGACCTTTGGTTTATTTCATCTATAAACCAATTGTAAGAAATGAAATTAATTATAGGCAAAAAAAAATTTATTTTTTTTAATGTAAGAAAAGTTAAAAAGTTTTATTGGAGAAATCAATAACTAGATGGCTAAAAAAGTAACATATATAGAGACAGTTTGTGTTTGTATAGAATGTAGCTAACATTATTTAATGCAGGGAGGATGATTGATTTTTTTTTTGTACGCTGCAATAATAATTTACCAATATGATAATTGAGAAATAAATATTTATATGGCTAAGATAAAGTCTTATGAATTTTGATTGCTAAAAAGTTGATGAGAATTAAAATTGAATTGATCATCAGTAGCTTTAGTTAACAATTTCTTTTGAGAATAGGTTTAGAGTTATAGAAAATTATAATGGATATTTATGTTTATGATTATCAGAAGTTATAATTGATTTTATGCTTGTAATTATTAGAAAAGATGATGGATATTTTATGTTCATGTATTCTGAATAAGCAATTTTTGATTGAATGGTCTGCACATGTATGTGTGTGTAATACAGATATATGGGTTTGATTTTTTTTCTTTCCTTTATAGAAATTGATATAATTTTCTATATTATTTCATGATAAGTGGGAAAAGGGAAAAATAAGTGAATCTGTTCTAATTTATTATTTCTAACTCTAAAATGTAAATCTAAATAAGAAATTATTTAGATCAAAAGAAATGTAACATTTGTTTTACCAAAAAGTGTTAGTAAGCTTGTCTTTTGATTAGATTTTCTTTTGATTGCTTTTCCATAAATTAATCGATAATGTGTTAACTCAAAAGATAAGGTTTAAGATAAGAAAAGTTGTCAAAATTGACACGTTGGAAATAGTTCAATTGTTCATTCTGAGATGGAATCTTGATTAAGATTTGAGAGGAACCACCTGGAGAGGGGAAGGGTCAACAGCTGTTTTTTCTTCCCCATCGAGGTGAATATAAAAAGGGGGAGAGTGAATCAGGGGAACTTTTGCTAATTGAGAAGAAGGGGCTGATTAAAATTAATATATCTCTAAAGGTTTTCTCCGAAATTTTTTTTAATTTTCTTTCTCAGAGTTTAATAATGTATTTAAGTATTACAGTATACCAAAATATGAATTTCTAATTCATATCTAAGTGGTGCACGTTTGTTCTACCTGAAGTTAATCATGAAGAAATCAACTTTTAATAAGTCATTTTATACTGAATGCCACAATATGTCCTTTTGGCTTATTGAGAATTCATTTAGGGAGAGAACTATCAAACTATTATATCACATTGAAAGACCATTTATAATGTTTAAAAAGTTAATTCGTGTTTAGTAGTCAGAATCTACTTGTCTATAATTTGAGCCTTAAAAATGGAAAAGAAGAAGGAAAAGAAACAAATGAATTCAAATCCAGGAAGAAACTCATCAAAATGGAAGGTAATCAACAGAACTCTTTTAAAATTTATTAATTATCCTGTAGCTACATTTGATTTAAAATAACTGTCTCCGTTTTTATAAATTTTTATTCAAATAACTGCCTGTGTGTTTTTATATACATTTGATTTAAAATAACTGTCTACGTTTTTGTCTATTTTGTTTAAAATAACTATCTGAGCTGTGCCTCTATATAAGCTATCTCCAAATAAAATGAACTGAATATAATCAAAGGAAAAGACACTGGAAATAGACTATCGTACTGTTTGACATTTATTCTTTATTTTATTTCGTTTATATAATATGTCATTTGTTTTTTATATCATTTTGTTTATATAATATGTCGCATGTTTTATAGAAATTTTTTTTTTAACCACTAGATTATCTTAATTTAATAATTTTGTTTTCATTTGTGTTTTAAAATGTGTAAAGGAAAGAAAGGAAGATGATTTTGATCCCATTGAAGTATAAATGCTTATGTAAATTTAAATTTAAAAAGACAAGATAGAAATGATATAAAATATTTTTTTTTATTCTTCACAAAATTTTAATTTGTGCTTAATATTAGATGTGAAGTGATATGGATGATCGTGTGGAAAACCATAATTATGCTTAAGTGTTGATAATCTGTTATTAATAGAAATATTGGATGTATGTTGTTGGCTTGACCGTTTTAAAATTGAAATAATTCATATATGTTTTGATTCGGGATCTGGTTAGTCTTTGTCATTTATCTGGGCTGCAATCGATGTTTGTACGGGCATATATAAAGCAATAAATGCTTGTTGTTTCTGAGGTAGAGTTATCTTACCGCCTCATAGATGGGAAGTGGCTGTCTCATGATTTATTTACCATAGCAGTAGGAGATGACCGAGTTTCACTCCAGAGTAAGTGTATAGGCAGGAGCTCTTCACACGATCTAGATCTTAAGAAAAGATCTCTCTCTGGCTCAAGCTAACAGTTCAAGTTAGGAGTTGTTGTCGTCGTTTTTTTTTTAATTTCCCTTACTAAGACGCTGCTGTGTGCGCGTTATAAAATATTGCATGGTAGTGAAGGATATGAAAAGTTGTTTTTTTTTTTCTTATGTGGAACAGAATAAAAGTTGCCGTGACAGGATTAAGATTCAGTCAGATGTATATGTGTTTGGGGAATGACAAAGATTTTAATTAATAAACTAACCGATCTGTGTTGATTTTTGTGAATGATGGTAAATGGAGGATCGTCAAGTTGGATCGACATGCTAACCTATCAAGATATATACGATCAAAATGTAAAGATCTGACTGGCATGAACGTAAGAGTGTAGGTTTTTGAATTTAAATCCATCTGCAAGATCAGTAAAAGATTTATTTTCATGGCATATCATCCTTCTTCATAAGAATAGTAAAAATTATTGATTGTTGAAATGATTTAGAAATTTATGATTATTTAACATTGCTAGTTAGAATAATTTAAATGAATAAATTATTTTGGAAGAGTCCAATGGACTATGTTTACAATAAAAAGTGGGGGGGGGAATAGGAATTTATAGGTTTTCTTAAAGTTAAATACGAATTTCTGATTCCATGCGTGTAAGCGTTTGTTATTTTTTTGTATTATAAATAAATGGGTCAAAACAATAAATAAGTCACTCAGAAAATTAGTTAATTTAAACATGTATTCGAACCATAGTCTTTATTAGATCTGAAATCATATATATTTGAGTGTAACAATATTATATTTAGGTATGTTTTTACTTTTGTTTTTATCATTATTGTTAATGTAATAAAATTTTATTATTGTTATAAAATTACATTGCGTCTTGGGTTTTGATGTTTCAAATATCTCCACAATCCATCCAGCACCTATATTTAAAGTAATATTAATTCATATTTAAATTTAATCACTCATTTTATATTGATAAGTGATTCCATGATTGATTTACAGTATTGGTTTTTATATCGATTATTTCCATATTCGATTCACATAATTCATTTTGTATAAGTCACTTTTATATAATGCATTTTCACATAATTTATTTTCATAATTTGCATAATCTAATTTTGTGATTTATTTCCGTATTTTACTTTCATAAGTAATTTTTGATCGATTTATATGGCTAATGTCCATGTTCTACTTCCTTAGTTTACTTTGACAAAATATGATAGATTTAAAATTATTAATTAAAATTTGGTCAATAGATTAGATATAATAGAATAAAATGATAGGGAATAGTTAAGTTTAATAAATTTAATCTTTTGGTTCGTTGTAATGTTGTGAATATTGGGAGCAGACATAAAATCCCTTTCCTGCTCTCGGTGTTTAGAGTGATTCCCATTAGTAAACTCATATTAAAATTTATTTTAACATATTTGGGATCATATCCATTACAATGTAATCGCTTATAAGGGCACCACTTGACAGATCTAAACCTTGAGAAAGAGCAGTTCGAATATTAGTCTAAGAGCTAGTTTGGAAGTCAAGTAGCACATTATAATAAAATTGTTATACTGTTATTAAAATAGGGATCAGGAATTGATAGTCGATTGACAGGTTAATTTATATGTTTAGAGAAATAGGATTGCGGATTCTCAGATTAGAGAACATAACACAGACCTTCCGTGTTATATAATTGTAGCTATAATAAAAGTGATAGATGCTGAGAACGAAAAATAAAGTAATGGAATTAAATGAGGAGGATTTATTTATGATAATTTTTTATCTAGTGTTAAATTAAATAATAATTTTATATTATGAACATAGATTATGAGTTCTCTGCATCAATTACTGATTTATTTCCAGTCAGATATAAATGAGAAATGTATATAATATTTTCTGTAGTTACCACTCGAGATCAGATATTTATAATAAAGTTGTGGAAGAAAGCTGTCTCATTATTATGAATTTTATAATAAAGTTATCCTGAAATATTTGCATGACTAATGCTAGGATTGAAATTAAGACCACATAGAGTGAATGGTTTTATCAATATTATTGTTATAATTAATTTTTTTTTTGAGAGACAATTTAATTACTTTCTCCAGTATCTTCTATAGTCCTAAATATGGCTAATGATGATGATCTCTGGTGCCGCAGTACAATTTATAGCTGCAATTTGGTGCCCAGGTATATTTGATCCTAAAGTTAGTATAAAATTGAATTGACTAGCTACTTGAAATAAATGAGAATTTGTTAAGGTTAAATAAGTGAAATAGTGCACAGAGAAAGTTGAGGCCACAATATATATATATATATATATAAACACTACAAGCATAAAGCTAAACTAGTCAATATATAATTAAAATTACCCCAAATCCAAAATTCAACTAGACCAGCATAAAAATAATATTAAAACACAACCAAAGATTTCACTGCTACAAGCAGACTTCTCAAGTGTAAAGAATTACAAAAACTATACACTATATATAATATTAACCATTACCCACAAATCCATTCACTTCCCATCCACCCTTAATATTAAAAGAACTCTTAAATAAGTTAATTGCTTCAGAATAATAAATTTTCAATAATAAAGATTCTTTAATTCTTCTTTTGATTTCATTTCTCTCAAAGAAGACAACCTTAGCTTCATCAAAATTAATAGTGTTACCTGTATCTTTTTCATGGACATACAAAGCAGAACTAAGATATCTATTTTTAACACTACTTTTATGAACCTTTATCCTTTCATTTAAACTCAAACTACTCTGACCTATGTATACCTTCTTACAAAATAAACAAGGGATAAAATATACTACACCAGGAATAGTCTTTCTATCAAAAATTTCTTTTGTATTATTTAATAAATTATTCAATGTAACACCCCTTTTCCAAGCAATTTTCTTATTTCCAAACAACTTACTATTTCTACATACAATTTTATAAGAGAATTTAAATGGCAAAGAAATAAAATCATATTTTTCTTTATCCTTTACAACCTTACAAATATTACTATTAAATAAAATACTTTTAACTAATTTATCAGAATAACCAACCCTCACGTAATCTTTATAAAATTGACATTTCTGAAACAAAGCTACCCTATTAGAATTATTTAATTTATTATTCCTATGACAATAATTCCTTAAAGCAGCTACTTTATGAGATACATTGAATAATTTATTAAATAATACAAAAGAAATTTTTGATAGAAAGACTATTCCTGGTGTAGTATATTTTATCCCTTGTTTATTTTGTAAGAAGGTATACATAGGTCAGAGTAGTTTGAGTTTAAATGAAAGGATAAAGGTTCATAAAAGTAGAGTTAAAAATAGATATCTTAGTTCTGCTTTGTATGTCCATGAAAAAGATACAGGCCACACTATTAATTTTGATGAAGCTAAGGTTGTCTTCTTTGAGAGAAATGAAATCAAAAGAAGAATTAAAAAATCTTTATTATTGAAAATTTATTATTCTGAAGCAATTAACTTATTTAAGAGTTCTTTTAATATTAAGGTGGATGGGAAGTGAATGGATTTGTGGGTAATGGTTAATATTATATATATTGTATAGTTTTTGTAGTTCTTTACACTTGAGAAGTCTGCTTGTAGCAGTGAAACCTTTGGTTGTGTTTTAATATTATTTTTATGTTGATCTAGTTGAATTTTGGATTTGGGGTAATTTTAATTATATATATATATTTATGTTTTTCATAAATGTACCTTTGAGGTCTTTCTTGCAATGATATATATTGCAGAGGCTTCTACTATATGGTGATGCTGAACTGAGATCAGACCCATGTAGCTATCTGACTTGCTATGCTGAGTTTGAAGACATTACGTGTCTAAAAGATTCACGCTTGCAAGCTGAATAGAAACTGTTTCATAAACGCTCAGAGTTTGTGTTTAGATCTATTTTCTTATTCCTGTCTTTCAATGACGATAGCAAATAGCTTGAAATCATGATCTGAAGGTGGAAATTAAAGTTAGAGATAGTGAATGCTTGCTCTGACATTTATGTAAACAAACTATGCTTGACGGTGGTTTTGGTAGAATGCCATCTATTGTCATATATATATATATATCATATTAGATATGCATGCATAGGCTTGGTAAGATATTACCACAATATACAATCATTATGTGATTCTTAGTACGGACTAGATTTTTTTGTTTATAATACAGTCTCCAACTCATTGTATTTTACTTATAAAGACTCTTATAACACTTTTTTTCCTACATATGTAAATATATCTAAAATAATTTAATAACATTTTATCATTACTTTAATATTAAAAAAACAAAAAAACAATTACCTTATTTTTCTGTTCAAGTTCATCTTTGGTTATTTGTAATTGAGCTAACTCAACAGTAGCATCAGAAGCACAGGTTTGTAGCCTTTCCTCCATGATGGTTTTGTCACTCATTGCACGGAGAAGTTTTTCCTGAATTTCCTAAAATGAAAAAATAAGTATAATTTCATGGAATATTTTTCCTGTTGCTCTTTTTTTATTATTATTACTAGTAATAAAATTTAAACCAATAAAAAAATTTAGCACATTGTAACAATACATGACATGACTTTTATATTTGAAAATAGATATTCATATCTGCTACAAAAAGTAATCAGAATATCAAACAGCAAGATAATCAGTATTCCAATATGGTGGCTTAACTATACTGAAAAATTCTTAAAATAATGAAGAGTCAATGCTACTATTACACAGTCAAAACTACAGTGATTGTTTACAACTTTGAATATATATATAAATAATATGTAAATTATTTTTGCATTTTACAAAGTGAAAGATTTGAATTATCTGCAAAATTATTACCCTATTTAGTCATTATTTTTATATTGGTTTCTGCAGCCATCTATTCTGCAATTAAGTTAAACACTTTTAAACTTTTGCAAATTCTCTAAAATATTTTTATTTTAAATAAATGTATCTTTTGGAATATTCTGTACTGTACCTATTAAGTTCCATATTCTAAAAATAAATAATTTCACAAAATTTAATAGAATCTTGAGTTAAAGACTATTTTTCTTCTAATTATTTCACTCCAGATGAAAATAACATTTTTGATCAATTTTTTTCTATATTTTGTTTTATATTTTCACTTTTATTTCATTATATATATAAGCATATCCATAAACATTTAGTTGTACCATTGTACTTATTCTTTTTGTCTTTAATATTTAACCAACATTATATCTCACAAAGGTGGATGTCTTTTATCACATGACCCATCCAATTATTTAGTTATTTATAATTAAGATGATTTGATAACATCAGTAATATTACAATTTATAATTAAATTTCTATAATGATTCTATTGTTTATTTCTTGGTTTATTGAATTTTCTAGATAATGTAAGAATTTCTGTAATTATACAGATCTAGATCTACAAGTTTAGTCATGAAACTAAAATAGGGATCCAGAGCAAATTACAATGTACAAAAAAAAGTTAAGCTTCATAGCATCTACGTGATGTTAAGAAAAGGAAAACAAAAAACATACCAATATTCTAAAACCAAAATAATAAAAAAAAAAATTAGGATAACTAAGTATCAATAAACTTAATAGAACCTACAATATTTTTCACTATCATTATGAAATAGGTGGAAAATAGAAAAGGAATAAAAATTGTAGGTGTATTCATTGCAAAAAAATGTTTTCATGATGAAAAAACAAAATAATTTAAAATCTATAAAATCTTCATTGCTTTAATAAGATTAATGTCAAATTGTGCTTATAGTAAAAATTATTTCTCTTTTACACAATATAGGTTAACTTAGTTTGTATCTTTAAAATGCTTTTTAAAAAAATAGACTTAAACAAACAAGACAAAAATAGTGTAAATGCCTAACAATATATTTTTAAAATGTGTCAAGTTTATAAACAAGTACAATACCACCAATTACGTTCCTTATAATTAAAAAACTTCTACCATCCTAACAAAATTATTAAGGCAATCTATTTAATTAAAAAAAAAAAAAGCATTATTTTTATATTTCTCATATCATGTACGTATTTATTCATGTAAACAAAAATACATATATACAGTGCTCAGTGTTATGTATATATATAGAAAAAATTTGAACTCAGATTTTCAAACTCCCTACAGCTATATATTCCATCTAATACAACTGTAGGAAGTTTGAAAGTCTGAGCTCAAGTCCTTTACTTATACTTGATTACATATATGTATATTTATAGCATATAACATGAAAACATTAAATATATATTATATATATAGCAGTTATTTAAAAAAAACAGCTGGATAATTTCTAAGAAATACATTGAGTATTATATTGTACATATAATCATAAAAACCATTCAGAATGAATGCAATGAATTGTTACTAAAACTCAAATGTGTCACCAAATACACATCAATGTAGTAGCCCAGTTCCTGCCATACTTTTTAGAATATAAAAAAGGTAGGTAGCTTGTCAAGAATGAAACAAATATCACAACAAAAAATTACTGGGTCAGTTGACCATCCAAAAAAATGTCGTTCTGCATTTTGCATCCTATCCAATGCCGAGAAACCAGCACCAGTGAGATTTTCATGTAATTTACACAATAGAATTATGAAATCATTTAAATCTTTTATAAAAATCCTGTGTGTGTGTATGTATATATATATAAGGAGTTTAAAATATTACTTGCAAAATGTCAAGAAAGATGTTTCTCTTTCACATTCTCACACCTGTAATAAATAGCTTTTTGGGTTAAATCCATATAAAAACTTGGGTTTGAAGTAAAAGAGGATTCCTTCTAAAAAACTCCACAAAAGAACTATTATAGGTAAACGAGAAAAACTGTTTAGCCTCAGGAATTGTCAATTATTAGTAATTGATCATTTCTTGGCAACATCAAAGATTAAGTTTATCTCGCTTACATGGATATGATATCCTCATTTCTAGTCTTTATTAAAACAATTCATGAAATATTTAATTAAACATATATATATATTCATACACAGTACACGCAATTCATGTTAACATGTCTGCATGGGTTTACCATTGATAAATTAGTTAACTGCATTAAAAATAACTGTTTGAACTCCATAATACTTAATAAAAATATTATTTATTTACTATTCCTTATAAATAAATGTAAAAGAAAATTTAATATCAAAATAAAAAAGACATAATTTATAGATAATTTTTCAATTATTAAATATAAATAAAATTGTGAAATTAAATGTTAATTTTACCTGTTTTTCTGAAAGAACTTCTTCATTAGTTTTTGTAAGACCACTCAACTGCTTGTTGACATCAGCATGCTGGCCAAAAATAAAAATAAAAACACAACTGGCAAGTTAACTTAATTAGGGATTTTACTTTTCATAGCTCATTATCATCATCATTAACTATATACAGATCCCACATATTAAATGATTTACATTTTCAAACTTTTTCTGGCTCATGATCTACTTCTCAAAATTCATAGCTTTTCCAAACTTTGCATAATCAACTTCTCCTTTCTTTTACATTTTTTAATATGCTTTCTGTAATCACAATATATTTTGTATAAATTTATTTGTTTCTATATACACAATAAAGTTTTTCATTCTATGAAAAAATAAGAATTATTTTGATTTCTGATTTACCTATTCTAAATCGTTCCAGAAATCTTTGCTTTCAGTCTCAAAGATGAAATTCACCTATAATTTCCTTAATCACATAATAATACAATACTTATGTAAATCTGAAATGAAACTTCAAACAAAATGTATCTTTTAAATATTTCTGCGGAATTCGATAAAGCCAATGTGACAAAAAAAAAATAGTTAAAAAAATCTTGATTTCTTTTTCAACATATTTTCTATCCAAATATTAAATAAATCATACTCATTCAAAGTTTCCATTTTTAGGGGATTATTTTATTTTAAATCAAACATTTTGATTGTTCCACTAGGCAATGACTATCAAACATATATCTTCAAAAACAATATATAAGAATAAATGTGATATCTTTTTGCACAAACTAAATAATAATATACAAAAAAATCAAAAATATATAATTTGTTTTCAAGCAATATGTAAATTATTTTATAATTTAAATTAGCTATCTTCTGTGATTTTATTGTGTATTTATGAATAACATTAATAATGTAATATACTGTAAAATATAAATTAAATAATAGAGAATAATATTAAAACCAATTTAAAACACTATATATGAATCATTCTTTCATTTATATTTATATTTAATTTAAAATCCATTCCTTTTGTTCTATGTTTAATCAAATATACAATATAAACAATGTTGTTAATAAAATTAAATGATTTTTACTTTATTCTAGTATATAATTCCAACTTGTATCTCATTTTAAATACACTTTTATTGTAATTTATTCAAAATTTCTATATTTAAATAGATAGCTTTCATTTTTAATTATTTGTAATTATTTGAAGTATTACTTCTTAACACCCCATTCAGTGCAAGCCAGAGTAATCAATGGATGTAGGAAAGTTTGTGCTTAAAATCCCTATCTAGTGCCTACTCATCTAATATCCAATAGGCACTGGATAGAGATTTTATGCACAAACTTTCCTACAGTATGGAGTTTTGCTTTTGCGAAAAACAGCTTGTATAAACATAAAAAATGATGATCGTATGATATTTGATGGTTTATGTTTTAAATTGTCACATATATTTTAGAGATAAATTTACTGCTGTAATATTTATACTACATTAAATTTTATTAATTATTAATACTTTATTTTATTTTTATATAACATATTTTTATATCATTAAGTGTATTTTTTTTTATATATCTATAAATTGTGTGAGATTTTATCAACTATGTGTTTAAAAACTAATACTATTGCATTTTTTATTTCTCTTATGTGTAGGTCTTTTGAACTTAAAATAAAATATTCTGATGCTATTTTATGTATACCATTGTTGTTGTTTTTTTGTGGGTGTATATTTTTACAATAGTTAATGCATTTTCTTTTCTTAATATGTTTTATCCAATTTCATTTTGTGAATGTAATGATAGAAATGCACTTACAATTTTTATATTTAATTTAGCTTTGCAATTTTTTTATAATAATGTTTAACTAATTTTTTTATAATTTTAGTTATTTTATATTGGTGTTGTTAAATACATATAAAATTTATAATTAGTTAATTTAAAATATTCTTATCACTTTTACTCCAAATTAATAACAAAATTTGGAATTAAAAACGATAATATATTAAAAGATATAAAACTTTTAAATGTTAATACCAACAACTTAATAATAATAAAAAAACCTTAAATTATTACTAATATTAATAAAATATAATTCGGTATTTTTGTTGAATTTTTTGATTCTATAATACTTTTTTGTACTTTTTCTTCTTAATTGTTTTGGCTAAATTTGATACTGAAAGAAGCCAAAATAGTAAAAAAATAAATAAATTGTTTAAAAATTATAAAAAGAGAAGTTGTATTAACATTAATAAAAACAGATATTACACTATTTCTGTTGTTTTTTTTTTTTACAATTTTAAAAGCAATTTTTTTATTTCCTAACTATTTCAGTAAATCACCCACTTTCATCAGAGATTTGTTTAATCAGATAACAAATATCTTATATAATCTATTACATAGATTGAGCTGTCCTTTAAAGAATGTAAAAAAGAGAGCATATTATATCATATTAATTTGTGAAATAAAAATGAAAACATGGAATTCATATATAAATAATAAAAAAATACAATTTTTTTTTTTAAAAAAATAGAAGAGATGTAAAAAATTTTCTTTATGTAAATATAGATTTACATGAGATATTACATAAACATTAGTTTGAATTGTATGGAATTAAAACTGGAAGTAGAAAAATTAATTGCATCAGATATGTTGATATATACTAATACTTGCAGATGGTAAGAAAAATTTCAATAAAATATTATTGAGGATTAACAAAGTTTGTAAAAAAATTGAGTTAAAAATAAATATAAATAAAAGTAAAATAAATAGTGGGGGGGACGGACGGTTAAAAATAAATATTGGATAGTAAATTATAAAGAGCACATTAGTACTTTTATTGGAAGTTAAATAATTGGCAATGGAAGTATGATTAAATAAAATGGAATGAGAATTGTTTAGAGTTCTACATAATGGAACAGAAACATGGGAGAATAGTAGAAAAATCATTAGAACAAGACTAAAAATATTTATCAGTAATGATAAAAATGGGGAAAAAATTATTATTTTTTTTGAGAAAATTATTAAAAAAAGAGGGGGGAAGGATATAGATTGGCACATTGGAACTATAATAAGCACGAGGAAAAAAAAAAAGAAAAAAGTTGATTAAGAATCTTTTAAAAATACTTATCATCATTTTCAACTATTACCAATCCACTGTAATATGAAACCCTCTCCATGTTTAATCCAATTTCTCTGTTTCATAGTTTCTTTTCTCCATATCATTTCATCAAATTTACTTAGCATCTCATATATAATATTGTTCTACTCTTTTACAATACATTGACACTCAGTTTAAGAGATCAGTAATCCATCTATTATTATTTCTTTTAACAATATGTCCAATCATACTCTATTTCAGCTTTTTAATTTATTCAGTGACATTATTGATATATATTTGTTCTCTCATCTATCTTTTTTACTTCTGATTGCTACTTTTTTAACTCCAACATCATTCCTTCACTGGGTGATCTAAAGATGCGATATTCTTCCATTAATTAGCTAATCAAATCCATTATTAAGCACTAGTAAAACATTAAAAACTTTCCTTTTCAAAAACATAATGATTATTTTTATTAAACTGTTTCATTCAAGGTTAATTCACTGATTAATTTATTCACTGTTTTATATTTTTGAGATTTTTGTTTTCTTATAAGCTTTGTTTCCTATTTAATTTTTACATTTTCTTTCTCTATTTTGAAAAGCCACTGAATATTACTTTGATGTCTTAAGCATTTATTTTTAAACTTATTTTCTTGCTTTAATCTGATAGCTCTTACTACATTTTTTGCAAAATCGAAATGACTTAAAGCTTTAGTACATTAAAATACTGATCCAAGATATTTTAAAAATTTAAAGAATATTTATCAAAATGCAACAATATTAATCAACTACATGGTATCAGAATGAAAATTAATATTGATAAGAATGTGCGACAGGTTGCTAGCAAATTTTCTGGAAATATTTTGTTAAGTAAATTTGGAAAATTAACTGGAATAAAAATAAATGGAAATTACTTAATTACTGCAAAAATTCTTATAGAATTAAATGCCTTTTCATAATCTACTAATTCAAAGAAAAATGACAAATCATACAGATTGGTCGTTATTATAATTTATCTTCATATTTGCTATGACTATTTTTAAATCCAGCTTGTTTTTCTTTTGATTAGTTTGAATCCAAAATTCCCCATAAATGAATTCTAATGATCTTAATAAAAATCTTGTATAGAAAACTAATAAATCTGTAACTTCTGATATCTTTCTTTCACTTTTCTTAAATAATAATATCATTATTGCATTCTTTTAATCATTTGGTATATGCTTATCATTTAAATATTTGGTATATAGCTTGCCAACCCTTTGGGTCATCGCCCCATTTTTTTTAAAATATTATCTATAATAATTCTACATAATTTACTGGAGCCTTTCCATTCTTCATAGATTTTATGATCATCTCTACATTTGAAACATTAAAAATTTCAGAACAAGATGTAGTTGTAGAGATTACTTTTTCTTTTGTTTGTTCTTTATATAATTATTTGTAGAATTCTTTCATATATACCTTTTATAATGCCATACCTCTTTTTAACAATAGTGCCATTTTTTCCATCCTATTACTGAAAGCATCCTCATCATTTCACAATTGCATTTCTTCTGGTTATAAATTCTTTTTCATTCTATTTTACAGAATTCCTCTAAATATGTTATTTTTAAATATTTTCATATTATTTGAAAAGGATACACATGAATATCTGAAAAGTAAAGTAAGAGAATGAAAGGATTGGAAAATGTAGTCTGGTTTAGTATGTAGAACCAATCCTTTGATAGAATTAATGATGATGATGATGATGTACATTTACAAATAGATATATCACAGCCCTCATGCTTAAATTAGCCAATAGAATATGAACAATCTGTTTCAAAAGGCAACACTACAATTAGCTTAGCGCTTATGGTTTATATATAGATACATACACACAACCTTACATACACATGTAAGGTCAAGTTTAATAATATTAAAAATATTTAAAAACAAGTGAAATAATATTTAATACTTTGAAAATTTAGAAATGCACATAAGCATGTATATGCATGTGTGCATGTATTATTTATAATAAAATTGTAATACTCAATAATTATATGGAAAAAAATTTTTTTTCTATTTTTAGAAACATCACATATAATTGGGTCTGTGGTATCAATATATTTAGTCCAAAGTTTTCATTATTTTAAAAGTCTAATATACTTTTATTTACAAATAAAAAATCATTAAAAATATAGAATATCTTTAGTATTACTTTTAAAAAATATAGATATCATACATTTCTAATTAGTGTGATGTGTTCCTCTCGTAATTTGTTATACACTTCTTTCATCTTCTGAAATTTTTCTTCACCACTTTTGATTTTTTCTAAAAAATTAAAAATAAATATAGAATATTAGATAAAAATACTATTACTATTTTTCCATCTATGTTTGATTTAAATATTTTATTAAAGTAAAGATTATTAAAAAAGACTAATAATAATCTTTGATGGCAATTTTCTAAAAAAGGTTGGTTTGAATTTTTTGCAATAACATTGCCAGCAAATATTTTATATATATATTTTTTTTATTATAACAATGAAAATGTTTAGACTGTTCTAGGAGCCTTCTTCAGTCCGTTATACAATAAAAAATATTTATAATTAAAATATTTGTATTTATCTTTTCTTATATATGGATTGAAATTAATGATCTATTATAGATATATTTAACAACCTCCACTCCCTCCATCACACATTCTTGAAACATATGAATAAAAACAACTTAAAAGACAAATGACCCCCAAGATGCATTTCAGTTAGATGTATTCAAATATTGCAATATAGTCAATAAAAGATTTCCTGATGAAAACAAAAAAACACAAAGCATTACCTTTTAACAACATGAATACATTATTATTATTTATTTTTTATTTATTAATTAGGGAATAAAATTCATTAATGTCCCCCTCCCCCCAAAACCACACACACATGTGCAATAGTTTAGCCTGGAAAAAATTAATTAATATCTATTTTAAAATAATTTGTTAAAAACTTTTTTCCAAAATAATTTTTGAAATCTGAACAAATTTTTGATTTAACATAATTTATTACTGTTTATGTAATAAAAACTTCAAAAAAAATATACACACAAAAAACATCATTTATCATGCAACATTTCATTTTTCAATTTTTATATATATATTAACACCTAAATATAATATTGAATAAATTAAGTTCCCAGAAGAGATAATGTAAATCTCACTTAATACAATGACTAAGTAGCAGATATCATATCACATAATATCCAAGATGCTGAAAGTTACTCATATGGCATAAGGGTGTTGGGTAAATATAATCACTCATTGTTTACTTTGTCTCATAATTCAACTGCCTAGTAAAACATTTTTTTAAAAATTATTATATATATTATCCAATATTACAGGGTATATCTGGATCACATTTTTTGGAAATTATGATAGTATGGATTCAATAATCTGGTGAAGAATAGCTGCATGTTTTCCTATCAAAAAAGACAGCAATATGTGCCTCAAAACTTTAATTACATATTGCTGAATAATATACCAATAATGTGTGTAGAAGAGACTAACTATAATAAGACTCGCAATCTATACATAAGATAATTCATAAAAACCCACACATTTCTCATGTAAAGTGTTGGAACAGATATATCATTAAAAGTGAACTTAATGATTGTCAATATCTAAACAAAATTGTGAATTGTCATTAATCACAATCTGACACAATATCTAATTATGCAGCCTTATTAATACACTTATTATGGAATTAATTGCAAAGAAAGCCTGCATATATCAATCTTCAAATCATTGTCTAGCTTATGACAATATCATTGCATTATGTACTGAATATTCTCTTTTACATTTTTACCAAATCTTCTATTGCCTATATTAAGGATGGCAACATTTGGAGTCCTGATTGTATTAGTCCTTCTCTAACAACCATTGGTACTTTCTACATTATTGCTGTTAAATAGATCCAACCAATTCTTCTATCCCAATATACATTATCTCCAATTTCACTCACAATAAATCAGTTGTTCACAAAGCTGAAATTGATAATACTGGGTTCTGGGCAAGGTGGATTAACATAAAACATGGTTAAATACATAATTGGAGTTCAAATGTAAATGAATGAAGGCTAAATTACATAATTTTCAGATCTTATTTACAAGCTTACATCTGCTAATTTACATGATATAATATATCAATTTCTTTGAGATAAAACAATAAAAATCCTTCAATATTTTTATTTTGAACTTACAATTCAACTATTCCAAACATTATTAAAAAAAAAAAAAACCCAGTAATTCTGAACGCTTAGATCAAAATGAAAATAATTATAAGTTCACGGCATGTTTTTCTTTTAGACTAAGCATGAAAATATTTTTCTTTCTTTTTTTTTTTTTCAAAAAAATTATTTACTACATTACAAATAATAAAAGTTTCAAGTAGTGCTAAAAGCAACATTAGTATATAAATATGTGCTACGTGTTAATAAAAATAAATTAGATGGCATATAAATATTATAACAATTATGGCAATTCAAGTATAAATACTAAACTGGGCCTAGCTTATGCAACTACCCTTAAAATTAGTAAAAAGTGAACTAGATAAAATAAATAAACATACAACAATCAACATTTTTTACTTCCATTACAATAATTATAATGAATGAATAAATAATAAATATATTCTAACTTCTCAAGAATGGATTTTAAATATGTTATGAGAATCTTTTGGGGATATTACAAGCATCTTAAAGTAAACAATGTGTTTGCATTTTAAAAATATATTAGCAGACCTAGATGTTTCATTGTAATATGTCAATTTTAACATTAAATATTCTAACATAGTATATTAGGTTTCCATAATTGATTTTAAGATAAATCATATGAAATGAAAAATGCATTATTAAATGTAGAATGCAGGAGGATGGAAGAGACCTGGGCCAACTAATGAAGGCTGGTTCTGTTAGAAATGCATCCTATGGATCATTTGCATTTTTAATTTGCTTAATCCTTAACATGCCTTTTTTTTAAATCTAAACATTAATATATCAAAAAAGAACCAATTCTTTATTAAAATAATAAGACAAACATGTTAATTATATTTAATTTATTTAACATATAATTTTTTGGTTTATATTACTAATTCTCTAGTTATATAAGAATAAGCAATTTTTATAAAAAATAGATTAAATTTTGTGCATATGTTATGGTTAAAGTTATTAATTGGTTTGTATTAATAATTACTGATTACTATAAATAATAACCAAATAAAATAATCAAAGTAATTAGTTTTAAAAAAATTATCACATGAACTGGTAGTTATTTATAATTCTCAATGGTAAATTTAATAAGTTTCAATAATGTTATGGTAAATTTAATACATTTCAATACTATTAGGTTCACATCTGTGTTAACACACTTCAATACTGTTTGGTTTGTGATCAACATTAAATTTAATAAATTTCAATATGCAAGGTTAGCAGCTTCTCTGTATTCCAAAGGAAAGAAGAAGTCATATCATTATTGTGTTTTTGCTAATTATTCACTTAGTGTTGATTAGTACATTATTGGAAGGGATTGCTTTTTATTTATGTCAATCACTAGTGTGGCTAACACATTGTTTTTATGTTTTCATTAATTTTACATTACCCATAAGCATAATGAAAGCAAGTGTGACTCATATCACTGCAAATGTAAAAATTCAAAAAATTTTTGCAATTCTAAATGCCACAAAAGCTCTTCCTGCAAAAATAAATAGTTTTGCAATGTTATTTTATATATAAATAGTTAGTAATTGTTTGTAATTTTATAAAAATGCATAAGTTTTACCTAATTAAAGTTTTCCTAATTGTTTTGTATTCCTTATTTGTATAATTTTATTATAATTTGATAAATAATACAACAATAAATAAAAAATCATTAAATATTAAAATAATAAATAACAAATAATATACTATATATTTCTATTACATTTACCAGACTCCTATTGGTAATTACTAATAATTACCTGGTCAATATGATTTTTATGTATTTTTATCACTTTGACCAAATGACCTGGTAATTATTAATAATAACCAGATTTATTACTTTAACAGTAATATATATATATACTTACTTTCTACTTCCTCAAGTTTAGCAGCTGCTTCAGTATTGTGTATCACATTCTCAACATCAGCTTTTAATTGGATATTCTCCTAGAATTGTCAAATATCAAAGAATATTAATATTATAATATATACATTCAGTTAATCTAATATTTTAAATATATACAAGTAAGTAATTAAAAAGGTATTTATTATTAAAACAAAATAAAATATATTCAATTTACAGAGTTTAAATACAGTATCTTGAAAAAAAATATATATGAAAATTTTGATTATGGAATAAAAAAAAATATTTGAATAAGGTAAAACAAAAACATCCAAATTTATTTAGCTACAATATATTCAATAAAATGATTCAGTGTCCATAAATATAAAACTCTGATTTATCATAAGAAAAAATATCTTTCCCAGTAAATTGTCCTACATCCTCCCTTCACCTCGCTCTCTACTTTCCCAACCTTACAAAGTCATTTTGTGGGTACAATTCTTTTTGATTATTTATTATTCTAATACTATGCCATATATATAACCAGATCATTTTCATTAAAAATAGACAAACCTATACTTAAATTAGATATTAATGAAATTTTTCTAGGAAAATAATAATATACAAAAATGAAAGTACAATATTAGCAAGGAGTCATATCATTTGCAACTATAAATTGAGTATATAGTGTAATAAAAGTATTTGCTCATTACTGATTTACTACAAAGTATGTCTATAAATAAATTAATAGTAGAATAATAATTTAAATCTTCAATACACTTTCTTAAAATATAACTTTAAATAACAAACAGAAATGCAATAGCTTTTAGTATTATTAAACACAGAATATTTTTCAAAAATATTGGAATGAAACAGACCTTCAGTTAAGTGAACTGACTTATTTTAATTGCATTTGGTGCTGCTAATTTATATGTCAAATTGTGCTAGCCCACATTTAACAGGGTGTATTATCTCATGCATATACATTTTTGTGGGCAGTATTTATATTCATAGCAATATCTAAGTAATTCAGAAAAAAAAATTCCATTTTAAGAAATTATATTTTTTCCTCGCCTCTAATCAAACCTAGAAAACATACCTGAATTTCAATCACAGTGACAAAATAAATAATTTTAAAATACAGAGCAAAAACAATCCCAAATTAAGTATAATAACAAATTTAATAATGCAAATATATATAGATTATAATAAAATCATATTAAAGTTAAATAATTCTCTTACAAATAGTAATAGAAATCAATATATGTAAATATATATTGAAATGGTTATTTCAAGGCAATGGCAAGTATGATAATTAAACAATAATTAAAAAATAATAGAGACCAAAATATATGAATAAATTAGATCAAAGAAGAAAAGCAAAAAGGATATAATTAATTATTAAAATATTTTTAAAGACAATAGGCATTTATTTTTAATCAAATGCTATTATATCAGCATTTTGCAAACCATCCATTGAGTATTTATTGTGATATATATTACCAGTAATATCGAAAAACTATGAAATTAATAAATCATCACTCTCTTCACAATATCTATATTTAAAATGAGAAAGTGTGTATGCGTGTGCGCATGTTGACAGATACTTCTTGGCATGTACTTTTTTTAAAAATATAAAAGTTTATAATCAAATTCTAAAAATTAAAATTTAAATATATTTAATTAATTAAAAAGATTTTGTGGATTAAGAGTTCATTTAAAGGAAATACAAAGATTATCTGCAAAAAAGATTCTCAAAAATGAAATATTTCAATTGTTAACAAAAGTGATTACTAAAGAAAAAAGATGAAACAAGATAAAAACTATAGAAAAATATAATTAAAAAGTCTCAATTGAAGTACAGATTTGTTCTTGTCATCAAGTTTTAGCTAATCTTTTTAATTTATTGAAAATAACTAGCAATATTTATCTGCAAATTTTTTCTAGAAATTTCTAGAATAAAAATTATATATATATATATAATGAGTGAACAGTAATTGAAGAGATAGTGAGAGAAAATGAATTAGTTGTAAGTTGTCATCTTGTAAAGTGTTGCTGTAAAATTATATTGTATTTGATTTCTGTTGTCATGTTATTCTCAAAAAATTAATATCTATATAAGTAAAAAATGATAGGTGAGAAAAAGAGACTCTTCTAAATTCTCAAAATCTGTTTGAAAACACTACAAATCTTTTTCCTTTTTTCTCATAAAGGAAAAAAAAGAAATGTCAATATTATCATAAATTGAGCAATGAAAAAAAAAAAAATTATTATTTTCATGATATCAAATATTTCATTTTTCTATTTATCATGCTCAATTTCAAAATTTCAAATGAAAAACACATGCAAAATCCATTAAGCATCAATATTAACAAAGAAATCATCAGAAAAAAAAAAAGTTTTCTATTTCCATATGAAAAAATATCAGTATCAGTATCCAATAGTCAAAGCCAAAATTAAGCTGCAAATCTTTTATTGATACACCATCAAACTTCATATTTGCCTAAAGCAAAAAACTTTGATTTAAATTTATACACATTTTCCAAAAAATATTCTTACTTTAGTTATTCCTAAAGCAAATTATTGTTGAAGGAAGAAAAGAATTGAACTAAAGTAACATTTTTATCACTTTTTTAAAAAAATAACTAATAAATAATAAAAACAATAATAAAATCAGTCCCTCAGTTATTATTAGATTAGTCCACAATATATTTAACTTATTGAGTTATTATATAATTTAAGAATAAACAAATAAATATATATACTGTATATCAATTTAAAATCATTTATTGTAATTTTTAATTTAATTAATATTCTATTATGGAAATCTGCTTGTTTCCGATATATATTAAATTATAGTGACTTAGGGTGAATATCCTTATCATATATGAATTTGACGCTATGGATAAAACATTGAATATATTTTATAGATCTCATAAAGTGATTTTATAAAATCAGAAATTTATATTTACTTAAAATACAAATCTGCTAAATGTTAATTAAGGAACGACAGTAAACCATAGTAAAAAAAATTTAATATTGTAGCTGGATGAAAATTATTTAATGAGACATTGATGATTTAAGCATTTTATATTACCTAGTGATAAAATAATAATGATGATCAAACCATATATTTTAACTGTATGTATAATACAATTAATTTCTGGTTACATTTCTAGATTTATCATCTACATGTTGATCAAATAAAAGATCAGATAGTAATGATAGCTTTTTTTGCATTTAGATTGGATAAAACCTATTTAAAATGAATGTTACTTCTGAGGTTGTAAGACCATCTTTACATATATATTTTTTGCCTTGTTATCATTTCCTATTGTTAGCTGAGTTTAAAGCACAAATGACTAAACCAATAAATGTGAGAAAAAATTCAACAAATCTTAGTACAGTAATCAACAATTTTTGATTCTAATATAGAACTTTGCAACATCTTTCAATATGGGCTTGTGCATAAAGAAATACATGCAGCTATACAAATGATCTATTTATCAAAAGAAAATCTTAAAGGAGTTTTCTCTATGATATAATGGTGATAACTTATTCATCTTTAAACAATTCATTACACAAAAAAGATGACATATTTATAGCAATATCATTTCATATTTATCATTTCTTTAATTAATGTACTTTTCTTTAATTAATGTATCATAACATACCTGGTCAGTCTATATTAAATTGGCTTATTAAAGACAGCTTTGACAAGTTAGATTTTTAAAAGCAAATTCTTTTTAAGGAAAAGAGAAATAATAGGCATGGGTTAGATAGATTAAATTTTCAATATATCTAACACATGAACTATATATAAATTCTGCATCGTATTGTATTAGTAATTTTGTTTATTGTTGTTTTTGTGTAAATTGAACTCTTTGTTTTCCCTACTGTATTCTTTCTTTATATACATGATATATGGTGTAATCCTTAAGAATCCATTTTCCATGCTTGAGGACTGAGCTTGGTATAATGAAAAGTGTGATTGAAAGGAAATGTATCATAGATATGTAGATCGAATCTCTTTTTAAAACCAATCAATCTGGAAAACTATATTATGGCACCCTTAAAAGTGATTAATGTTATCCTTATTTTTTTGTTCAGTACCACTAATAAAGTCAATTTTGTTAAGCAAGCTGAAAAACAACTGTAGCAGCTGATGGCTATTATGTCAAAGTGATTTTACATTCTATAACATAATTTTATATTTTATTATTGTCTTAAATAATTTGACTACTTATCATGAGGCATCATCATCATCACAATATTAATTTAATCTCACTTCAAGTGAATGTTTCATTCCAATTCAATACATAGATTTAAAAGCACCAAACAGTATATAATAGCAAACACTATATTGATGATAGATATCCTGTATTGATATAATAATTGTTTAAATCATTTTATAAAAAAGACTAAATAAAAAATACGGATTAACAATGTAATTTCATCAATTATCAAATAAAATATAAATAGTCTCAAAATATATATATAATAAAAAAACAAAATCTATTAATAGTTGATTCTTGTAGAATGTGCTCATTTTTGGTAAAAAAAGTTTTTAAGATAAATAAATTCTATAAGTTTAGATATGGATGTTTAATATCAAATAATGTTGGATGATCTAATGTTCTACTCTATCATTAAAACTTTTATTTACCTTTTATATTTTATTTTCTTTCTTATGCCAAATTTATGATAAAGCATTGATGTTTCTGTTCTTCTAAAATGAATTAACTTTAGAAGCCATTTAAAATAATTATAAATCAGCAATATAATCTGTGAAATTAATACAGAATTCATTTTCAAATATTATAATATTAAAAAAGAAGTTTAAAATTCTTAATAATTTACAAATATGGTAATAATGTGACATGTTATTTTCTATTTTTGTCCATCCTGTAAGTCATATACACCCGGGTCTCGTTTTACGTGGATTTATTTAACGCGATTTTGAAGTTATGCGATTCATGTTTCTTCTTAATATTTTTGTATGCAGTTTTCTTTTATGCGTTAACACTGTATTAGATCGGAAGTCAAACTCCGATAATGCGCTATTATTTTAAATAATAAATTTCGCGTACTTACGTCATATTTAAAGTAATAGCACATTATTGGAATTCAACTTTCATCTTAATAATTTCAATATTTTCAGTGCTTTATAATAGTAAGATTTTATGCAATAATGAAATTAAAATCATGATTTCCACATTTTATGTACACACATTAAATTTTACAAGATTATAATGTAAATTTGTTCAAACAATGTGCATGTTAATTTTGCATTTTAAATCACATTCTGTTTTTGCTTTTTAAAAAAGAACGTAATCAATTATTAATCATTTAGTGTCCGCAAGTTTATTTTTAAAAGGTGAGTAATAGCAGTGTCACAATTAAATTTGACAATTAAAAATTAAAATCTGATTTTTAATTGTAATTACCAATTTAAAAATTATGTAAGGCAACCTGAAATTAATGTGATGTGAAACGAAATTTGATTTTTAAACAGAATTGAAAATTAAAAAATTAAAGACAAAAATAAGAATTTAATTTTTAGTTGTTAGATTAATTACTAATTACATTGTCACCAGAAAACCATTAACACAACATGAGAGTGAAGTTGGCGCTAGTTGTATTTCCTCTTGTGAAGAATCTGATTTTTTACCAGTTTGCAAACGAACCTGTTTATCGGCAAATAGCGATAATAATTAAAACGTGTATAAAAAAATGTAAATTACTGTAAATTATGCATAAAAATATATTGTTTTGAATAAAATTAAATATTATAGTTAAAAAAAGTTTGTCTTGTATCAATTTTTTTCAAATTTGAAATTTTTTATTAGTCATATTTTATTTCCTTATTTTTTTTTTGCGCGAATTTTAAAGTAATTTTATGTTGGTGCTTTGCTTTTATACGATTTTTGAAAAATCACAGTCCGTATCCCCCATTTTCAAGGTAAGTTACGTCTATTTTTGTGCGATTTCTTTTGTGCATGTTTTCTGAGGAACCTATCTACTGCGTAAAACAAGACCCAGGTGTACACTGTATTTAAATACTTAATCTGAATGTCTTATTACTATGATTGTTTTATCATTTAGGATAGCATTGTCTTGACAGTTATGTAAATGAAAAGGGAAGAAATAGCTAAAAATAAACAATACAGAGCACAGACCTTTCCAGAATCTACTCGCAAATGTTGGAAAATACTAGCATGTAAACACGGTTTCCCAGGCTATGATTGGAGCAAGTTTTTATGGATTTTTCCTTTATTATTTTGCTAACTGACTAAGAATAATTAAATATGTCTATATATGCAAATAAATGCAATCTTATATACATATATAAACAAATGCACTCAAACAAAAAATTCTGTATTTTCAAAAAAAACAGAATTAAATAAAAAGTTACAAATTAATAAATAAATTAACAAAAAAAATTTAAATGAATTAATTAAAAATAAAATTTTGATATTTTTTTAATACCTCTGAAGACTTCAAAAGCAACCTCTGGCTTTCATTTAATTGTGCTTCAAGATCTTGAAGTTGTCGCCTTAATTCTAATATTGTTCGCTGATCCTATTAAATATATATACACATTTAGTTTTGACTATGCAAACATGATGCACTATAACATACATGTATAAACATTTATATTTCTATATGTAATAAATTAGAATTTACAGTGCTAAATATTTTATGTAATGTTTTGAGATTAACTCATTGCAATTGTTTAAATATAATTAAATTAAATCGTCCTCTAGTATCAGCAAATGACAATAGATTTTTAAAGGTAAAAGAGATATCTCTTTTCTCCCTTCATATATCTGGAGAATTGTCTACAATGCCTTTGCTAGAAGGGATGAATTTTTAAATAATCAGAAATTCTTTTCTAAATATTTTTAGAGCTGATTGACATATATATCAAAACAGCATGCTTTCATTTTTAATCTTATCAATGACAATTTAAATACTAATATCACATAACAGTTGCAATGAATTAATTTCAAAACATTACATAAAATATTTAGCACAATAAATTCTTATCTATTACATAATATTACTATTTAAATGATGATTGACAAGATTAAAAATGAAAGAAATTTCATGCTTGCATAGGACTTTTTAGTTTTACAAATATATATATATATGTTCTCTTAATCAATCGATAAATTATAAATAAATTAAAATAATAGACAATAGAAAAATGACATCTTGAGAAGATTCATATTAGAATGAAAATCAATTTGATAATAATAAATTAAGTTGAGTTGTATATCAACAAGTTATTTATTATTTCGGTTTATTTATAATTTATCAACTGATTAAGAGATTGTAATTTTCTTGACAGCATTTTGGTCATATAATTTATTGAAAAATAAGTATAAGAAATGAAATGATATATATATATAAAAGCAAGTAATGTAAAATTCTTAATTAAGATTTTTATTGAATTAGTAAAGATCATGAAAAAAATGGTTTTGACAAGTTTTTATAATATAATTTACAGTACAGATAAAATGCAAAATATAAATGTTAATGACATAAAATATAAGACATTAAAAAAATAGTTTAACTTCTTAAACTGCAATAGTATGACTAAGAATTTTAACCAAACAGCATCTAAAAAGTTAATCTTATACATTTTAAACAGAAATAATTTTAACCTGCTGGATAGATTAATGCAAAATATTTAGATATTTTGTTTTAGTAATAGTAAAATTAGATATGGTTAGTGAATTAGCATATTATATTTTTGATTTGCAATTCAGGTCTAATAAGAAATTAAAAAAACTTTTCAGTAATTAAGAATTTTCATCAAATATCAGTATCTTTTTCAGGTAATCAGTCAATACAAACCAATTACCTATTTATATTGATTAGTAAATCAGTATCTAGTCAAGAATAATGATGCAAGTCCAATGTAAGATGGGAAGTAAAATTAATATAGATATTCTAACAATTTAAAAAAAAAAAAAACACTTGTAGATGCTTATTCTCTAATTAGCTTTACTAGTGATAACGTAGGTAAGAATAAGCTAAAATGAAAATCAGAATGGTTAAACAATATTTTATGGTGTATTGAAATTAAAATTAAAAATTAAATAGTAAGTGAGGAACTATAATTAGACCATATAAACATAATAAAACTACTTACTTCTGCTTTTATCCTTTCAAATTCAAGCTTAAGATCTTGTATTTGCTTCAGTAGCTGTGCTATCAGTCTATCTCTAAAAATAATTATAAATTATATTTAGAATGAATAATAGTTTTATAGCAACTTATAGTAAGTGATAAAATTTAAAACATTTTTTATTGCCCACTTAAAAAACTACTGAATTTCAATTTAAACATAGCATAATATAAAATACTTACTTTTCTTGAATTTCTAATGACAAAGCCCCGCTAAAGTCTCCCATGTTATTTCCAAAAACTCTGTCAAATTTATCCTGATCATTCTTTTAAAAAATAAAAACAGTATAAAGTACTGTAACAGAACAAATTCAATAGCAGCTCAAATTACTTGCTTTACAAAACTATATAAAAAATGTTAAACAAAAAACGGTACTTTTTCATTACACTGGACAAGATGCTTCATAGCGCTGTTTCTCTGCAAACCAGCAGAATTATGCCGTTTATTTGGCCTCAAACAAAGGCTTGTCCAGTGTAACAAAAAAAGTACCATTGTTTTGTTTTAATTCTTATTTGTTGTGCATGTGTGTGTGTGTGTCTAAAAAGCTGGATTAACTTTAAAATTGAGAAATAAATACATAAATGCCATATGTGTATATGCATGTACACTAGATATAATACACATATCATTCAATTACACTGATTTAAAAAACCAAAAGAAAATATTAATTCAGACATTTTAAGCATATTATTAAATATTTTATAATGGAAAGTTACTGTGTAGTAAGTGCGAAACAATAAAATGATAAATAGTAATGTAAAGGAAGAAAGAAAAATAGTTTTGGTGCATGCAAGAATTTTGAATTGCATAGTTTATAAAAATCAAAAGTAATTTCTGCCGTTTTCTGACTAAGCTTTAATTGAAAATTTTATTCACATATATATCCAAGGATGATGCATTGTCCATTATAAAAAAAATTAAATAATGATAAAAGCCTACAAGTCAGAACAACTCTTCCCATTAATAATTTTTTCAACATTAGGTTCACTATTGTCAACCATGATTAACAGCATTTACAAAGAAAAGCTCAAAACCACATCCATAAATATTTCTAGTCTATCCCCACTAAAGGTCTAAACTTTGTTAGGTCAATGTTACATTTGTTGTACAAAATCATTATTATAAATATAAATGAAATTTATTCAGTGTACTTTAAACACTTTTTAGCAAAAACCTTTTATTGTACATATATGTGTATACAATCTCATGTTCCAACAAGAATAAAAATTGATATTGTTAAAATGTTTTTGTGACAAGACTATCTCAAAGCAAAATCAAAGTAACTGATTACAGAAAACCCACACACAGATGAAAATATTTATTATATATATATATTCAATCATGATAGAAACACAAAAAGTGAAATTATACTATTACTGTGAACAAAGGAAAAGAAATTTATTCAGAAATCAGTGACTTAAAAAAAAAAAGTCCAATATAAAACCTTAAATAGATAACAAAAAGGAACATAAAAAATAACAATAGTCAGACAAACTAAAAAAAGTTGCAATCAATGATATCAGAATAGCTTTCCAAATCCATGGCACAATGTGAGAATTTTGACATCTACAAAATTTAATTTAAAATGTTGAAAACAAAAACTGTATGTGTAGAAAGACATATTGGTGAAACTAAAACTCCCATTAAAAAAACAAAAGAACATTATAAGAAAGAAAAAGATAGATGTATCTAAAACTGCAGATCATACAAATGCCAATGAGCATGTTAGACTGGGAAAGCACAAAAATATTAGACAGAGAGAGAGTAGAAAAAAACAAAAAGAAAAAAAAAGTTTTAATCTGTTCATATCATCCAAATGACAAAATGGAAAAATCAGGAAAATCAGCATAAATAAGTATATAAAATTTCTACTAGCTATTGTCTTTGACAAAATATCATAGTTGATGAGAACATCACCTCTGATTCAATATTCATAAATCTAAATCATAGGTTTAATTCCTATGCTAGTCTGTCATTGATCATGTCAACAACATTTGAAGAGGAGAAAAATGTCACTTGAAACATTGTGCTCTATACTAACCAATGCTATATTTGAATTTAAATTTTTCTAAAAGTATTTAATGCTTTAATCAGATGATGGAAATAATCCAAATAAAATGCCATCATCATAAGCCTTCAGACAAATTTTATTCCCATAGTTTCTAATAAATGAAGTGAAAATTCATCAATCACATGAATGTATTCATTTTTTTTAATTATCTCAGATATATACTTTAAAATCTCTCCCTTCATTATTGCAAAATGTATTTAGTCCTGATTTACCCCCCCCCCCCATTAAAACTAAGTTTAATATTTTTATGATACAAACCATGTAAATTTTTTTCCAATTTTTTAAAAAGATTTATTTCCTTTAATAATAATTGTTCACTCTTTGCTTCAAATGATCAATTTCTACATGATGATTTTGCTCATCATATCATAAAAAAAAGTCAAAACTATACTTTCCATATATCTCTATATGACCTTATATGAAATTTATGCATTGTATTTTCTTCATTATTCATAGTTAAGCTTTTTATACATTACCTTCTTCAATATTTGTTCTTTTGCATTTCTTTCTTCCATCACTTTATTAACTTTAATACAAGCTGTTTTGCTCTTATACTGGCTACCATTACAGTGTTGATTTTAGATTTTCTTTAAATAATTCTTTTTTCTTTTTTTTTGTAGAGTTAAAACTACTTTTTAACCTCTTATTATCTATTTTGATGTCTAAGAGATGCAGACTTTCTTAAAAAATCTTCTCCAATTTAATTCTGACCTATTTCATTATTTTATTTCCACTGTATTTGAAACTTTATGTAATTATATTGTTCTTTTACAATTTTTAAATCATCATATTCCATCTATTTTTTTGCACAATTGAACAAACCTATAAATCAAATATTTATTTATTTATAACATTGTATATTTCTATCTGAAGTATTTTAACAAAAAAGTGTAATTGTTTTTATACATTGGATTATTTTCATCATCTAGCATTAAATATTGAATATTTTCAGAAAAATGTTTAAATTTTATTTAAATTTTCCCATTACATTCTACAGTTAAATAATAGAAAATTGGTGTATATACAGTGATATTATTATCATTTTTTCAAGTGTTGCTAGCCTGATCAGTGTCAATAATCGAACCTGGATTTTTAGATTTTTGAACATTGATTTTTAAGATAACACTTTAACCGACTGAGCTATTCTGCTAATTTAAATAAAGCTTAAAAACTTTTTTCTAAAGGCATTATGAAAATAGTCTTCACATATAAAAACAACTAAAATACCATCATTACAAACCTTCAGATAAACAAAAAGCCATATAATGTTTGTGCTATTTGCAAGATAATACTAAGTCAATCAAAAACAATATTTTAGTAACGAATATTTGTTTCCTCTCTTGATGTCATTTCTTCATTCTCTTATAAATTTTAGCTCTTAATAAAAAAGTTTATAATTTCAGAGAAATTATTTTTGAAATGCAAATATATTAATTTATTCATAAAACTACAATGAATTTAGCTTTTAGAAAGTCAGATTTTCATAAAATCCTATTTATTTAAATGCTTATATATTTTCTTGGATTTACAATTCTATTTTTCTAAATCGCATGTTGTTAAAAATTGGTAATAATTGAAAGTTTGCAAGTCTTTCACATGCGCAATTATCTCTCAGACAGCCAATCAGATTTTAAACAGCTCCCTTAAGAGCGATCAGGCTTCGACACATGACAGAGATTTTGATAAGAAAAGGATGATACCAACCTTTTATCAATTTAACTATTTATATATATAAGCCAGTCTTAAGCATCTTGGCCTGAAAGCTTGAATATATGAACATATACATTTATCATTCATTGTGTTATTAATTTAAGATATTATGATGCGAAATCTCAGATTTACTACACCGCAATTTTCTAAATGTTAATATAATTTATCAGCAACGTATGTAAATAATATTTGTCTAAATCGCATGTTGTTAAAAATTGGTAATAATTGAAAGTTTGCAAGTCTTTCACATACGCAATTATCTCTCAGACAGCCAATCAGATTTTAAACAGCTGTCTTAAGAGCAAGCAGGCTTCGACACACGACAGAGATTCAAGCTTTCAGGCCAAGATGCTTAAGACTGGCTTATATATATAAATAGTTAAGTTGAGAAAAGGTTGGTATCATCCTTTTCTTGTCAAAATCTCTGTTGTGTGTCGAAGCCTGATCGCTCTTAAGACAGCTGTTTAAAATCTGACTGGCTATCTGAGAGATAATTGCGCATGTGAAAGACTTGCAAACTTTCAATTATTCTATTTTTCCTAAAAGATGTTGCTATTATTTATTTCTCAGGAAGTAAAATATTAAGAAATGCGATACAGGATTTTTATCTTCTGTTCTCTCAATCACTTGAAATATTTTCAATGAAATAAATTAGTCATAAGCATTTTATTCAATTACAGCTCTATACAAAACATTAAGTATTTTGAATTACATTTATTATTTTATTTTATTCAAAGAGACAAATGATGAATGTTTGGAATGAGAGACTCATGCCAATTTTAATAATTTAAAACATCATTTGAATTATTTTTAAATGAATTTTAAATTAAAATGAAACAACTAATAATTAAGCAATTCTGGTTTAATGTTTTATTTATAATCTTGAGACTTTTAAATATGATTTTTTTTCTATTAAAATTCTCCTTCAAAAGAATTAAAAACTAGTAATTTTGTGGAATATCATTATTCAAATTAAATCTTACCTCAGGTTCTATTGTATCAATTAATATGTCTAATTCTGTATCCGGAGTATCAACTTGAGCTGGAAGAATCACTACTGGACTTATGTGCTGATCAATATCAGATGCTATAAAAAAATTTGGAGGATTCTAAAAAGAAACAAAATTAAATATATTATTTAAATCTATAAATTCTTTGAAATTTCCATATCAATTCCATTCCTTTAAAATAACACTGCTTTAATAAAAGCCTTGGTTTAATAAATGCATTCTAAGGAAATGTGAAGCATAGAATATTTCAATTCAACTATTTCTTTAAGTGTAACATTGTTTTATCAACACCTTCAGGAGTTTAACTCTAAAGTAAATGACCAATTCAAAAATTAAAAGTTCTTGTTGAACTCTTGTTTGAGAAAAGAGAGAGAAGTGAATCTCAGTTTGATCAAGTGAATGAAGCTATTAAGTTTTGTCTGCTTCTCATATTCATCTGACCATAAAAAAGTGAACTTAATGATTAAATAATGTTTTATAATGATATATAAAAATAATAAAGCTTTTAAATAGTTTTCTATTATATGATTTCCAATAGTTTTATGATTTTCCTTTAATTATATTTCATTTTGATAAGCAGAATTAGGATATTTTAAGTTGAATAATCATATTCATTAAACACTAGAAAAATCATAGTCAAATTACCAGTAGGAGAAGCAACTACTTGATCACACAATCTCATATTAGAAGATCCTCTAATTTAAAAAACCTGTCTTTTAACAACTAATTTAGTATATAATAATTATAATAAGAAAAATAAATAATGACTATCAATAATCATGGAAAATCATCATATAGAGTAGTTTCACTGATTGCTAAGTTTTGAAATAATAACTTTAAAGAATCAACAAGGTAATAATAAATAACTCAGATTATATGTAGCTGAATCTTCCAATACATTATATAACATAAATAAACTGTCCAAAAAAACCAATGATACCATCTATTTTAAGCATTTGTTCCTATATATGTGTAATTTATTTACATAATTTTAAATGAAGGAGTGGATTCAATTTATTGATTATATATATTTATAGAACAAATGATAAGAATCACCATTTAAATATTTAGAGGATCAAAGCTAAGCTTTAGTTTAAACAATCTCTAAACATGAAATGAAAACTAAACATTGAAATGGTGATTCCTATCATTTATTAATATAAAGATATATAATCAATACATTGAATTCACTCCCTCATTTCAAATTATGTAAGTAAACTAAACATATATAAGAACAAATGCTAAGAGGCAGTTGATATCATTTGACTTTTGGAGAATGTATTTACATTATATAATTCATTGGAAACTTCAATTACTTTCCGTTTAGTTACATATACTGTATATATATATACTAGTAAATCTTTAAAAAAAAATTAATATTATTAATTAAAATATATATATTAAAAATACCAATTTTGCAATTTGACTACAAAGATATAAGTCATTTGTGTTTAATTCAAGTTAAAATCACTGAAGTTTGATTTTAATTATTTATTTTCTTGACTCATATAGACTTGAATATTGTTTACACAAGACTGGAAAGATCATATGACCATTATGTATTTACAAAATTGAAAACATGCTATATTGATATCATTTTACTTCTGCTAAAAGTTTTTACTTTGCAAATATTATTTACATTGTAAAGATAATTCATAAACTTGCAGTTTATAAAAAAAAGAATGAGGATTGTTTTCTGATCAGATATGTAAATAAATATTTATTTATTTTATAAAATTCATCAAAATAAATGTCAATGGATATAATTTTATACATTTTGTTATTCATATGTCTCCTGATTAACATATCTATTACATACCAACAACTCGAGATTCAAATTTGAAAAGAAAAAAAAAATTTTTTTCTCAGATTTCTTAAAAATTTTCAAGTAAATTTTAAATGTTTTCAATTAAAAAAATCTATTTAGACTTTCAATTACTGATCAACTAATAAATATTTTCCCACTTTTATTTAGTGAATGAAATCCTTAATAATTTTTAACTTGGTTGGTTATCAGCCTTGAAAATATAAATTTAAATATTTTGATTGTGTTTTAGTTAAAAAGACAGATAGGTGGTGATGTGAACAAATTCAAGTCTTCTGTTTACATTTAATAATTTCAAGGTATTTCATTATTGTTAAAGTTATATATAGTGCTATTATTCTGACAAATTTGTTATATGAAAATGAGGTATGGTCCCTTTATTGCTATAACATAAAAAATGACTGAAAAAAATTAATTTAAGGATTTGCTATAAGACTGAAATAATAATATAAAAAGATCAAATGATCAGTCAGCATATTTTTGAGTTTGTTGGATATAGTATTAAATTTACTACAACTTTTACTGGACTGGAGATGTATAGCAAATAAATAGTAAAAAAAAAAAAAATTCCTAAAAAAGTGTTTTATAGAGAATTCAATTATCAATTTAATGGAAAAGTCATCACTTGGTAACATTATCTCAAAAACATTCTACAGAGATACAATAATGATAATTTTCACTGAAAAATATAACTGAGGATACAATACAACAGAGAATTTGCTGTGTCCATTGGGAGACAATCTCAGCCATGCGAGCGAAATGAATACAGACACAACTTGAATATATATTGTAACAGGAGTAGGGTTAAACCCTGTTCCAAAGTAAAAGGGAACTTTAATTAGTCGAGTATATGTAGTTACCTTTTAGCATATACTATATATTAAAATATACATAAATTAATTAAAGCACTCTTAAAGGGGGGTTTTGTGCTCAATTAGTTTTAACAGGGTATGTGTGTTTATATATATAAAAGAATATATATATATAGTATGTATAGAATATTCTAGAAAAAAAAATGTATTTAATGTATAAACTTTATTGTACAGAATTTTGTTTTAAAAAAATAAGAAAAAGTAGAACAAAACAGCTTTTGTTCTGGTACATGGAATGCTGTAAATGGAAATCCTGTCAAAGTTATGCTCTTTAAAATGTTTTAACAAAATTGTAAATTTGATAAAATGTGCTAAAAGTTTTATAAAAGAAAAAACTAAAGACAAAAGGATGCGAATCTAGAAAATTGTAATATCCAGGAATGAGGAGATCAATTAAGATAAAGTTAAAAAAATGTAGGACGTTTCGAGGACTGACAGAAATTCAGGCCTGAGGACATAAGGAGAAAAATGATATAAATAGCCAAAGGAGAATATAGCGTGGTCTTTTGCTTTTTTGCTGACGATCTGTATTTGATACTAAATAGAACTTTCAGCTGTTGTTGTAAGGGATTAATTTTCGGACCAATGTGATTGAAAGAAAAATATATATGTTAGCTGGCATGAATATGTGAGGGTGAAACGTAGACATGCTGGGTTTTACTCCCATAGCCCCACAAAGTAAATCAAAGCTGCTTCTTTGTCCCATGAGGGTTCAAACTTCAGAAATCCGCTCCATACACCTTTGTCGCATCAAGCATTCGGTTATGCAATCATTTCCTCAGAAATTGAAAACAGACTTTCGTGATGGACACTCGTTATGGATCCCAACTCATTTAGTAAGCTTACTTTAGTCATGAATAAAGATAATCTAACTTCCCCGGGGATTAAAAGATAACAGCCTATATTTTTTTATACACAAGTAAATGTGCGCATCTTATTAATTGTTCAACATAACTTGGATTTAGTTGTGTTAAAGTTTAGATTAAGCATGAGAAAAGAAAGTGTGATTCGCATAATTAATAATAATTTGACCTATTAAAATATATATGTCTGCATTTGTTAAAATTTCATATATCTAAATGTAAAGAGAGAATGTTTAATTGTTATAATTAATAATAATTTGATCTGTTAAAAATATGTATTTATGCGCATACTCCCAGTAAAAGATTGAGCACTATTATTTGTTTTGTTCTTTTGTCTTTATTTATTTTCGTCATCTCATAGTTAGTAATTTAATTTAAATGTGTATATGTTTTACATATTGCACAATTTTATGCATACTGCCCCAAAGTAACACATCTCTGTCAGTCACAGGACTACCCGTCCTTGATGAGCTAGTTAGTGGCTTAGTAATAATAATACCGTATGATTATTCGCATAAAAATCCCGGCAATATAATTCTTAAACCTGCATAAAATTGGCGCTTGGAGTCAGAACATGCCAATGTCCATAAATATATTGTTTGAAAAAATGTTAGCTAGTGGTGCATTGAAATTAAAGCCGAGTATTCATGTATAACAACATCTATCATTTCATCCCTTCTTATCGTTGGGAGATCTCCAGGCTATGGCTGCTATAAGTCCGTCTCTGCAAAAATTAAGGTTTCATTTGTACATTAAACATTAATACCACTTTATAAATGTCATATTAGGATTGTTTAAGAGAGAGGATGTAAACTGAATTAAGCAAAAATATAGAGAAGGGGTGGAACCCGTTACAATGTAAATATCAGCAAGTTTATTGCTGTTTGCTGAGACATTAATTTAACAATATAACAAGTACAATAAAATTATATTGTTGGCAATAATTCATTCCGTTTACTTTTGAAAATTGCTATGGAATACATTTAGTGTGTGAAAATATCTTATTTCACACACAAACAATAATTATGCAGTTCATTAATCTCCAAATGGTTTGTTTACTCATCTAATTAAAGTCTATGCAAACTTCTTTCCATTTGGACTTTAATAGTAAGTAATTTACTAAAACTAACTCCATTGAGCTTTCTCCCTTTCGATAAGCATTATCTTTTCTCCCTTTCAAAACTGCATTGTTTTGCTTTCGGCAGCCATTTTCCCCTCTTGACTGTGACTGACTGTTTTTGACTACTGCTCACTAAAAATCTTGAACTCTATTAGCTAAGCTAATTTACATCATTTATTTTAAAAGTTCTTTTTATAATACATTTTTTTCCTAGAGTAATCATTCTGGGGGGAAAAATAACTACTGTTGATGCAATAATGTACATGATTTAATTAAGAACTTTATTTACACACAAATTTAAAAGATTTGTACCATCAGTACACCTCTCCTTACTCTAGAAAATAATCTCTATATCTGGCAGGCTTTCTTCGATTTCTCGGATTTTGTGGAGTAGACATTTCTATTCTAAACAGGGTCAGTGTTTACATCAGTTGATTTTTCAAATTTAGGTAACTGTTTATCTTTACTCGAATTAACATCTTGATCCAACTTAACTTCATTTCCTGCATTTCGCTAAAAAAGCAATACACCATTCTGCTCAACAGAGGAAAAAATTTCAAGTTCATTATTTATCAAAAATTCTGATTGAGGATTGACTGTTACAGGTTTTTTATTTATCAAGATTGATGTATCAGAGAATTGCTGACTTAAATTATGTATACATATATGTCTTCTGACACACAATTTGATTTCAAGTTTTTATTCGTATGACTTCAGATACTTTGTCAACTATGGTGCCAGGGTCAATTTCTTTTTTTAATATGTCTCAAACCCATACAGCTTCGCTGACTCTAAATTTCACAAAGTTTGCATTGTACGTATCTTCATTAGAAGTACTGTATTCTGATTTCTTTTTTATAGCAAGAAATTTAGATAAATGAATATGACATTTTCTACCAAACAGCAACTCTGCAGATGTTTTAAGATTTATCACACCAGGGATAAAATGCTGGTAGAACATGATTTCCATTATGCTTTTTCCATATTTGCAACTTTTACATTTCTCATGGCAGATTTCAGATCTTGTACTGCCTTTTCCGCAAGTCTGTTAGAGGTAGGGTGGTAGGCTGGAATAAGAAGCATGATGAATGCCTTTATCTGTTAAGTAGGTTTCAAAATATGCAGAAATAATCCCTGTTTCATTATCGGATACCAGGATCTCACAATTTCCATGAGTGAAAAACACTTCTTATAGAGTTTTTATTGTACATTTAGTACTTGTAGTTTTTGTGAGCTTATAGACATCCCATCTGCTGTATGAATTGAGGATTATTACATAATCTATATGAATAAACTCCCAAAGTTTGGTGGCCTCTATCCATGGTTTATAAATTTTCTTTGGTAAATCAATCATTTGTTCAATTTCACTATTTCATTTAGGCCACACACAGTATGAACATGTGAGCGCCTTCAACCACACAATCCCTGGATGTCCTTATGTAACAACTTTAGCACTTGTTTTCATTCCTCCATTGGTATGAGTACTCAATCAATCATCAGGATACAGCCATTATCAATTGACAAACTCTGAAGAATAACAATGAAACTTGATTAACTTTTTGGACATTCCTTCTTGAATCCAATTCTTTAGCTTACTATATCCTGGTTCTCTATTTTACCACTATTAACCATTTAGATTCTCTGTAATATTTATTGTGTTTAACATGTTTACTTCTGTAAACTTCTGCTAAACTGTCTTTCACAGGTAGTCGTGTTAATGCATCTGCATGCTTTATCTCTTTTCCTGACTTGTAAACTAATGCGTAATCATAGGCGGCTAATATGTTAATCCGCCTTAGAAGTCTTTGGCTTACATATTCAGGCAGTTTTTCATTCTTTCCAAAAATTCCAAGTAAAGGACAACAATCCGTCCTGTAAAACTATATCCATATATAGTCAAAATAAGAGTCATAGATCAAATGACCCTATCTCTTAAGCTTGTAAGTTATAAACAATGAGGATCGCCAATTTCTCTACAAGCTTTGTGATAAATGTTTAGCCAGAGCCAGCACTTATATATGTATTGATGTAATATCTTTATTACAAATATTATAGCCAGGGCTTCCTTATCAACTGACTATAATTTTTTTTCAATTGATGATAACATACTGGAGGCATAAGCGATCAGACATTTGTCTTCATCATACCGATGTGAGATGACAGCTCCAAATCCAAAATCTGAAGCATCTATAGTAATCACTTTCAGATCACTCCTGTAATGCACTAGGACTTTTTCTGACATTAATAAGCTTTGGCTTTCTGGAATGCAATTTTGTGCTCTTCATTCCATTTTTTTCCCTTATGTAATAACTCATACAATGGTGTTAATACATGTGATTTTCCCTATAAAAACCATTTTGTAGAAATTTAAGTCCCAGAAAAGCGTAAATCTTTTACATTCTTAGGAGTGGCTGCTTCCACAGTTCTCACTTTCTCAGGGTTGGGATACTTTCCATCCTTATTTATCACATGTCCCCAAAATTTTATTTCTGTAGTTTCCCAAATGCACTGAGATGTATAATCTAGCTCCCACTTTAATTAGCTTTGAGTACACTTGTATTACTCATTT
This sequence comes from Epiperipatus broadwayi, assembly GCA_028023455.1. Taxonomy (NCBI): domain Eukaryota; kingdom Metazoa; phylum Onychophora; class Udeonychophora; order Euonychophora; family Peripatidae; genus Epiperipatus; species Epiperipatus broadwayi. The sequence continues at coordinate 5,567,874 of JAQFVV010000035.1, read as the reverse complement.
TTCCAGCTCTTCTTCCAACTGGCAGTAATAAATATATCATCTAAGGAATAACCCTGCCTTTGTCTTGCAATAACATGTTTTTTTTCGCCTTGAAAGATGTTTGGGGCCACTGTTATCCCACATGGAAATTTACTGATTTAAAATAGACCGACATGGGTTCATAACGTTAACAATTCTGCATTTTTTTCTGTGATCAGTATATAGGGGAATCTATTTTCAAGAAGAATTAGGCTTTCTGTAAAGATGTTAACACTTGGTATGGGATAAGCACCCTTATTTATTTACAGAAACTCTATGATCTCTGCAGACCAATTGTCCCATACGGTTTAACAATCATGCCTTGAGGAGTAGCCCATGATGAGTCTTCTACAGGTGATAGCATGCCTTTTTTTACATTTCCTATAGTTACTTCAACATTTGACTTCAGGGCTTTCTATGGTTTACATGCTGTAGGTTGCACACCTTTAGCTAATTCCACATCTACTGGTCTTGTTTGTAATTCAGCTATTTCCTGTTTAAACAACTAAGGAAACTTCTAATATCTGTTTCTAGTTTAACCATCTTAATAATGTTAAGACAGATTCCTAATGAATGGAACCAGTTTGACTGAGCAATGGACTAATGTCTCTCTTTACAATAAACAGTGGTAAACTTTTAATTTTTGATTCACTTTCACTGGAAAAGTATTCTGTTTCCATTTACATCTGTGACCATTACATTTATCTTATTCAATTTCACTCTCTGTTTGCATTTAACCTTGATTTTTCTTCGGAGATAAAATTTGAAAGGTTACGGTTATAGCACTAACTTAACACAAGTTCTAGGTTGTGTAAAAACTTTCTTAAAATAACAAAAAAAAATTTTACCGTTTCAACCTAAAGATGACTTATATACAGCTTAATTTCAAAAGCAAATCAATATGAAGATTATAGGATTGTTGTTAAACAATAAGCTTCATAATCATTCTTTAATTGCATGTACTTAGCAAATTTAGTAAATAATTAATTAAGTAGTAATATATTATGAGTTATAAGACCTGAATATTATAACATATATATTTTAAAGATTTTTATTTCCAATAAACAAATAACTCAAGTTATACATAATTTTAAATGGTTTTGTTATAAAATCTAGAGCATTATTTTAAAAATAATAGATTCAAAATAAATCCCATATACTTTTCACTTTTACAAGGAACCAACCTCTAATGAAAGTAAATTTATAATAATGTATGTTTTCAAAAATATATAAAAATTATAACATACATTGTTCTGATATTCAAGAGGTCAAATATCATCAAAATCATCATTTTCAATCACTATTGATCCACTGCCAATGGTATCTTCAATTTTAATACATTTGTAACATTTTTTTCTGCCCATCACTACAACAAACTTTTTTTATCAATCTTTCTCACATGTTTTCCAATTTTTTGGATTCAATTTAAGATTTAACACTGCATCTATTGTCATCTCTTCTAGCAAGATATTTAGCCCAACTCTATTTCAGTCTCCTTATTTATTCAATATCAACGATAACTGCTTTTTCTTTTATTCATGTATTTTCCAACAATCCCATCTTGATATTTTATATCTCTCTCTTGCTTCACTGGATGGTTTGAGTCGTTGAATTACATTTCTATTAAGCGTCCACATCTCAGACTCATATATAAGCCTGGTAAAATATATTTTTAAAAAACCTTATCTTTTCAATCATAAATATAATTCCCTTTTAATATTAAATAGTTGGGGTGGGAGGGGGTTGCATATTAACAATTCATTAATATGTATGTAGGTGTCAGCTTCTGCTAAGAGTTTATCATCTTTGGGTTTTTTTTTTTTTTAACAGTTATTTTTATCCTTTAATTAAAAATTATAAATATTGTTTGTTTGTTTTTAATATTTATCCTTTGTTCCTACTTACTTGCTTTCATCTGAGGCAGCAAAATTTGAATGGCTTAAATAATTCATATATTTTTATTATCTGAAAGTTCCCATTTTAATCCATGAAATAGTTCCTGAAAATAAGAAATCATCATATCTTACACAGTAATGCCAACTAATTACTTCTGTTGTATTATGATAAATATTTTCAGAATTTGTTAATACTTCGTACATGTTTATAGAGTAAAATATCATTTTATTATCTATAAATCCGAAACATAATATAAACACTTAGCCACATCTAATTATACTTAAAATCTGAATGCAATCTATTATGCTAAAACTACTTTTAAATCTAGCTTTCTTTTTTGGTTTGTTTGCAATCAAAATTTTCTGTAAATAAATTATAATGCTCTCAGTAAACATCTTGCAAAGATTGTTATTTCTAATATCATCTCATATTCTTATCTATTATTATTATTCTGCATTCTTCCAAACATCCAGTAAATCTTTATTATTTTTTACATTTAGTGAATAGCTTTGCAAATAATTTCTCTATTTTATCAGTTTTCTTTTATGGTATCAATAAGATTATCACTTATTGAAACTCTATTATTCATCTTAAATTTAAATATATGTCTTACGCTATTATTTAAAAAATATCTTGACATTTCAAAAGATAATATTACATGATTCTATCACATGATCCCAGTTTACACATTCTTGTACCATAGCTTGATAATAAAACAGAGAAGCTGACTGCTAGAAGGAAAATGCATATAAGATTCTAAACATTCGGGTGCACTGTTCCAATATCTAAAGCTTCTCACTAATGAAAGCCATAAGCTGAAACTAGTTTGCGATACTGGATAGAACAGCAGTGAATAAATATTTATTAAACTCTATTAGCTGGAATCAGTCATTAAAACTTTCATTAGATGGCATAGCTGTGGTGAAAGTAAAGAAGTATATATTTCAAAAGTTGTTATAACTGTAGAGCTTAGTTTGTTTCCATATTTTTTATTACTAGAAACTTTTTCACATACTTCATGATTCTATCCCTTTTTTAAAATAACATCACCTTTTCTTCGTATCTGTTGAAGCAATTTTTTATCTAATACCAAGATATTATACTTTGAGGCTTTTGTTTCCTTATATAGCTTTCTTTGTGAAATTCAGTTATACCTCTTTATATCAACATTAACTATTTTTCATATCATTTTACAAAATTCTAAATATAGCATTCAATTTTGATAAATGAATCCTTTTAAATATTTTCATAATTCTTTTTTTCATTCATTAAAAATATACTTGTGAGTAGCTATTTTTTTTCTATCAGATATCTGTGTGGCTGCCCTTAGTAGAGTATCAGTTACGTCTGTAAACATTTAAAACAATTTTCAAATTTTACCTTAAATTCATTGGAGTTTTCTGAACGTTATAGATTATAGTTTTTATCTCTTTTTCTCTTATATTCAAATTTTCTCATAGCATTTTCATCTTTCAATCATTTTCTAATTCTAATTTAAACTCTATCATAATAATTTTAAAATCTTCTTTAGCCTGATTAAAAGCATATAGTATCTAAATAAATCTATTACATCAGAATATGAATTTGTTGAAGCATAAACCTAAATTGTCTGCATTTGGTGCTATTGGTATCTTCCATTAAGTTGAATAACTAAGCATGCCCTTCTAACCTGATATACAGTACCGTCAATCTCGATAATGTTTTTCCATTTTTTATTTATTATGAACCTCATTCTATTAAGCCGCAATATTTGTGATTTTTATAGTAAAGTAAATGTCCATTTCTTCTAATATCATAAAATCCAATACAATATCCCATTCAATATTAGACAATTTCCTCTACCAACTTGTGCAATCTTTCTTCACTTGAAAGTGATCTACAAAAAGTCATTAATGAATGGCAATCAACCAAGATCTATATATTTATATATAAAATATAATGGAAGGCAACTGCTCTTGACACATATGCTATAAAATTGGCACACACTTTCCCATCAATGTATTAAAAGCATAGGTGAATATTTTCAAAGTATGTTTTAAAACATTTATTGATGGAAGAATGCAGGCCAATTTTATAGCATATGTGTCAAGAGTAGTTGTCTTCCTCAATATATAAATCATTATATTATTATTATATATATGTATGTATATAATATTCATATTGCCATCATCAGATCTATCTACAATTAATTCAATTTCTCCTATCAATAGCCTGTCTTCTCCATATCAATATTAGAAACAATCTCTTGAGATTTAACTTCAACTGTCCTTGTATTAATCATTTCTTCTAGCAATATGTCTTGACTACTTTTATTTCAGATCCTTAATTCCTTAAATGATATCAATAATACATATTTATTCTCTAAATATATATTTCACTTTCAATACTTTCTTATTAACCCTAATAATACATTTCTATACTTGAGCAAAATGAAGTTTCTCTATTATTCTTTAGTTAGGCACACAAGACTTGGAGCAATAAGTAAAAACAAGTAAAACACATCTATTAAAAAAATTTCTTTTCAAACACACAAGCATATTTTCATTTAGTTGTATTTTTATATTGGACTATTTCCATTGTCTAATATGTGTATTGAATGTCTTTAGAAAAATTTAACTTTATTTAAATATTTCAAATACATTCAACTTTTAGTAATAACACATCAAACAGGTTAGTATATGCGCAATGTTTCGAGAGATATTATTTTCCCCTCTTCTTCATGTGTTGCTGACCTACCAATAACAGTACTAGCATGGGATTCGAACCTGGGCCCTTAGATTTTTGAGTATTGAATTTTAAGATAAGGCTCTAGCCAATAAAGCCATCATGCCAAAGGCAACAGTCTGTAGTAATTTCATATACTTATTTATGAGGTTCCTTCTGATTTCTCCACTTTTTTCTAAGAGCAAAGTTGATTAGTGGTTTCCGTATATTATGTATAATCACATTAGGTTGGCTTATGGGATTTTTTTTGCCATTGTCATATGAGTAGCTTCTTTAAATTTTCTTCTCTATCCAATATTTTTGTACTTTCCCCAATTGAACATATGTTCATTGGCACATACATGGTCTGCTACCTTAAACACATCTGTTTTCTCTCTTCTAATCATCAGTTTGTGCCAATGAACATATGTTAAATTGGGAAAATACAAAAATATTGGATGGATAGAGAAAAGATACAAAGAATAAATTTTAAAGAAGCTGCTCACATGATAATGGCAAAAAATCCCATAAGCCAAACTAGTGTGACTATACATAATGTATGGAACCACTTATCAACTTTGCTCTTAAGGAAAAAGTGGAGAAATCAGGAGGAACCTCACAGACAAGTATATGAAATGACTACGAACTGTTGCCTTTGGCAGGATGGCTCAGTTGGTTAGAGCGTATTCAAGAATCTAAGGGTACAGGTTTGAATCCCATGCTAGTACTGTCACTGACCAGGCCAACAACACCTGAAGAGGGGAGAATAATACCTCTCGAAACGTTGTGCATATATTAACCTGTTTGATGTGCTATTACTAACAGTTGAATGTATTTGGAATATTTAAATAAAGTTAAATTTTTCTAAAGACATTCAATACGTATATTAAATGATGGAAATAGTCCAATATAAAAATACAACTAGAACACCATAATCACAAACCTTCAGAAAACAATATTTTCAAGTTATTTCTACCAAAAGCACTTCACTCAAGATTAATTCTATAATTAATTTCATCCATTATGTTTTCATCTGTATTAATAATCTAACCTAATTACCAATCTTTATTTTTTTCTCTGAGAAAAACCATTAAATGTTATTTTAATATTTTAGCATTTATCTTTAGTCCTACTTTCTTACTTTCATCTGATAATCATTGAAACATTTTCTGAAGTTTTAAAGCATTATTTCCAAAAATAACATCAGAAAAATCTAGATGATTTAAATAAAACATATGTATTTTTATTTCTTTAGATTACACTCTATAAAACTGCTGCAAAAAATTTTGAAGATTTGGTGCCATATATTTTTATCACTCTTGGAAATACTTATAGAATCAAATGCTTTTCCATAATCTACAAATCTAAAGCACAATGACAACTCATTTTCATTGGGTTTTTTTTCTGTAACTTCTCTCAATACTAGGATATTATCTTCTAAGCTAAAACCATTTCTAAATCCAGATTATTATTTTTTTAATTGAAGAGAATCCAACTTTTGAAGATAAGTTGTAATTATCTTAAAAAAGATTTTATATGAAACTGATAGATATGTAATTTCTAATATCTTCTTTATCACCTTTCTTGAATATCAATATTACTACTGCATTCTTCCAATCATTTGGTATCTCTTTATCATTTAGACATTTAGTATCTAGTTTTGTTAACAGATTTTCTATTTCTTCACCTGCTTCTTTTACAATATAAATAATAATTTCATGATTTCCTGGAGCTATATGTATATATACATTAACACACATATATAAGCTGCATGGGTTAAATATGTATATAGATGAATTCAGATGATTAAATTTCAAATATTAACCAATTTTCATTATCAACAATTTCTGATTTACCTCATTATAAAAATGAGTGCTTCATTCCAATTCTGTCATCTACCACTCAACTCTAATGAAGTAGCACAATCTACCACTCAACTGTAATCAAGTAGCACAAATCATCATTCATTAAAAATAGAAGACTTGACGACTTATATTAATGGATAACTCAGAATTACTAGAAAAAAATTCTAAGCATATTTGGGAATTCTTTAAAACTTATAAACTTTTCTCTCTATTACAATTTAGAAATTCATTCACGAGGATGGTAAATACTAACATATAACATTTCATAATACCTTTAAATAATATAATTATCAATTTTATTTACTATTTAAATACAAGTAAACTCCTGGATAATATAATGGAAACCTAATAATGACATAAATAGCGATATTAAAAGAAGTTTAAATATAACTTTCAATATTATTACTAGTGCTTTGAAAATTGTATTAAAAATAGTGTCTATTAAGAATAACCAAAAAGATTTTATACAATCACAAAAAAGAAGTAAATCAACATGATTAATGATATAGATGTATGTGAAAAGAATCTATTCCTCTCCCATGTCAATTTGTGATAATTAGTTTTGCTAAGTTTTGTGGCATTATACAAATTTTATAAAAGAACAAAAAAAAAAAGAAAAGAAACTTAAAAATACTTACGTCTGGCAAAGATGGCACTTGGATAAGATATTTAAAATACTGGAGATTACTGGAATTATAATAAAACTGACTCAAACTAAAAAGGATGAAGAAAAAAAATGTTAGTTGAGTTCATATCATATACATATATATGTATAAGTGAAATAGTGCTTAAAGCTAACTGGGTGGTTACTGGTTGGTATCTAATTATATATATGTATGTACGTATATAAATGCAATATTTACAATTTAATTTGCTTTGTACAAAACAGTTCTTGACCTATGTAAACTTAATAAATGCATATTTATGTATAAAATATGACATATTATATCATTCAAAATTGGAAACAGGCAAATACCTGTCATTCATTATAACAAATATTTGTGTGTTACAATAATAAAAGTTGAGTAATAATTCAACTTAATTGTATAAAAAAAGAAAAGAAAAACTGTTCTTTCCTTAACAACAGAGCAAACTTATATTAAATACAAAATTGTTAATTACAGAGCATCCATAATTTTATATATTATTAGAAATATGTTACAAATAGTATGAGCTTTATAAAAATATCTTCAACACAGAAATACTGTAAATCTAATCATTAAAAGAAATTATGCTTCAATTTAGCATAAAAATAAGATTTAAAATTTTTTTGTCAACTTACGAATAAAATGAATTACATAAAATCTTGTGGAATATATTAATTATGTAATTTGAGAACTGTCTGTATATTCAAATATACAAATAAAAACTTACAGAATAGTTCTCCACCTTTTTAAAATATATTTTTAAAAACTGTTGCAAACTTCATGTCAACTGATTTAGAGATAAGGACTTTTCAGGCACTCCTTTTAAAAAATTGTTGCTTTGCTAAATATTAATAAATAATATATATTAAGAAAAATCTTCACATTGTTAAAAAACTTGATCCAGTATATTCAAATATATATATTAAACAATATCATAAATAATAATTTAGAACCAAAATTTCCACTATTATTTATAGCTTTTATTAAGGTAATAATATTATCAATTTGAAAAATTATAATACATATCAAATATAAATACATATATATAATCAAAATAAGTCATAGATCACATGACCCTATTCTCTTAAGCTTGTAAGTTATAAACAATGAGGATTGCCAATTCCTCAACGAGCTTTGTGTTAAATGCTTAGCCAGAGAAAGCATTTAAAATATGTCAAGAACCCCTCCCCATGGTTTCGTGCTTTGGCACTCCTCCGAGGTGTCAGGATAGGTTCAGACACTAGATCTAAAAATACCAACCCAAAGCCAGCATTTAATTAAAAGTTATCTATTGAGTGGAAAATCTGAAATTTTCAGACACCTACATGTTTTCAAACACTTTGTTTAAAATATCTAAAAAAAATTTACACTAACTCTTTGAATATTATAAATTTAAAATTGATTGCACATTAAATGTTAAAATGAAATGATTTTTTAAAATTAATTTAATGATAAATAAAATAAAAAGAAAAATTTAGTAATTAAATAATTATGATTTTATAGAGAATAAGACAGATGTTGGCAAATAATTTATAAAAAGTTTATTTAATTTTATTCTAATATTTTTATGTAAATTCAGTTTTATATTTATAGTAGTGAAAAGAAGAAATTCAGAAATATTATTGAATGCTTTTTAATAAAATTACATACATGTTTACATTACTTTACATGTGTATGCATATATATTATGTATGTTCATTATATATATTTGTATGAATATAGATATTTAATATAAATTTAATTTTTGCTGATTGATGGTATTAGTATTGCTGATATTGAAGAACTATTATTTAATATATTTGTTATATGTAATAACTTTTTTTTTTTTACATATTGAAATAATGTCATAACAGTAGTTATCATTTTAAATAGTAGGGTTATGAATATAGGTTAACAAATTAAAACTCAAAAGAAATATAAAAAAAATATTTAATATATATTATAACGGGATAGATAAGAGATGGGGTAAACCTGGGGTGATGGAAAAATCATCATCAACCCCAGTTCAATAAAATATTTCAAATAATAAATTTAATATAAATTATGAAGTAGTGAGCAATATCAAAATATATAAGTAGATATATTAGTAGAGAGTATGAGAGCATTAAAATCTCTGAGAGATCAGCAGCTAACTATCTTAAGCATAATTAACTAAGTTCACCACCATTATCAATAAGTATAAGTAAGTATAAGTAATACTCATCATTATAAGTGATCAAAATCAAAAATAAATCAACAGTCAATCTGATACCTGGATTTGAAATGGGTCTACTGCAGACCAGGCCATTGCCAGATTGGGCAATTATTTAACCATTAATTTGGATGCACCAATCGACTTAAATACTCATCCATTAGAATCTATAACCATAAAATAGGATATTAAAACATGCTGATCTTCGTCAATGCTCTGGCCACTTAGTAACATTAATGTACCAGCCATCTATAAACTTAAATTCTAATAGAACTAAACTAAAATAAAATGTAGTGCACCAACCAATATGATGATGATGATATAATTGATAGAAATATTATCATCATCACTGGATGCCCAAAAACACTAATATACATCTTTAAATAAACAGAGCAAAACTCTCCATACAGTATTGCCACCTGTGCCAAACAGAGTAATCAATGGATGCCATCCATTGATTACTCTGTTTGGCACAGGTGGCAATACTGTATGGAGAGTTTTGCTCTGTTTATCAACAATTAATGTGCTAGTATAGGAAATGTGATCATGTGATGCTTAATGGTTTAATATACATCTTTTATATATCAGACAATTATGCATGAATCTAGCTCAGAGAACATAGGTTCTATTATTGTATTGTGATCAAGAGATGATGCAAACACAATATTCTAAAAACTTGAGAATCAAGTTCACTGGAATAATTTAACAAAGAAATACAAGTTTATTAATAACAAAAAAAATAAAATTAAGGTTTCTGAAATTCAGCTATACACTTAGATGCCTTCTGATTTTGATTAATATACAAAATCAACATTAATACATGGTGATTTACATAATCGATATACAAAATTCAAATTATTACATTGTGATTTAAATATATGTTCATATAAAATGCCTATATATATCCACACACACATGCTGTATAATTTCTGGACATATTAAAATAGTCATAACATAATTATAAAAATTTTAAGATACATAAAAATACTCTAAATCATTAAAATTTACCTATGCATGCCTATATGATACTCGTTGATATATATGCACACAGATGTGGAATATATTGGATGGATACATTTCAATCATCATGTAAAATACAATAAATAATTAAAATTTTAAGTTAAAAGATATAAAAACTTTTATACATATCATTACACTGATGTGCGGTATAATTTATTATTTAATATAAAATATTTGGATTGTCATAATCTATAAGTGAAATTCAGTTTTATACATATTTAATATATGTGTGCATATACACCTTCATGCACAAACTAACATTCATATCATATATTTTAACTTAACATAATAATAAAAGTTATTCAAAATATACTTTCTACAATTAATTCCTTGGTTAAAATACATAAAGATTATATAAAATTCACATATACATGTATAACATATAAAAAATATGGTTTCTTTTTTTAAAAAAAATACTATCAATTTTTTTTAAAAATAAAATCAGCCTTTAACAGATTATGTTAATTATTACATTTTTAGAATAATATAGAATCATCTATGCTTTACTGTTTAATTTTTTTTTTTCACTTCAGCAAAATTATTTGCTGGTATTTTTAAAATGTCATTTTTAGGAAATTATTAAAAACAATTTCTTCAATAATATATATAAATCATCTGTGGATTACTCCTTTCAATCTTTTAGACATGTGACTCAAGCAAATTATTCATTTATTTTGTTTTAAGTTATAAGTTAAAATGTTATTTTAAAAAACTATAAAAAAAACTCACTCTATATACATACGATGCGATGCACTTATCTGTGATTCCTTGCAGGTATAGACAAACAGCAGCATACATATAGTGACTTTTTTATCAAGCTAATGGACTCTGGGTAAGTTGGTAGATTAACTTGCCATCATCAGGATAGGCATAATCAGGTATGTTGGCATTCAATCAGTTCCCTTGTCTGGAACTTGCTAAGCTTTAGGCCAACAAGCTATCTTCTTAGAACACATTTGTAGCTATAAATTTCAACACAAAGTGTCATTTTCCTCCATGTGAATTTAAACTCCACCATCGTGAACTGTAGAGAAGCTGCTTCCTTGTATTCTTACATCGTTATGGTAGTTTTCTGTATAACTTTGCTAGCCATCTCTTCTGGCCAGCTATAATTACTGCCAATTACAGAAAACTGCAACAAAATATTATAACCAACTATCCCCTTATCTTTTCCTCCAACGCTTTTATAGTTTTGAATTGGATGGGTAAAATATACTAATTAAAAACTGTTTTTTCCTTATCTTGATTAAAAACAATTTTAATCTTTTCAAATCACTTTTAATTACAGGCTACTTTTGGAATTTTAAAGTATAATCTACATGTTTTTAATTAGATAAAGAAATGTATACAAGCATTAATTAAAAGATGTCAAAAATAACCATGCTTGTTTTTAATTAGAATTCAATAAAAATATTATTTAGACCTTTTTAATGTTTATCTATAACAATCCAGAATTATTTAACTCTTTAGTTATCATTCCAGGAAGGTAAAAAAATATCTACAGAAGTTTGTCTGTGTTTATTTCTACTTTTCCTTTACTTTATATATATATATGGCACACACACACAACTATGTTGTATCCCACATAACCCAACTGGTTATAATATATATTATAACACAACAAATGTACAATCACTTTTTCTTTTAAAATATATATGTTCTCCAATAATATCAACAAATTAAAAAAATTCTCCTTTTTCTTTTCAAAAACTTTATTTTCTATATCACGTTTCAACTGTTTTTATCTTCTGACAGTCATTTTCAAGGATCTGCAACAACAACATGAAATACATATTTATAAATAAACCTCAATTACATAAAAACTTCATCTTACATTAACATAAACAGTAACAAACATATCAATCTTACATAATTATATTTTACATAACTATCTCATCTTACATCAACATAAACAGTAACAAACATATCAATCTTACATAATTATATTTTACTTACATCTCTCTCTCCCACTACTATTTTTTATTACACTTCCTTTTACATTATTTAACTACAAAACTTAAAATCATCCAAGAAACTATAGATTAGGAATGTGGTTTTGAGAGGGTTTTTTAGATAATATTTAAAAAGGCGGAGATCATTTGAAATTAAGGTTGGTTTTTAAATTTGTATAAAAAGTTTCTTGGATGATTTTAAATTTTGTAGTTAAATAATGTAAAAGGAAGTGCACTAAAAAATATTAGTGGGAGAGAAATTGAAGTAAAATATAATTATGTTTGTTACTGTTTATGTTGATGTAAGATGAGGGTATTTATGTAAAATATAATTACATAAGATTGATATGTCTGTTACTGTTTATGTTAATGTAAGATTATGGTATTTATGTACTTGAGTTTTATTTATAAATATGCATTTCGTGTTGTTGTTACAGATCTTTGAAAATGATTATAAGAAGATAAAAATAGTTGAAACATTGGAGTTGGTATTATATAAATTTATATATATATATATGTTCATTATTGATATAGAAAATAAAGTTTTTAAAAAGAAAATGGAGAAGAATTTTTTTAATTTGTTGATATTATAATATATATTCTAATAATTCACAAACAATTGTTTCTTCTTTTAAAAACTTATTTGATATAGATCAAACTCATTTCAAAATTCTTCACAATTAAAAAATACATGAAATAAAAAGCATGTTTTAGATATATATATATCAAACATTCATATTATAAACACCTATCTTATTTATTGTGTTCCTATACTTTATTTATCTAATATAAAATAAGATATATATGTAAATTAAGATTTTTATTTTATATATTTCTGAGTTGGGAAACTTGACAATGACCATATGGTTGGATAATAGATTGTCATAATGAATTAAATAAAATATTTTTTTAATAAAAAAAAAAAACAGTGAATGTTTGTGGAATTATAAGAATATATTGTAGATTTAATTTTAGGGAAAAAGAAAGAAAAATATATATACAAGGAATTCGGGAAGGGGGGCAATTTATTTAGAAAATTTGTGGATAAAAATTATAATTGTTTAAATTTAAATATACTGTATTCATTACATGGATTGGTAAATACATGGTATACATGTAATTATATAAACTTACTTCACATTTATATAATAAAAATTTATTTTAATTGTTAAAAAAAAAAAAGCACCAGATATAGCAATAATAATAATAATAATAATAATTCAATGATTTATTACTAAAAAATTACTAACTAGAAGTGGCAAGGCTGGGCCATGATCCATGGACCAGCAATCTACTACTAAACCAAATCATGCAGGACACAAATGCAATTAAATTTGTGAATAAAAAAATAAATGAATAATCACCACTCATAAATAAGTATAGTCATTCTAATTTAAAAAGAAAAAAAGATATAAAAAAACTACTCTAAAAATGAGTTTTGTGATGGCTATACACACCAATCTGTAATCACAAATATATCCATATATTAAATATCCCAGTACATTTTTCTGTTTACTTGATATCTTATGCTAACAATTTTTTAACTTCACATAAAACTTTTCTTTCTAAAATTCTTCAACCCTATATCTAATTATAGCTCCAATGTATTCTAATATCTGTCTTTCCACTAGAAACAATTGACATTGTACTTCATTACAACGTTTTTTTAGATAATCCTTATAATGTAGAAAGAGTATCTCTCACAAACACCATACTCAAGTTCCCCATAAAATACCCTTTTATTAAATCTTGCATTGCTCAATCGTTTTATATGTCCAATCCAACAAAGATGTGATTTACAATAGTAGATTCAGTAATGTCATATTCAGCAAGCTGAAGAACATATCGATTGTTTTCATTCTGATTTTGGAAATTAAATTTTAGGGAGCATTCTTAAATGTAACTATTTTTATGTTGCACTGATAGGATGTTCAAATTTCACTTCCATATGGTCAATTAGATAAAAATAACATCTCAACATACAACTAATTTAATTGTGATAGCTATTACCCTATTATGAAATTCTCTATTTTTTTAATTTGTTAAAATCAGCAACAGCACATTGGAGTCTGGGTTGAATCTCAATTTCGAAGTCCAATGTTTTACTTCTAAAATACATAAGGTGTTTATTTAAGTGGTTTACATTCTCAAATTGAAAACCATCCAAGCTAAAAGTTGCTTAGAACTTTTCTTCTATCACTGGCTGATAAAAGAGCTGAGTTTTTTTGAACATTAATTAATAAACCAAAAGCTTTATATGTTGTATTCAAAACATTAAGAACATTTTTTTAAATTATTTTTTGAACTAGAAAAAATAGCACAATCATCAGCATATGTGTAAATCTAGAAACCAATAAGCTGAAGTTCTTGTTTTCACTTTTAAGCAATTCAAATTAAAAATTCCACCATCAAATATGTATCATATCATGATTTCTGTCTCATTAAGCCATCTATACACAATTCCAAATATCATAATCATAAGTTGGAGCATATACACCTTGTTTAACATCAGTTTTTATTTCAAATGCCTCAGATTTTCCACATGAAAAAATAACACTTCCTCATTCAATCATGAAGAAGCTATATAATACGAATAAATTTTTGTGGACAACCAATTAACTTCAAACAATACCAAAGGCCTATTATATTCACTAAATCAAATATCTTGTCCAAATCAATGAAAGCACTATATTATTCATTCTTTTGTTCCAGAAATTGTTCTTGCAATTTCCAAGCAACAAAATTATGTTTTATAGTATTCCTTGATTCTCTAAAACCATGATGAGCTCTGATAACCATTCATATATAACTGGAAGCAACCTATTCATCAAAATTCTTGAAATAACTGCAGTAAATAATAATGATATTCCACAATAATTACTATAGTCTTGTCTATTCCCTTTGTTTTTAAAGATTGAAATATTAAAATCCTTAAGATCAGGTGACAACTTCATGAGTCCATACGTTCATATAAAATTTCATTATTTTTGAAGCTAACATGTCACCACCATATTTCATCACAATCTGCAGTCTTTCCATTTTTAAGATTACAAAAAACTGTTTTGACTTCACTCAGCTGGATATCTTTGTCCAAATCTAAATGAGTAAATAAAATGGATATATCATTAAAAAATCCACTTGGCCGCATCTCCCTGCAACCTAGGGTCTTATTGCAATTCCTTGTTTGATTTCATCCTGGGAGTGGATGTAAGATGTGAAAGAGAGAGTACTATCATTGGAAACCAGATTACAAGACTTCAAACCATGGACTCCTGGTCACATCAGCACACTACCACATATTTAACATAAATTTCATGTCAATATAGAGAAAAAGAAACTCCAGTAGTATTACAGAAAATAACAGCACCTCATTTAGAAGAAGTGAGGGTCAATGGAAGCATAAATAATATTAGGAGATCAAACATCAACATCTCAATCAATAAACTTGAGAATATAAACTCATCTATTGGAATCAGTATTGATGGTACTTCCATCTTAAATGTATATAAGTCTCCAAACTGATCTTGGGATGAATTCAAACTTTCATCTCCCATCAACCATCAATTACATTTGGAGACTTCAAGCCACAACATAAGCCCTTGAGATATGGCTCTACTCCAAATCTAGTGATGATTTGATTGCTTGGATGCAGTTTAAATTTCACCTTGTTTATGATGCAAAGCAATGAGGCTCTTTTCACTCAGCTAAATAGAACAGATCTTACAACTCAGACCTAGTTCATTCCCAAATTCATGAAAGAAATAAGTGTGTTCCAAAAATAACTTCAAAATTCATAAAGCAAATTAAAAACTATCAACTCCAATCAATTAAATAATAACTATCTAAAAAGCATATATTCATAATATTAACTGCAATTACTTCCTGAATACATCACTTCAAGAGAATTACCTCTTACAAACTTTTATAGATGCAGCAAAATTGATTCTACAATCAAAACTCCATTAAGCTCAAGTATTTTAAACTGTAGAAGCCCTGTCCACATGTGCACATAAACCTGTAAATGCATCTACAGATTCCTACAGAATAAAAAGGCATTCAATGTGTAAAATAAAATGAACTTTAAAATAATAAACATTCAATTTTTATTTAAGAAAAAGATTGTCAGTTTCATTCCCAAATAATTATTAATAATTTAATTATGCTATATTTTTTTAGCACTGTAAAGCCTTGCAATGTTTTTTTTTATTATAGATTGGTATAAATATTTGAGTTGTACAAAGTATCAGAAAACTTATTTAAAAGTAATCTGTGAAAGTTTGTTTGTTTATGACTTTATAACTCAACAAATATTACATCAATCTTGAAGAATCTTGCAAGATTTTCTTTCTTTTTTTTTTTTTTTGTATAGAATTTTACTAATGTACAAATTTTTGCTTTGTTTTAAAAAAATTGTAATTTGCAATATAAAAAGACATGAAAAATCTATATCATAACTATTTTTGAATGATATCATAAAACCCAAAAAGAGGGCAATGAAACGAAAAGTGTAGTTTTTGGTAAAACAATGATATATTTTACATTAATTAAATTGCATTTGTATCATGTATTTAATTTCTCTTTTAAATAATGACAATTTATATCAGTTATAACAATGAATTACTTTTAGGATTTTAGTTTAAATATATATTTAACATGTGTTAAAGTAAATTTAAAATGGCACAGGTATAGGAAGAGAAATACTACTGAACTTGATAAACTATTATTATAAAATTGATAAACTTATAGGGATAAATATATTTAATACCAGAAAAGTTAAATTTTAAAATGCCACAGGTACAGCAAGAGAATTACTACTGAATTTGATACACTACTACCATTTCCCTTTAAGTATATTCTCACATGATAAAGTTAAGTTTTAAATATATTTAATTACCATATGCAAAAAAAAAATTTAAATGACATGGATGTTTGCCTAATTTTGAAGTTATTAACCTCCATTAATTAACTAAATTACTAATATGAAAAGGATTAATAAAAAGATAGGCTAAATATAAGAAATAAAAAAAATAAGTGCAAGAGATAAGCTCCCATTATTTACCTTCTAAAAAGTGTCCACTCTCAATAAATAAAAAAAGGAATAACTTTTCTATAGTATTGGAAAAGTAATTTATGATACTTAGCTAAATTTAAGCAATAAATCAAAAAATATAAAAACAAAAGGTAACCTCATATTACTTATATTTGAAAAAACAATCTACAATAATTTTTAAAAAGGCTGACTTTTTTACAATGCTATATAAATTACTTAAAACAATATTAAAAAGTATCAAACAGAATTACTTTTAAAAATAATAGCAGTGTGCATAATAAATTAACAATCTTTTATTAAGTGCTTTATAAATTATATACTTTAAACAATATTGAAAATGATCTAATACAATATTTTAAAGAATCCTTAAAATATATTTTTATTTTTATAAATACAATAAATGCTAATATCTTACAATTTTCGTGGAGAATAATTAAAGTATGTTATTGCACAATACATGCATTGATTCAGAGATGGCATTTCAGCAACTTGGAGACAGTACCAATCACTTTTTACTTGGATACACATATTATAATAACCATTGCTACCAATAATAATATTGGTTAATGAATCAAATCATACTCAAACATGAAAATGAATAGATGGCACTTTTATCAATGCATAAAGAAAACCAACTATCTCATAAATTTACAATATTTTAGCCAGAAAGATGAATATTATCATGTGATCCTGGAGATTAAATCAGTCCTTTCTCCCCTATCCACATGACATCACAATGATATTAGTTATATTAGAAATGCAAGATTCTATTCAAGAGAGAGCTAAACATATATATACCATTGGTACCTGGCCCATGAAAAGACCTTGGTTTTTTTAATTGGCTGCTTTAGCAATTTTTTTTTTAAGATTTAATATAAATTAAATAGAAGATTTTTTTAATATTATATAAATAAATGTGAGAAATGTATCTGGCCTGAAAGGCCGTCGTTTTTGTAATAGTTTTTTTTAATTGGTTGGAATAACTTGACCTTTTGGTATACTTCAGAAATGTATCCGGCAAGTTATTAATAAAACTAAATTTTAATTTTTAAATATACCTGTTATATTTGATATCTGAATTTGACAGCATTACAGACAACTATACATAATAAGATTATTTACCGGGGCACTCTCTAAATAAAATAAATTCAGAGGGTGTTTTAGTAAAGCATTATGGACAAATATACATTCACATGGATTTTTTATATAAGATAATAATGTAATAATGATTAAAAATATTTATGAATTTCCATATTTCGTCTGTTGTAAATTAGATTATAAGGTACTACATATCAGTTCAACATGTCACTGTGATCACTGAGCTTTATTAACAGTTTTGTGTACCTGGCCTTTATTAATAGTTTTATATACCAGACGTCAGACATTGCTTTAGTAAAGCATTATAGACAAACATACATTCACATAGATTTTATATATATAGATTAATAAAATATATAAGTATATATGTTTTTAAATAGAATGCTAAGAATTGTATCTCTTAAAACTTTGTTACTATATGTAAATTAATATTATATGCAATTATTCAATAGAAATGCATGATTCTGATCAATAGAATAAAATTTAATAATAATAAAACTCTTTTGGAAAAAATGCATATTTAAATAATATATTAAAAGTTCTAAATAGCATACCAGGAACAAAGTCCATGAAAGTAAATGTTATTTACAAATGATTGCTATTTGTAATTAATCAACTTTGATACGTATTTTTGTGTTTCAACATGTCTTGAATATATTATATATATATATATATCTGAGGGTATGCTTAATAATTAATAATACTAGTTAGTTTATCATGCAAAAAATATATATTAAAAGTTGAGTAGTCAGTAGCATAACTGATCTAAAAAGTTAAATCTTTTGCGATATTGCTGTTGATAACTCATGTACTATTATTTCATTTAAATAATAAGTAAATGTAGAAACTGCAGAAGCAGCTACATACTGTGCCATGGGTACAGCTAATATATAAATATTTCAGTTATGACAAAAATATGATAACATATATTCTTTTTTAAAAGTTATCAAGAGGCTTGGAAAATTATATAAGCTTTCCCAGATAAGCAGAAGTATAGCGTATCTAATCATAATTATGATAATTGGCAAAAGGCCTATGGAATAAGAAAAATATTGAATTTGAAGAAAGAAATCAATTTCCCCAAAACAAAATTAAATATAATAACTGTAGCTTAAAGGTACAATATAATTAAATTCACAAAATTAAATAATTGAAAATATTAAAATTGAAATTATTATGTCAACTTTATGAAATAATTAATAAGAGTATTAATTACTATTATGTTGGAATTTTATTGACTTAAAAGTATAATGATATTGTATTCAAAGTATATATATATATATAGGTGTATAAAGCATATCACATACAGGTGTTAAATTTATATAAGAAAACCTTAATAACCAGATGCCAATCTTGCTTAGGAGTTTTATGACTAATGATAAAGATCCTTAAATAAATTATAAAATTATATAAAGTATAAATATATATAAGTGTATAAACCATACACATATAGGTTGTTGCATATATATAAAATAAAATAATCATAACCATATTCCAATTCTATTTAAAAGATTTGATTAATGATAAAAGATTCTCAGATAAATTACTGAATTGCATATTAAGTATTAGCATTTACTCACCACGCATTGTTTGAATTATTAGCGTTAGGAGAAATAAAATGAAGATACAGAATTACTGATATGGAGTGATTGCATAGAGCAACCTCTAGCTTGAATATATAAAGGAGTTTGCTACTAACTGAAAAAAGACTCTTTGATTCCTCTTAGAGGCCTTAAAGAAACCAAGCAGGGCAAATTCCTAATGTTCACTCCATGCATTCTTGTCATTGCAGCTGTTATTACTATGTGATTATTCATATAGTATACAAACATGGATGGATGCTCACCAACACGCATTAGCCAGCATGGTAAGTTTATTGGCGTTTTATCTCTGAGTTTAAGATCAAGAAACACCATGGACTTTCTTCTCAGTTGCCTGATAAGACAGAATGAATGTTTGTGTAAATGATAAATAATTTTTCCAATATATACAATTATGACAGACAAAAATAAATCATGGCACTTATCCCAGGAGGCTGTAAGGTCACCAACCAAGGCAGCGGTTGGTGGCTGAAGGCGGAAGGTGCTAAGAATCCCCTAATTGTGGACTCAGGCTGCCATTTGATGACAACTTTTTTACTTAGGTACTTACAACTGCAGATCACTTTCAAGTGAAGGAAAATTGCAAGAAGAACTATCTTATATTAAATGGGATATTAATGGACTTTGTGAAGTTAGAAAAAAAGGTGAAGAGACAATCGATTTAAAAAATGAACATGTACTCTATTGTAAAGGTACAAATAATGGAAATACAAGTGGAGTAGGATTCATTATAAATAAAAAGTGGAAGAACAACATTGTGGAGATTGATGGTGTATTGGACAGAGTGGCAAGATTAGTTATACAACTTAATAGCAGATACCAAATGCAGATAATTCAGGTTTATGCCCCAACAAGTTCTCATAGTGATGAAGTAGTAGATTTTTATTTGGATGTACAAAAGACTTTTGATCAGAGTAAACAATATTTTAAAATTGTTATGGGAGATTTTAATGCTAGAATTAATAAACAAATGAAAGATGAAAGCGCTGTACGTAATTTTGGTTACGGTAATAAAAATGAGAGAAGACATAGACTTGTGGAGTTGCAGAAAAATAAAAACTTCATATTGTGAATTATTTTTTTGAGAAAAATGTTAAAAGGAAATGGACATGGAAGCATCCAAATGAAGATACAGCAGAATTGGATTATATTTTGACCAACAAGTACATATTTCAAGATTGTAATGTTCTTAATAAATTTAACATGGGAAGTGATCATTTGATTAGTAAGATGTAAGATACGTGTTAATGCAAAACTAGAGAGACAAAAATTATTTAAAAAAATATTTACAGTTGATCTTCCTAATCTTCAGAAACATTCTAATGAATTTAAATTAGAACTTACAAATTGGTTTCAGATAATAATAGATTTTGAACATGATTCAGATTTGAATGAAATTAATATGAAAATAACTGATACACTTTTAAAAACTGCAATAAAGATAGCTGGTAGAAAAAAGCAGCAATTGACCAATAAAATTTCTACTGAGACTAGAGAATTTATGAAGAAAAGAAGGAATATGAAGATATACAAAAATGATGCATTAAAAAGGATTGAATATCTCGAATTTTGTAAAATGGTGTGGAAAAGAGTTGAAAATGATATAAGAAAGTATAACTGTGAACTAGCAAGGAAAGCTGTAGAAGAGAATAAAAGTCTCAAGAGTGTAAAACAACATTTTGGTATTGGTAGGAAATTTATATCTGCAATAAGAAAAAAAGATGGAATTATTACTAAAAAGAGAGATGACATCATGAAATGGGTAGAAGACTTTTATCAAGAATTATATAGTAATAAAGAACAAGTACCTCCTATATCTATTACATCTTCCGAATTGCCCAGAATTTTAAATGAAGAAGTGAGACACACAATTAAATGTATAAAGAAAGGAAAGGCTCCAGGTAATGATGGAAGTATAATTGATATATTAAAAAAAGCAGGTGAAGAAATAGAATTTTTTTACCAAAGTTATATACCCAATGTCTAAATGATAAAGATGTACCAGATGATTGAAAGAATGCAATATTAATATTTAAAACAGGTGATAAAGAAGATATTAGAAATTACAGATCTATCAGCCTTTTATCAGTTTTATACAAAATTTTTCCAAGATAATTACAACTCGTCTACAGAGAACATTGGATTTCCACCAACCAAGAGGGATTTAAAAGTGGTTTTAGCACAGTAGATCATATCCAGATATTGAGAGAAGTTATAAAAAGGATAAATGAATATGAGTTGCCACTATGCTTTGGATTTGTAGATTATGAAAAAGTATTTGATTCTATAAACATTTCTTCAATGATTAAAGCATTGGATCATCAAGGTTTAGATCCAGGATATTGTCATATTTTAAAGAATATTTATAAAAATGCAACAGCAACAATTAGATTACATAATGATACTAGGAAAGTCAACATTGCGATGGGTGTAAGACTGGGTGACTCCATATCTCCAAAACTTTTTACAGCAGTGCTACAAGAAGTATTTTGTGGATTAAAATGGGAAGCTAAAAAAATGAAATTAAATGGAGATTATTTAAGTCATTTAGATTTTGCAGATGATGTAGTTGTTTTTACAAATAATGCTTTTAGAGCTGCAGAAAATGTTACAGGAGTTATCAGATGAAAATAGGAAAGTAGGATTAAAGATAAATGTTAAAAAGACTAAATGATGTTTAATGGATTTTCTCAAAATATGAAAATAAAGATTGATTATGATGAGTTAGAAGAAGTTAACAGTTACAGATACCTTGGTCAGATTATTAATATAGATGGAAACATAATGGACGAAATTAATCATAGAATTAAACTTGGTTGGAGTGCTTTTCGTAGAAATAACTTGATACTAAAAGGAAATATACCCATGTGTTTGAAACGGAAAGTTTTTAATAAACGTGTTTTACCAGTTCTTACTTATGGATCTGAGACTTAAGACACTTAATAAAAGAGCAATACAGAGACTTCAAACCACTCAACGAAGCATGGAAAAATGCATGTTGGGAGTAACAAGAAGAGATCGAAAACATAATATATGGGTAAGAGAATAAACAGGTGTTACTGACCTCATTGAAAAAATTAAAAGACTGAAGTGGAGTTGAGTTGAATATATTGCTAGAAGAGATGATAATAGATGGACAATTGAAATCTTAAACTGGATTCCAAGAGATTGTAAAAGACCCAGAAAGAGACCATGTGAGATGAATGGATGAAATAAGAAAGTGTGCAGGGGTGATGTGGAGAAGAGAAGCTAAAGATCGGAGAAGATGGATTGAACTTGGAGACCTTCATCCTGCAATGGATTGATAATGGTTGATGGTGATGAGATTAAATGATGGGAGGATAAAATAAGGATATTAAATAAATATTGATAATATTACATAAGTATCACATGACTATATATTGCAAATAAAATAACCTTGCTTATGAACCAGTTTGGAAATTTGGATAAAAATTTTAAAAAATGGAAGTCATATATTGCAAATAATGTAGACTTGTACACATGCCCAATTTAATTATAATAATAAAGAAATGAAAATATCATAATTGCAGATAGTATAGCCCTGTACATGAGCATAGCTATGTTTAAAAATGTAGTCTGCATTCCAAACAATAATACTAAATCATATTATTGTATAACCAATCCTTATAGAAAAGATACCCACATATTAGATTATTATATTGCATTCATATAATTATATGAGAAACTCATTTGATCTCCATAATATCTTCAAGACATAGAATAAAATTGCTATTTTTGTAATTGAATAAATGTTAAGTGTTATGACAATCTTGCAAATACATTTGTAACAAAATTTTGGTTTAGTGTAACTTTAAGACAATAATTTTATTGCTAGATGTATATTTGAGTCCCTATCCACCTGAGTTTTCATTCAAATACATATATACATGTTGTCAAAAGAGGACTATTGGTTCACTATATATGTGCTAAACATCGTTGTCCACATACTATTGTAAGTAATCATTTATTAACATTAATTATCAGCCTTGTTGGAAACAATTCGTTTATTTGAAATGTTTTAAGTTAGAATTTGTGTATAAAGTATTTGAACCTGCTTAAATAATTGGATATAATTATGCTAACACATGAAGAAGAATTCATTTTAATAAAATAAAATTTTATGATTTTAATAATCTAATTAAATTATTTTGTTCCATAATCAAAGCTCAAGTTCCACAGATTAAAGAATGAATCTAAGATTAGTGCTTGTTATTGTAAGGACTAGTATGAAGTAATCAAATTTTGTATGATTTATTATTTATTTATATATATTTATTTTTTCATTTATTCATTATTTATTTTCTAATTTTAACAATAAAATATAATTTTACATTATGGTATCAAATTTTTAATTATTAGACTTAAAAATTAAGAGTCAAAGTAAAATAATTTGTTTTTCCAACACTGATTTGATTTCGGAGCAAAGATATTGTAATGGAAGTATCCTCTTTTATATCTATATAAATTTACTTACTGGGCATGACTAAATGTTGGGAACATTATTGAATATACTAAGACAGTGTTCTCCCTAACCATGATCACTAGACTGAGTATCCAGTCATATTTTATACCCATCATTCCCATAAAACTGATTCAAGTAGAAAAAGGATCTATCCCTTATCACTAAATATATTATTTATTTATAAATATCTGCCATACTTCAGATTAGGGCACCATCTCTATAATGAGAAATATCTATTAGTCGGGTTCAGATCCATCCCTAGTTTCTCTGACGTTAGACCTCTACATTAACCCACAACTGGCTCAAGCAAACATGGCAATACATCACAGGGTAATTACTTTAGTTGATGCAAACATGAACCATTGCTTATTTTTAATCAAAATAATAATAACAATAGGAAAAAAGTAATTGCTATCTAGACTGATGTGATGACTTCATAGAAAAACGATTCGTGGATTACTTTTAATAAATTAGTAAATGTAATTTATTAATATATAATAATTGAATTAGTCCTGAATAATTTATACATTACAAAATTTCAACCGTCGACATAATAACAAAAAAAAATTTAATAAAACACCAAAAAAAGAACATTAGTAAGAAAAAATAAAAATACATTAGAAGAAAAAAATAAGAGCACATCAATTGATATGCACTTGTGAGATATATAAAAAAAATATTAATTACAAAATATACTACAAAAATATTTATGGATGTGCACATATGAAAAAAATAAGATAAAAATATTAATCACAAAATATATTACCAAAATATTAATGGAAATGCCATCTTAAAATATATAAGGAAAGCAAAAATATTGATTACAGAAATATGAAAAAACATTATTTAGTTGTTTCTAAGATCTTATGGGATCCAATTATTTATTTAAGCCTATTAATAAAAAAAAAATAAAGTCTTACTAATTTATTTATTATTCTGTGATTACACTTTTATGTCTTTCATATCCTTACTTCAAGCTCAGGTAAGTGATAATTTAAGGCAGATATAACTTTTATGGGGATCAGACATTTGGATGGGGAGTGGGTCTTAGTTAATTTGATTTTTCACAGATATTGGATCAGCACATTTATGGTGAGTTGAATAAGTTCAAGTATTACCCATAGTCACTATTTTTTGATCAGTTTCAAGTCCACTTTCAGTTTCCATACTTGGGATGATTCCATAGTTACAGCTGGACTAATTTTTCAACAGTTTCCATCTGAGTTAGTTTGAGATCCAATATTCTCTTGCTTTATGTTTTACATTTACATATTTTTCCCCCTTTTTTATCTTATTTTAACAGATGAACCTTTGCTAGATGGATATCTTAGATAATAGCAAATATCTTTCAAAAAGTGACAAACTTACTTTTAACTCTCGTTTAGAGTATTTTCTTTATGATTATAAGCTACAATGTAGCAAAGTAAGATCATCCACACATCAGGGATTTAGCCTGCCATTGCAAAACTATCTTTATAAGACATCATGTTTTTCATCTTTGTGAAATATTATAGTTCTTTACTGGCTATATATCAATACTTTGTCTGTCTGCTTCAGCTTCTTATACTTCACTTTGGCATGCTGTTTTGATTTTGGCTTAAGAGCAGAAATCAATGATAAGCAAGGCAACACCAGAAAATATAAATTAGAATAAGTGAAAAGACAAAAGATTTTAAGATACTTTTTTATCGTCACTGATTTTTTTGAGATTTTTTTTTTTTAATCTGATATAAATTTAACATATTAAATTCTCAGCTTATCTGTATACATATTTTTGTACCTTATTTAATTAGTTTACTGTTTAATTAAATTGTTAATTACTTTGGTATTTCATATATATTGCTTATAATAACTTCTCATATACACTTTAATGCAAAATTTTTTAATAAAACTTCTTTATTTTCCTGACAGTTTCAACTATCCAGCAGTCTTCATCAGAGCCTTCTCAAACTTCCTCTGCTGTTCAAATAACTAATTTTTGAAAAGCAGAGGAAGTTTGAGAAAGCTCTGATGAAGACTGCTGGACAGTTGAAACTGTCAAGAAAATAAAGAAGTTTTATTAAAAATTTTTGCATTTAAAGTGCATATGAAAGAAGTTATTATAAGCAATATATATGAAGAAATGCAAAGAAAGCAAAGGAGAAGAATAAGAGTATATACTTTGGTATTTCTTAAACTTTATTTAAAAATTTTAACCAAATCTTATCAAAATACCAAATATTCAGCACTAATTAAATACTTTTTTCTTTTTCATATGTAAATATTATCTATTTAATTATTTTAATCTGTGGTTTCCTGTGTTAATTTTTATTTTATTTTTAAAAAAAATTATTACTTTATTTCAAAAATTTTT
The DNA here is from genome assembly GCA_028023455.1 of Epiperipatus broadwayi. NCBI lineage: Eukaryota > Metazoa > Onychophora > Udeonychophora > Euonychophora > Peripatidae > Epiperipatus > Epiperipatus broadwayi. The sequence continues at coordinate 5,540,997 of JAQFVV010000035.1, read as the reverse complement.
AGAATTTAATTTACTATGATCTATTTTATACGCATTATTCTCTTTTTTTCTTTTTTACATATGTATATCAATATTTGAGGTCAAATTTAATGTACGCTACAATATATGTAGGTATGACTGTAATCGACCATAGAAAAAAAAGTGAAGAATAGATCATGAACAATCCTGAAAAAGAGGATAAAACAGAAAAACATATCCTCATTTCATTATTTATAAAAGTTAAATTTTTAACCTTAAAATATATTTTATTTATCCAGTGACCAAAATTTTTGGAATAAGGATTATATTAAATCTTACCAGATCTCTTCTAAGTTCCATATGAACTTGGTAATATCTAACATAATAATGATTGGCAAACCAACCCAATATTTATTACTCTCTCAATTTAAACCATCACAAAATCTATATTCAAAATTAAATAAGAATATTTCTTACATAAACTCTAATAAATGCTAAAACAATAAGCTTCTACAGTTTGTGAAAATGTAAAGAGTCTTATCATAATTTTGTCTAAATATTAGATTATCAAACTAGAAAGAATCAGTTTAATAGTGTTCTACCTTTAAGCACTACATAATTCCAGCTTACATATTGCTGTTTTAACAGCACATTTTCCTTTTATCATGTCTATGCTACTTTCTGTAAGCTTTAGTAAATTATAGATATCTGATGACAGTGCTTAATATATCTCTATCCTATGTTGTCCTATACAATATCTCCAGACTAGTTTCAAACTTATGGCTTTCATCAGTGAGAAACTTTGGAACATGGGCTGATAGCTCAATAGTATAATAAAAGTAAATGATAATTGCTAAAAGAAATCTGCATTAGACACCCCAACCACCCCATCAATACCAGATCATTATTATTTTATTTATATATACAATAAAATGGATAAAAATAAGTTCATAAAATAACAGAATTAAAGAACAGAAAATAATAAATACCTTATCAACATTAAAGAAAAAACTAAATTCTATTACTAGAATTCAAAATGATATAAAAAAGGAAAAATCTTGAAAAGAATAGAAATTAAAAACTAGCATTTTGTAAAAATTGTGCATTTTTAATTCAATTTTGTCTCTTAACTAAAAAACAATTATTAAACAGACGACGATTAAAGTCATTCCATTATCACAATTGGATCTAGATAGAGATAAAAAAGTAAAACTGTGGATATAATTAAAGTTTCATATTTTTAAAAATAATTGAAAAAAAGAAAGGAACTTACTAAAAAAAAAAAAAGTTAGACATTCTTTTGTTTCTTTAACTTGAAGAATGTTCATATACATTCTAAATGATAGCATTAAAGGCAAATTTATAGGCAGGGATCAGTTACACCGATCCTGATCACCTCAATAAAGCAGATGGCAGAATAAGACAAGATTTAATTTTGAGTTTTAAAATAAATGACATAGCAAAAAACAATTTAAACAGGTTAATCACAAGATGATTAGCAAGTTAAAAATCAAATGTTAAGGTGTCAGTAGTTAGTAAGAGCACACAAGGATTTTTTATATTTTCAAAACTGGATATTCATTAACAAATCCAGATTCTAAAAATTATTGCACCTTCTGAATTACTAGTTGAATAAAAAAAATATATGAATTGAAAGATATACTTTGGAGAATAATAAAGATTTAAAAAATGAGTTGCAATTATAAAAGTTTTAATGTGAAAATAATTACATTTTGAATTGTTTATAAAATCTTTCTCTATGACCGCTAAGGATATCTGGTGGAAGACCTAAACCAAACAAACAAAAAAAAAAATTGTTTCAATTTACATTGTATGTGTGCATATATATATATAAAATAAATAAAATATCCATTAATTAAAAACTATATTGTAATTATAATTGAAATAATATTTTTAACGGTTTAAAAACAATTACAAACAATCCTTAAATCCGTAGAAGTACTTTCGGTTACTTTCTAATCTGCCTCAACTACCATTAAATTCAAAAACCAAAAATATTTTTAACGGTTTAAAAACAATTACAAACAATCCTTAAATCCGTAGAAGTACTTTCGGTTACTTTCTAACCTGCCTCAACTACCATTAAATTCAAAAAGGTTTTTGAATTTAATGGTAGTTGAGGCAGGTTAGAATGTAACTGAAAGTACTTCTACAGATTTACAGCTTTTGGTTTTTAAATTTAATGGTAGTTGAGGCAGGTTAGAAAGTAACCGAAAGTACTTATACGGATTTAAGGATTGTTTGTAATTGTTTTTAAACCGTTAAAAATATTATTTCAATTATAATTATATATATAATATAATACAATATATATATCTTCTGTAATATATAAATAAATAAAAAATATTTGATATAAATTAATTATTGTAATAATAATAAAGCAATAAAGTATTAACAGAGATTATAAGTATTATTAATAATCATTGTAAAATGCAGAAGTACTTTCAATTATATGCATAACCATTTTTAACTGAAAACTTAAATTTCAAAAGTTTCCAGTTGAAAATGGTTATGCAAACAACTGAAAATACTTCTCTATTTTACATATTTATTATCACTGTTAATATTTTCTATAATAAGTATATATTAAACTAATGAAAACATAATAATTATTTCTAATAATTAATTCATAGAAATAATTCTATGTTTTAGATAAACTTGATATATATATATTTTTACCATTACTGTAGAGGTGATACTTTCTTTTCCCTGAACGGACAACCCCTTATACAAGTAACTAGACAATGAGCAAATATTTACTGGCTGGCCACAAGTTTAAGAAAAAGTGACAGAAAAAAAAAAATACAAAACAAAAATTCACTGCAGCCAATAAAATAAATTTTTACACTTTACCACTATGATATTGTTCAACATCACAAGCATCATAAAATAAAAACATCCTTTTTAAAAATGTTCAACAAGATTTCAAATAATCAAAACAAAGACTTAAGAATAATAATAGTTTATCATAATGATAGTTGTTCGGAAATCAATTACAATAAATTAAAGTTATTTGCATATATGATATATATATATATATATTCACTGTGCTCTCTAAATGCACTATCTGATTGTTCATATATGATTGAAAATCATAGTAGTAATAATTATTATTTGTTTGTTTTTTTTTGTTTTTTTTACATATTGAGAATTATTCGGTGGACAATGCAACAAGTTCATAATTACAATAATATCAGTTATCCAAATTGGTTGAGATACTGTAACATGATGTTGCATATAATTAATCTACAGTTCAATTCTTGACTAAAGTTTAACAATGGTCAAACATGAATTTGTCTGTAATGTTGTTTTCAGATAATTAATAATGATTCCAACACAATTGAAATAAAACAACTATATAAAAATAAATATTTTCTTTATTACTGAAATGGTTTTTGCCCTATATTAGATTTTGTCCATATTAGTATTTTGAAAAGGCCCTAATATAGGGCAAAAACCGATTCAATAATAAAGAAAATATTTATTTTTTATATAGTTGTTTTATTTCAATTGTGTTGGTATCATTATTGACCAAACTTCTCTATCTTAAAATTACTCTACCAATTATGAGACAAAGACTCGATAAAGTATGCATTAAATGTCTCTCCTGCAACAAGACTGCACAACAGAATAACATGGTCTTATCTACTTCTTCATCTATTAAAATATTATTTTTCTAAATGTCTAATGAGTTTCTATACACCTTATTTTATTTTTTCTGGATGATATACTTTCTATATGAAGCAGTGTGGTGTCAATTTATGTTAAAATAAAAGAAAGAAATTGTAAGAAATTTTAATATAAGTAATAAGTTGAAAATAAAAAAGGAGTCTTAGTAAACATATTACTTTTCATTAATTTTTTTAAAAGTACTTCAACCCATTTCAACAAAAATTTGGAGTAATTTACTATTTTAAAAGATCCACTCACAATATATAGGCATATATATAAAGTATTACTAAAGAAACAAAAATATATATCTAAAGACATTATGCACAGCCAAGTTATCATCAAACTTATATGATGGTGCATTCAACAAGGGGGGGATTAATAAAATGATGAATTATTTTAAAGTATTTAGTCTCATGTTAAAAGCAGCAACAAAAAAGCTTAACATATCAAAATTAACAATTTAAGTTTCATGACAAAATACTGCTACTGAAGAATGTGAGAGAAAGAAGAAAAAAAAATCTTAGACCATTCTTGTGGCTTGCTAAACATTAAATAATTGTGTTGCAAAGGAAAAAAATTTGATTTAATGTTTTATGAGTTATCAGAAAAGAATGTAAATTATAAATAAATATAAAAAATTTATACCTGTGCATATTAAAAACATAAATAAAAGAAAATAAAAAAGAGTTGTCTTTATGAAAATTTTGCTCTAATTATAACTAAGATTTAGCACCATCACAATCATTTAGTTCAGTGATGGCCACTCTTTCCATCTTCTACATTATTGTATCTGCCAGAAACAACTTTACACATATCTTAGCCCAGAAGTCAGTAATCTTTCTAACATAAAGAGATATTTTGTTTAAATATCCTGAGCAAAAAAGTCAAAAGAACCACAAGCAAAGAAATGAAAAATAGGTTGATGAGAAATACAGATTTCTGAATAGTTGTTATATTTGAATTTATTTTAGTAGTAGAATCAATTTATATATACAGTAATAAAAATTGAAATGATCTTAAACAATAATATAAAATTACTTTAACAGTTTAATTTATTCACAAATTTCTATATATCCAAGGAACTTCGTGGATCAGTGCATTTTTCCTCTCCTAGAGTCATGAAATATTATTTATAAATTACTGTACAAGTAAAAATAAATAATGCATTCATGTTCGCCATGATAAAAATAGCCAAATGTTTGACATCAAAAAGGCGTATGCAGCAGTTAGCTGAAAACTATCTTAACCAATTAATTATATCATACTTTTCAAACTAATTGCTGAATATACTTACTCAGCCAACAGTTTATATATTTTATAAACATAAATATTTGATCTTATTTTAATACATTTGAATATAATAATAAATATTTTGTATATTGTTTACAAATTTATATTCAAATTCAACCATTCTGCCTTCTATTTGTTATAAATATTATAAACAGTTTACAATTTGTTTCATGCTCAAATAGCTTAACTCAGTGATGAAAAGAATAGATTCAAAAAAATAAAATTTTCCAATTGAATCTTAATTTCGAAAAAAGCAAAACTTGAAAGGGAGAGGAGATTGAGGGGGAAGTCTCAGATTAAATAATCATATTGAAACTATACTTCACTTTTCAATCAATGTATAATAAATAAATAATTTGTCTCACGTATTTGTAACACAAACAATGTATCACTGATACTTTGGTTTTTTTTTCAACACAATATTAAAATTAAAATACAATAATTTATGTAAACTTAAATAAATATACTTTTATCTATGCATACAAACAGAGATAAAAATACACAAATTCAAACAATTACATTTGTGTTGGTTACATGTGTTTATGGAAGAACTAAATTGAAGTAATTCTTTTTAAAAACAATCTCTACACCATTTATCTGTTTAAATTAGATTTTTAAAAAAAATCTAAACAAATCATAAAATACCAATAATTGAAAAAAAAAAAAATAGTAATCTGATATCACAAGTACCTAATATAATAATATAGTTAATTTTATTATCATTAAAAAAAAAATATTGGGTAGTATTAAATTTTTACTTGAAAGCAAAAAAACAATATGCCCTTCAATATTTTAACATTCACGAGATTTATTTTGAAATTACATAGTCTTTTTAAAAAAAGTAATTTACTAATACAGCTCTACCATATTATTTTTATCCCAAAAAAAACTTACTGGAATGTAGTTTAAAAAGAATTTTGACAATAAAGTCATAAAGCTGACTGGAATCTTGAATACAGGGAATAAGTGGAGCGAGCCGACACTGACCACTACTAGTCATCGAATTTGACCGAGACATATCTAGAGAACCGAATACTAAAAAAAAAACATACTATAATTATAATAATCACATAAAAACTATTATTTAAAAAATAAAAATTTTAATTAATTTTTTTAAAAATCTCTTCTGAAATCATGAGATTCTTTATGATAAGATATATATGTCTTTGAACATTTTATTTAGACAAATTCTACAAGCAAAATTTTAATAGTGTTTTCATTATTATAAGTATACATAAATCTGTGCTTTCAATATTTCTGATATTTCTATTATTGCATTCCCATATGTATCATGTATTAATTATGTCTAATAGTTTTTATCCTTAAATCAACTGACTCTAAGTCATTCATTTTTATTCACTGGATTTACACTCTCTATGCACTAGTAATATTTTTGATTCGCATTGGCTCATAAATCTTATGAAAAGTGTTTATAACTCATATGCACTGCTAAGTGTGTTCTAGATATTGTATTTCTATCAAGAGTATTTGATTTCATTATTTTATCTGTTGTTTTTTTTTTTAATAATATTGCAATTTCTTTTGTGATTATAATAAATAAACATTAGTACCTGTTTAATTTTTGTATTGTTAATGATTGTTGGATAAATTAAAAACCTACACTGTGTCCCATAAACCTTATATTATAGAAAAATTAGAAAAAAGACAAAACAAAAGCTTTCATTTACATTATATACTTTAATATTTGAATACAAGTATAATGTATATACTAAACTACTTATATCATTTTCAATGGTTATAGTTGTCAATCACAGTAATTTGCCAGAAGCAGGTTTATTAAAGGTAACATGAAAATAAAATACAATATATATTTCAGCAACAATAACACAATAATTGAACAGATGAAAAAAATTTGGGTACTAATTGTACATGTGATTCTCTGTAAATGTTTGGAGCATGCATGTGGATAAAAACAGTTCGAAGACACTTCTATGACACATCTTATATTTGAAAAATACATCAGTGTACAGAAATGTAAAAAAGCCAGATAATAATATCAACATCAAGATTATTGATTAATGATAGAATTGAAATATCTAATAAACTCTTAATTCAAATTATTTTATTTTTGCAACTCTTACTGCGAGTTACATGCAATCCATGGACTAGGTTTTGGACAACTCTGACATAAATGAAGAAAGTAAAAAAACCAATAGTTTTGTAATGCAATTTCTTTTTAACAATTAGAGATATTTTGGTTTTTAATGGGAAAAATAAAATAAAAAGTAAAACTAAAATAAAGATTTTTCCAAATTAAATTTTGCTGATGAAAATGGCAGTGAATAAAATCTAATTATAAATGTCAATTTATTTTACATATGTATTTCTTTAAAAATTTAAAAATAAAAAAATGCTTATAAGCATATTCTATTATATTACTTAACTTATATCTTTATTGATTTGAGGTCTGGAACCAATCTTCTATTTTGCATATGGACAATATATTTTTTCTATATTGACTTTTTTTTACATCAACATTTATGCAACATATCAAGTAAAAACATAATTAGATCTATTACATATGATATAAATAATGTAAGTGATTTTATATGTTTCTCCTATGTCATAGAATTTTAGTCATATATAAATAAATTGAATGTTTGGAATTTTAGGCAACATAGTTAGTAAATTTTAATTTTATCTGAGGGTTCATAATGAAAAAAGTTGAATATCTCTGTATGATAACATAACAGCACTAGCCCATTACACAATTTTATACTGCAAGACTTCAATAGGTATCAATATTGAAAAAAGTTCAATAACTCACTAATTAAACTTTTCTTCTAGTTTTTTTCTTATATGTGGTCATGTACATCATTTGCAAATTTTTTAAAGATAGTGATCTAATGCTAATCTATTCACTGACATTAAATTACAAAATTATATTACATATGTGATACAACTTGGATTTCATAATTCAAAACATTTTATACCTATTTAATAATTATCAAATAAACTGAATTGATTTTTTATCTATATATATCCTGAACTATAATAAAGATATGTGTAACAGATTGCGGTCTGAACCAACTGATAAGTGCTCATTCAGTACAAAATGTGCATCTTGGGGATTATAGATCTTTTTCACATGTCTTTGATCATATGTCTATGATTATATACCTCTACAAGGTATTAAAAGTAGATACAAGCCAGTCCTTGGAGGTGTAGTGAAAATTATACTACAGAAATATTATTCATTATTTCACACCTATTATTTGTTAAATGTATGTGGGTGCATACATAAAGCATATATACATATAGCTTTAATATAATAATTACTTATATTTAAAAAAATAATGGTTAATTATATATATATTATAATAAATCTCAATTGCCAGAAAATGTTATTTGCATCTATAAACAAACTACTAAAAAAATATTTTTGTCTTTTTCTTAATTAATTAAATTACAAAAAATATCATAATTTATAAATCCATTCTCACATGTGTTTTAAAATATTCATCAAACTTTATAATTTTTACTAAAAAGAAATACATAAAACAATGAAATCTTGATTCATCATTTTTCAAGTATATAAGAGAAACCATATTACCTAGAAACCATTAAAATACTATTTAATGATTATTCATTGAAATATATATCAAGTACAACTTCGATATTATATTCCAAACATTTCACACCTATTAGTTGCAAAATGACTGTGGGTGTATAAATAACATCATTAGTAACAGTATATATGTTACATTACTTTAAACAATGTGTGTATGCAGGAAAGAAAAAAATATTAATAATAAATGAAAAGAAATGAGGAGAGGAAAATAATAATAATAATAATTAGATAAAAAAAAAAAAGACATAGGATGGATTTTAATAAAACCTATTGATAATGAAGATATAGGAGCACAATAATATGATTACATAAAAAACCATCAGGTAACATAGGATTAAATCCCATTTTTGTCCAACAATATATCCTTTTACTAATTAAATAAACACTATAGATCCAGAGTAATTAATAACTTTGATATTTTAGAAATAAAATTTTGTATGAAGTCAGATTAAAATAATTAACACTAATTACAAATATATTTAATAAAATAACCTATTCACATATATCTGAGCGAAATGGTGTATTGGCTAAATATGTGTAGATGTATGTGTGCAAGTAAATGAAACTATAGATACTGCTTGAAAAAAGAAGTATGATTCAATAGAAAAATAATAAGACTGGTCTTGTCAATTACCAGTTTCATCTTTGATAGAACATGTTTTCAATGTTGTCGAATATAGATGCTGTTAAACAGTGATAAATTTCTGCTCTAATTATGTTAAATCTGCAAAAAAGTGCCTCAACCAATTACAAGTGTCATCTAAATAATCACATACATAGATTCAAAATAAAAAATATTTTAAAGAAGAGAAAAGGCATCAAAATATCTCGACCTTCTAAACATTGAAAGATCAGGAAAAATCTGATTTTTCCAGATTCAACATAAAGAAATTGTTCAACCCCATTATTTTCATTTATTACGAGTCTCAATATAATTCACAAGACAAAAGTCACCTGAAAGGAAATGGATTTAAAATGTAAGTAATTTTTCAGATTTTTTTCTCTGCAAAATTATAAAGCAAATAGTATCAGCACTACATTGTGAAAGTATTTATGTTTTTATTATGTTTTAGCTGTGAAAATTTCATATTCCTCCAAAATATATTTTAACAGTAATATATTTGAAATGTTAATTAAAGATAAATATCCCTGTTAAACACAAAGCTAAGATGTCATGTGAATGTTTAATGTTAGAATTATGCTAAAATTATTATATCAATTAAGATTTTCTTATTTCTCACACCAGTTATTAAAAAAGATAAAAGTTAAAACATTAAATATCAATTCTCTAATACTGTCACACATGGAGGGGGGGGGGGATTATTACATTAAAGTTAAACTGATAAAATATGTATTTATCAAGAATACATAAAGTGTTCAATTTTAAATATTTCAAGTGACATGAAATAAATCCATTAAAGGTATCACATTAAGTAATAGATATAAATATATTATGCAAAAAAATTATCATGTCAATTATGATCATAATATGTTGAAATTATACATACACAGAATATATGTGTATACATGAATTTAAATAGGGTATATATGGATTTAAATAGAGTATTTAGTCTTGTGCTAGTGAAGTGGAAATAATTCATGGAATATAATCATTTTATATGTGGACTATCAATCTTGTCTTCATTAATGGTTTGGAATATGTGAGAAAGTTCAATCGATTTACAGTACAATGATAAACTTATTCTAATTTGCTATTTTATATAGATTATGCCAATTTCAAATGACATAATGACGAGATGCAGATGGAGAAATCTGGAAATAGTGGTAGGATAAAGGGATTTGAATACATGGATAAAAGTAACTGAGTGCACTGATTCAATGTTAATTTTAATTGCCTAGATACCTTCCTTGTCTTTTATTCTGGATTCAAAATATCATAAGTAAACGGGAAGATTTACAATTTGAAAATTAATTCATTATGATAGACATTTAAATACTTTATAAAAATTTGCAGACACGAACTCCAATGCCAACTAGTGTCATGACTTCTTGCCTAATGCAGGCTGATGGAGAATACAGATAATTATTGCTGCATTATAAATAAAGATAATTAGTTTTTCCAAAAATTTTCTATTAAAAAATAGTTTTATAGAGTCCAAACAATCAAGACAGAAATAAAATTTTAAAAATTAGTATTTGAGATTTATTAGTAAATATTCAATCACTAATTTCTTAAAATTTATTAATAATATGATAAAAACAAACCTGTTGCTTGGAGAGATAAAATTTCATCCATATAATCGAGCATTTCTACAGCCATCTGAAAACTATATACATATATAAATATTTGCATTAGATAAAGCAATAAAAGATTATTATACAAGAATTTCATTTGATTTAGGCTGACAGAGTATTTTTTTAAAATAAAGTAAAAGTTTTATAATACAGACAATTAATATGACTCTGAAAAACTCAATCAGTATAAATTATTGATTTCTATTTTTTTTTTTTTTAGATATTGCAGCTGATATAAATCCTATAATCTTTAATTAAAGACTTAATGAAGATATTTAATTGAAGAGAACATCTTTATAACATTGTATTACATAAACTTTAGGGTTTTAAAATATCAAAGCATTAATTATCATTGTTAAATATAGTTAGAAACAATGAGAGAAAGAAAAAAATTATATTAAAGGCAAAAATTAACAAATAAAATTTTTGCCAATAATTTTTACACTATTGAGAATAGACTTTTTATTATTTCTTGCTTTTATACAATTTTTAAATTGTAATACAATTGAAAATAAAAAAAAAGTAAAATACAAAATTTCAAAAACTTTACAATTGTAAGTAATTATGCTATGGTTATATATTTTACAATTTAATAAATTCTAATTGTTACATTTTCCAATTTATAACTGTTATGTTTATTCAACATTCTAAGTATGGAATTAGAATAGGGGAGTGGGGGGGGAGGCTTTTGGTTAAAATAAATAATATTATTATAACTAATTAATTCAGGAGATTAATATTACTTACAAAGCATTAACATCACGTTCTCCGATATCATCCAATTGTTCATTATTAACAAGTAAATTACCAGGAAAACGTGGATTCTTAAAAAAAAAAAAAATGAATATAATATAATAAACTTAAACTTTAAATAGAGTTATTGAAATAACTGAGTGGGTGCATAATATATGTTTATATTTGAATGCATAAGATTCTATTAATTAAAATAATTTTCATTCTTTACATACATACATATATATAATTTTTTATACCATTAAAATGAAATAAACCCAATCTTTAATTTAGAAATAGATATAAATTTTAAGACCAATCTTTAATTTAAAAATAGATATAAATTTTAACTCACATCCTGGCATTACTTAACACAATGGTGGAGCCTCTATCCACATTAGCAATATAGTGGTGGGGGGGGGGGGGGGGGCTAATTGATAAATTTATTATTCTTTGTGAAAAAAATCAAAAAATATGAGAATAATATAATTTATTTACAAAACAAATCTGAAAATAATATACTTTGTTAACAGTTAGTGATTGAAAAACAAACATTTCAAAAGATTGATCAAAGTAAATATTCCTTAGAAATTAAATTAACAATATAGTCAAATGGAACTCCATAATAAATCTTAAATCAATCTGTGGAATGAATATAGGATTTAACAAGCACAACAAAAAAAGAGTAAATTATGTAATAATAATAAATTATGTAATAATTAATGATAATAAATCCATAAGAAATTGAAATCCAAAATAGGTGTCAGTCTCCAAATCCATAAAAAATTTAAATTTCAAAAGCAATAATTTCTGTAATCAAAACTTATTAATAGCCCAACCAGAAACATAATGAAGAGGTCTAATGTTATAGTATTTATTACCCAGTGGTGCAGATATTGCCTAGTTATAATTTGAATAAATGTACATTCCTCTTTGATGCACACTTTATGGTATTCATTGTTTTCATTTTACTTGCTGAGATGAGTTTAATTTTTTACAGATTTGAATTTAAGCCTACTACTTATTTCCATAGTTTAACTTCATGTAGTTTTTTATCTAAATGTATCTTTTCACCTATTTGCTTTTGATGACATTCGTGCGATAAGCGATACTTTTTTGAATTACAATTCCTTATGGATTTATTCCATTAGTTACTTTTTTACAATGTTGTGCTTGTTAAATTCTTATTTATATTTAATCCAAATGACTGCTTTTATAATGCAATTTATTATGGAATTGTGTTTGTCCATATCATTAATTTAATATCTTTACAGAATGTTTGCAATGATTAAATATATTAAAAATATTTGTTTTTCAAACATTATTTATCTACTAAACATATTATTTTTAGTTTGTTTTGTAAATAAATTATATTGTTTGGATGTTTTGAAATATATATTATTTTCATATTTTTTTGATTTTGGATTTTTTACAAAAAAATATTAAATTTATTGATTAGTTTGTTCTTTATTACATTGGTATGTGAATGATGGTTCCAACACAGGGTAGAGTATATACTATATCTAAAGCCTTATTATAATGTTGCAAAATAAAGTATTTAGCAAATAAAATATTGTAACTATAAAATTATAAGCTTTAACTCAGACTAAAATGTAATAATAGTTATACGTTTAGAGAAAAGCTTTCATAAAATACATTTTTAAATATGTGCTTAACTGCTTTTGACTATGACTTGTAATAGTCGAAAGCCAGGTAAGCGCATACTGTTTAAAAACATATTTTATGAAAGTTTTTCTCTATACATTCCTCGTATATCTATCATTAGATAAAATATTACATAATCCTTTTTTTACTTAGCTTTATGACTTCAACCTATAATATATATATATATAAGTAGAAAAATGAAGAGTAGAAGAAGACAAGCATAATAAAAATTTTCAGAAAAGTTTTTATTAATTTTTTTTTTAAAAAAAATAACTTAGGTGTGACGAAAAAGAATTGGTATTCAAAATAAAGCTGGAAGTATTTTGTCAGAAATGAATCTAACAGCAATTTTAATACAGTTTAATATCAATAATTATGCGCTTTTAACGCTCGTTAAAGAAGTTATATTTATTAATAATTTATTTAAAGCTTAGCGCTTTCAAAGCTCCATGACTTCATACTCAAAGCTGTGTGCGGTTGATAGTGATGAGGGGGTGTATTCAAATTTATGTTAATTAGTTAGATGTTTCAGTATTTTATTTAAAATATGGTTTGAATTAGTTTGTCCATCTTTTTGAAATGGTGAAACAGGTGTCTTTTCTATTAATTGATTGGGTGTCATTATTTATGAAATATGCCTCCTTTATTTTGTGCCTATGGTCGTTTCTTTCTTTGCACACTATTCTGGGGTTGGTGGGTTGAAATCTGTGTCCAGTAGCTTTAAATTTGAATACTCCCCCTCATCACTATCAACCGCACACAGCTATGAGTATGAAGCCATGGAGATTTGAAAGCGCTAAGCTTTAAATAAATTATTAATAAATATAACTTCTTTAACAAGCGTAAAAAGCGCATAATTATTGACATTACAGAATTTATGAGAAGTTAATAAACAAATTTTCATTATAAAAATATGAATAGATTTCAAGAGAGATATATATTACCAATCGGAATTACGACGCGAAAATTACAACAAAGACTGGAATTTTTAAGCAAAAATGCAAACAATTTAACATTTTTCCTAACTGCTGCTTAATTAAAATCAACCGATCAATATATAACTACGACAAGATTTTATATAACTTACGTAAACAGCTGCTGTATAATAAAAAGTTGCAAGAGTGCGCTAAAAAAAATAGGAAAAGATGGCGGCACATCTCCACGCATATAGCTATACTACAATGGATACAAAATAAATGCGAACGGGAGAAAAGAAAACATGCCATGCGATTTGAACGCGAAATAATGTTCCTCGCAAAGAAACAACATATAAATCTTAATATAGCAACTAATGAAACATTTGTCAACAGGAGTAATATTAATCCTTCAGCAGAAGTGAAGAAAGTGTTAACACTTGGGACAAGATTTGTAGGTGGCCTATGGAAATTTCCTAAACTTGAACTTCTAGCTGATACAGAAGTGAGTTTAATTAATAACACCCACAGAGATGATATAATCTCTCAAATAATGAAAACCATTAGAAATAAACACATGAGGGCAGAAAAAAATGAATGGAGAAATAGTATTGTTAAAACCAGACAATTTTTGGAATCCAACAACTTGAAATGCATTAAAGAGGATAAAGGAAACAGGTTTGTCATTATGAATAATGAAGAATACCACAAGAAAATGTCCAACCAAATTCTGAACTTGAGGTTTGAAGAAGAGGCAAATTTCAACTTGAGACTAAATAGAGATAAATTCATCTCCACAATACTCAGGATTCACAAGGACAAAGGCATGACCAGAGCAGAATATTACCATATATATCCATCTGCCACCACACCTCCCAGAATGTTTGGAAATGCCAAAGTTCACAGGGAAAGAACACCACTTCACCTTATGTTAGACTTTGGTGGAGTGCACTACCAAGAAACTGCAAAACTAATTAACCAGTGGCTGGTTGACACTATAGGATTTGGTGACTATGCTATTGCATCATCATTTGAGTTAGTGGACAAAATAAGAGATATACAAATAGATCAAGAGTGTGAAATGGCAGCTCTAGATGTGAAAGAGCTATATGGATCAGTGGACAGAAAGCACTCAATAGACATAGTCAAAACAGAATTAATCAATAAACAATGCCCAGATGGTAAATTTAACTTTATTATGGCCTTTTTGGAATAGATGAATGAAAATATTCACACTATTTTTGAAGGAAAATGGTATAAAATGAAGCAGGGATGGCCAATGGGCCTAGCCATTAGTGGCATAATGTCTAGCATCTTCTTAGACTACCGTGAGAAACAATACCAAATATACAAGCAGATAACCCCACAATGATATATCTTGGATATGTGGACATGTTTATTGCTGCCAAAAGAAATACAATCTTAAACATCACCAAAGAATTACAGCTGATGTCTAAACTCACACTAAATACCACATGGGGAAAATGATCAACACCATCTAAAATACCTGGACCTAGACATATAAAAAGAAGATAAACAATTAATGTACCACATGACCATCAAACCCCTAGAAATTAGAGGATACATGCATCAGAGTGCAATAGTTCCCAACTCACATAAATATGCTGGACTGTTTCTACATAGAAATAATAACTGTGTAGATATAATTCAGATAAAAGAGATAACATATTAAAATACATCAAAGAACTAATATCTGTTGGCTATAAATATAGACACATAACTAAAAGAATAGCACAGTTCCAAGCAAAAATAAACCAGCAAGGCAGAATCAGAGATAATAAACCCAGAATAACTATACCATATATACCCAACATTGCCAAACATTTAGCTAAAACATTATCAAAAGAATTTATTATTGGTTTCCACACTTCAGCCAACACCAATAGACTAATAAACAATTCAAAAGATAAACTTGATCCCAAATCAACATCTCAAGTGGTGTACCAAATACAATGCCCTCAGGCTGGATGCAGAGCCTCATATTATGGGGAAACAAAAACTACCATTACAAATGGAGCATCCCAGCACATATATATGTATAAAAGGGCACTGAATAACAAGGAGTCTACATCAGCATTCTTGGAACATGAAAAAGCTACTGGACACAGATTTGAACCCACCAACCCCAGAATAGTGTGCAAAGAGAGAAACGATCATAGGCGCAAAATAAAGGAGGCATATTTCATAAATAATGACACCTAATCAATTAATAGAAAAGACACCTGTTTCACCATTTCAAAAAGATGGACAAACTAATTCAAACCATATTTTAAATAAAATACTGAAACATCTAATTAACATAAATTTGAATACTCCCCTCATCACTATCAACCACACACAGCTATGAGTATGAAGCCATGGAGCTTTGAAAGCGCTAAGCTTTAAATAAATTATTAATAAATATAACTTCTTTAATGAGCGTTAAAAGCGCATAATTATTGATATTATACAGTTTAATGTAACTGGATATTTTATAGTGAAACAAAATATTAATTAATATTACTCATTTAGATTCAGAAACTCCTGATAAAAATATATTTAGTTCTACTGGAAACAAACTTGAAAAATTATATATATTAAGAATTACTACAATAATAAACTATAGAGTGAAGTACCAAAAATAAATGTGACAATAATTTTATTAAACATAAAGAAAAAATGCATTCGAAAGTGAAAATCAGATTATACACTTTCATTAAAAAAAAACAAGTTATATTTAATAATAATAAAAATAATATATAGTACTGCAAACTGAAAATGTTATAAAATCACTGATAGTATTAAAAAAAATAAAATGGCTATTAAAATTTTAAAATATAAAAAGTTTATGAAAAGCTTATATTTCTTATAAAAAGTAACAAATTTTATAAATCAAATTACAAATTAAGTGGTTTATCTTAAGAATAAAAGTAAATTGTAGTTTATATATATTTGTAAGCTAAACTACCTAGTGACAAATATGTATACTGATATCAAAAATACTTCTTGACAAAAAAAAATGTAATCACCAACAAAAAAAAAAAGCTGGATCATTATAAGTAGCTATTTCCTTCTACTTAATCCTTAAAAGATTATTATAGACCTAGTATTTAAGATTCATCATAAGCATATTACATATGCATAAACATGAATATAGCATATTACTTCAACAACAGAATATTCTTCTAATAAGCAAAGATAATGTGTCATAACTGAAATAATAATATAGTTTAAACAGACAAATTAAGAATATATATAAACATGCATAAGTACATTTCACAATTACAGGGCTATGTCTTATAATTGTATGAATATAAGCATTTAAGCCCCCTCTATTAGCTCTATCTCTGAAATGTAAATTATGGTCAACTCACATGACCTGTATTTAGAGAACCCTCTCATCAATTGTACCAAATCACAACATCATTAACCACAAGTCAGCAGGCTTGAATCTTATTTATATTTAACATATTTTATTTGCATTATTTCAAAATGTGAAACTTGAAACACACATACCATACACATACAATTATATTCTCGATAGGTAGATATTTACTTTTTTTATAAACCTTAATATTATTAACATGTATATAATATTTTAAATACAAACATATTTTATATACGTGAAGTTTAGATGTAACATAGGGAATTTGAATACAGTCTTCTATCTCATACAACTTATACATATTACCACTCACTTATAAAAAATGTGAATGATCTCCAATATATGTATTTCATGCTGAACTCACACTCAGCAGTTGGTTCAGATCATCATCTCCAACACATATATATATAATCAATGCTCAGTTTACATTAAGACAACAAATCTTCACACTTAAATGGACAGGCTTCAATCTACTCCCTCCAACTCTTCAGCCAACCATACCATTAAAAATTGGATGATGGAATACCCAAATCCGTTGTTAATGCCAATATTATCATCATGCCCATGTTGACTTTAAGTTATTCTGACCCCTCATGCATATAAGACCATGTCCATTTAATACACAGAAGAGGGATGGCAGGATACAGGCTGAATTTGTAATATTTTAAATACAAATATATTTATATACATGAAGTTTAGAAATAGTATAGGGGATTTGAATACAGACTTTCAAGCTCCCTTCAGCCATCCACTCTATCTTATACAATTGATGCACATGCCCACAGGCATGTGAAAAATATAAATGATCTCCAATATACATGCTGAACCAGCCCTCATCTGTAAGCCCAGATCATCATCTCACACATATAATCAGTGCTCAGTTTATATTAAGATAACAAATCTTTACATTTAAATGGGCAGGCTTCAATATACTCCACCCTCCAACTCTTCAGCCATCCATACCATTCTAAATCCGATGAGTGCTGGTTCAACACAATATATATATATATTGGAGATCATTTATCTTTTTCACATGTATAGTGGTCATGTGTATCGGTTATATGAGATAGATTGGCTGACCTGAAGTGAGCTTGAATCTCTGGGTTCAAATTCCCTATATTATATACATTAACTTAAAAGAAAATATTATTTAATTCATAAAATGTATAATTATCAATTTTACACTATTTAATAAGCACATACACAAATATATTCTAAATAGATAGGAACTTAATGACATTTTATAAAAACCTCACTAAATAAATTAAATATTCAAAGAATATAACCTAATATTGATTATAATTTTTATCTATCCAGAATATAATAATATATGTGCTTGCTAACTATAAACATCAACATATTTAATAGTTAAGTGTAAATAATCTTACATGCTATAAATTAAATAAACTTGCTTAATATAATAATATTAAAATCTATTCTGATTTATGATTAGTGATATTGTAATATGAACTTAATTTTAAACTTTGCATGGTTGGTTAATATTCTGTAATTCAATAATAGCGCTATAAATGCATAAACACAAAGCTAATATTTAATATCATATTATACCATAGGCTGAGCGCTTTTGAGAGCCATGGCTCTCATAATCATGGCTCTCTATGAAGTAACAGATTGTCTTATAGTGCTAGTATTGAATTACAGATTAGTGATATTGAAACATAGCACAGCTAATGAAGGGAGTTCCCTTGAAACCGGTCCTGTGGGCTCTATACCAAGGGTGGGCAAATAGCGGCCTGAGGGTCACATGCGGCCTGCTAAGAGTTTTTATGCGGCCCTCCAAAACAATCAGAAAAATCCATCTTGAACTGAGATTTCCTTCCCGTGCACGACCAAAGATTTGTCTCTTATTTTTCACTAGGATGGCCACATCAATACACATGCACAGTGTAGATGTGATATGCAGTGCTTTTCCAGTTGGTCTAAATTAATTTCAATTTTGTCTTTGCATTAGCAAATATATAATTTCCAACTTTAGTGAAGTCATGAACTTTCTGAAAAAATGTAAAATCAGTGATGAATGTCATGTGTTTAATGAAGAAGGGACAAACAAATATTTCTTTGGTAATACAGGGAATAAAGCAGTGTGTGTTATTGTGTCATGAATAAAAGGTGCGGCACTCCGCTAACCTTCACTTCCACAAAGTGGCCCCCGATGCGGCCCTCCACCAACCTCTGTGGCCCTCGAGCCAAAACAATTACCCACCCCTGCTCTATACTATTCAAAGTTTAAATGTTAATCTTATATTTTAGCTATTAATAGGCACTTAAATGCACTTAAAATATATAATTTTGTGGAAAAGAAATTATTCATCATACATATTATTAAATTGATGTTAAATTGACACATATTGTCCCATTAATAGTGTTTTAAAAGCATGTGGTCCATTTATGCTTAAAGCCTATTCTTAAATAAACCAACCATTATTGACCATGCTTAAATCAAAGCTTAATCTTATTATGAGCCTGATGTTTCAAGTGACAAATTATTTGCTTCAATTTTGTTTATATATCACAGAGAAGGAAAAGTTTCTCATTTTTAGCTACCTGAGATTTTGAATCATATTAATTTGAATAACTGTAATAATGATATAATGATATATATATAATTTTGTGAAAGGAAATTATTCATTACATAAGCACTATTAAATTGATACACACACTCCTGTAATGATAGGAGAGTGTGTGTCAATTTAATATCAATTTAGTGCATGTGTGATAAATAATTTCCTTCCACAAAATTACATAAGTATAAATCACAATATTATTATATGCTATCATAATGCAGATGTTTGCATATATATATATATGTATTATGTAAATTGAAACAGTTCTTAATCAAAAGACAGATGATATTACTAAGTATTAGAATATCAAGATATTTGATTATAGTGATTGACATTGTTTCCCATTCTCATAACATAATACTATTTTAGATTTAAGAATAAAAAAGTTTTATAAACAGCACTCCAATAAACAAATAAACTGGTGTTATAAGACTGAAACCTTTTCCAAAAAATCTGATTATTATTCAGACATACTTGATAGCATATAATTGTAATGATGATGAAATAAAAATCCTGGATGAAAATTTTAAAATGTCATTGAAAACAAATATAAAAATCAGCAATTTGATAATAGATAATTAGTAGGACAGGGAGGAGATAATAAAATAGTTGGAAATTTTGGATTGGGGGAGGGGGGAGGATAAAAATAAGAGAGTTAAAAAATTAATGTTTTTGTTCAGAAAATATTACATTAATAATAAATACATGATTTAAACATCATAGAAAAAAGATTAGCAGAAAACTCCAAGTAATAAAAGCAGATATTTGATTTGAAATATATTTAGAAACAATATTAAAAATGTATGAGACCATTCAGGAGTTAATTACAATTTAATGGTAATAGATTTGAGATTAAGTTTTTAAAAATAAGAAATAAGAGAAAAGAATATTGAAAAAAAAAATCAGACATAAATGTAAATACAATAAATAGTCTAACTGATAAAGTACACTGTAAAAAAAAAGTATAACAGCAAAAAAAAATGTCTTGGATTAGCAGAGATATGAGAAATATAACATGATAGAGAGAACATAAAAAAAAAAGTATGTATAAAAATGGGTCTGAAGACTTAAAAGAGATATGAAACAGATACATATAAGAAAATGGATGCAAAAGAGATGTAGGAAAAATACAGAAAATTAAAAAAAAAAGAATAGGTTTGATTTAATTTAGAGTAAAATAAAATAGTTTAGAATGTAAAAATCAGTGTCATAAGAATGAAAGACTGACTCAAGATAAAAATAGTAAAGACTTATAAGATAGAAATAATATTTCATCTATATTAAGTGAAGGAAAAAAATTCATGTTGATAAGGATGAAATAGATTGTGCAATAATAAAAGCCAAAGTGTAAAAGCATTAACAGATATGGAAACTGCAAGAGATAGAAAATTGATGGAATTAGGTAGATCTGAAAGAATTAGTTGATATTCGTAAAGTAATTTATAACTAGGGAGAATGGTTAATATTTTTTTCCCCATGAATTATGGTTCTATTAAAAAAATAAAGGGACTAATTTAGTAAAATGTGAGAATTTTAAAACAATGAACTTATTCATCCAAGCAGATAACTTAGTGGATATAATATGTCTTCAATTAATTTCAAGTACATTACACATGTTCCTATCTGAAATACAGCTTGGCTTTTTCAAACAACATAAAACATGCACTTATCTGTTTCAAATATTTTTTTCTTCAATATTTTTTTTTAAATTGTAATGAAAACATAGCAGGTTTTGATATTGGCAGATGCAGCTTCACTGGTTATTTTAAAATTTTTAAAATTGTGATAGTTTCAGAATCTATACAACGATTCCCTATTTGCAGTGAATAGCTTGGAATTGTGTGATCCAGATTCTTAGCTAAATTCTTCATAGCGACTTAAGACTTTCTTACGCAATTCTGTCAATTGAAATACTGTTACAATTCATATTATTTAACACTAGATTTAAAGCATTTTCCATTTTAACCAAAAAAATACCCATTATTTTAATTACAACCTCAGCTGATACAGAGCATATGTAACTCTGTTAAATTTTATAATTTCTCTGATTGATGACTCATTCTTTTGAAATGTATGTCAATTTCTTAACTTTCCTTACTAAATCAATATTTTTCCCTCCTCATTTCTCATTGTATTATAATGGAAATAAAAAATTCTGTATGTGCACTTTTTAATTATGATAGTAAACTGCATTTAAATTGTGAAGAAAACATGATATAATAAATTCATATTAGAGATTTGAGAATGTTAAATTTATTGAGGAAAAAAAAAAGGCTTCCAGTACATTGAGATTCATAAAATTTAATTAGTTTATAGATTTTAATGTTTTTATTATTGATTTGTTTACATTTCTTTTTCCTTGTATATATATATTTTAGTTAGCATATAAATGAAGTCATGTAATTTGATACAAGACAGTTTGCAGTTTCACTGTATAATTAAATCACCTTTTTATGAAAGAGAAAGATACAAGCAGGAATGTTTTATTTGATTTAGTTATTAAATCAATGTTTTGATATGAATAAAATTAAAACTTTGGGAGTAGGAGCATTGATAGTAATAGATTTATTTGATAATATCCCTATGCGTAATAAGAATGAGAACTCAATCACACTGTGGAGAATGATAAATACTACTAAAATAAAGCCATGACAATAAATAGAAGAAAAAAAATTTAAGATTAAATAAAAATAAAACAAATTATAGAACAAGTTATTATTTTCAATATTTGGAAAATTATATAACTAATAATGAAAAGAGTGATTAAAAAATTAGAATAAAAATTTCAATAGTTAAACAAGATTTTAATATGGTTTGAGGACTATTATGTGAGCCATATATCTAAAAAAGAAGATTGTTATATGCTTTGTTTGAAGTATAGTTTTATATCAAGGAGAAATATGCATAATTAGAAAAACCAAAGAGAAAAAATTTGAGGCTTTAAGGATTAAGAGGCTAATGAAAAGAATGAGTTAGAAATATAAAACAAGAACAGAAAGGCTTACAGAATTGGATCTGGTTTGGTATATGAGATCTATTTTTCCAAATAATAGGTGATTCCAAAAAAGTTTTTCATTAACGTAAAAAAAGCTTTTGTTTCCTCAATAATTCAAATTGTGAGTTCTTGTTGATGTAGCTGTTACTATTTTGTATAATAATTCAAATGGCAAATGCATGTAACGGTGTAGTTCATAACTATAGATGAGCTAATAATGAATTTAAATTTCATTTCAGCTTGAAAATTGGTTTTCTTTTTCATAAATCTGACAGTTTTCTATTGATTTCCTTTTATATTCTTTCTGATAGTAGCAATTAATATTAAAATATTGTTTTTTAAAACAATTTTATATTTCATTATTTTCACTTTTTTTTTTTGTTTGTTTATTTTCTTTCCAAAGTTTTGACTAGCTATCAATCTTCTTCAGGATTATAATGACAATACATTTACAATAACTTAAAGATGATTAACAAAAATATATTGCTATTATAACCTTGAAAAAGAATGCTACATTATCAAAATGTTAAAGAAAAAAACAAATTTTCAAAGCATTGAAAATAATTTAAAAAAAGTATTTTTTTTTATCATCTTTATAATAAATTATATGGTTTATAGTAAACTTTTCACTGGATCTTGTTAAAAGCAAATAAAAAATATTTACTTTATTAGTTTTGCCAAACAAAGATAAAATATAAAATTGTGGCATTCTTCTCTGTTGTAAATTCCCAGATTTTGATCATATATTGCTGCATATCACGAGACTACTACTACCATAAATTACATTTAAATGAAAAAAATTGCATGAATTGGACAAAGGATCCAATATTAAATGGGGTGTTGATAAATTTTATAAGGTTAAAAAAAAATAATGAAATAACTGATTTTCAAATATTTTTATTATAAGGCAAAAATATTAAAAATATATACTGAAAAAAAAAACATTATGAAGATTGATACTATATCAGATATAGCATTTAGATTACTTTATTTGACTGATAACATTTAGATTATGTTCCACCAGGTAGTATACTTTTATATAAAATGCTTTTGAATGAATCACACATGAAATTTTTATGCCATAACAGAAAAACATTTGAAGGATAGAAAATGTGAAAGTAAAAAATGAGAAAGAAAATAGGTCCGTGAATTTGCAAAGAAAGAAAAACTGTATTCTTTTTGATAAATATTCAAAAAAGAAATAACATGGAAACATCCAAATGAGAGCATAGTAAAGTAAGATTATGTTTTCACTAAAAGATATTATATACTTTCAGACTGTTAGCAATTAATGGATTCAACATAGGAAGTGAACATCAATTAAAGAAATATGTGTTGATGCAAAGCCATTAAGAAAAACAGTAGCAACAATCCAAAAATACTTCAGTAAATTTAAGCTAGATTTATGACACTTAAAATTATTAAGACTTGGATGAGATCATTAAAAAAAAAAAGAAATATTTTACTTTAAAAAAAAAGAAATAAAAAAAAAGTGCAGATCTACTACATGGCAATGTGTATAGAACAAAAAATAAATAAATAAATAATAAAACATTTAGAAGAACTGAATATGTGAAATTGGGTAAAACAATAAGAAAGAAATTCATACCAAAAGGCAGTAAAAGCTAAAGAAAAGAATAAAATTACTAAAAAGAAAAATGGCACTGTATAATAAAACTATGTTGAATAATTCTACAATGCAAAGTCATGCATATTATAATAATATCATTTGAAATACAATATATTTAAAATAAAGAGTTTAGTCATGAAATAAAATATATGAAGAACCGAATAACCCAAAATAATGTTGAAATAATTATAACCATTTGTATACAATGAATGTTTAAAAGATAAAAATATATCAGATAACTGAGATGGAAAAATAAATAATAATGTTGCCATTAAAAAATTGATAAAAAAAGTTTGAGAATGACAAAATTCTTATTCTTCTATATATATTCATTAGTCAGGTCATAGCAATCCAGTTACTCATCCAATAATGGCCAATAAATGGTTTCGTAGCTATTATTAGCTAGAGAAGAATGTATACAGATTAATTCATGTTGGCGAGGAGTATTAATGTATTAAGCAATCTTAAACACTAGTAGGAAGTGTTAGTAAACATTGGACTCAAGCTTTCTAAAAAAAAAAAAGAGCTGGAATTTAAAAGTAATTTTAGCATAGCAGATCATATCTCAAATATTAAAAAAAAATTGTAGGAAGAGCCAATAAGAATTTAACTTTTAATCTGGATTTGTAATTACAAAAAATCAATTAATTCTTAAAAATGTATATTATATATTCAAAATATTGTCAATTTCTGAAAAATATTTACTAAAAAGCAGCAGCAGTGATTAGACACACCTAAAAGACTAATCTCAGTAAAAAAAAAAATACAAGAATGAGTTAGTCTCCAAAACTAAAACATCTGGAGTTTGAGCTGATTTCACAAAAAATATTTTAGAACTACAGAAACATATTATACAGTTTATCAAATGCAAACAAATAGAATTAAAGATAAATAATAAAATGATTAAAACAATGTTCAGTGTTTTTAAAACAAAACAGAATTAATCAAAATTAATGAGAAAAGCTAACATTTATAAATATTTTGGTCAAATTGTTAATATAGTTAGAAATGTAATGGATGAAATTAATCAATGAATTATTGATGTCATTTCATTATAAATAATTTATTATTAAAGAGAAATATATTTCCGTCCTAAGGAATGGACAATAAATATATCGTTAAAAAGTGCTTATTTCTTAATAAAAGAGTAATTTTATAACTGGTAAACCATACAACAAAGTATGGAAAGATAAAAAAATTAGAAAAGATTATTTCTGACAACAATGAAAAAAATTAAGAGACTGAAATAAATTTGGGCTGGACACATTCCTCAAACTGATTATAAGAGATTGACAACCAGAGTCCTATGGAAAAAGACCGTGTAAGAGATGGATAAACAAATAAGATAAGAAAATTAGTTCGAGTGTTATAGGGAAGAAAAAACACTGATTAACTCAGATTATCATTCTGAAGACTTTCAATGATGGGTAAATATATTGCTTTATAATTAGAAAAATCATAAACTTACAAATACGTTAAGATGAAAACACAAACAAAAAATCAAAATAAAACTAAGAATTTAAAAATGTGAATAATTAAACAATTATACATTTCTCCTAATGATTCTATAGTGGGCATTAAATATGTATTTAAAAAATAAAAATGACTTACTTTTCGATGGAAATCCAATTTAGCTATAAGAACTTTACAGTAAAGCATAATTAATTTCCCATATCCTTCTTTTAAATGACCCTTTAAAAAAAAAAATACTATCACAAAGAGGAAAAAAAATACAATTAATATTAATACCAAATTGAAGTAGTTATCAATGTTATCATTAATATTAATATAAGAGTGGGTCAAAAAAAAAACCAAGAAAAAAGTTACAAACATTTAATTCCATGTCACATATAATCTATCATCTATTAACATTCAACTACATAAAACAATATGATGTCTCAATTATTCTTTTACTGGCAAGCCAAGACCTGAATTATTACATTAAATAAGCAAATTATTGTTCATGAACAAATGATTAATCGATAACAAAAATATTTTATAGATTTCAAATTTTGAAGAATATAAATCCAACATGAAAGTTACTCCATATGATAAAATAGAGAATTACTATACTTTTACACTAATGATGACATAAACACAGAATCAAGCTTAATTTTAAAAGAATAAATTTACAAAACATTTTAATTTATAAAATAATGTGATTTAAACTTTACAAGTAACATAAAATGTTCAATCATATCTTTCAAAATCCAAATTTATTTTATTTATTGATATTAAATAATTTTTACAGTTAAAAACTTAATTAAAAAAAAACAGTAAAAATAATAAATGTTACATTAACTTATTTCATTAATCAAAATATATAAAATGCGCTAACATGCACAAGCACACAAAGCTAAAAACAAATAAAGAAAATATATATTATTATTTTTTATTTTAATATCTATTGCATTAAATGGCTAAGCGCTTTCAAGGGTCAAATCCCTCATAATCATAGCCGCATTACAAACTATAATAAATTGACTTGGAGTGATGCAAATTTATGCAAATGAAATGATTACGCATTCCATTTCTTGGATATTTTGTAGCAAGAGTCTTTTCTATTGATGGCGTAGCCATCTCTAGATATAAAGAAAGCTTCTTTTATCTTTCTTTTAAGATCGTGCAGCTCTCTGCACACCACCACTGGATTTCCCGGTAGGCAATCATGCCCAGCTAAAGCGCGGTGCTGCGCAAAAACTGAACTATGAGCAGTGTCCACCAAAGCTTTATTATAAGAATAAGTGTGTTGAGATAGCCTAGTGGACAAAGAGGCCCTAGTCTCACCATAATACGATGATCTACAAAATTTTTCAGGGCAGGCAATATTATAGACTACTTGAGGTGTCAACGAGGGCGGTAGGCAGTCCTTGGTATTATTAATTAGTTTGTTGGAGTTAAGAGGTGTGTGAAAGTGCTTAGCCATTTAATGGAAAAGATATTAAAATAAAAAATAATAATATATATTTTCTTTATTTGTTTTTAGCTTTGTGTGCTTGTGCGTGTTAGCGCATTTTATATATTTTGATTCATAATTAGCCACAAAGTATAAACTGTTTGCTTATTTCATTAATATAAAGCAAGATAATAAAAAAACATAAATAAATAGAAATTATTACATTTGGCCTTAAGTTTTCTTTCTCTTGAATGATTTTTTTAATTCCTTAACAATTCTATTTCAGCATTACATCAATTATCTTTTCATTTACATTTCACACTAACTATTAAATTCATTACAAAAACTAAAGCAAGTATTTTTAAGTGACATTAATTTGAGATTAATAAAAAATATATATTTATTTTTTTTATAGCCTAGGATTCTTTAACAAAATAAGACAGAAACAGTTAACTATGAAATAATAAAGATTACTTCCAGACAAAATGCCTCCTGACAAGTAATGATTTCAGATAAATAATCAGGGATTATATTTCACTGCAAATTCTATTAATGTTTTAAAATGCTATAACATTTTCAAATAATTAAATTTTATAGATCAAGTAGATACTTATCTTGGAGACTGAAAAGAATGAATAATTAATTCAGCATTTTAATAAAATTATATCAAGCGAAAGTAGGATTTAGGCTTATTAGAAATTGTTCATTTGGACAATTGAAAAACTTTGCATAATAAAATGAAATAAAAATTTCAATTCATCTTTCATTTCTTTGCCTAGAACTATTCACATCTCATATTATTTATTTAAAGTTTGAATTTTTATCTTAGAAGTACTTTGGAATAACATCAAGCTATCCAACTTTTTGTGGTCTATTTTTTATGAAATGACTAACTAAAATTATTTTTGACTCCGTATACAATAAATTTAGGGATGTTGACAAAAAAGAACAAACAATTTCTTATCAACTGTATTCAGTTCAATTTTACTATCTCAAGTGAAAAGTAATAGTTAATTATAGCATCATCTGTGTTGAAAATATGATTTGAAAAATCCAATTCCCAATTGTTTCTTTGTAGACTAGTGCATATTAAAGGATGTTTCAAATATAATCTGGATTAATAAAATTTTATTTCTTTAATATCCAAATTTAAAGAATGAAATGGCTGAATAAAAACCCATTGAATATCAAAATTTTTAAATTAATTAGAAAGCTACAAATTAAGAATATGAAGTACCCATGGTTCAGCTCATTAATAAATAAATAAAATATTTTAAAAAAAATTACACCCATTTTTTTATCACTATTGGAAGATAAAGATGTGTTCAAAGATTTAAATCATATATATACTTGATGCTGAAACTCAGATTACTAAAATTACTCATAACATAGCAGGTGGTGGATGATTTTCATATACTACAAATAATCAATAAGGAAGGTCCAACCAAGAGAAGTTGTCTAAAATCTAACAAAATGAGCATGCCAACTACCTTTCAAGTTTCAAATACTAGATATTGTTTCCAATACAACAGCCCATTCTGCCACATGTATTTTTCCCACCCTGCCCTCTCTTCTTTTAGTTTACTCCATTCTTCAGACATCTTCCTGCCCTATAATAGTGAGTGTTTATATTACCACATTTTCAAATTTCAATTGTACGCACAATTATTCCCATTCTTTTTTTCTTTTGCATGCAAATCTTTTGGCAAGTATTAGTGTAATAGAATGGAATCTTTGTAATCTAACATAAGACAGTACAAACAAAAATGAGATTATTAGTATAAGATGTGAATCAATAGTTTCTCTTGACGATTGTAAGTTTGGATAGTTTTAAGTAAAGATTCCTATCCCTCCATACATGTGGAAGGACATAAAAATGTAGTCTCAACCTGTCTATCTCACAAAATTAGTTAGGATAGATTGGATGAAAGATTGTACAGTTAAACGGTAGTTGGAAATATTGATAATCGTAATAGTAGTGATGTAGAAAAACAATGAAGTAATAATAATTATGTGGGGGGTTCAAAATGTAAACATGTAATATGTGTAAAATTTGCTTTATAAAAACTTTACAAGACCTGAATATAAAACAGTGTGTTTAATTGAAGAACTATCAAAGTGTAATGTCAATGTTGGTATTCTTATTTAAATTCTTTTTACATGAAATGAAAGCATAATAGAATAGATAGACAGCTATAAGTTTTTAGGAAAAGGGTCTGTTGATGGGATATAAGAAGCATGATGTTGGGCCCATTGTGAATTTCTAACTTCTATTTTCTATTCTTGCAAGTTTTAGACATACTATTAAAAATTAAATAATACCATATCTAAAAATGTTTTGTGTAATGCTGGTCATTTTATCAATGCTTATGCTATAATATTAAAATTCATCAAATTCAGAGAAAAAAACTTTTATTCCCTGTCGCATAGTGTTACTCCATCAATATGGATAAAAGATAAAAATTTACTATCTTGGAGACTTGAATATGGATGATAATAGAAATCATAAAATTACTATTGGCTCTTAAGAATTCAAATGACCTATTATTGAATTTTTCTAAAACATTTATTAAGCACAATAAACACCCTGGTTTAGATATAAAGATCACTGAAAAATCTAGGACAAAACTACATTCAAAATAATGGCAGTATATAAATAAGTTAGAAATTAAAACAAAAAAAAAAAAAAGCATTACTACATGAACACTTACAGATGAACATTGTTATTAAATCAGATTAGTAAACTCCAAAATTAAAATAATAGTGACATTAAAATATGTCCTATTTCAAATACATTGATAGCTAATTTAATGCTTGTTATTTAGTAATAACTGTTACTCAGGTAATGCAAGATTTAGTATGACAGTAGAGTGGCAGACTGAAATTTAAAGTCCATAAATCAAGGCTCAATTTCTGTGCTCAAATTTCTTATAAATTGCTGAGCAATGAACAATTCAATGACTAATTTATTTACTGATACTTGTGTTAACTTGTAACATTTTTCAATGCTAAAATTGTCACATATGCATAACACTAGCTGAAATAAATATCAAATCACCTCACATATTAAGAAATTTTCAATTATGATGTCTGTTTGAGCTGTGAACTTTTATATTTTTATTCACAAAAAGTGTAGCTGAAAATTTCTCAATATATGAGGTATTTTTATATGAATATGAAAAATTTTAAATAGATAAATAAGGTAGGAAGTTGGGACACTAATTATTTTCTACTTTTTTAAATAAGTATTATTATGTATAATAACCCATCAATTTTGATATATATATATTATAGGAAATATCCTTGAAAATGATTGTACAAGATGGTTGAAACATAGATAAGATTCTACATAAAGATATAAAACTAATAATTCTGCGCTAACATGTTTGTTAGAGAAGTTTAATTTTGTTTATTAAGTTTATATATGCTAAGCTCAGTTCCTATACTTCATATCCATGACTGAGTGCAGTCAATGGTGAGGAGGAGTATTGCAATTTATGCAAATTAGTTTGTTGTTCATATTGCCATAGGTCATGGCGATTTCTTTGTTTTGTATTAATTTGTCAATCTTTTTGAAATGGTGAAATGGGTATCCTTCCTATTTATAAAAATAATACTGTTATTTATGAAATAGGTTTCTTTAATTTTACGTCTATGGTCATTTCTTTTTCTACATACTACTGTGGGGTTGGTGGATTCAAATTTGTGTTTAGTAGTTTTTTCATATTCTAAAAATGTCAATGTGGTCTCTCTATTGTTCAATGCTCTTCTATACATATACATGTGTTGCGATGCTCTATTTGTGATGGTTGTTCTTGTTTCTCCATAATACGAGGCCCTGCAACCAGCCTGAGGGTATTGGATTTGATATAAGCCTTGGGGCGTTGTCTTTGGATCCAATTTGTCTTTCGAATTGTTTACCAGTCTATTGGTGTTAGCAGAAATGCAGAAGCCTGTTGAAAATTCTTTTGATAGTGTTTTCACTAGGTATTTAGCTGTGTTTGGTATGTATGGTATAGTTATTCATAGTTTGTTATCACCAATTCTAACTTGCTGATTTATTTTTGTTTGGAATCATGCTATTCTTTTGGTTATTCCTCTACATTTATAACCAATAGATATTAGTTCTTTGATATACTTTAATATGTTAGCTCTTCTTTCTGTATTGAATTTGCATAAATAATTGTTTCTATGCAGAAATGCATTTAATCCGGCATATTTGTGTGAGTTGGTGTGCTATAGCACTCTGATGCATATATCCTCTAATTTCCAGTAGTTTGAAGGTCATGCAGTTATTTAATTGTGTGTCTTCTTTTTGTATGTGTAAGTCCAGATATTGTAAGTTGTGTTGTTCATTCTTCCACGTGGTATTTAGTGTGAGCTTGGTCATCTGCTGCAATTCTTCGGTGATGTTTATCATTGAATTCCTTTTGGCAACGATAAACACGTAATCTACGTATCTTATATATATCATTCTGTGTTTTTCTGTTTGTATTTTCAGTATTATTTGTTTCTCATAATAGTTTAAGAAGACTGTCCATTATACCATTGATGGGGAGACTCATCAACCATCTCTGTTTCATTTTATACCATCTTTCTTCAAAAATAGTTCAAATATTTTCATCAATCCATCCTAGAAAAGCCATAATGAAGTTAAGCTTATTAGCCTGTCATTGTTTATTCATTAATTCTGTTTTGTCTATTTCTATTGAGTGTTTTCTGTCCACTAATCCATATAGCTCTTTTACATCTAGTGCTGCTATTTCAAAATCTTGGTCTATTTGTGTTTCTCAAATTTTATCCACGAACTTGAACGATGATGGTATGGCAAAATCTCCGAATCCTATGATATCCACCAACCATTGTTTGATTAGTTTTGTGGTTTCTTGGTAGTGCACTCTGCCAAAGTCCAGCATGAGTCAAAGTGGTACTCCTTTGTGAACCTTGGCGTTACCAAACATTCTGGGAAGTGTAGTGGCTGAAGGGTATTTGTGGTGATAATCTGCTATGGTCATGCCTTTGTCTTTGTGACTCCTGAGAATTGTGATGATGAATTTCTCCTTGTTTAGTCTCAAGTTTAAGTTTACATTGTCTTCGAATTTTACATTCAGAATTTGGTTCGACCATTTTCTCGTGATATTTATGACGAACCTGTTTCCTTTATCTTCCTTAATACATTTCATGTTGTTAGATTCCAAAAATTGCTTAGTTTTGTCAATGCTATTTCTCCATTCATTATTTTCTGCCTTCATATGTTTATTTCTAATGGTTTTCATTATTTGAGAGATTATGTTGTCCTGTGGAAGTGATTGATTAGGCTTGCTTCTGTATCAGCCAGAAGTTCGAGTTTTGGAAATCTCCATAGGCTTCCTACAAACCTAGGCCCTAATGCTAGTACTTTCCTTACTTCAGCTGATGGCATGATGTTCATTCTGTTAACGAATGTTTCATTTGCTGCTAAGTCAATATTTATATGTTGTTTACGTGCGAGGAAAATTATCTTACGTTTGAATTGCAAGGCATGTTTTCTTTCTTCTCAATCGCATTTAAGGAAATGATTCATATAATAATCTAAGATTTGGAATGAAAAAAATATTTGGAATATTTATGCATCGTAACTCTGAATAATGTTACAAGAATTCGGGTGAATGAATTTAATAATACATTAAATTTAGATGAAGATATTAATTTTGATAAAGTCAAAGCAGCACTTTTTAATCTTGAAAATAGAAAGTTTTACAATATAATAATATCCTTCAAATCCATTAGAATTCTTTAAGAATATATGAAATCATGAAGTTGGGCCACCTGCTGTTATTCCAATTTATAAAACAAAAGTGAATACAAAAGATCATGGAATACAACTATTGGTCACTACAATAAAAGCACTTTCACTGTCATTAGACTTTTTTTCTGCTTTACAATCACAAATTTTCTTTATTTACTAGCTAAGAATAACTAGTTATTCATTCAAAGCAAAGGCATACGAAATGGTAATCAAGTGATGTTTAGTAGTTATTCATTCAGGGATCAATACAAGATAACTAGATGATTAGTTATGAACCAGTCAACTGAAAAAAAGTATGCATAAAAAAAATCCTATAGTTATCTAAAAATATAAGTTCCAATTGGAAGTGAACTTTCAGTTAAATGCATGTTAGGCAAATCACAAATGATAATTTAAATAGTAATTTATAATCTTAATTCTGTAAAGTGAATTACAATTGCCAACATAAAAAAAAGTTATCAACCACTGAAAAAGTCAGACTTTGAGCAGGAATAGTCTGTTAATCCTAACTAATGCGATAATGATCTGAGGTGATGAAACAATTATGAAAGATTAACATTTGCATTAATAATTACAATAATACTTATTAAACAATACTAGAGTAAAGTCATTATGATTATATATTTTTCTTCCAATTCTGTCTTGAATTCCAAAAGTCATTAAACTTTTTCAATACTGTCATAAAAATTTGCGACATTCTCAATTTCAACAGTAAAAAAGGTTTAGGTCAAGCTAGCATTCCAGCTAACATATGTTTAGCAAGATATGAAATTTTTCATCCAAAGTTAGAAACTGCACAAATTTGATTCAGATTAAAAATAGTAAAAAGCAGGTTCCCTGATCTTGAAATCAAAATTTATGACAAAAGTAATCAATTTCTTTTATAGTTTGAAATACTGAGTCTTTAAATAATAAAGAGAATGACTTATAAAACAATTCAGTGTTCCTTTAATTATATCTCATTAGAGGTTTGAGTATTTACTTTGGATATCTCCAAAGATTTTGATCAAGTTTGTCAAAGACACTTTTTTAACAAATCCATTTACTTCTGTTTCTAATCACGACTCAATCATTTTTTCTTTTCAAAAATATACAGTACATATAGCCATATAATTCTATAATTAAAAATCACTTCTTTTCTTGTCAAAAACTTTATTTGATGTATATATATATATCCACTTATTTCCAACGTTTCGACTATCTTTACTCTATAGTCATTTTCAAGGATCTAGAAAAAACATTACATTATAAACAAACTTCACATAATAAAAACAAAAATAATCAAAAACAATATAAAGCATATAAACCCCATAAAATTTAAAAATAAATAAAATACATTAAAATCAATTAAATTAAAAACACAAAACATACACCACACTTACTTGACTCCCTTCTCAAAAAACTTTCCCTTTTTACATTTTTAAATGTAAAAAGGGAAAGTTTTTGTAAAAAGGGAAAGTTTTTTGAGAAGGGAGTCAAGTAAGTGTGGTGTATGTTTTGTGTTTTTAATTTAATTGATTTTAATGTATTTTATTTATTTTTAAATTTTATGGGGTTTATATGCTTTATATTGTTTTTGATTATTTTTGTTTTTATTATGTGAAGTTTGTTTATAATGTAATGTTTTTTCTAGATCCTTGAAAATGACTATAGAGTAAAGATAGTCGAAACGTTGGAAATAAGTGGATATATATATATACATCAAATAAAGTTTTTGACAAGAAAAGAAGTGATTTTTAATTATAGAATTATATGACACTTTTTTAACAATTTTCTCTTCTTATCTGTATGATCTACTGGCATTTACTTAATGATATCTAGTTTTTGCCTGAGAGAACATTGTTTAATTGACTAATCTGTGTTATTATTAATGGCTGTTTGTATTTGAAAAGTTTAAATAAAGTTTAAACTTTTCTAGACATTTAATATTTAATGATAGATGATGGAAATAGCCCACTATATTATCATATCTAATTTTCTTTCTAATTATTCCAATACATTTAGAATGAGTCAAATCTTATCTATCAAAAGATTTGTATTGTCTATTCCTATCCCCCCCCCCTCACCCACTCATATAAATTACTCATTTATCTTGCTATTATTTGACAGATGTCATCACTCTTCAATAATAATACTTTATCTTAAAGCAATAATCAATTAAAATCTCTTAAAACTTTTTTAAATGTTAACTTCTAAGAACTGTTCAATAGGGCAATACTATTTTAGTTGCATTTAATTCTTCTAAAATTCATTTTGGTTTTCTCTCTAAAAAATAAAGCTTCTTCAAACAGAATTTTGATTTTAAATTCTTTGAAAATTATCTATATCAAGTATTGTTTTTTCTGATAATCTTTTTTGGAATGATCATGCTTATTAAAAATTTGTATGTATATATGGGGAGGGGGGTGTTCAAACTTAAAATTATTTTTTTCATCTCTCACCATCTTACTCTAAATTTTTTATATTTAAGATAAAGCATTTTAGATTTGTTAATACTTTTTAAGTTTTGCAGGGATTGATCAGTGATAGAGTGATAAACTCTTGAGTTCAAAATCCAAAGAATGGGCCTGGATGTTCTCTGTACTCAAACTTCTTAAGAATTCCCAAATAATAGGCCATTTGGTTATTTTTTTTTTTTTTTTGCCCTGCATAGTTTGTATTTAAGATAGCAGAAGCACAGAGTCCATAGATCATAACTCAGCGTTATGATTTTCATATGCTTTAATTTCTTGCAAACTTTGAACAATATATATGCTATTTGATTTATTTTTTTAATGCTTTCAAAATAAATTTTAATAAAAAACAATTCTTCTCTTACTTCTTCCTTTCAAATCTTTCTCATACCATCAAACTGATATTGATCTCTATTTTCTTCTACATGGTTTCTGTTTATCTGAACTTTATTATTCTTCAATTCACATATATTCTTACAAAAATGTCTTTATCATAATGTTAATATATTGAAGCAGTCGACTTGTTACTCAGATCGAGTTTCACAGTCCACTCAGAATCTCCCACCACCAAACCATATTTAAACTCCATCCTTACGCATATATATGTATTTATTAATACTGAAACGGTTATACCTGTTTCACCTATTATCTTCAATAATAGTATATATTTGTTGTACTCAGATGGCGTGTATTTCTTAAATTTTAAAAACTTTGTGCTTATAATATTGCGAGTATGTACGTATATAATCGTCCTATTAATTATAAATATAAAAATACAGTCTCAATTATTTATATACGAGCATATTCCGTTAGATTTGTTAAATCTGAAATAAACAAAACTGTATAATTAAAATTTATCTATATAGCAGCATAAAGTTTAAAATTCTAATATTACTTATTTTTCAATATTCTTTCTAAATTATTTAAGTCAGTATTTATTTTAAATAATTTCCAAGTTTTCAATTTTTTTGTTTGCTTAAAATTACAAGCAGAAAGTTTTATCAGTTTTAACACTTCGTTCTAAAAATAAATCTTTAACCAAAATTTCACCTAGTTAAAAATTATAACCAAGACCAATTATAATATTCAGTCAGGCATAAATCTATACAAAAATCTTTACAAATTGCTTGTGACCATTCTCTTGAAAATATATCTTAACCATGATGTCAATTAAAACAATAGAGTCTTACCCAGTCCAGATTTAGATATACTAAATATTTTTTTCTAACTGGATACATTTGGTTAAAGGCTAGTTCGAAACTAGTCATCTTGTGATGTGGCATGACTCAAAGTAGGAGGTTACTACTGTCAAAAATACAGTATAAAAAGGGCCAAAATAGCCATCAAAGGTCCTCTTCCATCTATCCATCATCATCATCCGTGTTAATTTTGCTGATGCAGTGAAAATTGTGATTGCTGCCGAAATTATTTCCAAAGGCCAGAGCTGAAGTTAAGTAAGAAAACTGTTCCTGCTGTTTAGAAAGCTAAATCTTAAAAAAAAACTACCATCCAAGCTGCTCCAAAGATGACCGTTGGTTAGAAGACAAAGAGACAGCCGTTTGCTCTTCCACGAGC
Source organism: Epiperipatus broadwayi (assembly GCA_028023455.1). NCBI lineage: Eukaryota > Metazoa > Onychophora > Udeonychophora > Euonychophora > Peripatidae > Epiperipatus > Epiperipatus broadwayi. The sequence goes on along the minus strand of JAQFVV010000035.1, from coordinate 5,503,590 downwards.
GGCTACCGATGTGAGAAAACCTCCACCATGCCCATCACAGTAAGAAAGAAGCTGTACCTGAGAGACCAGGGAGTTCCTGACTAGAGAAATTGGGAAAGCTGCCACAGAGATAAATTTGCGAAGCTACATCCAGACTAAAACCTAAGAGAAGCCCAGCCTGACTGAATATAGTGAGAAGCACATGGAAACAATGCCTTAAAAGAGACTTTGCCGGTAAATCCTTTCTGACAAATATTAAATCTCATAACTAAAACGTATCCTAAATGAAAGCTAGCTAACTAAATCACATAGTTAATTATATTTTCTAAATGTTCAATTAAAATGTTTATCTTAAATTGATTTAAATCTTAGAACACTCTTCAAATTCTTGCTTGATCGTTAATAATTTTAAGTAGTCGCTGATCATTAATAATTTTAAATAATCCTAAACATCTAGTTTCTATAAAACCATACAAGAAATTCATTTCTAAATTATAAATCTTATTGATTGTTTATACAATTTATTCTTATGTCATCTATCTATAGTTTTAAGTTCATGTTTATTGATTTATGCTGTGTTTTTATCAGAACGGAGTCTTGTGTGTTAATAAATTATCGGGGGAGGGGAGTGAGTAATCACTTTTAGTATATCAGAGTATTGCGATATAAAGAATATAGCCAAAACTCCTTTCTGAAATTAAACTTATTTATGCTAGAGTGAATCGATATTTATAACGCCCGAACAAGTTATTTAAAATTAAAATCTTTGCTAAAGTTATTTAAAATTAAAAATCTTTTACTAAAGTTATTTAAATGTATAATTTGCGTATATTATTTAAAACGCATCTTTTTCTCAAGTTATATAAAATGAAAAGGTTTGTTAAAGTTAGTTAAAACATATATTGCGTATGTTATTTAAAACGCAGATTTTGCCCAGATTAGTTAAGAATTATATTTGCATAAGTGATTTAAAATGTGTATTTTGCCAGTTATTTGAAAAAGTATTCGCTATTCAAAACATTTTGCATTATTAGTAAGGTCTATTTTGACGAATTATTTAAGATGAGTAATTTACTTAAAATCAATAATTTGCGTGAGCTATTTTATAACTCTTATTTTATTATTTAAAAATCAGTTTGATATTAGATGTAGTTATACTACATATAACTAATGATGTTCCCAGTTCTAAAAAAATCTTAAGTTCGTTTAATTAGAGAATAAATAGCTATGCAGAAAAACCTTAAATCAGATTCTCATTATCTCCTTTATCATATAATTTAATAAGCTCATTTATGAACTAACCGGTGGTAGTAGCACTGAAGAAGCTAAGATTTTGGCGTAATTAATTTATAAAATATTAATTTAACGTTGCGAATGTATTGCTAATTTGCATAAATATGCATATCCACTTGCTATGTCTATAATGGCCCATCTCAAGATTGTTCAACGTCCAGTCACGCCTCGAAAGTTTAGGCCACTGCGATATTTCTTCGTATTTCATCGTCACGCCTCGAAAGTTTAGGCAAATGTGACAATTATTCATCCTTAACGGAACCAAAGCGTTTCCAGAGGGCTCATAAGCCACTCTTCTGTTCACTTAATAAAAAGGCCTCTTCCATTATAGCAAGCAGATCGGTTAGGGAACCGTTTACTAGGTAATAAACCCAATTAAGAATGCATTCGAGTCGCACTTATCTGATACTATAATTTCTAACGCACTAGCATCTGACGTTCAACTACCACACTTCAGTTCAACTTCCCTAGAAAGTACTTCGGCTTTGATCCGATCTAGTCTGTTTTAATGCGTTTATCTGTATAACAATTATAAATCACGCAAATATTTATAATATTTTGAATTTAGTATTTATAATATAATTTTAAACTTAGTATTAATAATATAATCTTAAACTTAGTAATAAAGATATAATCTTAAACGTAATAATAATATAACTATCATAAGCCAACTAATCGATCACTCTAGCTAACTATAACCGATTCCAAATATATAAAACATAGCGTAAATTAGAACATGAAAGATGACATAAGCTTGTTAAAAAGTCCATTGCTTTGTGATATTATTTTATAACTCCGAGATTGCCTTGTGATATTATTTTAAAACCCTGAGAATCCACTCATTGCTTTGTAATATTATTTGATAACCTAGAGAATCCACTCATTGCTTTGTAATATTATTTTATAACCCTGAGAATCCACTCAATGCTTTGTGATATTATTTTATAACCCTAGTCTTCACCCTGCGTGTGAGCTAGCTATACACCACTTACTATGCTTTAGTATTTATTAAATGTTATATTCAATTTTATGAAATATAAATTTGTCTCGGTCTCATTACTTGCTCATTATCTTATGAATCACTAGTTAAGTTATATAATAGAATATGTAATAGGGGGGGAATGTCTCATGTTTTACTGCTTTGCTATTGCTGGAATGTGATCAAAGAGATATTGAGTGTAACCTCAGGCATGTCATTCGTGATGGGTTGACTTGGAAGCAGAGTGAGAGAGTTAAGGTATGATCAGACATAGGGTATTACTATCCTGACTTGGTCAGCTTTTGGTTCGCTGTCTTGGACTCTCAGTCTGTTGAGCAAATGTACAAACCTGACCGTTACAATACATATATATATATTTTGCTTAACTAATAAAATAATAACTGATGTAGATATATATAGACATCTTAATGTAACTACTTTTAATAAATAAATATTTGATTTGATTTTAATTCGTATACGTGCGTAAATGGATGTGTACATATTATAGTTGAGGGGAGATTCATTTTAAAACCTATATAAAGGAAAAACGTATTATATTAATGTATATTTTCAAAAATTATATGTATAATTTGTTAAGGCTGACACAATCTTGTAAGAATATTCTTGAATGTAATTAAGGCAATTGACTGGAAATCCATTTGTGGAAATTTTATCCACTTCAAACTTGTTTTAAAATCTTAAATCATATTTTAAAACAATCGTTTAAGAAATTCTAACAGGATTGCATTATCTTTAAAATTTACATTAACAAAAGGTGCATCCGGTCAGCAAATTCCAGATCCGCTAAGTGCATAAAGTGCCTCAGGTCTAGCAACTAAAGCATTCCAGGATAAACTGAGAAACAGTATAAATACTGCTAGATTTGAATCCCAACAGGAGACTCGTAATATTTAAACAGCAATGGTAAATATAATCCACACTTGTCATTATAATAATCCAATGTGTCGTGAGTAGTGGAAATTTTCACCTTTCTCTCCGTTCGTGTTTTTTCCTGCAATCATTGCTTAGGATCCCGTTATCCATGAACTTTTAATATGCTTAAAACTGAATAATTAAATGCTACCTGCCTGACTGAATCTAACTAGATCTAGTTCACTAATCCCAATGGACACTGAATCATCAAGGATCACCATTAATTACAAAGGCAAAAGAACTCTAGCCACTGCCTAATGTCTAATTTTTTTAATTCAGCCTTCTGTAAATATTTCTCATAGCCCTGTCTGTCGTTTAAAATAATATTTTTCAACCAGAAATTAAATATTTCGTTAAATAATTTGTAATTTACTTACCTGATATTAGCATGTATATAACTATAACTTTCTTTAATTTCTTTTTATCATTGAACCTCTATTAAATAAATGTAATATTTTCTTTCACCTTCATGCAGCAATATTTTATAATTTTCATTATTGTGTTTTATATATTTAAATATGCCAATAATTCCTCAAATTCGCCAGTATGTTGTTTTATTTTATTTTCCCCCTCTCTACTTTATGGGGTGACTAGATTAACTTTAATTAAAACCAGTCTTGTTATTTTTATCTTAGTGAATGCTTGCAAATTTGGGGACAACAAATTAATTTTCTTATAATGTCATAGAAAAACAGAGCAGAAATCTGTTTTTCTAAAAAAAATTTTATTTAAATAATAAGCGCTAACCTTAAACTTTATGAAATCAACTGTTTATTATGAAATAAATAACCAACACCCCATTTGTATATGTTTAAATTATGTTTAGTATAATATAAAAGCACTTAACCGAATTCTCATATTTATTTAACATTGTGGGAAGTTTATAGATAAATTAAAGTAAGGGGGAAGGGGAGTCTATTCCAATGATTATATATTTTAGTAATAAGTTTAAATAAATCCATTACTGTTTAGTATTTAAATCATAGTATTACATTAGACATTCTCAATATATACGTTTTCAATCATTCGTCCTTAGTTTTTAAATTATGTCTTTCGTTCCAAGCGTTGTATGCAAACAAGCCTCCATGTTCAAATATACATGTGTGTCTGTGCTTCGTTCACCAGGATTTTCAGTAATCCAGATCCCGTATATTCATTCCAAGTCCAAGAACATGGCTGGCAATCCCCCCATGGGACTTATTCGTCGTAAGAGCTATTGACATAGAGATGCTCCGGAAATATCCGGCCTATCGTTATTAATAGCCGACACCTTCATCCTGAGAACCGAATCTGCCACAGTAGCAGAAAGAATTTGGTCACCATTCTTCGTCCTTAAATTTGGAAGCACATTTCGGACCCGAGATTGGATCATCTAATTCTGCCACCATGCATACACTGCTCTCTTAAAGTTCTCACCATAAATCAAACCTATGAATGTCCATAAACCGTAATGTTGTGATTCTACCAAACAGATTTGTGTGTCCTTTTGCGATGCAATTATATATATGTTAACCAACTATACCACACGTTTCTCACTCAGTATAAACTGATAGTAATTTATTCTAGTAAAAATGTATTTGTGTCATAAAATTATTCTAAATATTTCGTCAAGTGCTATATTTTGTTCTTTCTGGGGGTGGAATGATATATCTCAGATATTTACTCACCCACCACCTAAAAATGTATAAATATCTGTAAAATTTACCATAAACACACACACACTTCGATAACAAATTTAAAGCAATAAACAAAAATAATTGATATAATTTAAATTTCTCTTTTAGTTATATAAGTTTATATAACTTTAACTATTTATTTTAAATTGTAAACGTTTGTTAGTTTATTATTTTTGTTTTTTAAAAATCTTATTTTAAATAATAAGAAAAGTAAAAATAATTATATATTCCCTTTTATACTTGAAATTTTGGAAGTAATGATCGGTAAAGAGATAATAGATTAATTAAAAAGAAAATTTCCCTAAAAGCTTTAATTACGAAAATGTTAAAAGGTAAAATAAACCTAAACAATAGGAATGCAGCTTTCTGAATTAATTAAACTTACAAAAATGCATTGATTCTCCTCTAGGCAAATGAATGGAGCTAAAAATAAAATAGAATAAAATTTAAAAGATAAATAAAGAAAAGAGGACATTTTGGATTTCTAAGAACTTAGTTAGACTTTGGCTGTGCTCTTGCTCAGTTGAGAAAATCCAAATCTTAAATTAATTTATCTACTACAAGATGTTCGAGTAGGAATTGCCCAGACTATTCTCCCCCGGAGATGGTTGATCATATGCCCGAACCTCCACATGTGCTCTTCACCAATTAAACCAAGAGGATCTGCTGCCCAAACAATCGGAAAGCTGCTGCTGCTATTGAAATGAATTAATAACCTGAATGTTGGAAATAACTGCTACTGTTTAAACTCATGGACAATGTGCTACTGCCATGCAATCTGAAAGCTTCTTATAAAACAGGTACCTGTATCCAAGGCCTTCTAGAGTACTCTAAATATTAGTCAAGCAATAGTTCACTCTATATAAATTGTACAATTATAAATTTAATTATTAATTTATTGTGTAAATAATCTAGCTTACCTAACTCTGTCTTTTCTTGGGTACATATTTCTAATTTTACATATTTTTATTATCTAATGATAGCATGCCTATAAGATTACCGACCGGACCTGCCAAATTTTAAATATAAATCCTAATCAAAACGGTTGCCATCTTGTATAGCAACCTACTAATATATTTCTTTTATATACTCATGTTGGCCGGTCAGCTCGGAAATCTCCATAATTCTCTAAATACAAATACATGTTGCCTGAAACAATGGATGTGTGTCCTGCAAATCATATAATTAGTATTTATTTCTATAAATTATTTTGTTATTTTCATATAAATCGACACGCATTCAGTGCTTCATTTATTGTAAATGCAGGGTTCTATTACATAGCAAGTGACAGACATATTAGTTCTTAATACCCACCCAACTTACCTATTGGTTTTTACACTTGTTTTTAATTTTAAATAATTCCATTAAGTACATTTCTTTGAGAGCAAAACACGTTATTTATTTAATATAGGGCCGAGTCATAAATTTATATTAAATCTTAACACAATATTATGTGAGTTATACAGGTGTTACAGTTTAGAGATGCAATAATCCATCATGAGCCTTGGATGTACCGGATCATATAGTATTTACTGAATCCCAGTCGTCCTACACAAGTGGACATAATGAATGTTCCCGCAGGGCTTGACGCCCATCACGCAGTCAGGGAGTAAATGTGGCAAGAACCCTTTTGCACCTGATTATGCTTATGTGACATCTTACCTTGGGGCTTACGGCAAACGCCGGCCTGTTGTTTTAAACTCATCCATTGGCTTCGCAGTTTTGATGTACTGCCACACTCGCATCGCAGTTTTAAACATACCACGCGTTTCTTATTATTAATTTTATTATTCCATATATGACTCCGTCTCTGCATTATATGACATAAATTCACTCTCAAATAAATGTCTGCCCATACTCATTTAGAAATATCTTATTTAATTAAATCAAATAAATGTCCGCAGTTGCTATTATCAATCCTAATTTAGACTCGTGCATTGCAAAGATATTAAATCCCCGAAGGCATGATCTTGAAATACTTGCTCAAGAATTCAGGTAGCTAGATTACGTCGTCAAATAATTGTATATCTTAGAAAATAATACAGTATCGGAAAATCAAATGTTTAATTAAATGACTTTAGTATAAAATATTATCATTAAATAATTTCAAATCATATGTCTAACGTCATATATTTATTAATTCGACACCCATTCAATATACTATCTCCTCGATTATTTAAAATATATATGTCTAGTGTTAATATTATATATAGCTAACTCAAATAGTCTATGAGTCTCTCACATCTCGATCTCCATGCCTATGCATTGTTTTGTAGAGGGTATTGTGGAACCAATAAACCATGTTCGAACTCAGTGCTACTGGTAGCTCCACTACCTGTGGCGCTGCTTTTCTGTGTGGTCGTCGAATTCTGCACTATGTTAGCGAAGCATACGAATCTGACCATTACAATATTATATTACGAAAAAGTAAATACAGTAATTGCAAAATATTAATTTTATTCTTACAGTAAAAAGTTAAAAATAATTTTACATACAGTTTAAATATTGAACACCTCATTATTTAGCATTTCACATTGGCAGCAGAATAGAGACTAAACTCATGCTATTAAAGAAAAACTAAATTGTTTTTTTTTTAATTCATGAATGCATACAATCACAAAATATATTATTACTTAATACAATGATCAAATATCCAATATAAAAAAAAGTTATTTGTCCACAATGTTGTTATTGATATATACTTAATATAATAATCAGTCTAAATAAAATTGAAATAAAACAACCAATTATATTTAAAATTATTTAATTATCAACTTGGTTTTCATCTCTTATTGAGATCTTTTCAAACCATGAAAAGGTCTCGATAAGAGATGAAAACCGGATTGATAATTAAATAATTTTAAATATAATTGGTTGTTTTATTTCAATTTTGTTTAGACTGATTATTATATTAAGTATATATCTATAACATTGTGGACAAATAACTTTTTTTTATATTGGATATTTGATCATTGTATATATTTTACTACTATTATGAAGAGTTAACTAACATTACTTTGCAATGTTATTGTTTTATTTACATAATTTTATTTCATTAATCGTGTTAACACATTGATAAATAAAATTTTAAAAAAATTTAAAAACAATAATTTTACAATAAAGTAATTATAGGCAATTCCCAATTTATATAAGCCCATCCACAATTTTTTATATAACCCAAATTATTAAAGCGTGTTTTATTTGAAAAATCATATTTGCAGAATACCATATTGAAAATAATTTTATAAAGTTTAGATTAGTTTTCAAATAAATAAATATATATATATTATTTCATTAAGTATACTATTTTGATAGTATTTAAATTATTATCCTTCTTCTATCCAATAGAAATTAACTAAATTATTCAATTCTAAATAGTATAAGATTTAATTTTTGCATAATGCCTTTATATATATAAATATACACTGCATATATTAAATATTTCTACATAAATGCTATAAAAATAATGCTTCATATAGTTACAACATTTATTATATGATATTGCTGAAAAATATCAAAATATTCTACAAATGTGCATTTAATTTAAAAGCAGTGTTGTTGTAGGAAATCATCATTAAACAAGCAAGCATTAATGTAAGATGATACTGTATTGACTTTTTTTAAAAAAAGAAAGTATGCATTTGCAATACTAAAATATGTTATAACATATATTTAAACATATTTAGGAATAATAAAATAGTAAATTGTTTAAGAGAAAGAATAAGGCTCAGCTTACAGTCAGTAAAATCTTGTCAATATTTTGATATATTGTAGTAAAATGGGGATTTAACTTTCCTAATAATAACTGATACTACTAGGCATAAAAATTAAATACACAACAGCTTAATGAGTACAAAAGTCATTCTATCGACACTATAAGGTGAAATCTGTTTTTATGACAATAAATTTTAACATTATAAATATAACTGAAGATTATTTCTAAATCATCACTTACAATAATTAAAATAATGAACTTTTAGGCTCTTTCCAATATAAAATTAAATTACATGTGAACATAAATCAATATGTATTAATAGCTTAACACAGGCTATGACAATTGACAGATGATGTGAGGTTACATGCAAATAAAAATAAGAAGAGCTAGATCAAAATGTCTCATGATGTTTTGTAGGGTAATATTGGATCATCAAAGATTATGCCTTATTCGCAATATAAGCAATGTCTACTGCCTTGTAAATTAATGTTGGCTCATTTTTAACTAAATACTGCTTCCCGATATAACTAGTCATTTTTTCTGTCTCTGCAGACTTTCTCTCATCTTTCTTTTTATTTAACAAGTTTAATAATTTACATTGGTATAGGCCCTGCTCACTATAAGTTTCTCATACCATTAGTCATCTTTCGATACCGAACATAAAAAGAATTTGTATTTCTACAACTATATTTCCATCTTTTAACTAGCATACAGAACTATTCCAGCTCTTTTTTTTTATTATTTATTTATTGAAGGCTCTCAGCATTGTGAAAACATTTCAGCGGTTAAGTTTAGCAGATTTGAAATACACAATTGTCATCTTGCGTTAGGTAGTACAATCAATAATATTTGGAATTAGTTTTAGGGTAGCAGTTACCTAAAGTAGACATCAAGATGAAATATATATTTGCTGGTGGGAGTTTTAATATAAAAATAATAAAAAAATATCTTCCTCTTCTGGGTTCCTGATGGTTGATCTACTTACAGAATGTTCTACATGTTTTCAATGCAACTTATGAAAATTTTATTTTAATAATTAATGTTTAAATATACTCAGTAAATAACAAAAAAAAAAATCTCCAGAAACTTTTAGTATGATTGGTTATCATCTTGAAAATGGGAAACAGTTTAAATACCTTGGAAGTTTTTTTACATAGAAAGAGAGACTCTGGTGTTGTTATACAAGAAATACTTCAATATACTGAAACTAATGCATTTAATGAATTAAAAAAATAAATTATTTCATCATAGTTTATATAATATGACATTGATTTTGCCACATTCATTGTATAAAAAAAAACGTTTACTTAAGGATATTCCAAAATTATTCTGAAAACTGAAATGAGAGAAACATAAACTCAATATATATGTTTCTTCAGCTTACTCAGTGAGATGATAATAAGTGTACAATTAAACGTAAAGCAGATGAGAAATTATATTTTCTTTTTAAAAAAAAGCATTTTGTATTGGAACTTGAGTAGGGATTTCATAGGAGAAACAACCTCTATTAATATTGTAGAAATGACCTCAGAGATATTCTAAAATATCAATTGTTTTCAATAAGAAATTATAACTGAGTAACAGTTATAATTAATTAAGATACTGAAGTCTTTCAGAAAAGAGTTTGCTATAAAAAAGGTTAAGATAGTATAGCAAAATGTCAAATAGACTGAGATAAGGATTAGCATGGATATATATGTGGGCATATTTGTGGTTCAGGGATTACTCTGTATAATAATCATAAATCTCATCTTCACCTTTTTTTTTTTTGGAGTTGGATAGTCATACTAATTTATAGTTGGTTGCTAATGATGACAAATATAATAAATTGTAGTCACTATAGTTTATATAAACTTAGGCTGTTATCATGTGATATAAATATATAATATGGTGAGCATGAAAAGTCATTGCTTTTAATAAATTATATATATATAATTATTATTACTAACTGCACTGAAGATATATAAAAAAAAGGGAATAAATTTCAGCACTCTCCTAGTGTAGATATAAACTTTGAAATCATTAATCACTGGTCTCTGTATTGTAACGGTCAGAAAACGTGTGACTCGTAAACATAGTGCAGAATTCGACCACCATACAGAACAGCAGCACCATCGAGTAGCGAAGCCACCCGTGGTACTGAGTTCGAACATAGTTTATCGGTTCCACAATACAATCCACGAAACAACGCATCTGATGCGACATTAGTAAATATTTCCTTAGGCACGGTGGTCAGGGATATGCAAGAGATTCATGATTTTATTCTCGAGTTAGCCAATCATCAAACTAATATTAATTAAACATTCATATTTACATAATCGAAGAAATATCTAGAATGGGTATCAAATAAATGAAACGTAACTGCAGACGTATAGTTTAAAATTATTTATTAATACATTTTAATAAAACAAACATTTACTAATAATATTTTGTGGATTTAAAGCTTCAGTAGCTGGATTTGCGACATGATTATATTTTAAAGAATACATTTATTTATTTAGACATTATTTTATATTGATGATTTCAGTAGCGGTATTTCCGATACTGTAATGTTTACAAAGGGAATTCACTTATTTGAAGGCTTAATCTAGCTACCTAAAATTCTTGAGTGAGTATTTCTAATGCATGCCTGGAGGGATTTATACCTTTGCAATGCAAGAGTCTAAAGTATGGGTTATAAGAGTAATGGCAGACATATATTTATTTAATTAAAATATTTATTTATAACTAAGGGCAAACATTTATTTGAGAGTGAATTATGCAGATAATGCAGAGGCGGAGTGATATGTTTAGAATAATAAAACTAAGTAAAGGAACACGTGGTACGCTTTAGAAAGGCGATATGGAATGGCAGTATATCGAAACTGCAATGCCGTGAATGAGTTTATAAGGATGTCGGGCTGGTCTCTGCCATCGGCCTGACGAAGTAAGGTGTCACATAAGCATAACCAGGGACAAGCGGTCCGTGTCGCAGTTTTGCCGGCTGGCTGCATGACATTGTCAAGTCCTACGGGAGTACCCATTATGCCCGCTTGTGTAGGATGACTGGAGTTAATTTCAACCCTGAAGAATCCGGAAATTTTACGGCGGAATGGGTCATCGCGTCTCTAAAACGTAACACATGTATACTGTATAAACGATTATGATGAGATTTCAACAGATTTCTAACTTGGTCCTACATTATCAACATTTATTAAAGAACGTTGACGACTCTCAAAGAAATGTAATTTTCTGGAATTATTCATGATGACTTAGTAAATACAAAACATATATATAAATTGGGAATTATTATAACTAATACGTCAGCCATTTGCGAAGTTGTAGACCCCTGATTACAATAAATGAAGCATTGAATGCGTGTCGATTTATATGAAAGTTAAGTTATTAAAGAAAGTAAATATTAATGAAAATTTGACACGCATTCATTGTTTTAAGCGATCATAGATTTAAACTTTGAAAATTGAAATAATTATGAGCATGCAATAATTAAATAATAACTATAGATAGAAATGTAGATTATAGAAATACGCCCCCCAGATAGAGTGAGGTAAGCTAGATTATTAGAGAAATTTACATATTAAATTAATTATTCAATTTTAGTCATACAAATGATAGTTTTACATTTTATAAATTTAGATAAGTAATATGAAGAATAGCTATAGCATATTATTAGAGTACTCTAGAGTTTGAACACAGACAGGTACCTGTTTTATAAGAAGTTTTCTTATTCCATGAGTTTAGCAGCAAAAAGTTCACGAGTGGCAAGTCTTTCTTGTATTTAGATATTCATTTAATTTCATGGCAGCAGCAGCCTTTTCATTTATTTCAGGCAGCAGATCTTCATGGTGAATTTATGACGGGCAATGGAAAGTTCGCATCCGATAGGCCATCTCCCGATGGAGAATAATCTAGGTGCTTTACTCGGTCATACCTTGGCAGGAACAAATTATTTTATATTTTTGGAGACTCTCAGTGATCGAGAGCAAAGCTAAAGTTTAAGTGAATGTCTCCAGCAAGTCTAAGATGGCCTCTTTTCTTATCTTGATCTTTCACATGTTTGTTAAGGTATTTTTAGGTTCTATTTAATCTGCCCTGAGGATAATCAATGCATTTTGTTGGTTTTTAATTAAAGAAAGCTGCCGTTCTATTGTTTACATTTTACATTTACTAATTACATTTTTGGGGAATTTTTCTTTAATTAATCTATTATCTATCACTGACCGATGCTTTTAAATTTCAAAAACAAAAAGGGAACATAAGATTATTTTAACTGTTAATTAAATATTACATCAGATATTTTTAGAATTATTATTAAACGAAATTTAAACAAAGCAATAAATACGAACTTTATAATCCAAAATAAATGATTAAAATTATACAAAATTATATAACTAAAAGAAATCTAAATTATATTATTTTATCCCTATTTATTGCGTTTAATTTGAGATCGAAATGTGTGCGTGTTTATGCTGAATTCTACATATATTTATACATTTTTAATATTGTTACACACACAATTCGATATCAAAAAGTTTAAATTTGGGTGGGATAGACCGGTCAGTGAGAGACGACAGAAAAAGGTGAAACTTAAGATTCGAATACGAATCTTACTGTTTCAATATTATACATGTTTTTGGCTGCAAACCAGTCTCATCAGAGATCTAAACATCTGTTAAGTAAATTAGGAGTCATCATAGCTTCTATATAAACAGAAAACATAATACATTTAAAAAGTGAATATATTATTACATGATCATACTTTTTCAGTTGTATTCAATTTTATCATGTAATATATACAAAACTGAGACAAATATAGTCTATTTCAAACCTTACATAAATTGGCAATTGGTGCTAATAAAGCTTAAATCTGGACTGGAGAGTATTATATATATATGCACAAATTAAATACTGTATATTTAGTAATTTTCTAAGGAGGAAGAGGAGATAAAAATTATAAATTTATCATAAAAATCTTTAATCAAATTTACAAACAATAAAATGAATGCATATTTTCCTTCACATGATTGACATGAAATCAAATTATAAACTAAAAATTCAATCTTTTTTTTTCCTTAACAATAATAAAAATTTTAGAAATACATTTTAATTAAGCAATATCAACAAAAAAATCTATATGTAAAAAAAAGAATATATAAAATTACATACCCATAATCTACTCAAATCTCCTAAATGGCTTCTATATTTTTGGGAATCAGAAATAGCCTTAAAAAAAAAAAATTAAATATAGCATATATGATATACTTATATCACTATAAGACTTTTACATAAAAACAAATTTCTTAAATTACTCCATGTTACCTTCTTTAGATTTTCCTGCACCTTACTTTTATTTCAAGGATTCATAATTATTGTCATTTCTGAGACAATTATCAATGTTTGTCTTTTTCTTACCCTTTTTCTTTTATTCTCACTCTAAAATTTCTCTCATAGTTTTTTTTTTTATCTTTAAAAACATGTTTAAACAAAATCACCTTCCTTTTCATATGTTCTTTAATAAATATTTTTCTCTCAATGCTTTTACTATTTACTAAATATCTACGTATTAAATGATTGACTATCTACTTAAATTAGTTGGATTTTTGTCTATACAAAGCTATATCGTAGAAAGAAAATTTAATAAACTTCTTTAGTTGTCTGTATATTCAACTGCCCCCAAAATATTATTAAAACACAGCATAGCTCTTCCTATCAGCTCTTCATTTAATCAGTTCTCTAACAAATGAGACCTGTAGCATATTTAGTCTTTAGTCATATTATCTTTAGTATAATTTACATATATCCAAACTTGTATAAATATTATCAATCGTATTCAGCTAATCATGTTTCTTTATATCTTAAATTACAACTAGTTTATAATACGACTAATAATTCTAATATAACTGCATGCATTGATATGCATGTTACCTCTATCCTCTAGTAAATAGTTGCTTTGTTACAACAGACTGGTTTGAATATTTCAAAGATATTATGACATACAATGTCTCAACTCAAATCCCACAGTGGATATATTCTAATAAATTATTATCTCTTAGTACTTTGGCTATTCTGCAGATTATCAGGAATGATTACTTTTGCTGCAATTCCTTGGCACTAAATAAAAAAAAAAGCAATAGCACTTGGATTTTTAATGCTGCTATTCCAGAATATGTTCCAGTTAATCTTCTGCAGAAAAACCAGTAAACAGAAGGCCAGAGAACAAAAGAAAGTCTTAAATTTTTGTTTAAGAATGAATATTATAATGAGTATTATTTTCATCTCTACTATAGATACTCAAAAAACAAACAGCCATTCACATATGATGTAAGTGCATATAAATTAATCTATTATCTAAATAAATAGCAAAATATAATTATTTATCTGATTTGACTAGCATATGTATAACTAATACAGATATATATCAATAAACCTGCCTTTTCAAATTAGCTTGGTGATATTTATCAATATTATTTTCAAATACAAATAAAAGTAATATCACTTTAACTAAAATAACCAGTCTTTTATCTAGAATGAAATTATTCATTAAAAAGTGTTAATTCATATATATATATATCCATAGTTTAAACGAATTCATATATATCATTATATATAGTGAAGTCAATCTTAAAACTAAATAAATAATAAGCAAATAATTTATTTCATTTAGATATCTTACTGGCACAGCTCATTTTCCATCAACATTAATTCATTAAACAAGTATAACTTGATATAATTTTGAAACTATGGTTAGAGATAAAAATCAAATTTTCAGATCACATATAATACCATTAAGATATAAAATGAATAAACAAAATCAATTTATTACAAGAGATTTGAACACAGACTTTCAAGCTCCCTTAAGTTATCCACTCTATCTCATACAACCGATACCCATGGCCACACACATGTGAAAAAGATAAATGATCTCTAGTATACATATTTTGTGTTGAACCAGCACTCACTAGTTGGTCCAGATCATCATCTCCCATACACACATATAATCAGTGTTTATTTTGGATTAAGCTAGCAAATCTTCACACTTTAATAGATAAGCTTCAATCTATTCCACCCTCCAATTCTTCAGCCATCCATATTATTGAAAATCTGGTGATGGAATACCCAAATCCCTTGTTAATGCCAATAGTATTATCATGCCCATGTTGACCCTAAGTCATTCTGACCTCTCATGTATAGGACCAAGTCCATTTAAATACAAAGAAGGTTGGGAAGGATACAGGCTAAATCTGTAATATTTGAATACTAAGTATAATATATATACTTGTATTCAAATATTACAAAATCAATTATTTACATTCAAAAAACAATAAATAAAAACTTTAGCAATGATCAGGACTAAAAAAAAAAAAATAAGGCTTTATATGATCTTATCGTGGCCTGCCTGAAAGACTTATTTTACAATCACTAAACTTTTACTAATATGATTGATGTCTATAACAGAAATTGAATTATTAAGTTACCTAAACAAATTTACAATAGTTTTCCCTAATATAGACTCATAAGTGTCTTCTAAACAAAGCTAAAATCATATTGTTGAATATTATTATTCTTTTTATCCTCTATTCATGCATGCATATATTCTGTTAACACTATGTAGCAATCTGAATTTAATTTATATAATAAGTACATTGTTGTGATAATTATATAAATAACAGCTTGACTAATATTACTACAATATAGGATAATTTTGATAATAATAATTTATATTAGTCATATTTCTGTAGTGTAATTTTCACTACATTACCCTCCTGTAAAGTAAGATTTGGTTGCTATCCATTTTTAACATCTTATGAAGAAATGTAATCATGAACATATGGCCAAAGACATATGAAAAAGATCTACGATCACCAAAATGCACATTTCATGCTGAATCAGCACTCATCAGTTAGCCCAGACCACAATCTTTTACATATATCTTTATGTCATTGTCCGGTAAGGGTAGTAATTTGCTATTTATATATACTGGACAATGATATGTATAAGTGATCTGAGCCAACAAATAAGGTGCTGGCTCAGCATGAAATGTGCAGATCTTTTTCACATGTTTTTGCTTATATGTTCATGATTACATCTCTCCACAAGATGTTAAAAGTGGATAGTGAATAATTACATTACAGAAATATTATTCACTACAGGATGGTTTTAAGATTTAAATTCTTAGGCTGTATAGAATAAGAGAAGGATTTATCTCTTTTTTAAGATAAACTTTCACAAAATTTCAATCAGATGATAAATACTCAAAACAGCAAAATCAATACTAACACAAACAAAAAAATCCACAAAATAAAAAAGTAATGAATTATCTGATAATAAACAAGATCTAATTAATGATAAAATAATTGATAATATTAAATAATATTTACATTTGATTCATTGTGACAAATATTTTATAACTATTGATAATTGTGAAGCCACAAATCTCTAGCAAACAAATTATTCCACATAATTAATAAAGTTTTAGTATAAAGATGATTACAGAAAAATCAAATGAACAGTAACACGGAGTAATAAATGATGACCCTACCTATTACTATTGTGCTCCCAAGGTGTTGAGCAGTTTTAACACTATAGTGACATAAAAAAAAATAATAATAATAAGCAACATCAAAAGACAAAAAATAAAAAAATAATCATAAACATATGATGATAAAATAAGGAGGGAGGGGTTTCAAAAATATTAGATGCAAGACAAAAACTTTTAAAAGTGAAAGTAATATAATGACAAAAAGAGCGCACACTATGCTAATTCCAAAATAAAATTAGGAAGTGAAAGTTAGATTTTACCTTAAAGAAGTCTTTTAGTTATATAAAAATAAAATTAAACCATAAAGGAAGTGAAGAAAATTCATAACTAAACAAGTTGAAATCACTGTGGAAATATGACAGGCAAAGAGAAATTAGATTTATATTAAAAGCCTCATTTGCATACAGAAAATGAAAAAATAAAAAAACACTAAAAGATAAAATCAGAAAACAGAATTAAACATATTAATTAAGACAAATATTATAAAGTGATCTAATGAAAAATGATAATACACACACAAAAAAGAAAGATATGAACCTGATAATTTTCTCCAGATTTATATCAAAAACTACTATTAACTAATTACTAAAAAAAAATTCAAAATAATATATCATCTAACTTCCCTATTGTCAGTTCAGTAATACTAATAGATAAAATAGAATGAATAAAATATAATGACTAAATTAAATCTGAATATACTCCTAATAGATGTAATTAAGCACAACTTTCTCTGCATGAACTTTAGCTTTTATTGACAAATACAATAAAATAAAATAAAAAATAGCTGAAAATTTAATAAAAGAAAATAGAAGAGAATTTGTTATGAAACCCAATAAACCCTAAAGCTTTAGACTACGATTTATCTTTACATATCTTCCTCTTTTAAGTTTTGATGAAAAATTTATCTCAACAAAAATGACAGAATATGCACAAACAATAAAAATAGAGAAAAGGAAATGATACATAATTTCAATGCAAAATTCCATTCAATATATTGAGGATGATTTTAAAACTTAAAAAACAATATATCAAAAACAACATAAACTAGCAAAAGACTAAATGCTAATAATTATTATATTAAAGGAAATAATTTCTCTCTGTTTTATGTAACAGAATATAACAAACTGCAAAAAAATTAACAAACTAAATTATATATTTAATACAAATACAAACTGAAGAAATATAATAGGAAACTCAACAGAGGAACCAGAAAAGATGATACAGGTAGATCTAAAACTCTAAATATAAATGAAAGCAATACAAAATGTTAAAGGAAAGTATTAGTATCTTAAAAAATACCCAGCAATTGAGAAAATCAAGAAAAAATGATTTGAGTCTAAATCAGAAAAACAAAATAAATCACAAATTTATATATATTGTACCCTCACTTCCAGGAAAGATGTAATTATAATCATTTGATCTAGCTCAGATAAATAACTATGTTTATCCAAAATGTATCTAAATCAACAATAACTATATTTTTTAATAATATTTATCAAATTAGCTTAACTAATAAATAATAATATAGTTCTGTTTTATAAAATTAAATAAATGTATATCTAATCAAATCATGAGACTATAAAGTGAGTTTACAAGTGGCAAAGTGAATACATTAAGCTAATATCCCACAGGATATCACCTTAATGGCTTAAGAATACTATCCCTCCTCCTATTACTTAAATACTACATTTATAGTACTCTTACGTCTTTAATCAAAATTAATTAAATACATAACTCTTAACAAATTAATCTGAATATCTTTATTAAAATTAATTTAACTCAAATTATCTCAGGTTCTCTTAAAATAATTCTAAATTATTTATAACTTTTGTAATCAAGTATGATAAGGGATTTAATATCATTCCTAACTACAATTCAATAATACTAATAATAACAAAATAATAATACTAATCTTTAATCTATAATTTACTCTCCTATCTTTCTACTTATAATGTTGTTCATGTGTATCACATAATAATAATGTAATATAATTTTCTCTTATTAACATGGCATCCTAAGTAAACATATATGATATGATATTATAATCTGAAAATATGTGGCAATCATTACTAAGATGATTCAATGTAAATCTTTGGTAGTTATTCCATGACCATTAGAATAATACAATAAGTAAAACTTCTTAAATAAAACATATTAATAAAAATATTATAACTCTTAAATAACAATTTTATTTATGATGTGCAAATATTATGTCTTAATTATAATTATCTGTGATTATGTAATTGTGATGTGAAGAAATTGAGTCAACACCAAGACTTATAAAACAAATTTAACAATTTTATTAACACACTTAACAATAAAATTATTTACATTATTTACAATCTGAAAGAATTCTATTATTCACATTTAAATACTTTTCGAATACAAATTAAATGATCTAAAATATAGGATACAGAACACTTTTCTTAAAATATCTCTTATTTTCAAAATATTATTCTATAATTTTTTATTACAGTTATTAAATTTTATTAATTCCATAGGTTTTAAAACATATAAGGTAAAATACTTTTACTATGAATTTATTCTTATTTACTTTTAAAAAAATAATAATTTATTATTCTGTATAGTCATTCTTCAATAAATAATTATGTGAACGACCTTGATTAATAGCATATCATCAAACTAAGCTGCTTACTAATTATTACTTTAAACTTCAAATATAGTGTATGTATTAGTGTATTGTCATAAAATCATTTTTATAAAGCTTATGACTACTTACATTCATTAAACACGATTCAGTCTATTACCTTTACTTGTAAATAAAAATATGCATTATAAGTATGTCTTTGAAAATTCTTAATAACTAAATAATATCATTATCAATCCCTTTTAATTTATCAATTATTTATTTTATAAAAAATATATATATATATATTTTTAAATATGAGAAGTTTTATGATTCTTTAACTTATGTTCTTATAATTTTTTACACTTATTTTTACTCTAAGCAACATAACTTATCTTATACACTTTAAGAACAATTTTGTATTTCCAAACTTATTTATTACTTCCGATTTTAAAACGACCATCCTTTACGATGTAACCCAATAAATTTCAATAATAAATAGACAAGTAGGCATATGGAATAAACTATAACTTCAACTTAATAACACCTTTATCAACTAACCATCATGGTCACAGTGTACAAGAAATGAGGTATGACTTATTTGTCTAATAACCTCTACTACCAAATATAATGTCCAGGCTATTTATTCAGCACTATGGCACATTAAACTTTAACATATAGAAAATAAACACTGCCATGAATATATACAAGCTATAGGGCTATGTTATCTATACTTGCATAATCATCATTATAGTATACTCTTATTCCCATATAAATAAACCCTACATACAATATTATCTTGGTCTTATGTAGCCTAATACTAAGATATTATCACTAAAGATCTATCACTTTACATCACTAAATTCATCTCCACATTTCTATAATAATAAATAAATTCATTTTTAGAATAACAGTCTAACTAACTAATAAGACAAGATTATTTCATTCTTTGATAGTTCTCTAACTTAAGCATAAACAATCAGAATCAATGTCATATTTTTAATACTTTAAATTATTCAACTAAAACATCCAGTTCAGTTATAATAGAATCATATACTTATATTTTCCTTATGTTTAAATATCTTTACGATATCAATAAAATTATGCATATTCTTAAAATAACTAAACAAATGATAAATTATGTGTAGGTATAGTGTTTTATATACGCATCCATACATCCACACAAAATAATAAAATACATTATAAAACTATCAATAATTTACATTATTACCATAAGTAATTTCTGTTAGCAATTACTTATTCGATGTCTTCTGGATCACAAACTAAATAAAACATTTTATTATCATTTATTCCTCATTATCACACTTTAAAATATATTAAGTTTTTTTTTTTTAAATTATTAAAGAGTTTTTTCTTTACAATATAATTTTAATTACTAAGTTAGTAAATAATTTAATGTTCTATGTTCCTACGCTATCACTATACTGTGAATAAATATTATTATAAATTTGTTAGTAAAAAAAAAAATAAATGTAAAATTATATTTACAACTCCATTAAAATTTCTCGCGATGAAATGTTCTTTTCTCGATCATAAGTTCATTAAGGAAGTGTCTTTTTCTCCTGGTAAAACATTAATAATTACACTTTTGATGCCAATAACCATGCATGCTCCAATTCACCACGTGCAACATAAAATCCAAAATGACTGTTCAAGTCAAATATGGTAAGTTTACTTTTATTCCATAATATCCCAAACTGATATAATTAATATTTTTTCTATCTCCAAAATTTTAAAAATATTCAAGCATTCATTACTATGTAAACTTCTACTTTAAATATCTTTGATATTCTTCATTAAGACAATTTTCAAATTCTTCTAACTATTCCATATTTACTGAGGTTCAATGTCTTCTGAGACAAACAATAAACTTCCCATCATTCGCCGATAACTTAAATTATTTCCACAAATAAATTCAGAAAACTTTTTGTACGTCCGGCATACAATAATTATTAATTTTGAATATTTTTAAATATGACATAAATCATATTTGTAAATGATCTTAATTTTTATTTTTTTTTTTAAAAAATTCCAATTTTTAAAATATTTTCAATATTTCTTCAAAAAGAAATATCTTGGCGTTCCAAAATAATTACTTGGTCAAATTTAAAGGGTTTTTTTTTTTAAAAAAAAAAGCATTTTTCCATCGTATTTTAAATAAGTTTTCTTAATAAAAATATATTATATCATTTTACTTTATATTTGAAATTCTTTATATTTTCTCCGTGACATTCTTTTTATGAAATTCAGTTGTAAATTAACATGACTTATTAACACAAGCAAAATTATATGCTTAATACGACAATAACACTTGAATATCTCCATCAATCCTTTTACATTTAGTGATGACTTCTCCATGTTTAAAGTTAATGATAAACTGAATAAAGTAGATTGGCAAGTAAGGAACTACTTATTTTCTAGCCTCGCATTTCTATACTATGACCTTATAATAATAGACTACTGTACTTTTATAAAATTGAAGTTAATAAGCATTTATTTTATATAGCGTATGTTTACAATTGTATTGCATTCAAATATCAGCCTTCCAAGCCAATTGTGCATACGCTTTTGCGAGTGTTAATAATAATAAATGAATACTTTCTCTCCAATACAAGATATAGTATTTATGCAGGAATAAAATGAATCCACTTATTCCTACGACTCAAATGCTTATATATGAGCAAATCTGAAGTACTGGCAAGGAAAGCGTGAGGATGGAACAGTCACTTTAAGTTACTATATACGATGTCTGAATAAATGACGTCGGTGAAAAACATGTAATACAATTGTAAACATACACTATATAAAATAAATGCTTATTTACATATGATTAAGTTTCAGTTAGAATGACGTTTAGTAAATTCTAGACAATTTCACTGACGTCATTCATTCAGACATCATATATAGTAATTTAAAGTGACTGTTCCATCCTCATGCTTTCCTTGCCAGTACTTCAGATTTGCTCATATATAAGCATTTGAGTCGTAGGAATAAGTGGATTCATTTTACTCCTGCATAAATACTATATCTTGTATTGGAGAGAAAGTATTCATTTATTATTATTAACACTCGCAAAAGCGTATGCACAATTAGCTTGAAAGGCTGATATTTGAATGTAATAAAATTGAAGTTAAATAAAATTGACTATTATGCTACTAATTACTTTACCGAAGTTGTAGAAATACTGATGATGGTATAACAGTACATCGGTATAATGAAATAACAATGACCTGGAAATTCCTGCACAGTTCTTATATATTCAAGCCTACTCCCCCTTTGATTGGTATGTTAAACAATGCTTGCCTCACAATCCCGGGCATAGAACACCGGGTTACATTTAAAACTAATAATAATTTATTAAATATTTATTTTTATTATATTATTCAATTCTTAATTAATTTTCATATTTTATTTACACTTAATAAATACTTTAAAATAACTTTTAAAAATCACATTTCTATATTTATTACCATTTCTACCTTTATTTTAAACCTAACATTTATTTTCAACACAAAACATAAATCTAATTTCATCTATTATATCTATTTTTAAAAATCTAATCTATTATTTATAACAGATAACATTATTTTATTTTCAAGCACAGGTGTGAATATTACACGTTACGTGATTTACAAAACTAAATGATACGCTAATAATTTAAATGAAACTAAAAGAAATAATTTAATTTATAAAATATTACACAAAACACTATTATAGCACAATTTTAAAATAATTATTTTAATATTATAAAATCGAATATACACTTTATTCACTACATTATCACTTCTTATTAAAGTATTTTAAAATATGACTATTAAATACGATTATTCTTATTGAATAATCTATTCATTTAACTTTAAAGCCTTACTTTTAAATTTTACCTTAATTATTATTTATAAGACTTATTAAATCAGTATTTCCTATGGCCAGTTCTCCCAACCATACAATCTTATAATGATTTTTAGTTAACTGTTTTCTTACAAATATCAACATAATATTATACCTCAATTATTTTACTTGCCCTAACTAAATTATTCAAAGATCATCAACACATAACAAACATCATCCCTTGCTTCACTTTAAAATTTTCCAATAAATTGATAAAAATAATCCATTCTGACCTAAACAAAAGGGTACAATATATATATATAACAAATATCAAATAAAATATTTGAAAAGCTTGAATTTTTGCAGCCCGTTGAAAGGAACTTCAATGGGCTGCAAAAATTCAAACTTTTCTTTATTTAAAGGGGGAGTATTGCTGAAAAAATATAGCTATGAGGCATTTCAAATCTTTTATATAGATTTCAGCTAGTGTTACGCATGTTTCTAAAATAAAAATATCAAGTACAAAGATAGCATAGAAGGAAATGTACCAGGCAATCGACAGCTTTATCAAAAATTTAAAACAACAGGTCAATAATATAAATCCCATGAATATCAGACTGACACAAAAAGATAACCATATAATAATATTGTAAAATATAAATTGGTAAAGAGAGACAAAAGAAATCTTAAAAAATCAAAATGCAATAAAAATTAATACTAGCTACATTAAATAAATATCACAGAGATAATCCAAAGAAAATAAATAAAATCCTTATTTACTTAAAGCAACAATCAACTGATATTTTTATTCTTACAGAAATAAATATTAATTAAAATAGACTTACTTATGTAACAAAAAAATAAGATATTTTATTGCAATATACAAACCCAATGATAGACTAAAACAGGAATTAGCAATGTTGATCAACATCCAATTTAAAACTAAATAAAATATTCAGATATTACCTTACCAATAATTGATATAGTCATTGTGTTTATTTATATAGACCCTAAGCATTATGTGATAGCAGTTTATTAAATAACTTAAGGCACAGACAAAACACCAGTATTGCATAGCATGTGAAGAAACTTCCTACAAAAACTATGAATAAACATATTAAAAGGCAATTTAAAATCAACTATGAAAAACTGCCACTAATATTTAAAAACAAAGATAATTATATTTGCTGCAAATAAGATTTATTCATTTGTAGTATATGTCTTTTAATAATAGAATAAAATCACTAATAAAATAGATTGATTTTCCATTTCAAAGCATAAGATAATCAATATCCAAATTTTCACATGATTAATAGGCTTCTCAGAAAGAAACAACATAAATAGAAGCATATCAGATAACATTCTATTTGCAAATGATCAAATATCAATTATTTTCATACTAGTGAATTACTACATCAGGAGTACCATACCACTTCCCTTGCCTATCAAGATATTAAATGAAAACAATAAATACATGCAACCAAATGATATAAAATGTTTATAATGATTCCAATTGCTAAAAAGAAGAAAGCTGTTAAATGTAAAGAGTACAGAACAATACATTTGTTATCTCATGCTTCTAAAGTTTTTAATAAAGATTTTAACTCAAAGAATTCATGGGAAGATAGAGTATTATACTGGAGAATAACAGTTTGGTTTTCAGAGAGGGGAAAGTACAAGACATGATATTGGTGGTGTTGTTAGAACAATTGCAAAGAGATAAATTTAAAAAAATAAAGGAATTGACATATGTTTTGTGGATTTGGAAAAACATTTGATAGAGTAGTCTGGAATAAACTTATGATCATCTTAAAAGATGAAGGAGTAGTATTCTGGAAAGAGAAAAAACTGATATGGAATATGTATAATGGACAAAAGATAGGAATAAAATTGGGAAATAATGAGAAAATGAAGTGAATATAGAAAGTATGGTTAGGCATGAATACAGCATGTCACATATTCTTTTTAATATTCATTTAGAAGACATGCTAAATAATTATTCAGACTGTGGAGGAGCAAATGTTTGGAGATAGAATAAAAAAATGTATAAGATGTGCAGATGATATGGCACTTATAGCTAAGAATTAAGTCTTCAGAATATGCTGAATAAATTGGAAGGATGTAGGGAATATGGAATGAGGATTAATGTTGAGAAGACTAAATATTTATGGATAGGGAGAAATGCAAAAAGATGGTAAATTGAAATCCATGATATTATAAATTCAACAGGCAAAGGGATTTAGATATTTGGGCAGTTGGTTGAGTAAGGATGGAAGAAGTAAAGATGAAGTTAAAAGAAGAATAGCAATGGCAAAGGAGGCATTTATTAAAAGAATTCTGTGAATCTTTGAAGAGTGAATTAAGAAAGAGATTAATTAAATGCTATGTGTGGAGTGTACTAATGTATGGTTGTGAAACATGGACAATGAGTAATAAAATTAGAAACAGATTAGAAGCCTTTGAGATGCAGACATGAAAAAGAATAGAAGAAATCAGTTAGATGAATAAAATAACAAATGAAGTTTTGAAAAAAGTGAAAAAAGAAGATTGATTGAGGAAATCAGAAAAAGAGAGAGAGACTGGATTGAATATATATATTAAGAAGAAATTATAGTTTAATGAAAGCTGCCTTGGAGGAAATGGAGAATGGAAGTAAGAAGAAAAGACCCAAGAAATTGACATTGTTGGATGATATAAGAGATGGTGTGAGTTACATGGAATTGAAGAGCTAGGCAATGAAAAAAATGGAATAGAAAAATGGATGAATTGATGATGTGATTATTCTATGGACCTGTCCACTTGATAGAATATTGTTTATGATGATTATAGAACCAAATAAACAGAGAATACAAGACTTACAGTCTATATTCCAACAATTAATACAATTTGATCCAAAAAAGAAACTTGTATAAAACTGGCATAAAGAATGTGATCAAATACAATGAGGAAATCAGTCAAGAAGAATTTGTCAATATCACTAATTATTTACGCAAAGAATTATGCACTATACATTAAAGGTATACCAGCAGTTTTAAATAAAATAAAAAGAAGGCATAAGGCCTATATATTGATGTATTTATCTTGCAAAAGATAAAAATTTATGATGATGCAATGTAACAAAACACAGTACAAAATACAAAAAAACTGAAAAAGAAAAAAGTATATGGAACAAAAAAAAAAACAATTCAAAGAGATTAAAAGATTGAGGCGACAAATAACTTTAACAACAAATTCAATGAGATCATAAATTTACAAATTTCTGGATTACATCTTAATACTTCTTTTATAGAAACAATGTAATCAAACATGTTTTGAAAAATCAATCATTAACAAAAATAAAAACAATCTTCTGTATTGAAACGTAAACCTTCCAATCTCCGTTTCACCAATCAACCTAATGACCTACTCGTCTGAACTAGTTTCGAACCTATCCTAAATGTAAAAATGTCATATGTAAAAGGTTATATATAAGTCGAGCTGGAAAACTTTGCTATAATGGCCACTTGAATTGCATCATCCATTTACATACGAAACACGGTATAATTAGACAGGTTTGATAAAATTATAGCGTAGAAATGCTCATAAATTATTATAAAATGTTTTATTAATTTTCAGTCAATTCTTAGTTATATTCGCTATTATATTCATATGTGGATGGATAAGTTAAACATTGGAATGATATATATATAAGTTTAAATAAAAATAATGTAAAACATTTTCTTTAACTCTTTCAGCTCTTTGAGCGCTGTGAGCACGCATCAGGTGACGTTCAGATGATGTTTTGTTTTCTTTCTTTACTGACGTAAAAGGTATAAATGTGACGTAGATGAAAATACGATTGTTAGAAAGCTTCATGACGTAGCTTTCAGAAAATGTTTATTTCAAAAAAATCGGTTAAAATTTAAATTTTTGGCAGCAGTTTTAATCAATCACAGTATTTAATTCTTTTGTCTTTTTTAATGACTTTTGTACTTATCACAGAGCGATAAAAGACAAAAATAATTTACAGGACTACAGATGACATATCTCCGGTACTATTAAAAAATGGCTGACAGAAGCGGTTGAATGTAATTTTGTAAGTAACATTTAAAAATTTTTTTTTTTATTTTTTTAGTAAAAGCATAATATATTTTTATATAAATTATACTTTTTATTAATTATTTTTAGTTTGTAATTTGTGTGTGTTAGTTATTTACGTTCGTATATAATTGATATCTAACGTAACTTTTAACGTTCTACACTTATAAAAATAATGTTTTTCAAAAAGTATAATTTATTACGAAAATCATTAATTATGTTTATATATATATATATAATATGGTTTATAAGTAATTTGTTACAATTCCGATTCTTGTTTACGTTTTTCAAGTCTATAGCTAACAAATGATCTGTATGCAAATAAATTATATATACGTGATTCATGCTTTCGTTTTGGTATATGTTTCATAACATTATTTTCAAGTCAATAGCTAACAAATACACTATATGCAAATAAATTATATCTATGTAGTACAATAAATATAATAAGATAGCATCACTTCTGTGCATAAAGAATATAAACATCACTTTGTGCATAAATAATATAAGAATCACTTGTGTGCATAAAGAATATAAACATAACTGGTGTCCATAAAGAATATAAACATCACTGATGTACATAAAAAATATAAAATGAAGAGATGAAACTCATTTTATCATAGTGATATAGACAGTAGCCTACAATTTCTAGTTTTAGACAGACAAGAAGCCAATTGCTATGATGATTTCTTTTGTATCTTTTATTAGGATGAAACTTTTTCTTTATAGATGCCTTTGACATTTAGAACATTTAGGGTACAAGATAAAAATGAAGAAGTCATATCCGACTTCTTTTGGAGATTGTGAAGCTGTGGATTATCTCAGGTAAGACATGTTATACATGTTTAGAAAGATAGTTTTGTGAGGAATGCAAAGAAATTATCACTGAAGATGTATTTTCAATTTTAGTTAATGTTACTTTATCATATTATGAACAAACAATAAAATAATAAGTATTTCGGATGTGGAAATTTCTTTTCTTCCTTATTTTTTATATAGTTATCGCTATTTATTTTATGTTTATTGTTTTCCTTAATGTTTCTAGTTTCTAGCAATGTAATTGTTTTTGCTCTAACATAATTAAAACTGAAGTTATTGTGAAAATTGTGTGTCAGGCCAGTATTTTAAAAAGTTCAATATGGCAGCTGATTTAATGTTTTACATATATAATTGAAACTAAAGTATTTTCTTTAAATTTGCTTTTTTTTTAATAAACAAATAATATTGTAAAAACAAATATGTTAAAAGTTATTTATTTCAGTAAAAAAAATCATCCGTTTGTAATTAAAAATGAGAATTTTGTGTAAACAAGATATCAATTAGTGACCGCACCCCGGGTAAAAAGTAAAATCTAGTTTACTGATTGATTTTTGTTTGCAACAAAAGACTATCATTAAATCAGAATACCGTTCCTTCTGTTAAGCTTTAACATTCTTTAACACCTAAAAAGGAATTTAATTAATGAAACTGAATCAAATTATATAATTTATATATTTAATAATTTTAAGTAAATTAAATATAGCACCTCGGAGACGTTATCTGTTGTAGAAATTGGATTATATTATTTTGTTTAATTAAAAGTCAATTGGTCCCGAGGCAAACGAAATTCCAAAAAGGTTTTAAGGTTTTGTGAAAATGTATAAATAGGCCTTATTTTAAGCGGGAAAAGATATACTCCATCTTGCTTTTGAAGAGCTATTACTATCCAAGTTATAAATTGTTTAATTTTACCATGTCCGGCTAAAGTCAGGCAAAATTTTGCTGCCGTTCCCGTGATGGAACGCCGAAGTTCAATCCATCCAATGCCGAAGCAACAACCAACAAGCTTATACCAAGTGAAAGATGCTGTACGCCGCTAAAAGGGACTTGCTTTCGTTCCAACACCATTTTAAAATCGTCTCCCAACTAAATTGAAGATGCTACAAGCCGCCAAAGAACTCACCTTTGTTCCAGCTCGAATATCTCCAGTCCATCTACAGGAGAACTGTTTTAATATTACTAAAATAGCAGAGCTCTGTGTGAATTTCAAAAACAATCATTATTTTTTCAAAATCAGGTTAGCTAACCATATTATTGTAACTTCTGTCTAAATTGTTTTCCAAATAATATTTAAATTCTATAAAATGAAATACTTTTGCAAATTTCTTTATTAATTCAATATTGTAAACTCTTTCTAAATAGTATTTGAAATCTATTAATGAAATGCTTTTGCTAAATTTCTTTGTTAATTAATGTTTTGCTGTATAAATTGATCACTGCAGTATATTATTTACCTTTCTGTTGCTTATTTTAATAATTATTAATTATGCCTATGTTTCGAAACAGCGTGCATTTAATTATAGATGTTTCTAAAGATATAATTTAAAATCCTCGTATTATTATTTCATTATAGTGTCATTTCGTGCGCTGTTTCGAAACCCAAATTTATAAATAATGGCGACCCTTTTTGCTCATTATTATTTTGTTATTTAGTAAATTAATTAATATAAATATAAAATGTGGCTTTTCAACCTTTAATTATTATGTTACTAAAGATTAAACTAGCCTGGAGTGCAATCATAAGTATATTTTTTTAGTAAAGTATTCGTAAGTCCCTTATTAAATATACTTTCCCCCCCTGTTTAAAAGTTTAGTAGTTATAAGTAACTAAAGAGATTGAACGGGATAAAGTAAAGTTTGTATAGATATATATTCCCGTCAGTAGCATATCGTATTTCTCATGCTACAGAGTTGGCTCTTTTGATCAAGCTGATGAACTGGTGTTCATTTAATATATGATATTTAATTTATAATATCCTTCGGCTTGGCGGATGTGAAACTTATTAATATTTTCTCGTTGTGCTGTTTTATATATATAAGATGGAGCCACGGTAAGTCCAGCCCATCTTCCTCTTTTATGGGTAGTGCAGTAGCGAAGTCTGAGCTATGGGCCAGATTAGCACGTAAGTCCCGCGCCTCTTCTGAACCAAATAAAGGTTCCCCATTAACAGCATGATGACCGGTTATTGGGTAAACCATTGTTTGTCACAAAAACCCTAAAACTATTCTTCCATCCACAGAGCAATTTTAATATTGTATTTTTACTTGTGCCTAGCATATTAGTAAAATCGTTATAGCCAACTCTTTCCTCCCTAATATGCAGTCTTCGGTGTTGAACCGAAGCATTCTTGAAAACCCGTTCGATCTAAAGCTATCTGGCATGCTTTACAAGCCCATATTTAATATATAAATTTATTATCATTAGATGTATTATTAAGCTTCACTCCAGACTTGGTTTGATCTCATGTAAAATAGCCACTCGAACTGATGATGAAAGGGTATAACTAATAAAAGTTAATGTAGTGATTAGTTATATAGTAGGGTATTTGTTTCCATTAAATAATATTGGCGCAATTAAATAATAGCCAACGTATCAATTATTGTTTAAATGGCCTAGAGTAATGTTACTTTATAAATAAAATGCCTGCGTGCATTTGCCAACAACAATTGTCAATAAATATTTTATAATTCATTATCTCTTAGTTTCTGTCTCATTATTAAATCAATCCAATTCACTAATTGCCCATAGCTGTTCATTAATAAAACCCCTATTAACTAATTATATTAGATTTTATCTTTGGAATGTCTAGTATTTAAATTGTTTATATATATGTTTAAGTCCATGAGTCTTATTGTTTTCTCTGAATTTGCTTGCGGGCCGGATTAAGAATTAAATCTTGTGTGCTATCATTGTTATGTTATCCATTAGGTGTTAGATCTGGTGCTTGGAGAGTGGTTTCGAATCCAAGCTGGTCCCTGACCTAAATCTCAGGCTTGACTGGGTTTGAAATACATTTTGTGAGTTCCAGCTCGTGTTAAATGGATAAGCATATTTTAACCGGCACAGTATTAGGAAAGCATCACCACAGCCTTAGTTAGTGTTAGAGGGTTTAGAAACTATCTATAAGAGATAGATTCCAAAATACAGGCTAGAATTCTACTTTAAAAAATTATATAGCTTAATAAATACAAAATTATCAACAAATTAACATGTGATAAAAGGGAAAAGAATAATAATATATCCAATCCTGAGAATTCAAGCTATCCTTTATGGAAAGAAAATAAAATTGACAGATTATTATGTAACACAAATAAATTTTTAATTAGTTTATGATATGAACATTTGGATTCATTTATTAGAAGCATTAAATCAAATTGGCAAATAAATATGAAACAACTTGAAAAAAGAATAGCAGAATATCTTTAAAAAATTACATGAGACTAATAATCTTTCAGATCAGAGAAAAATTACCATAAGAATTAATATTCTTAATTTTGCCCATAGCAATTTACATTGATTGAATCATTAAAAAAAACTGAAACAGAAGTTATAAGACCTTTACCATATATGAGTTTACTAAGTTAAAATTCAAATTCTAAAAATTCAATTTTCTTTCCAGATTTAAACCAATTTCTATAAATAAACCGTAAAACTTCTTACGTATAAAAATGCAGAAAAAATAAAATGTTTATGTGAATTCAGTGAAAATATATAATTTGAAATTAATAAATTATTATAAATTAATTAGATACTAATTATTTAGCCAGGCTTGGTCACTTGATGACGTTGTTGTCAGTCAAAAACAATACAATGCACAGCGATTTTTGCCTATACGGCAATTTTTTTATTTGGCTATACGGCAACTGTTTTTTTGCCTTTATTTGTATTATGCGATTTCTACTTAGCGATTTTTAAAAACAGCTTTTACTATTAATTACATTATTTTATCCTACATCTTTAATTTTTTTATTTTTAGGGTTTTTAAAAAAAATCTTACTACTAACAAATTACCATAATAAAAATAATACACAAGCACATCTTTACCGCTGATATAGTAAAACTTTTATTTTAAAACCAATTACTATTACCTCTTTTTTTTTTTTTAAAAAACTTTTGGCTCAGTGACGACAAAATATTTCTCAACCCACCCCCTCCACCCTCCCCCATGCTGATATAGTAAAACTTGTATTATTAAAAACAATTTCCATTACCTTTTTTTAAAAAAATAAAAACAAACCAAAAATAACTTTGGTCTCAGTGACGACAAAGTATTTCTCAATCCACCCCCTCCACTCTCCCCCCACGCTAATAGGTAAAATTTTTATTTTTAAAAACAATTTCAATTACTTTTTTTTTTAAATGAAAACAAAACAACAAAAACTTTTGACTTTTTTAACTTTCATTTTCTTTTATTTTTGTAATGATTTATGTCATAGAATCACAACCTTTTGATTTGGAAACATGTGCAATCGAATACCTTCGGTTTCAGGAGTCTCACTGACATCGGCAACTGGTACAATTTCAAAATCTGCTTGCTGCAGTCAGTGCCATTTTATTGGTCTTGTATATTTTCTCCAGAAAGCATGACTTTTTGCATGAGTTGGGCCGAATTGTGTTTGACCCTACCCTTTGAAAATGCTTTGTACATTCCAACTTGTGTAGGGAAGGGTGGGGACAGTGTGGCAATTCTTAATCAGACTGCATGATTCAAGTAGAAGTGAAATTACTCTGTTATGGAGATTTCAAAAGTTGTGGCACTTCAAATCCAGACACCATCAGATGATACAGTAGCCAACTGAGAATTGTGCGAATTCGCATAGTGTCACGAAGCACACCAGGCCATAATATTTCTGTGCAATGCCATCAAGCGGCCTGCAATGGCTAAGATAAACAGAACTGTTTTCTTAGTCGTAAGTCTAGGCCGCATAAATGGCATTTGTAGATGTTCTTGGCTAGCCAGAATGCTATCAAGCGGCCAAGCCTGGCTAAATAATAAGTACCATTAATTATATATTAGGTACAACTTTAAAAATGATATATAATATTATTTTAAAAATATAGATAATTTTCAGGCAATCATAAGTATACTAAATTAATTTCAAACAACTACAGAATCATATTTGCAGTTTATTATATTACCAATTTGGCAACAGGTATAGAAATATTATCTGGTTAAGCCACATTTAAAAAAATTTCTAAGTATATCCCTGCTATATACTAAAATAACATTATATTGTAAATAAAAACTAATTAAAGAATTTCTTAGTTTAGAGTAAACAAATATTATCATTAAAATTATTAGATATAGAATAAACAAAATCTAATTAAAGATTTATTAATTTCAAAACCAGTTAAAGTGGATCCATCATATTTGCTATATTTTATGTGAACCCTCTCTCCCTCCCCCACTCCACTCATATACATAGCATATAATAGCTCACAGAATACATATTGTTCATTGAAGCGCAAGTGTACCATACTTTTTAACCCACACATACATATAACAGATGCTTTTTATATGTATAGAATGCATATATAAATTGAAATTATAGTACAATCCAAATTAAATAATAATAATGTAGACATGAATAATAATATTGAAGAAGCACATTTACATATTTATTATGTGTGTGCTTATTCATTCATATTCACCTAAAAAGTAAAAAAAAAATATTGTATCATATCTTTCTCTTCTTTTTTTTAAATAAAATGAATAAAGAAATTCAGGTTTTAATTGCAGTTCTATGTGCTCTGGGGATATTTTTCAGTGATTTTTTTTCTTATAAAAACATAATAGCAGTCTAGTTTTTTTTTAATGTTTTAAGTCTGAATCAACTTTATGAATGATTTTCAGTTTTGTAAAACTTTTAGCATTACACTTAGAAAACATTTTAATTATGCAAAATACAAATCAAATTCTGAAAAAATATTAAATGATGTTTTCAACATAAGCCAAAGAAACTTTACCAACAAAAATGATCACATGTGGGTCTCTGCATTAGAAAAAAAATGGTTGTTGCTATACTGAGATTCATGAATTTTATAACTTTAAATTTCAGTATTTTTATTATTTGCTTTCATATATATATGCTATTATTGTTTAACTTTTTTTTTTATTAGAATATAATTGAAATCATTTATATTGATAGTGTATATCACAGCTTCACTGTAATAACATTTTCAAATTTCAAAAATACTAATTAATAATCTTAAAAAAAAAATTGATTGGTTACTTCAGAGAAAAGAATACATATGAAACATATTAAAGGCAAACTGAATTGTCAGAAATGTTTTCTTGTTGTATGCACTTGAAGATTTAGCTTTTGTTTACTTAAGTAAAGTGAGATATCTGTATCCCAAAGTGACAAAGCAAGGTTAGGGAAGTACCTGGATCTTAATTATTACTTGTCAGTCTTTGGGAGAATCTAAATATTTGCAATTGAAAATAAAACCTTTAAAGTTTGTGTAGTTACTACTACTGGTAAATATAGGTATTTATTATTAAATATAAGTATCCATTTATAAAGTATAGATAAAATTCATTGTATGTATTCGACATATATGCTATATAATTTGAACATATCAATTTATACAAATTAGTGTAAATCAAATAATTTAATTATTAAATATTTAGTTAAACCAAATTAAATGCAAATTTCATATGATCAAATTATTTGCTTGCCCATTCTGCAGTTGACACACCAACTGCAAATTAAGAATTTGTCTTGAACATTTCAAAGTGTACAACAACATTGATTCAATAGATATTAAAAGACTGAACCCTTATGGTAGACAGAAATGAAATTATTGCAAGTGACAAAAATACAGTTCAATCTTAAGAATTTGAACTCTGTGAAAGACAGCAACAAAACTGGAGCCATAACTAAAGAAATAGCTGTTGCAGCTCAATAATTGACCATGAATCTCTATTGATTATTTTAATAAGAAAAAAAAAATTTTTTTAATTAAGTATTAGAATAAATAAGGTCTAAAGATGTCATAGATATCAAAAATTCAATTAGCTAAATGCTATTCATGTAATATGTTGAGAAATATTTCATGAATAAAGTTGTGAAAAATAAAATCAAGACAAAAAACATATTGTATTTCACATGACAAAAATCTAATCAAGATTATTAATTTTTATACGAGTGGTTAACCAAAAACTTTATTAAAAAAAAAAAAATAATTCTCTAAAATAAACAATTATTTCAACCCTATACCTTCAAGGTATAAAGCTGGGCTATATTTTAAAAAGAAAAGTCAAATCCAGGGGAGAGAAACTGCAAGACTAAGATATAGTATTCAGAGATCTGATTAGGGATAATGTATAGAAAGATTTTCTTAAAAAAGCATTTCTTGAACAATTTCTCTGAAGCATAACCGATGATTGATTGAGGCAGCAACTTTTGGCTGAAAGAGATCTGGCATATAATGAAGTAATCAAGAAGGATTTAACTCATAAAATAGTTCTAGAGCAAACCAGAAAATTTCATAAACTCATGTAATTGAAGAATACAAATTTGCAATTCAAACGACATAAAAAATATCCATGAATAAAATAAGTAAAATGTAAATACAAAAGAAAAAAATTATTTCTTTCTGTTATGGAAAAAGCAGTGTTATAAAACTATTGCACTATAAATTCATCAATACTCCTTCAACACTTTAAGCAAATAACTTTATTTATATATTTTACAGTTTCGACTGTACTAGCAGTCTTCATCAGAACTACAACATAAAACTATGAATGTAATGTTGAAAAATGTATTAACTGTAGTTTAAAGAGATAGGGTACTAATGCACATTGTAAATCAGAGGAAGAATAGAGAAAAATGAATTTACACTGCCAGTCCTATGGTTGAAAAGTTAAAATAAAACACATTAAAAATACAAAAGTAAATGTGGGGGGGGGGGGGATATAATCATGGAGACTGATAGCAGATTAAATTTTACATCAATATATGATTATGAATTGAAATTTGTAATGGGAAAATTAATTCAAAATGCAGACATGTTGCCTTAAATTCTTTTTGAACTGGAATCTAGAAGATTGATAGATGAAATGGAATCTAGAAGATTGATAGATGAAATAATTTACTCTGATACTCAACAACTTAAGAAATACCAAAGTGTTATCACAGCTATGATCTAATTAAATGAATAAGCAGAAATTGGCCTGCAAAGTGGCTAAAACAATTATCATTATTCTTTCAGAATGCAATACCAAATTCACTATATACAAAGATTGTATATTAAACAGTGACTGAATTATAATAGTAATAATCAAATATGAAAAGATATTTAATTTATTTCACCATAATCATACCGGAGTAATAAGAACTAAAGCATTAGTGGAAGTCTATATCTGATGGCTAATATTAATGCAAAAATTAAAGATTACATTGAAAATTATAAACTGTCCTAATTTATAATTAAATTGCTGGTGAAATATATATATAGATAGCAACAAGCCATGGCAGCAAACCCGTATTGATTATGCAATCCCTCTTAAGAGATATATTTTAGTAATGATAGATTATTTTCAATAGATAAAATATTGAGCAGTAAAAACATAAACATGGAAGCAACAATCAAGAAATTAAAGAAATCTTTTCATATCAAGGTTTACCAAAAACTATTCTGTCTGATTTATGATTTATTTCTCCTAAATTCAATCAATATTTAAAAGAATGGAGAGTTAAACAAATAATTATACTGTCCTACTATCCGAAATTTAATGGTTTGGTGGAGAATGTAAAAAATGTATTAAAAAGAACTTTAAATAAAGCTGTTCAGATTTTTAAGAAGATATGTTTATTACATTATTATATCAGCATTCAATCTCAAAGAACAGTAATAATAAAAATACCTACCAAATTATATTTGGAAGGAAGCTTAGAAATAAGATTTTAAAAAATTTACAATGATAATTCCTGAATAAAAGAAATTTCAAACACTGCAAGAAAATTTGGATTAGAGATGTAGCACAGAAAAAATGGACTTAAGTAGCTATATTAAGATTTTCATCCATAAAAATTGTAGAAGTGCTGATGGAAAATGAAACCTGACTGTAGAAACATACTGATCATTAATTTAGATTATAGGTTCCCAAACTTTTTCAGGCCACCGCCCCCTTTGCAAGACATAAATTTTGTAATGCCCCCTCCCTAAGTATAACAGTTTTCCATGTTTAATTTCTTTGATATTTTTGCCATAAATAGCAACTAATGATACTGTACTGGATGATGCTTACCCTGTAATTCATACGATGCGCACATGGTGTCAATGTCATGCATCGCAATAAGGCATCAACATAAACTCAATATCAATAACAAGAAGAAAAAAAATAAAGTTATTAAATTGCTTAAATGAGTGAAATCAAACCAAAATAGATTATATTTCTTAATTTCTCCCTATCCAAAACTCTAATATCCTGCTAACTAGTACCACAAAGTTTTAGGCAGTATATCTTTGAAAGGCTGAACCTAAACCTCACCTTTATGCACCACTTTCGAGAAGAAAAAAACACTTTCAAAAAGGAAATACCACTGCCAACAAAACAAAACAAAAAAAATCAAATCAATGTGCCAATAAATTTTCAATAATCACATACAGAGATTACAAAAATAATAATTTCACTTTTCTCAAATAGAACAGTGTGTTAAAAGCAAACAACAACAATATATATATACCTCAGCATACATGCAAGCATCCCAGAAATTAATTTGGTAGAACTCTTTTAAAGTAGGAAAATCAAATAGTAATTTATAGAGACACACACAAAAAAAAAAATACAATAAAATTTATAGCAACAAGACATAATGATAATAAATAAAAATAAATTATACTATCCGGCTTCCCTCTGGTTTCTTTCCATTAACCATCTCTGGATTTGGTAAGTTTTAGGTGTGCTATAAATGACAACAAGGCGGTGAGGGCTTCTCTTCTTCACAGCAAAACATCGGCATTACAGTGTTCATCATCATCAGATAACATCTGTGGCTACATGACAGCAGCGTAGGAGTCTGGTTGCTGCACTAACATTGGAAGTTTACTTCATTAGCATTTTAATGATAAAAATTTAGGCATTTTTATAATTTCTCAGCTTTCTCTAGAGATCTTTATAATGACGACACCAGCCAACCAAGAATCGATCACGCAATTCTGGGCAGACTATAATTTGAAGCTAGACTCAGCTCTGCCTTCTTTCATAAAATTCTCCACTGCTTTACAACTAGAATATTTCTCTTAGTTCCACAAACCCTTAACCGCCCAGCAAACAAAACATAGTAAGGAAACAATAAACTCACAAAAGACTCCCTATCACCAACTGAAAACCTTTTATAGCACACCTATAGCAATATAAATTGAGTACTCCTCTTTCACTATTACAGCGTTATCTCCAATTTCTTGGATAATTGATCATAACACAATTGGTATAGCTTTTTACACCTTTTTATCTTTTGCTTCTTTCATTTTCCACTCAAACTCTTTTAATTCCTCAAGGAATTCCCTTTTATATATAGTTTCCAATTTTAATACTGTGAGGGTAGCTCAAGATCGCACCCACAACTAACCTTAGCCACCTGAAATAGTGGATTGTTTTTTTCTTTAATTAGCATGTAAAGATAAAATAAATAATGTTTTGTTAGAACACTTTTAAAAAAATATAAATGTTTTTAGAGTTATAACAGTGTACTAACTACATATTAAGTACTGGGAATGATGGGTAATTTACAGTAAAAAAAACATATATATCAGTAATCAAATTTTATTGTTTAAAAAAAATACAAACCTTGATAAAAAATCGTACAAATTTATATATATGTTGATCATTGTATAGTGTTGATTATATTAAATATAGACAATGACTTAAATAATGAAAAAAAATCATAGCAATAAAAAAATCAAGTATTGTACTAAATAATTGAATGAAAAAATAAGATAATATATTAATATTCTGTTATTTATTTTATTATTTTAAAATGAATCGATAATAAAAATATTTTAAAAATATAACAATAGGAACACGCTAGGTTTAAAACAATGGAAATAACACCGGCATAAAAAGGAAAACAATTAAAAATCATTTCTCTTATTATTCTGCGTTTTGATATGAACAGTCATTGTATTGAAGCAATTATTTTAATAATATTTTTCTGCAACATGGACATTTATTAAAGCAGTGTCTCAACAAATATTAATGTTTTTTCTATTTATTTGCCATTCGGAAAAAGAGTAAAGAAAGTGAATGGAACATTCTTATTCTAGTTCAATAATCAGATAAGTTAAAATAATTTAAATTTACAAAAAGTATTATGATTTTTTTTAAAAGAGAATGAAAAAGAAATTAGAATGGTTTGTTCAGTTTAAAGTTTAAAAGTTTATATAGCCAATAGTACAAACAGTAAATAGATGTATTCTATCTATAAATATATTTTTATTAAATGCAACCCGCATATATATTTATATAAACCTGTGTATATAGTTAAAATATGAGATACGTTGGCTAGAACGATTAATTGTCTTTAGGTGGAGCATTTATCCACTATGGCCATGTAAAAATTAATTCTTAACTGTCTACAATTTAAATGCCTGATAAGCTGGATCCACACAAGATGGAAATCTACATGAGGAGTAACAAAACTACCCAATGCCAACTTAAATAAATTCAGAATGTGTTATTTAGAATCAATCAGGAGTTTTCAACATCTATAATAAAAAATGCATAAATTGTAAGAACTGTTTATGTAAGAAGGACTCTGAAAAATAATGATACCTGATCATATCGATTCATAAAATATTGTAAAATTATGTTGTTGTTTTTTTTGTATAGATTTATATTTATTTATTTTATTTTATTATCTCGATCTTATATTTGGGAAGTGCTAATGATAATTCAATATGGAACAGTCCAATATAAGAAAGTGTCAAGAGAGTAGGGGGAAAGGATGTTGAAAAGTATTTTTTTCTTTTTGTTTTTAATAAAATCTAGGTAATTTATTTTTTGCCAAAATACTTGTTTTTGAGCTATGAATATGGAATTGAGTGCTCAAACAGAATACGTAAACCGTAAGAGTTTTTTTTCTTTTAAAGTCACTAAAATAACCAATGCCACAACATGACATGACTATTTGTCATCATCATCATCATTATCAACCATTATCAATCCACTGCAGGATGAAGGTCTCTCCAAGTTTAATCCATCTTCTCCGATCTTTAGCTTCTCTTCTCCACATCACCCCTACACATTTTCTTATTTCATCCATCCCTCTTACATGTGGTCTCCTTCTAGGTCTTTTACAATCTCTTGGAATCCAGTTTAAAATTTCAATTGTCCATCTATTATCATCTCTTCTAGCAATATGTCCAGCCCAACTCCACTTCAATCTTTTAATTTTTTCAATGAGGTCAGTAACACCTGTTTGTTCTCTTACCACTCCCAACATACATCTCTCCATACTTCTTTGAGTGGTCTGAAGTCTCTGTATTGATCTTCTATTAAGTGTCCAAGTCTCAGATCCATAAGTAAGAACTGGTAAAACACATTTGTTAAAAACCTTTCTTTTCAAACACATAGGCATATTTCCTTTTAATATCAAGTTATTTCTACCAAAAGCACTCCAACCAAGTTTAATTCTATG
This sequence comes from Epiperipatus broadwayi, assembly GCA_028023455.1. NCBI lineage: Eukaryota > Metazoa > Onychophora > Udeonychophora > Euonychophora > Peripatidae > Epiperipatus > Epiperipatus broadwayi. The sequence goes on along the minus strand of JAQFVV010000035.1, from coordinate 5,462,496 downwards.
ATTAATTTCCTCTATTATGTTTCCATCTGTATTAATAATCTGACAAAGGTATTTGTAACTCTTAACTTCTTCTAATTCATCATAATCAAACTTTATTTTCATATTTTGAGCAAATCGATTAAACATTACTTTAGTCTTTTTAACATTTATCTTTAGTCCTACTTTCCTACTTTCATCTGATAACTCCTGCAACATTTCCTGCAGCTCGGAAGCATTATTTGCAAAAACAACTACATCATCTGCGAAATCTAAATGACTTAAATAATCTCCATTTACTTTCACTCCTTTAGTTTCCCATTTTAATCCACAAAATACTTCTTGCAGCACTGCTGTAAAAAGTTTTGGAGATATGGAGTCACCTTGTCTTACACCTTTCTCAATGTTGACTTTCCCAGTATCATTATGTAATCTAATTGTTGCTGTTGCATTTTTATAAATATTCTTCAAAATATGACAATATCCTGGATCTATACCTTGATGATCCAATGCTTTAATCACTGAAGAAATGTTTATAGAATCAAATGCCTTTTCATAATCTACAAATCCAAAACACAATGACAACTCATATTCATTTGTCCTTTCTATAACATCTCTCAATACTTGAATATGATCTACTGTACTAAAACCACTTTTAAATCCAGCTTGTTCTCTTGGTTGGTGAAAATCCAAGATTCTCTGTAGACGAGTTGTAATTATCTTGGTAAAAATTTTATATAAAACTAATAAAAGGCTGATAGGTCTGTAATTTCTAATATCTTCTTTATCACCTTTTTTAAATATTAATATTATTACTGCATTCTTCCAATCATCCGGTACATCTTTATCATTTAGACATTTGGTATATAACTTTGCTAATATTTTTTCTGTTTCTTCACCTGCTTCTTTTAATATATCAATTATAATTCCATCATTACCTGGAGCCTTTCCTTTTTTCATACATTTAATTGCATTTCTCACTTCTTCATTTAAAATTCTGGGCAATTCGGAAGATGTAATAGATATAGGAGGTACTTGTTCTTTATTACTATATAATTCTCGATAAAAATCTTCTACCAATTTCATAATGTCATCCCTCTTTTTAGTAATAATTCCATCTTTTTTCCTTATTGCAGATATAAATGTCCTACCAATACCAAAATGTTGTTTTACATTCTTAAGACTTTTATTTTCTTCTACAGCTTTTCTTGCTAATTCACAGTTATACTTTCTTATATCATTTTCAACTCTTTTCCGCACCATTTTACAAAATTCGAGATATTCAATTCTTTTTAATGCATCATTCTTGCATATCTTCATATTCCTTCTTTTCTTCATAAGTTCTCTAGTCTCAGTAGAAATTTTATTAGTCAATTGCTGCTTTTTTCTACCAGCTATCTTTGTTGCAGTTTTTAAAAGTGTATCAGTTATTTTCATATTAATTTCATTCAAATCTGAATCATGTTCAAAATCTACTAATACTTGAAACCGATTTGTAAGTTCTAATTTAAATTCATTAGAATGTTTCTGAAGATTAGGAATATCAACTGTAAATATAGTTTTTCTTAATAATTTTTGTCTCTCTAGTTTTACATTAACATGTATCTTACCCCTTACTAATCGATGATCACTTCCTGAGTTAAATTTATTAAGAACATTACAATCTTGAAATATGTATTTCCTGTTAGTCAAAATATAATCCAATTCTGCTGTACCTTCATTTGGATGCTTCCATGTCCATTTCCTTCTAACATTTTTCTCAAAAAAAGAATTCATAATATAAAGTTTTTCCTTCTCTGCAAACTCCACAAGTCTATGTCCTCTCTCATTTCTATTACCATAACCAAAATTACCTACAACACTTTCATCTTTCATTTGTTTACCAATTCTAGCATTAAAATCTCCCATAACAATTTTAAAATGTTGTTTACTCTGATCAAAAGCCTTTTGTACATCCATATAAAAATCTTCTACTACTTCATCACTGTGAGAACTTGTTGGGGCATAAACCTGAATTATCTGCATTTGATATCTGCTATTAAGTTGTATAACTAATCTTGCCACTCTGTCTGATACACCATCAATCTCCACAATATTGTTCTTCCACTTTTTATTTATAATGAATCCTACTCCACTTGTATTTCCAATATTTGTGCCTTTATAATAGAGCATATGTCCACTTTTTAAATCAATTGTCTCTTCACCTTTTCTTCTAACTTCACAAAGTCCAATAATATCCCATTTAATATAAGAGAGTTCTTCTTCTAATTCTTGCAATCTTCCTTCACTTGAAAGTGATCTGCAGTTGTAAGTACCTAAATAAAAAGTCGTCATCAAATGGCAGCCTGGGTCCGCCTCCAGGATATTCTTAGCACCCTCCGCCTTCGGCCACCAACCGCTGCCTTGGTTGGTGACTTTACAGCCTCCTTGGATTAAGGGCCATGCTTTATTTTTGTCTGTCATAATTGTATAATTGGGAAAAATCTTTATCATTTACACAAACATTCATTCTGCCTTATCAGGCACTGAGAAGAAAGACCATGGTGTTTCTTGATCTTAAACTCAGAGGTAAAAAGCCAATAAACTCACCACGCTGGCTAATGCGTGTTGGTGAGCAGCCCATCCATGTTCGTATACTATATGAATAAACATATAGTAATAACAGCTGCAACGACAAGAACGTATGGAGTGGACATTAGGAATTTGCCCTGCTCGGTTCCTTTAAGGCCTCCAAGAGGAATCAAAGGGTCTCCTTTCAGTTAATAGCAAATTTGTTTTACTAATAGTATTCTTAAAATATTTATAATGAATAAATGATTAATGCTTTTAAATTAATATTCTTTATAATTTTCTGTTCTATCATATCATGTGTTGTTTTATTATTATGTTGTTCCACACTTAAAACTGCATACTGCATCTGGAGTTGCATTTAAATTTTTAATTTAGTTAGCAATTACACTTGCAATTAATAGATTTTTTCATTATTTTGGATATATAGATGTCTATATTATGGGTATCTATCATGGGAAATAAGGGTAAATAATTTTAAATTGTTTAATTAGCAAAATGATAGATACTCATCATAGACATAAAAGCTATAGCACAGAGGGATGTATCCAAATAATTTATTTGCACGTGTAAATATTTTTTTTTAATTTTCTTTTTTACATTGAGTGATAATTTGTTTTATGTTTTGAATATATTTTATTTTTTTGTAAATAAACATTATGAAGTTTTGTTAATCGACAAGGTTTCTGTAGTTTTGTTGATCCAGCATTTACATTCAATCCAGTAACCAATGTTTTACACATGCACACACACAATACTGTTTGGTAAGCATGAGAGAAAATTGTTAAATAAAGGTTATTTCTTACTAATAGATAGGATGAATTATTTTAGTTGGTGATTAAAAGTTTGCATAGGTACATCCCTGTTAAGAGAGTCGAACACGAATTCTTCCTGAGTTCGAATATCTGAGGCAACGGTTATGAAAGAGTGGTGAGATGTGAGATGAACTGATTTAAGTTGCATGTAAATTTGATAAATAATGCTTAGGCTAGTTTATTAAAGATAGATGTAATCATGAGTCAGGTACTTCATCGTGTTATCTCTAGCATCCTATGCGAAGACCCTAGGTCTGACAGTATTTTAGATGGGATCTTGCTCTCTTTCCCCTATATAAGTGGATGGACTGGACCATTACATTTGGCACTATCAACTTTGGGATATGAAAGATAGGTGTACCAGCACATATAGACTTGGAGTAAGTTGATTACACGTTGTGGTCGAACCAGCTGATTGTTGATGTTGATAGTTGTGTCCAGATGTATTGTCGGTCCGGGACATCCGGGAATTCACCACCCATTACATCACAATGGAAATTTTTTTCCATCTTTACAAAAGATTCAAAATTAAATCTGAGATATAACAATTTTTTAGATTCTCTCAGTTGATATAGGCCATAAATTACTTTTTTTAACAAAAAATATAATTCACAGGATGATCATTTCTATCTATTAGTAAAATTTAAAATTAGCCATACAATAATAACCTGCATTCCGTTTAACTTGTTAATAGAGAAAAAAAAACCATCAAAAATGTGCAAAACATTTACAATTACTCTGACTATCCCCCTTTTTTATATATTCTCGCACATAAACAATTTATAAAAATAACCATAAAATCGGCAAAATAACGTAAAAATCAATGGTTTGAGAGTGAGTTAAAGCCGACAATCAGTGTATCTGGAGAAAAGGCTAGACCACCTGAATGCCCCCCAAATGCTTCTGAACCCACTATCACCACCCACTGGGGGCAGTATCGCCCACTTTGGAAAACAGTGATTTAGATTATTCAATAACTTGGATAATATCAACATCACAAATTCGCAAATTCAGTGGATGAAACAGCAGAAGCAAATGAAATCACAAACCAGCCGACAATATTTTTAATGAATATTAATCATGAATTAAAAGAAAATGAAAAACTCCAGAATATCTTAAAAGATTATGTAGAATAATGGTTTCTATTGACTATGGGAGAAGGAAGATTGCTATATATTAAGATGTTATTTTGTAAACAAAAATTAATTAAAGCATTTTTTTTATTTAAAATAAATGATAATAATTAAAGATAAATTAATTTCAAAATAAATTAAATAAGTGTTTTCAAATTCCCAAAAAAATTATTTTAATCTAACTCAAAACAGGATAATTATGATTTAAAAATCACTATTAATTAACTATCAAAAAAAAAGATTAGATAGAAAATACATGAACAACAATCTGAACTAATTCTTATCCCTGGCTTTTGAAGAGAATTTGGCATTCATTTACCTAAGTAAAGCAAGATTAAGTATTGTGAAATATATATCTTGTGAAGTTTTGAAGTGAAAAAGTTAGTATAGAGAACTTTATATAGCTAATTTGGTCTTGATTATCATTTATTAAATCTTTGTGTGAATCTGGTTATTTGCAAGTAAAATCTTTACAGTTCAAATATGGGAATTCATTAATAAATAGAAGTACAGTATTGGTTTACAAAGTTTAGAAAACTATATTCATTATGTGATCATGGTGATAATTCTTTAAGTTATATTAAACAATATAGTATATAATTTGTGTAGATTAATGTTATGTCTGTGTATGTATATTTTATTAAAGCATAAATAAATCTGTGTGTACAGATACAGAAATATTGATATTGCTAGAATACTAATTCTTTAAGTTATATTAAATGAATATAGTATATAATTTGTGTACATCAATGTTATGTCTGTGTATGTACTTTTTATTAAAGCATAAATAAATGTGTGTGTACTGATACAGAAATATTAATATTGCTAGAATACTCCAGGAAAGAAAGAAATAATTGATATGCAGAAAAAAAGAAATCATTAACTGCAAAAAGCAACAGGCAAATTTGCATATTAATAAAAGTCTTTGTTTATGCAAATTAGAAAAGCTGATAAAATGTCTGCAGAAGAATTGAAGAAAGAAAAAAATAAGCAGAGCAAAATTGGTATACTGATGGCTGAGTTTAAGTTTTGTTCTGTGGTCAGTTCTGAAAGTTAGTAAAGAAGAGCTTTACTTAGAATCTAATTCAACATTCTCAAAATAATGTGTGTGAGCAATAATATGTATATAAAGTTGCAGAGTTAGAAACATTTTTATATATTAAATCTCTACAGAAATATGAACTGTTAAATGATCTAAGAGAATCTAATCTCAACTAGAAAATAGCCAAATGAATTACTAATATTTATTAATAATATTATTATTACATTCAGAATAAAATAAACTCTTGAATTTATTATTAAACTTTGTGTTGTTGTCTTAATAAACCATCAAAATTATCCATCTGGCAAGTGATTGACTGGCCCTAAATATATTAATCAATTTGTACATATTAGTGTAAATCAAATATTTTACATATTAAATATAGGATAGAACCAAGTCAATAACACAGTTTTATTTAATCAAATTATTTGCTTGCCGACCCTGCAATTGATATCACTGACTGCAAATTAGATTTTGTTTTGATTATTGCAGAATGAATGATAAAATCCCTAAATACAGTCAATTAGAAAGAGAAAGGCTTTAACTTTTTTAACATGTGCCTTAAACATTTGTATAATAGACAAGCGATGTAGTTTTTGACTATATTGCGACCTCTCAAACGTCAGCACAAGATAGGGACTTTGAGAGCGGTTGTCTTATCTTTAATCTAAATTCTTAATTATATAGGCCAATCTGAAACACTTGATTGGAGAGAGTGAAGATATTTCTCTCTTCACATTTAAATCCACTATTTCCTTTCACAAATTAATTATTTCTAATTACAGACTTTCTGTGCGCTTGATAAATAATCAGAATGTTACATTAGTTTCTATATTTCCATTAAAAAGATCAATATTCATTCGTAAATCACAAGATTTCATGTAAGTTAATTTGTGATAGGAAATAGTGGATTTAAATGTGCAAAATCTTCATGCTCTCAAATCAATATGCTTCAGATTGGCCTATATAATTAATTAAAATTTTAAGTTAAAGATAAGACAGCTGCCATTATTTTTATAAAACCCTTATCTTAGGTTGAGGATTGAGAGGTCCCTCTATAGTCAAAAACTCCATTGTTTGGCTATTATACAATTTAAGGCACATTTGAAAAAGGTTAAAGTTTTTCGCTATATTTGTGGCTTGATAAATAATCAGAACATTAAATGTAGTTAAGTAAGTCAAAAGCATGGATTAATCAACATCAGAATAGAAATAAAATAATACTAAAAATAAAAATTTTAAAGCATTATTAGTATAAAAAAAATAATATATAACAGTAATGGGAATTATGAGTGATTTTTGCTCCTTGGTTCAACCTACTTAATGAAACAATAAACAAAAACAAACAGATGTATTTCTCAAAGTGAGTTTGTGGAATTGACTCAAATCATAACTTTGTCATCTAACTGAAAGTTCTGGCCAGAGGTCTTATGTTTATTTTTTCTATGCCTTGTTTCTATTTTATCTTCTTCTACAGTGATTTGAGGAAGTTTGATAGTTAATTGCATTTTAAATAAGTATGTTATTTGTTTCGAAAATGACAGGTGATAGCAAACTACTGAGATGATGATCATTCAACTATATTGTACAACTAAAAATTGATAGTTAAATAAAAATAGACAACTTCAAAACCATATAATAAAATACAGATTAACTTTTTTAAATAAAAAAAAACTATTCTTTCTTTCACTCTTTTTAAATATAGTAGTAATGGGGTAAACAATTTATAATGGTAGCAAAAAGATAAATGACTGCTACAAATTATTTAAATTCTTAATTCCCCACTTTTCTATCTAATTATTAGTTGAGTATTCAGCAAACAATTGAAAACAAGAAATAAGAGGAAGTTCTAAGAAACATGTTTCAAATAATACCAACAACTGGGCTGAGAATGATAATCCAAAGAAGAAATAAATTAAATGAGTAACAGGTTTTTAGAATTCTTCATATTAAATTCAAAAATAAATTCTATAAAAAATTATTACATAGAAAAAAAATATAATATATTATAGCCATTCAATAAAAACATCTTATATACTTGATAACATAATACTATCCATATACACATATATTTATATAAACTTATAAAACTAATATTGGATATAAATTATATATGGGTGTATATATATAATGTATGTATCAACTTATCAAGTAAATATATTAATAACTTGACTAACATTAATCGTTAATCTTTTCAAAATAATGTCAAAATATAATTGATTGTACTACTACCACATATAGTTTGTTAAAAATCCTTCAAAATGTTAGAGCAATTTTCAATAATTTTAAGATGCAAAAAAAAATTGTCTATGCAGTTTGGTGCATTAATATAGTAGAAGATATAAAAGTAAAGTTTCTAGTTAAATTTATAATTTAAAAAGGAAAAATTTTAATTTGATTAATTTTAAAATGATTATAAGGAAATGTGAACAGTTATAAACCTTTCTGAGTAATCAAGTAGTCAAATTGCCAGATCCTTTTCTGTCTAAATAAATTCAGGCAAATAGTTACTGTTGACTACCAGAACAAATGGGTCTGCCTTAAGCTATCAATTTTAATTGAATCATCATTGGATATATTTCTCTAGTTGTTTCATGGAAATTTCTTGCTCATTTCTTTCTTTACATCTTAATTAATCCATGAAAATGTTTATTTTTTATGTCACTGATTTGAACAATAATAAAAAAAAGTAATAAGAGCCCACAATGTTTCTTACTGATAATAGCTAAAACTAAAAATTATTCTGAGATTTTGCACTGTCATCTGATGCCAATAATTATACATATCATCCTAGAATAGGGATACAGTGTAATGTTGTTAATGCAAATGTTAAATTTAGCTATGGGTTACATGAGGCTTTATTCTGATAAATAGATGTGTGTACAAATATGATATTTGACATCATGATTATTAAACATAAAATAATGGACAAATTCCCACAGTATCCCAGGCTGCCTTTTGCAAAGATATCTGCATTTTGTTCCATTATAAAGATTTATATACTGATATCTTTCTTCTTCCACCTATTTCATCCTGCATGAACTCAAATACTTTTTTCATGTAAAGCAATAAATAAAATCAAACAATGAACAAACTTCTTTTTAGGCCAAATGTACATATCTTTAAAGTACTTTATTAAAACAAGTATCTATTGCAATTTCTAATATAATTTTTCTTCCATTAATTCTGTCATAAATTAATCAAGTATTTAAAGGGCTAATCTACTCTAAAATTTCTGTCTAACTGCCATTATTAGTCTTTTATTCTATCATTTTTTCCAATGTTGTTAAATTTATTCTGATTTATTTTCAAGTACAACCTTATCATTACTAAAGGTGATAAACGTATCTAACTCAATTCCAACTCTATAAATAGAATGTAATTAGCCATCTATATAAAACTACCATGAATACTAGCCCAATTATAATTTTATAAATAGATCAAATCATTTATCCATCTACATAAGTAATAATAAAAGAGAAAATATAGACAAAAATGCTAATATCTATATATATATATATATATATCTAACTCTCATACATAAATTTCCAAATAATTGTATCTCCTTCCAATTCTGTATCTTTCCAAACTATCCAATAAAATAACTCATTCCATTCCTTCAAATGTCCTTTCAAATTGAATTAAAATAATATTAACTTCTATCTTTCTACAAGTCTCACTCAATTTAAATAGTTCATCAAATAAAAATACATCCAATATTTTAAAAATATATCTATTCAAGATTATTATATTAATGTTAATAATGAAAGATTACTTCAAACTGTATTCATATAGGGTATTGAAAATTTTATTATTAAAAAGAATATCATTCATAAGATACCCAAAAGTTAGTAATGATTTAACATGATGTAATAAAAAGACTAACCTAGTTGTTTATAAAAATCTTCACAATTCACAACATTAGATGATATATGTGTTTAGTCACAAGCAATGTATCATTATGATTACTCATTTGCTCACCGAATTTATCACTGTGCTGCTCATTGGATACACTATGAAGAAGTTCTAAGTGAAATGCTATAAAATAGGATATCCCTATGGTCTTAACACATAAAATAAATAAATATTCAAATAATTTATTGTTAAGAAGTTCATAAAAAAGTTTGATCACAAGTGACATCTGGAACTATGATCTAAGGATCTTAAGCTCCAGAAACTGCCATTATACCACTGCCAGACTTATTTAATGCCAAGGTGCAGATGTGCAATGCACTAGGGTGGCACACTGTAGGGGCAGCACAAATGATTCACCTTAATAAAAATTTTAAATCAATAGATAATCAAAAGAATAATTTTTTTTAAAAAAAACAATATTTGATTTTGCTATTAACTGATTTTATTTTACTATAGGTGTTATTTATTTAAAGTAATATTCTTTATTAAAACCAATGAAATTTACATAATTACTAAGGTTATATTAAGTTTCTCTAACAACATTTCTTCAACTACTGTCATAATACTCAGGGTATTTTCCTCAGTGATTTACATATTGTCTTTCTTTACCTTACTAATACATTCTTAGACTGGAAATGATGTTCACCTACCATATTTTCATGTGGATAGAGCAGATCCTCCCCACACCAATTCTATAGTATTCTTTGGCCAATATTTTAAACATAGGTTAAAGTAATCACTCCAATTCTCTCCAGCTTTCTCAGCCAGTTGAATTTTTTATTGTCAAATACCAAAGAACATCTAATTAGCCACATTGTTTTTAATGCATGGATTATAACCATTGCATTATGCGGATTGAACCTAATCACATATTTTTTTAACAGATCCTTTAGGTCTATTATTGGCATATGAAAGACTTGTGATCTCATATCCCTGAATGCCTGGCATTCCTCAAGCAGGTGCGTAAATGTTTCTTTTCTCTTCTTACAAAACATACACACATCATCCAACCCCACCCCCAGCCTTTTATTAAGGTAGGAGGTAGTTGGCAGGATTCCATTTATCAGCTTAAAAATAAACTTCATGGATGATTGAGGCGTATATATATATCGAGTGGAATTTTTTAAGAACATTTTTCAGTGAACATCCCAACCACGCATTCTCATTTTGATAATCTCCTTTTGTTAAATCTTTGTGTTTGTATTGTTTCATCAGTTCAAGTGTCTATGCCGTTTTCAAGACAAACAATTTTATTGTATTTGGAGCAGTTTCATCAGCACTTTTATTTTATAACATATACAGTCAACAAACGTCAGAAAATTACTACAAATTGCTGTGGAAAGTCATCTAGCAACTAATTCATTAATTAACTTTATTCCAGAATTAAATCAAATAAAAACAATATCATAATTCAAACTCATAGACACAGGATATATATTGCAATTAAACTTAAAAGTAAAAAAAAAAAGAAAGTGCCATTTACATTTTGGTTTTTTTCGTTACATTTTTCTTTCTTAAAAGTGTAATATAGCAAAAAAAATTATATCAAGAAAAAAAACACGATCAAGTCTGTTTTATAATAAATTTTTATATTATATAATGATAAAAATTTCAATTCATTATTAAGATTTATTTTTTTTTTGGCAGGTAGCAATATAATTTTGCATCCGGGCAGCACAAATTCAGGAACAGGTCTGACTACTGTTTCAAACCATGAGCCTGATATTGCTATAGATTAAACGCTTTCTTTTTGTTCTTTAAATATTTATATCAAGACATTTCAATATTTCTTTAATATGTGTTCATGAAAGAAATTTAACTAGTAGGTGGAAATGTGCAAATTTTTTCTTATTAAAAAAAAAAAAATGTGTCTACTTAATACAAAATACAATTATAAACTATTATATAACATAATCTACTTATAATTTTTTTTTTCATATGTCATAGCATCGGGACGCGAACTCACAACCGTCTGCAACCAACTACTTGCTTGCATGACGGCTGCGATACCTCTCGGCTAACAACGCAAGACATAATCTACTTATAATTGAATGTTAATTTCATCTAATCTGTATAGCATCATACTGTTTTATAACATTTTTTTACTATATATCACAATATAAAAAAATGCTTTTTTTTTTTTCACTTTATCAAACAATGATATAGACAATTTACATTAAGTAAATCTTTCACATAATTATTGTAATTAAATAGTCGATTAAAAAAGAAACTTAGAAAATTTGTAAAGTATCAGTTTTTTACTTTTAATGATAATTATGAAAACAATTGTATAATAAAATTATAAGTCTAAGATCTTACAAACTTTGCCTAAACTAAATCATAGGAAATAAAAAATCTTCATTACTTGAAAATTAATAAGAAAAAGTGAATTTAGACTTCTTTCAATAAAAATTATTAGTATATAAATAAATAGAATGATTAAATTTAACTATCATTGCTTCATAATCCCTACATAAAAATCTAAAAATTTATTATTAATGTTGAGTCTATAAATAAAAATATCATACACAGTATATATCACAACAGAAATGATGGGGGAGGGGGCAAAGAATCAAAATATAAATTAAATATACTAGACTTTACCTCAATCAATAAATATTAACTCATCAAAAATTGTGATGATCCAAACTTGGGTAATTTATCAGTTGCCTAAAACCTGAATATTCCACCCCTAAAAAATCCAAAAACTCTCAATTACGAACAAATCCTCACACCCACAAGCTCAACCATATATGGCTGGAGGTTTAATCACAAGATAAACCATAGATAGCAATGCTTAATAAACATGAAAATTACATTGTATTTGTCTTGTATATCTAATTGATTAATAAATTCTAATTTTAAAAAAAAATTATGCATTGTTTGTAATAACATAATTTCAGCTTATTATTTGAATATAGCTGCAAATATATGCATAAGTATTTTTTCATAATAAAAAAAAAATCATTTTATGAAACTGAACATATATTGTATGGCAATAAAAATAAATTTTTTTTTTTTCATTTTCTCAATATCAGAAAACAGAAAGGACTCAAAATTATTTGTATATTCATTTTAGTTTATATAAAGTACAGTATATAAATACTTAGCAACTTTGTTTCTTTGATTTAGCTCTAATGTTTATTACAAAACAAATTATTAAATTTATTGTATGGTATATGAAAAACAAATTAACTGACTTAAATTTTTTTTAAAAAGTAATGTCTCACAACAAATCCTACAAATAGATAATAGTAATTTTTTTCATTTCTTTTTTTACCTTTTTTCTTTCTCTTCCTGTCTATTTAATTTAATTATTTTTTATTAACTGGTCAGAAACTCAAAAATTATACAAAACAAAAATATATTATTATAATCCTTATTACATTATATATATAATTGTGAATACATGAAAGCAACTTCTAATTTTTTTCCTTTTTCGTGTATTTTTTATCACTTAGATGTGTCAGATGATGTTTTTGGTTGTTTTTGAAATGCAAAATGGCGGAGATTACGTACTAAAAGAGCACCAATATGTTTATATAGACACTAAAGATTACATCTCAACTAAAGTAATTGAAATTATTAATTTAAAGAAGTATAAATGAACCTCATTAAACAAGCAAATATGTTCTGAAAGCAGATTAACAAATAATCAATTATAACTTTCAAGTTGACTGAAATTATGTATTACTTAGATAATAAAACTAACAATGCTCAAAACTAGATAGGTTTGTAAATGCAAATACATGAAAGTACAATAATATCACATGATCATTATCTCATACTAGCACATAATTGTTATTAAACAAAGCAAAACTCTCCATACAGTAGTGCCATCTTGATTGCTCTTGTTGGCACAAGATGGCACTATTGTATGGAGAGTTTTGCTTTATTTAAAGTGCGATAATGATGATAATAAAATTTATACTATAATTTGTACTGTAACAATTGTGTTACATAAACTATTTTTTAAAAAAAGGATATATATATATTTTTTTTAAATGAAAAGAGTTATCAAATCATTTAAATACAGAACAAAGAACAGGTTCAAAATTAAACAAAAAAAAAAAAAAAATTGGTCAAATTGTTCTAGACTGGTTTAAAATAAATAAAAAAATAGAAGAAAAAATATATAGTGATAATAATTGAAAAAAAAAATGTGTGTATAGCTAAGGGAATATAAGCAATATGATTAAAATTTTAGAAATATGTAGGCAGACTAAAATGAATAATTAAAATGGACAGATTAATAAATGTTTCAAAACAATAGTGGTAAGAGCATAAATAAGCAGGCAGATAATGTTAAATGGGACTGTGATGCAGAAGAATGGGTGAAAACACCAATTAAATGATAGGATAAATTAAGTTGATTTAAAAATGAATAATATAGTAGTTAATAATAATTCTTCATAAATTAAAAAAAAAAAGTGAAAACTTTGGGAAGTATTTAATAAGTGTCAATCCGGAACTGTGACAAATAAAATTTGTGAGTAAACCAGCTCATGAGTTTGTGCTTTGAACACAGCAGAGTGTGACCAAATAAAAGATTGTAATAGGGTGTATAAAGTTAAGAATTAAAAAAGAAAAACAAAATATTTGAAATATAACAAAAAATATAGACATGAGAAAATAATAATAATCATAATAACTCAGTTCTTTAAAAGTACATGTCGAGTGGCAAAGTGTAGGGTAATAATAAATTGGCATACTTGTGTATATAGTAAATTTAGGAATTTCAGCTTATATTCTGTATTTAATTAAACCTTTTCTTTGTAGAGACATTGATCTGCAGAAACCCCTCCACTTAGATGATGATGGCCCTAATAGAGAAAAGCTCTGGCTCATTAAAAATATAACTGGAAAAAATTCCCAGCAAATTAATAAAAATAATCATAAACTGAATGTGCAGTAGAGATAGTCCTGATATTCATCGATAAAATGTTCAAAAACCATGTTTGGCATCCATGTAACACAAAATTTTGACTCGTGTTGTAGTCACAACATTCACAAAAAATTAAATGTGGTTTAATTGACATAGAATCAATCTGTGTGTGAAATAAAAAATCAGTAAGTTTGATGCCTTTCTTAAAACTCTTGCTCATTGTTAATCTCACTCATCTCGAATCTTACCTACTTGACAACAACAAAACTTTTTTAAATAATATGGTTAGAATTAAAACTGGTCAATGCCTATGAAAAAGAATTGATGATGCATTTTTACTCCAAAACTGGGAGGGGTGCAATGTAACAAATACATAAAATATGCATGTTACATAAAAGTATTTAAAAAGAAATATATATACATTTTAAATAAAAAAAGCTATCTAATGTAAATCATTTAAATACATATTACAATAGTAACTACAAAGGGAATACTTTTTTTTTTCATATGTCATAGCATCATCCGGGAGGCGAACCCACAACCGTCTGCAACCAACTACTTGCTTGCAAGGCAGCTGCAATGACCTCTCAGCTAACAACGCTTGACATTTTTGAAATAGAGAACACAAGACCAGTTTAAAATTAAACAAAAAAAAATTCCAGTCAAATTGTTCTAATCTGATTTAAAATAAAAGAAAAATATATAGTGATAATTTATGACTTTTAATTAATTTTTTATCATAAGAAAACCTAATTAAGATAATGACTTGCCAAATAAATTGTTTATTTTCTCTTTAAAAACTACAAATTCAAAATATTATCTTTAAAACTAGAAATGAAAACAAAAAGAGTAACTTAAAATTGTATTAGATAAGTTAAACTATTAATTTAAAAAAGGAAAAGAAATGTAAAGTTATCTAATTAAATATAAAATAATTTTGTAAATTATTATCTAATCAAAAAAAAGGGATTATGTTTTACTAAAAAATAGTAAACTAATTAGATAAGTAATGTAATTAAAAAGACTAATTAATTAATTAATAAAAAAGAAAAAAAATTGAAACCCCAATTGACAGGAGTGATGCAAAACAATAGTTGGTCAAAGGTATAAAAACTAATAAATTTTTATTAGTTCAGTTATTAATGTTCTGTTAGTTTTGCTATTGTGCTACTGTTATCATCTGGTAAAATTTGCATCTCTGCCATCATAGACATCTAATTTTGTGATTCAAGTAATGTATAGGAATCTCTGTGAAAGTTCTATCACCATCATGCTCTGCTAGATTTACAAAAGGGTGTTCATCCAGTCTTTCACCATGATGTACCTATGAATTGGCAACATTCTAAGATGTGACCAAAACCCTGCCCTACATTCAAAAACGTTGCTGAACAATTAAATTAAGAAGATATACACTGTCCTGAAAATAAACTATAAGCTACTATGCAAGAATAAGGTTCATGAGCTCAGGCCATATAAATAAAGACATTAAAGACTTCTTAAAGACTAAGCATTGTCAAAGAGGAAAAAAAGAATGATCCCCTGCAGAAAAGCTCTAATCAAAATCTAGGAGAAATGTAAGTAAAAATCAAGGTCTAGACTTAAACTGAAAAACAAAGGATAAAATTTATATTTCTCTTAAAGACTTTGCTAAAATCTAGAAAATATGTAAACTCTTTATTTCTTATTTAAGATAAAATTAATTCTTCTTAAAACAACTTTGTAATTAATTCAAATTTTATTTTATTTTTTTTGTTGTTGTTATAATTTAATGTGTTAATGTGTAAATAAATATGTTGTTTAATTGTTAATTTGGCCTGAGTTCTCTCCAAATCTCCCACCATATAAAATTTTGTTAATTATATAGTCTTGCTTTGGATATTTAATATCTGATCACTAATGAGCTGTATTTCTTATGTTTAATTGAGCTAGCTGAGGAAACATGTACTAGTAGTAATTTAAATCTTCTCTTGTGGACATTCCAGTTGATTCTCTGGATGGCACCTGGGTACAAACCCAATATAAGTTAAAAGTATTCTTGAAAGAAGTAGAAAGAACGGATTTAATGGTCTTGAAAGGTGACTGAGGTCTGTGTATTTATAGACAATATCCGGTCTGACTGTTAGTATAGTTAATATGCAAAGTATTGACTATACTTTCCCCTCTGCTAGAATAAAGGTACATATATAATCTAAATTATATATAAATAAATACTCATATACATTATCTCAATTTATATATATACAATTATAAAATAGGTCATTATGTATGTCATACGATACTATACTAAGCCAAAATAAACTTTCAATTAGTATATTATAATACAAACCACCAATGGCATCCTTGATCATCTATTAATTCATGTGCATATGTATTGACTATTTTCCCATCATGAGTAAAAAAAATGCCAAATGTTAAATGAAATCATATTTATAATTTTAGATTTAATATTAGCAAAAATTTTATTAAAAATTAACAAGACTGCATAATTTACCAATATTAGTAAAACCTTTTAATAATTTAGTTTATATATTCATATTTTTGTAGCTTCTAAAATTTTGTGAAATTGATAATGATGCATTATTAATCTCAAATAATGTTGTTCTTCCATTTTATGATTTTATAATATAAAATGGTATCAGCAAACAAAATTAGAAGCAAAGAAGTATTAAACATTGCAGGGAATTAAAAACAAAATAAAATAAAAAGTTTAGAATTAATTAGGATAATTCAAAAGCAAAGTTCATTAACTTTGAAAATTATCTATAATTGAATGCAGTGGATAAGTAAATTTACAAAAATAAATCAAATGTTATCCAGTAATACAGATTCATTTATTTTCATAGAAGTTTGATAAAGCCGATTAAATCTAGTTAATTGGCTCAAGATGTTTGCATTTACTTCATTGGATAGACTACTTCAAAAAGAGCAAAGAATATAGATATACTATATATATAAACCAGTTTCTTTTTTCTGTGTCGTCATGATTTTTTTGAGAATTGTAATTTGAAGAAGAAAAATTCAGTACATGGCCTCAGCCCCCGTAGTCAGAAAACTGACCAGGGAACTGAACAGATTGCCTTGATCTTTTATGATTTTCAAAGCCTGATAGACTGTAAATGAACAGAGGACACAGATAATATAAAATTAAAATACTAGCTTATAGTTGCTGCTAATAATACAATTAAGAATTCTCTGGTGACAATGAGATATGAAATGAGGTATATATTGAGCATATTAAAATAGTATTTGAAAATAGCATATTGAGTCTATAGTTTATTGCATTCTACATTAAATTATTTATTAGTGAATTATTTATTAACCCGACTTCTAGAATATTTAACTTTTTTAATACGAAATCAGGAGATCAGACATCTTTTTCCTTCCAACTTCACAAAGACTGACAAGTATTTAATATAATTATATTTCATAAAAATGTCCGTCTACAAATGGCTCACAACTGTCAATGATCAAATATAATAACTTCTCATTAACATTGATACATATATTATTTGTCAGTCACTCTGACAAAAATCATAGGTCAAATGCTAAATTTAAATCGTATTTACAATGTATTTACATTTATTAACTAGATTTGCATAGTTGCTACCAACATGCATTCCACCAAATGACTTCATATGCAATCTATACACATATAAACATATATTATAAATTCAATTATGATAATGCTTCTGAAAAAATAAATATTGTGATTTTTTTTTTTTTTGCTCCAAACTCAGAAGTAAAAGCTTACCTATTAGTCTTTACCTGTTAGTATCAAGTTTATTTATAATGTGAATTTTCATATATATATATTAAAAGGTTGAACACAATTAATTTCAAAATCTAGATTCATAAAACTTTTCTAATAAATGATTTTTCTCGATTTAAAACCATCATTCTATAATAAATGACAACAATGAAATGTAAAAGCTTGAAATTATATATGTGTATAATAATATAATATTAATTAAGTAAAAAATTGACTGGTGAATAATTAAAAAAGGATGCATTGATAAAACAATTTTTTATTTTAATTATTGCTTACTGTGCTTTTGAAAAATATTGTTTCATCATCACTTTTTTAAAGATTTCATTAAGATGAAGCTGTTTCTTATGTTTTGGTCAAATCAAATAAAAATTAATCAATTCTTATTATAACAGTCAGAATTCGTATATCTCATTAACCAGTTGCATCTTCCCTCCACTATAGTCGAAGAGCAGCACTACAGATGAGTTCAGGGCCTGCAATGCTGAGTTTGAACCTAGTAATGACTATACAACATATAACTACAGTATAACGTACTTGCCACCACATTAGCAAATATCTTTTAGGCCGTGGGGGGTCAGGGAGATGCAAGAGATTCTAACTAATTCTATTACAACTAATATTATTATTAATCTAATGAATGACCTAGTTATATTTGATTGATTTTAACATGAGACACTATGGCTATAAGGCATTAAGGAAATAGACATGTAGATATAATTTAAACTATATTTAATATTAATATAAATTTATTTACAGACATGGAGTTTGATCTTAGTCAATACTCCTAATACAGCATGAGTTTACATCATTAAAGCATTTCATTCGACCTGTCCCTTTGGGTATTTAATGGTAGCAAACTGTCATTTCATGCCCCAAACTAAGTACATTAGCTATCGGGTGAGGTAAAAGTTGAACGAGATAAACAGCTGCGAATTATCTCATCCCAACAATAGATTATATATATAAAGTTTTATATTAGTGATTAATTCTACAGAAGGCCTGTTATTTGAGGGCAAAGAACGTGGGAGGCTTGGGAAGTGAAGTCATAAGCAGAGAATAAAAGAATAATTAACTAGACAAGAAGTGGTATTGATAGAGATGCCATATAATAATAACGGAGGGAACTTTGAGATGCAGCCAGGAGGGAAATATAAACTCATGGGTGGGCTTTCTGCTGGGGACCCTATGAGATCGGTCATAATTGCAAGTCCAGGTGTACAGGAACTTCTGCCACTATTACTACTCGACCGCATGACAAACTCAGCTTTCCATGGGCACATTTTGAACTATGCCTTCCGTATGGAGTGGAACGATACCTTTAAACATAGGTATCCGGTGATTTTCCTGGCTTAAAATAAGAGAAAACTTTGGTATCTCTCAATAATAACACCTATCGTTTGATAATAGAACAGGATTTATATTTAATTGCTAATAAATGATGACTCACTCCCGAGGCCCATATTTACGAGTGATTAACTTACAAGCCCTCAACTAACATTAGATTGGTTTAATTATAAAATTAAATTCAATGGATACCAATCAAAATTAATAATAAAAGGATAAAGATTATAATTTTAGCATATTTCTATTGTTAAGCCAAGACATTCACCCGCACAAATTATGGTACACCCACACTCATAGTTAATCATGAAAGTTAGATGCATCTCTGAAGCTAAGATAATTCATTAAAATATTAGACAATACAAAAGAGCATATTAATATAAAATGAGACGCATCTGAGAAATTATTTACAAAATATAAAGATTATATCATTTCCGAGCTAACCGATTCATAAATATAAGACAAGTTTACTATAAATATATTATTTAATAACTCCACGCATTTTGGTGAAGGATAACATTTAATAAAGAGGCTAGGTCAGAAATTATTGAGGCATGAAATTAATTACGTCAATAAATAAATAAATATAGAATTGAATACCCAAAGAAAAGGTAAGATCATACAGTCATTAAACATTACAAGGTTACAGATCTTAAGAAGTTTAGTGATATAAAAGGATTTACATGAGGAATTATAAATAAAATATTACAAATTAAAGATAAAAGTTCTAGTTTTGAATAAAGAGCGTGAAAGTTCTTAAGAGATTTGGGTACCGTTTACCTTTGATTAAAGCAGAATGTGCACGTTTCTGAATGATCCTCTCGCTCATGAAGTATGGCACAGTAGTTTTTCCTTAACAGTTCACTTAGTGGTTATGATTGTAAGCAGCAGATGATTAAGCACGGATTACAGCAGACGATTTCAGTTCATTTTAAAAGCAAGTAAGGGATCCAGTGCATTTCCCACTCAGAGGAGAATAGCTAACGCCTACTATTCGGGCATCGCAATGTTATACGTGAAGAGTATATTTTAATAAAAAAAGCAGACGGCAGACCAGAGATTAGACATTTGATATTAACTTAGCCTGACCTTGGGAGACGCAGATCGATAGATAGAGTGAGATTTTACTTTGAACAAGACTTTATATACCTTTTGTCTCCCTTGCTCTTTATCTTTCGGATCGATCTGACATTAAGTATTTGTTCGCCTTTTTGGTCCGCTCAAATATCCGCAGGTAAAATAGTGCATTAAGAGCACATGTTCCATTTGTCATTTCAATCCAAACATTTTACTTTATTTTATTATGTATTTCACCTATGACCTCATTATACTGCAGATGTTTCTTTAAAACTAATTAAATATGTATTGTGGACTTAATCAGTGAAGTATTGAATGGCTTCACACTCTCAGATCTAACCGCTTCAGCTTCACCTATTTATATAGAAAGTAGGTTGAAGTAAAGAAGGATTCCCTCTTTTCTTCCAATGCGTAAGCTTGTGGTTAAGACCTGTAGAGGTCCCTACCTTCGCATTTTTAACCGCACAGGCTTTAGGTTTATTGCCTTAGTAAATATTACTTAAAAGCTTTTAGGAATATTTCTCAGTATTCTATTGCATCTCCCCACTATAACTTGCAATTTAATTAGCAGGGGAATTTCTATTTTTAATACATTTAAACATTTAAAAAGGTTAAAAACAACTTTTAGATTTTATAAAATAAAATGTTATATAATTTTGATCTAAATAATAATTAACACAAAATATTAAATATTCTAAATTTAATAAATTATTTTCAGTGCGTTAATATTTCATATTGGAGTGCGTGTGCATGAGGCATATTTAACAAGCTTTTAATATATATAACTAATACTATTATATGCACACAATCCAATACTGAGGGTTTAAATTTAGGTGGGAAGGAGGAGTGGGTAAAGACGATAGAACAAATATGACTGAGGTGAAACTGAGACTCGAACTTGAATCTTACAGTTTCATTATTGGGATTGAAAAAACTATTTTTTACAATTCTATAATTAAATAACTATAACATTTTTTTTTTAGTTAGATATTGAAGCGGTCGGATCTAATTTCGATCTGAGCTTCATGAGATCCCACCTTTAACCTAGTTCAAATCCTGTCACTAACAGTGAATATTTCTGAATGTAATGAGACTTTATACTATCTTCAATATACATTAACTTTAATTAAAACTGAAGCTATTAGTTAAAACTTTATTAAGGCTTATTATCTTGTGTTTAAATTTTTTTAATGTTATTAATTACCTCATGATAAAATATTCATAAAAAAATATACTTTAATTATGTGAATTGTATGTATATATTTGTGGATAGTTAAATATATATTCCTTATAAAGTTTTATTACATCGGAATGTTTTATTTCATATTTTACCATTTTGTACAAATTTATATGATTAAAAGTTACATTCTTTCGATAAGCTTTCAGATCGTCCTTTCCCAAAGACAATAGGGAATCTTTTATTAATTAATTAAAATGATAAGTTAAAACTTTAAGGATGGTGCTAAATTAAAATCGTTTATTCAGATTTTACAAATTCATTTTCTAAATAGAAAATGAATTCAAAGTTAATGGATTTGAAAGTCTTATCGGAGGAATAGATCGGAAATCAATTAGAGAAAATTTTGGTTTGTAATAATATAAAAGCTTTACCCTTAAGGCATCAATGTCAGAATGGGCGGGAAACCGTAGGAAAGAGTACAAATACCCCGGAAAACTTTCAATAGAAAAGCCATTACTATTAAATTAAGAGGAGTTGCCACCAGAAACTACGTCCCTTCTAATTTTGCTTTTTAATAGTATTTTCAACATGTTATGCGGCTAACTTCGGGGATCTGATTGCTCCCGAAGTTCTCTACAAATCTTTAAAATGTTGCTGCTAAACAGAACTTTTCAATACCAATCATAAGCTGCCAAAATAGAAAAGGAAGCTAATTCATAAATGAAATTCACATGAATCAAGTGCGCACCTATGTTGTCTCCAAACCCAACTGGACTGTCATTATGAATCAATAAGCGAGCCATGGAAGGACTGGTAAGCCCTTTTACTTTATAAACCGCAAACTTCTAGTCTATTCATGAACTCTATCTCAAATCATAATTTAAGTTAACTACTGTCTAAAATTTCTCTATTCACTTTATAATGCGTTAAAATTTTTTATAGTAATTCTCTATTCTATTATCTCTAGTCTTAAAATTAATAACTTGTTAACTTTCTTTCTCCTACTATGGTGGTTCGTTTTAACTAATTATATTTATTTGAATGATTATTAATATCATTTATTTGCGATAATATGCCAATAATACTTTCAACTCGATAATAATCTCTTTCGTTTAAACTCACCCTAAGAAAATAGTATTGCATTAAATTTTATAGCTTAATTATTGCCTGCTAGAACTAAATTAATACGGTTCTATTAATTATCGAGTTGAAAGATTTATTTAATATCTGATATGATTTTACCAACGGCTGAGAAGTATTATTAACTCAGTTTATAACCTATGCTTCCGGCTATTTTATTTAAGTTATACAAAATTATCTTTTCATATTGATCACATTTATTAATGTTTTACGAAGGTTAATAAGGAAAATAAAATAAATATATTCTAATTTAAATCTTGTATTTTATATTTGTATTCTGGAAGGGCATGATATAAAGGGTAATTATTATTATAATTATATAATTGCATTTAAGCACATTTGCTCTGAGTAAGTTTGATTTTAATCTGATATGATCAGGTCATTATGTTAAGCATTTATTATATAATTTGGGCTTTATTAATCAAATATGATGATCACTATATCATCACCATTCAGAACGTTGCTAAAGCAAGCCATCCTCATGCTTCTTGTGCTTGTCATTTCGGTGATATTATTGATATTTTAAATATATAGAAAGAAATCACTTCCTCGCTCGTCACTTGAATCACCGACAAACCATTTTATTTTATATTCATTTTGCTGCTCGTAATGCGTTAGTACCATTTTATTTCTTGGTTCAAATAAAGGCCTGCTCTTTTGCATTATAAATCATAATGAATTGATTTCATTAAAATCAAACAATTTTATATTTATCGATAATTTAAATAATTTTCTTTGTTAAATATTGAAGTTATACTCTATGTATTTATCATGCTGTTCATGAATTGATTTATGGATGTGTGGAAAATAACTCTCTCCTCCTTCTTATATAAAATTATAATCATATTTTCTTTTTCAAATAAAATATCAAATAACGAGTAATTTATGTAATTTGTTTGGCACAAATGCCATAGGTATCGTTATTTACACCTGTCTACTTTGTCGGGGCATAGATAAATATATTTCTTAAATACTTACGAATTAATTATTGGCATATGGGTACAACTACCATTATTTATTATACATTGTAATTCACGCTCCAAAGACATTTATAATACTCATCATAACTGAAACACACACTTAACCTGTGTCTAATATATATGTAATATAGGGTATATGAGCACAGACTTTCCATGACCCACCACTCTCCACTCTATCCAATATACACTGAGACACTTAAACGCATATATGTTGAAAAGATAAATAATCACCAATATACGTATTTCATGCTAAACCAGCAATCATCAGTTGGTCAAGATTATCATCTCCACATATATATACTATAAGTGCTCAGCTATATATTAAGATAGACAATCATCATATTTTAATGGACAGGCTTCAATCTACTCCACACTACAACTCTTCAACCGTCCATCCAATTGAAAATCTGATGATGGAATGCTCAAGGACACCCTAGTGCCGAGATTCTTGTCACACCCATGTTGACCTAAGGTCAATCTGAACTCCACATGTACAGGACATAATCCATTTAATACATATGCAAGGATGGGCAGACATCTCTACAATGTAATAACTGAAACACAGGCTTAACCTGTGTCTATATATATGTAATATAGGGTATATGAGCACAGACTTTCCATGACCCACCACTCTCCACTCTATCCAATATACACTGATACACTTAAACGCATATATGTTGAAAAGATAAATAATCACCAATATATGTATTTCATGCTAAACCAGCAATCATCAGTTGGTCAAGATTATCATCTCCACACATATATACTATAAGTGCTCAGCTATATATTAAGATAGACAATCCTCATATTTTAATGGACAGGCTTCAATCTACTCCACACTCCAACTCTTCAACCGTCCAAAATCTGATGATGAAATGCTCAAAGGCCACGCTAAGGCCGAAATTCTTGTCACATCCATGTTGACCTAAGGTCAATCTGAACTCCACGTGTGACAAGAATCTCGGCCTTAGGGTGGCCTTTGAGCATTCCATCATCAGATTTTCAATTGGATGGACGGTTGAAGAGTTGGAGTGTGGAGTAGATTGAAGCCTGTCCATTAAAATATGAGGATTGTCTATCTTAATATATAGCTGAGCACTTATAGTATATATGTGTGGAGATGATAATCTTGACCAACTGATGATTGCTGGTTTAGCATGAAATACGTATATTGGTGATTATTTATCTTTTCAACATATATGCGTTTAAGTGTATCAGTGTATATTGGATAGAGTGGAGAGTGGTGGGTCATGGAAAGTCTGTGTTCATATATCCTATATTAAATACTCATCATAAATATTTAAACAAATATTTACTTATTAAATTTAAATTATAATTTTTATTAAATATTTTATATGCATACTTGGTTGGATTGTTTATTATTTATTAATTAGTTTTAAACATTCGTGCTCATTGTTTGTATTGGCAACCCAAATATACATATATGAATTTATTCAGAAATATCCATAGTCGTTTTATCATACATTAGCTAGAGTCAGATAAGTGGTCTCAGTAATTGCCACATCCATTGAGCTAGTTCATGGCACATAGTCTCATGAGCCATCAATATGTATTGTCCATTAGGTTTTGATCGGAGCTCATGAATTGGGTTCGAATTCAGTTTAGTCTTTGATATAATTCTTTGGTTTGACTGGTTTTGAAGTCTGGTTTCGTGGGTTCAGGTCATGTTGGATGGAAAATATATTTGACTGGTATAATATGGACTGATGTTTATACTTATTTTCTAGCATAAAATATTAGAAAAGCATTTTTATATCGAGATTTATTCTGCAAATTAAAACAAACACAATAATAAATCTGATTCAATAATTAAATTGATGCATTTTAATTTGCAATATTTGTTTTTCCTTTTTTTTTTTTTTTTTTTGGCAATATTTGTTTTTCCTTTTTTTTTTTTTTTTTGTCATTATTAAAGCATATTCTTTTAATTTTGATACAGAATAACTAATTCTGAAAAAGATTAATCAATAATGTCCAACTGTCCAGATAGCTTCTTTTTTTTTTTTTTGGAGAAAGAATAATAGATTTCAAAAAAACTTTATATTAAATGCTTTTTTTATTGACTGTGCACTAAAAAAAAAAAAAAAATTGTTTCTTCAGTCCCAATTGGAGTTTTTAGATTTAATTTGAAATAAAAACATGGGAGGGGGGGGTTTCAGATATAAATTAAGTCAGTCTCTTGTTATAAAAAATAGGGATTGACTTAACTAATTTCTGGACTCCTCATGTTTTTATTTCAAGTTAAATCTAAAAACTCGAATTATGGTTGAAGAAACAATTATTTTATTTCTTTTTAGTGCACAGTCAATAAAAACATTTAATACAAAAAATGTTTTATCTCTATTATATATTGAATCTAATGTCTTAGCTTCTCACCGAAGACAGCCATAGCTCGAAACCAGTCTGGGGATAGGGACCATCGTAGATAAAGACTTCGGGTACTTTCTCTTGTAGCATTTATCATTAAAAAATAAATAAATAAGCTTGTTTAAAGCTATTAGCAGGTTCTTTATATATTACATATTGGTAATGTAAGCTATATGTCATGTGACATGTGACTAATTTTTACTTATATATATCAGTAGATATTTCTCTTATAAGATAAAATGTATACACTTTATGTATATACCATAATAATACATGTGTATATATTGTAAATGAACTTTACTTAATATATATATAATTTTACTTTAAATCAATATCACACATATAGTATACGTACATCATTAAATATTTCTGCAGTAAGTTAATATATATATAGTCTTAATGCTATATGAATTTCTATTATATACTGATAATGTATATATTATATTTAGTATATATAATAAATTAGTAATTAAATTTTCTATTTAGATTGATAAATTTATTTTTATTTTAAAACAGTTGTTTTTAATAAAAAATTTGCCATCTTTTTTAACTTTTAGTGATTGCTTTAAATAATGAGTTTTCTAGTTTACTCTTTTTTAAAAAAAAAAAAAACAATTGTTTTAAAATAAAAATGAAAAAAAATTTAAATACAAAATTTAGTTATTGATTTATTATACATATATAATTATAAGTGAAATAATGGTTAAAGTTAAATGGGATAATTATGTAATTAGAAACAAAGCAGTAACCACCTAAACATTAACAATAAAGATAGTATTCTTGCTATTAAGACATGAGGTTGCCTTGATAGCAGTGAGAAATATTGTTTTTGTTTACTATCTTTATTGTGAATGTTTAGATAGTTACTAGTTGGTTTCTAATTATATATAATTATGTACATATACTAAATATGATATATACATTAAGATTTTAAAAGTTTTAAAAATATTAATTTGAAAGAAAAAAATTTAAAATTCCCTCTTGTAAACATTATTTAAAACAAATGAAAATTCTAAAAATAATTGTTACTTGCAATATGTGAAATTATTGAATATTTTTCATATTTTCCCCACCCTCTGTTCCACATCTATCAAACTAGTTGATATACTGAAAAATGTTTCAAATGGATTAGGATGATATAACTTAGTTATACATCAATTTTCAAGAAATTCTATTGAATTTGACTATATTAAACCATGATTTTAAAATTTAATTCTAACTTGAAAAAAATCAAAAGTTAACAAACAGATTTTCCAACATCAATAAAAGCATTTAAAAATAAGAACCATATGATTATCAAAGACCAGGAAAACAACTTCAAAAAGATAGTGAGGGGGGGCTTATGTAAAAATAGTTATTGATAAGAGGAAAGCAGAGTTCATTGTATAATAACGGAAAAATTGAGAATTAGATGCAACACCACAAAGAGAGCAACCTAGTAAGAGAGCATTAGCTATACAGAGAAATAGTCTTAGTTTGCAAATATGGATTAGATCTAAGACTAAAAAATAAACCATTGAATCTCATAAAAATGCTGCCTATATTTTTTATTGCCAGTCTTAATAGAAATTATTCAACATATCAGACTGCAACTATAATTGAAAGCTGCATTACAATATCTATGGAGATTTACACAAAAAAGGGAAGATCATCACCACACTCTAAAAATAACAAAGCTATAAATTTATGAATCTGTAAATTACATTACTGTTCAACATATAACATAGTATATCAAATGACCGGAAAAGAAAGAAGAAATATAATATTATAAACATGTTTATAGAACAGAGAAAACTCTCCAAAGAGTGGTGCCACTTAGTGCAAGCCAGGGTAATCAATGGATAGAAGAAGGTTTATGCATAAAATCCCTATCTAGTGTGTACTCATCCAATATCCTTAGACAAGTTTCAAGATAAAAACTAGTCTGGTGATATTGGATGAGTAGGCACTAGATAGGGCTTTTATGCACAAACTTTTTTACATTCATTCAAACTCTGGCTTGCACTAAGTGGCACTAATGTATGGAGAGTTTTACCTATTATAACAGCTTAAGCAAACATAAGAAATGGTGATCATGTGATGTTTAATGGTTTAACATGCTTATAGCTGAGTTAGAATCTTGAAATTACAAACCATTTACTAAAGTAAAAAATGTATTCAAAAAGTTAGACAATCTTATTTAATAACTAATAAAAAAAATAGCCAGTATGTTATTGCACTTGTTTATTTTTGCAAGGTGAGATTATTTGTACACATGAATTTATTTATGCAATTATATTTTAAAGCTACCATATGTGGACTTTTATTTGTCATTATGCATGATATTTACATAAAGTAATCCTTCTAGATGAGTTCATGTAAAAATATATTTTACTACAATTTATATATATACTTTCAGAATTAATAATAAAAATAGTTTTAAAAATACATTTTTTAAAATATAAATTTAAAAAAAAAATCATAAATATTATCACAAATTACAACCTAACTACTTAAAAAAAAAAGTTAAAATAATTCTATGATTGCAGTTTCCTTTTCAGATTAAGTATACAAAAATAATTTAAACATACACATTATTTATTGATTAAATATTATATACATAATTTAAATAAAAATTAAAAGAATTATTTATCTTTTTATCTTTGGTTACACATCATATTTCTTATTGGTATTCACAGACATTATTGTTTTCCCTTCTATATTCATTTTTGCCATTTCACAAACTATTATGATGTGATGTACTGTGACTGCTCCTTATATAGAGTCAGGGACCTTTCAGCCACTGTGCCCAGAAAAACCTGTAGTTACGTTACCTTCCCTTTCTATTCCTCACCCTAAGTTCCCTCATATCCTGCTCTATCCCATTTCCATGACATAATCACTGTCAACTCCATGGCCTTCATATCTAAACCCCCCTTATCTGTTCCCAAACCCAGCACAAAAACCAATAACCCACTTTCTGTATAATCACTTTGTTTATATTTAGCCTTCCATAACTTCATTATTTGTACCCTTTCTGCTTTCAAGCATTTACATTGAATCAAACAGATGCCTAATATTTCCTATGCCTTCATCACACAACTTGCAGACTAAATCATCCATATTTTTCCATTTACTTGTATATTCCCTTGTTGCTAAAGATCCCATTTGAGCCTTAAACAGTAAACTACTTTCCTTGCTATTATCATAAATTAACTAGCACCCAATGTTCCATTTAATTCTATATAAATTTAAACTTTTTATTCTCTATACTAGTTCTCCATCTCTCCAACTTCCTATTCTTTATTAATGCATCCATTCTTCTATCCCATTCCTTACCACTATAACACTCAACAATCATCCTAACACAATCATCCCACCTCTTGCATAAGTATACTGATATAAATTCTTTATCCAAATCTTCTGCATACCACATTACCTTTCTCACTCATCTTGTTGCCTGCCCTTTACTCATAACCGAATTAAATACTATTTTGGTTATTCTTTTATTATCCATAAACTGCAATCTATCGAACATTTTCATTTTGCTTTTTGCATCTCTCATATAAAAACTTGACCATCCCATTTCTCCTTGAATTGCCTCCTTTG
Organism: Epiperipatus broadwayi; assembly: GCA_028023455.1. NCBI lineage: Eukaryota > Metazoa > Onychophora > Udeonychophora > Euonychophora > Peripatidae > Epiperipatus > Epiperipatus broadwayi. The sequence goes on along the minus strand of JAQFVV010000035.1, from coordinate 5,432,699 downwards.
CTGTTCGACACATCTACATCTAATGCATGTCTTTCTACTTCCCTTTGTATTTTTTCTAAGTAATCTAATACCCCTTTACTAACACATAATGCATCATTGCCATATGTTAACCCTGCTATTGCCACTCATTTCCATACAATTCTAGCTACATCACATTTATTATATGAAAACACTGTTAATTTCTTTATCAATCCCTTTCTTTTCTTTGCTTCATTTATCAATTTTTTCTCCCATTCATCCAAGCAATTTTTCTGATTACTCAAGATGGTTCCCAAATAACTATATATATTCACCACACTGGGGATATAAAGTTAATTCTTTGTCTTCTCTTTCCCCAGTATTAACCATCATTATATTTGATTTTTCTTCATTAAATTTAATCCCCATCTCTTTACCCATCCTTGTGCATGTCCTCGGCATAACTTCAATTCTTCTTTTCTTTCTCCACACAAAAAGACATCATCCGCAAAAAAAGACCCAACAACCTATTCACGGTATGTCTATCCCTCTTCATAGTCTTTCTATTACTCTCTCCATTTCACTCAAATAAAACACAAACAAAATAGGTGGCATAGGGCATTCTTGCCTTAGTCACACTCCATTTTTAAATTTAACTGATTCTTTATCCCCTAATTGATATGTATAGTAATTATTTTCATATTAATTTCTTAATAATATCCACTAAAGCTTCATCCATTCCCAAATTTGCTAAACTTATCTATATTTCTATTTACTCTATCATATGCTTTCTCTATATCTATAAAACTCATATATAACTGTCTACCTGAATAGTTTTCTATTCTCTCTCCATTTCACTCAAAAAAAAGAAAAAAATATCACCTTATCCACTCCATTTTTAATTTCTTTTCTTTATCCCCTAATTGATATGTATAGTAATTATTTTCATATTAATTTCTTAATAATATCCACTAAAGCTTCATCCATTCCCAAATTTGCTAAACTTATCTATATTTCTATTTACTCTATCATATGCTTTCTCTATATCTATAAAACTCATATATAACTGTCTACCTGAATTCCTACTCATATCCATAAGTCGTGTAACTACAAATAAACTATCTCCTATACACGTATCTGACCTAAAACCTTCTTGCATTTCCTCCACTACATTATTTTCTTCCACCCATTTTGCAACTCTTCCAGCCACCATATATGAAATTTTTTTATATAAGACTGATGTTACCCTATAGGTCTATTATTGTTTAATTTTCTATGATCCTTATCCTTTCCTTTAAATAATAATCTTACTCTTGTATTAATCCAACAAACAGGGAAAACTCTCTTCTGTGCCATCTTATTAAAATATAATAGTTTTACTTTTGCCCTATGCCCTAAATTCACTACCATCTCTGCTGCTCATCCATCTAAACCTCTTGTCTTTCCACTTTTCCATTTCTTTCCTGCCTCATTCAGTTCATTTTCTGTAAACCTAATATTCCCATTACTATATGCTTTCATATTTCCTATCCCTGTCTTTCACTTTTAACATCTTTTCTATATCCATTACATACCTATTTAAGATTCTCTATAATTCTTCTCTAGAGCTATACTCTATTCCCTCATCATCTAGTAATACTATCTCTCTCTCCCCTACATTTCTCCTTTTAATGTAATTCCAAAATTTTTTACTCCCATCTCTTCCTCCAACAATTTACTATTCAATTTCATTCTCTTTCTATAATTATCTATTTTAGCTAATTTCTTCTTTTCCAAGTACTTTTCTCATTTAGCATTAATATCTTTTTCATTTCTTTGTTCTTAATAGCACACATTTTCTGCATGCTTTTTTCCTCTCTTTTACACTTTTACTAACTCATTTTTTATCACTTTTATTCTTCTGAATATTCTCCCCTAAAACCCTATTGCCACTTTTTCTATTTCATCACACCAGTTCTTATACTCATCCCCAACCAACTCTTCCATGGTTTCTTCAACTCGTATTTATACTCTTTCAACTTATTCTTATCATTCACTCTCCAGCCACATCTTTCACTATTGCTTCTACTTTTATTTCTATTCTCCAATCACATTACTAATCATTTTGATTACAAAGAAATTAAGATCACTATTACATACTCTCTCTTCATTATCAAACACCTTAATTTTCTGTACTTTATTCATTCCTCTTTCTCTACCAATACATAATCTATTGTGTGGAATATATTATTTCTAGACCATGTGTATTGTCCCTCATAAATATTTGATAAATTTCCAATGCTCAAATTCACTCTCTGACAAAATTTCTTCAAAAGCTGTCTATTCTTATTATCTACATCAATTTCTTCAATATGCCCATTCGTATCCCCTATATCCATTATTCTCTTCCACTTTTTTTGAAAACTCTGTATATCCTTAACTAGGCATTCATATATGCTACTGTTCCACTCCATTATAGTTTGACTATCTCTAGTAGCTATATAAACTATAGCCACCATCCATTCTTTCTTTCCAACCTAAACTACAAATGCTCTTGGCATTTAATAGTATTTAAATATTTTTTTGATATAACACCTATACCTCCATCCCTTTTTTTTTCTCTTTTCTATTTATACCCTGCCATACCCAGTCTTCCAAAATAGGTTCTTCTTCTTCTCTTAGACGTGTTTCCATGACTGCTAAAACCTCAAGCTTTTCATTTTCAATTGCTTCATTTAATTCCAGCCACTTTTCTGGTCTCCTACCATCTTGCATATTCAAATACCCAATTTTAACCAATTTCTTCCTTCCTAACTACTCTTTTATAAATTCTTTTGATTCTTTCTTCTCCATTATGTTTATAAATAATTTGCTTACCATTAATTTTACAGACCCATTTCCTCTTCACATCTACACTTATACCTAAATCACCTACCCTTTGCTTACTTCTTACATCCCATCCATCCTTCTTCTCTTTTTGATAGTACTGCAATTTGTAACCCCACCCCCCTTTATAAGTTTCCCAAATTTATATTCTTTATAAATCAGACTCCCTAAAACTTCACTTCCTTGTTTTCGTAAGTGCAATCCGTCTTTACTACATAACTCTCTCTTTCCAATAAACCAATCCCACACATCCACAAACATATTTTCCCTCATACAATTTTTTTCAATCTTTCATTAATAAAACATGCTCTATCTAACAAATGCCTCTTGTCAAATCTTGGTAATAATCCAACTATCCCTACTCTTCCTTTAATCTTACTCAAATTCCTAATCAATTCTATATACTCATCCATTACTCTCTGATGATTCTGATAAATTATTAATCCCTACCATAACATACACATCTCTACTACCTTGCTTTTTACTTTATCTGTCATATCCCTAATTCTAGCTCCAGGCAAACATAATCTTACATACCTATTTCTATTTTCCCTTGCAATTACATCCCCACATTCTCTAATTAGCGAATCTCCTATCAATACTATCTCATAGTCTACTTTCTGAGCTCCATCCATAACATTTTCTACCACCTCTGGATCTCCTTATCTACTTCTTCCTTATCATTCTTACTCAATAATTCTTTTATCTCCTTACACTTCATCTCTAATATATTTTAATTTTGCTTCTACATCCTTCACCTCTTCCTCTATCTTACTTATTCTTTGATTAACCATCTCCATCGCACCACTAATTTCCCCACCCATATCTCCTGACACTTCACTAAAACCATACTCTGTCCCCATCTTCACTAAAACCATACTCTGTCCCCATCTTCACTAAAACCATACTCTGTCCCCATCTTCCTCAACTACATTTTGCTCCCTTTCCCCTAACTTTCTCTTTAGACCAGGGGTCCCCAACCCTACGCTCGCGGGCACCATGGCGCCCGCAGACCATTTTACATGTGCCCGCCGCTATCCGAAGATGATAAAAAATTATTTATCTGATACAAATAAATTTAATTTTTAAAATTTCTTATAAATTATTATATTATATTGTAATCAAATTGTAGGACATATTATACTTTTACAGCGTAAAAATATAAACATTAATTATATGTTAAAATTTTATTTTTGAAATAAATATTTTTTTGTACACTATATGTATTATTAACAATATCCAACTATAAATTTACATTGAAAAAATAAATGGTGCCCGTCACCTGGCCGGTATTGTAGAAAGTGCTCTTAAGTGCAAAAAGGTTGGGGACCCCTGCTTTAGACTATCTACACTTAGAAAACACTTTCCCACCTCTTTCATCACATTTACACACTGTCTATATAACCATAAACCTGTTACATCCTTCCTAGTCTTATTCAAACATTTCAAGTGAAAAACCTCATCACACATGGTGCACTCTACCAGAGCACACCTAGTTTCTTTCTGCCAATTATATATGCATTGTGAAATACAAATGCAATCTATATTCCTTAATTTTCCAAGTCACCTATTCCATATTTGACTTTATACTTCCTCTCCTACTCTTCAAACCACCATGCACAAAAGAATAAAAACTTTACTTTCTTTCAAAACCAATCAATACTATAACCATGTGTTTTTCAACCCTAGGCCTCCAAAATGTTATCTTTTTTCAAAATAAATCACTGTTCTTAAATTTTTTTTAAAAAAACTTTAGTAGCAAACTTACTAAAAACCAATTAACCTTACATACAACTCTGTTAGTAATATTCTTCTACTAACACACATTCAACAAAATAACTTTTTTTAAAAAACTTCTATATATAAAATGGCGAACAAACAACTTTCTGGCCTTTTAAAAAGATTTTTTTCAATCTTTCAAATTTCAATTAACACATTCTCTTGATAACAATCTACACTTTCATACATCAGTTTTTATATCAATCTCAAATGATTAATTGCATAAAAATGAAACAAATGGCAAACTTAGCTTATCTCTTTAATCAGAATAATCACGTCCGCTCAGCAAAGTCTCTACCTATTGGTCAAAACTATTAAAAGATTTAACATGAATAAATTTGATCCTGAGATGCCCCAAGTATACAATCTATGATATAGAAGTGGTACCTAAAAGTATTTCACAAGGCACACAGGTAAATATTATTATGGTTTTAGGATTTTGATTCAGTACTGCTACAAAATATTGAAAATATTTGTATCTTCATAATAGTAAAATTGAAATTAAGTGTCATAATTACAGCTTGGAGTATTTCCATTATCTATCAGTAAATGTCAAATGTATAGAAAATTTTAAACTTTTCAAATAAAAAATTTGTTAGTAATAACACACAAATAGACAACACAGGTTAGTAATTACACAACATTTCGAGTAGTATTATTCTCCACTCTTCTTCAGGTGTTACTGGCCTGACCAGTGACAATATTAGAAGAAGAGTTGAACTTACACCTTTAGTTTCTTGAATATCAAATTTTTAAGGTAAAGTTCTAACTAACTGAGCTATTCTATCAAAGGCCATTGTTAGAATATATATATATAAGGGATTGTATAGAGTTTCTGATAATATTTTTTATTATTTATTTTACAAATAATTTTCTTTGCATCATTACAAGGATTGGCAGCATTGTTAATATTAATATGTTTTATTAAATCTTACTGTTAACTCTTATTAGGATTTCTTTGCCCTTTGTTCTGAGTTATTAATTCTGACCATATCTCATGTTCATCTATAGAGCCAGTCATATCTGAGATATTATCACAAACATAAATGAATTGGGTCATATTGGCCTTCTAATGGTAATCATTAGAATTACTGTGGTATCCTATAACAAATAAATGAAGACTATCACCATATTCATGTGCTATCATTGACATTATATATATAAATTTGGTATATTAACATAAAATTATCTCTGATAGCTCTCACACTCATAGATATTCATAATATATAAGAAAAATATTTCAATGTTTAATAATAATAAAAAATTATATCTCATTTGTTAATTAATAAATGAAATATCCTGATAAAAATGTTTATTGTTAAAAAAATAATAATGTTTAAATATTTATTTAAATGTTCATATGAACAACATAAATATCACCTCATTACCAATCTTAATTTATTACCAATCATGATGAAATATATTTCTAAACTTTTGATTAAATTTACTAACAGTTTAATTGTTTAACATATCAGTATAAATTTATCTTTATTTTCTTGCATCAAGTAAAATTAATTCATTCTTGTTCAGCACAAATAAACATTCTTGAATTCTAAGATGAAATCACCTATTAATTTTACTTCTCTTGGTAGATATTGGCAGGGCTTAAACTTCTGACACTACCATTGGTTCTTACAACAATCCTTAGCTAGAAATAAATGTAAAATAAGCACATCATATTAAGGCTTTAATATCTTTCTAATAAGCACAATGTAAGTAGGATAACTCAAATATAGCACCAATGCATGAAAAAAATTTGCAAACTTTATATAAAATGGTGATATAATCATATAGATTAAAATTATCCTTAACTCTGAATAATCAAAATACAAAAGCAATTTATTTTTAAAATAAATCTATAACAAAAATTTTAAAGTTAGATATTTTCTGTTTTATATAAAGCAATTTATATTTTCATTTGCTTAATTTAAAAAAAAAAACATATCTACTTTTATCAACACTCCTCCAAGATTTATTTTCAAAATTAGTTGCCATTTCCAATTTCCAACTTTCATAATTAAATTCAAATGGTATTATTATTGTAAACTGATTTTCCAAATCTATTATTATATTAACAACTATATAAATATACCTTTTTAATAGCCTGAAATATATGAAATAATGTGGAAGCATTGAAAATCTCCAGCAAGTTCTATGCAAATTAACTGTCAGTAAATGTAGATTGAGTCCACCTATATGTTAGTTTTAATCGTATATAAGTATACCATTTACTAACATACTTACAGAGTATGTCAGTAAATGGTATATTTATATATGATCAAAACTAAAGTGTAGGTGAGCACATTTTACATTTATATTTACTGATAATTAGTGTACATAGAGCTTGCTGGAGATTTTTAATGCTTCAGCATTTTAACAATTACATAAATAATTTACTAGAAACAATAAGGTAAATAATAACACGTGAAGTTAAACTTGGGGAGGGGGGGGGGTTATTGTTTGAAAGAATATTACCTGTGATTACATATATTTAAAGCATAAAATATAAGCTACTTACAATCAAATTATACATAATCATCAAAGTATTAGTATAAAAAGGTATGCATAGATTTATAATTACATGACTATTTCTAAATTGCTATTCATAATATGAAACTAATAATTATTTATTTTAAAAATACTTTTAGTAAAGAAGGTCAAAAGTTAGCTACATAAACTTCGAAATATAAAAATTAATAATTCAACAAAGCATAAAACTAATAAAAGATAGCTCTTTGATATGGCATTTCAAGAACTCATCACTGAAAAAAAAATATGTAATATCATTAATCCAGTTATGTAAATTTTGGCAACTTCTAAAATTCTTCAAAAGATTTATGAGACAGATCTTCAAATTTTCAACAACACCAAACTTTAATGTTTTACGCTGAATTGCAAATTAATCTTGAATAAATGAAATACACTTTAAAAAATAATAAATAAAAAAAATGCAATGTGGTTTAGTACAAACCTATAAATTAATAAATCTAACTAATGGGTGTTCTTTTTTTTTTTATCTCTTAAAAAGTTTTATTTATTTTTTTTAGCAAATATAGCAGCATGAAATCCATTACAGGTAAAGAAAAACAGTGGAAAAAAAACATCTAATCTTTAAGCTAACATTTTTTTTTAATGAATTGGAAACATTTTTTCCATTATTTATTTAATAATAAATAAACATAAAGTATATAATCAATACTGAATATATTAAAATTAACAGTTATTTTCATTTACAATATGTCTAAATTTCCAGCAGAACTTTAAAGATATGGTAGGTAAAGTACATTATTGAATTATTTTTAATTTAAAAAAAATCCTTAATCCAGGAAGACTAAAGTTTCCAAAGTGCCAAATTAATAATATATCTATAAACTAATTACCCATTATTATATTTTAAAACTATGATCAATTAATTCTTATAAAATATTTTTTGTAGTAATAAATCAAAACATACAAAATCTGCTGAAAACACTTCAACACAAACATCACTAGTTATCATATCTCATCGTAATTAATAGCAAGTGTAACTCCAAATAAAACCAGCAAAAAAATTATTTATTTATGAATCCTTTTGATTTATAAACCACAAAAATATTTTTGTTTTGTCAAGCGTTGTTAGCCGAGACGTCATCGTAGCTGCTTTGCAAGCAAGTAGTTGGTTGCAAACTGTTGTGGGTTCGCATCCCGGCCGATGCCATGACATATGAAAAAAAAATATTTTGTTAATCAATTTATGTGGCATCTTCTAAAGCTGTATTTTAGGCTCATTTCCAGCAAATATTTTGCTGAAAGACTTTGATATCTTGCCTTATTGTACTTATTCATTGTATTCTATTCTCAGCTAATACTTTACAATGAAAGCAACTAAAAATAAAGTAGTAATCATATGACAAACTACCTGGAGGGTCATATCATGTTTGCACACCCTGGTGGAAGAATAAGCATTTAAGTTCCGATCAGTTAGGCCAAGTTTATATATATATTATAACGGATTAAATGAATATATAAGAGCATAAATACTCTCAAGACACTAAATTATCATCAAGCCCATGAACTGAGCAATTTAAAAACTGTAATGGACTAAATAAATAATGTAAATGAGACATGGCATAATGATTATATATAATCTAAGTTGCAAAACATTAATAATTTGTTAATGATGAGGATGAGCGCCATGCAAGTCGGATATTTATTGTACAATCTGGTGGATGCCACTGATCAATCCAGTTACAGTGATTTTATAGTCTGTATATACATGTACAAGATATGAATGTTTTAAAGCTTAATGTTAGATATTAAAATAAGAGTAACAAACCCAAATGCAACATTCATTAATGATAGATTTTGCATTAACTCACAAAATAAAATAAAAACCCAAATAAATTTAGAGATCAAGGTCACAATGGTAAATGATAATAATAATTTTATTATACAAAATATTAATCATGATAACCATAATTAATACACTAAATAAAATAACATATAGTAAATTGATAAATATACACTACTTATCTACATTCCATAACAATTTTAACAATATTTTATTTATTTTAAATAATTAAATTGATGGTATTATGAACTAGCATTTCATAACCTTTTATTAATGTTTATTTTCATATGATAATTTAAATAATCTCATATGTATCATTTACGATTATAAATTGTTTTTGTATTGGATATTATATTTGTGAAACATAACAGAAATATATCACATTTTGAATTAATAATATTTAACTCTCCTGTATAATAAAGGTTTAAAATAAGACATATTTCTGCTTTGCTTCAAGTTATATATCTTTGAAGTATAACAAAAGTTAATGCATATAATTCGATTCACTAATTAAATACTTTCATTCGTTTATATTACCGTTTTATATTTGCCTTAGATAATGCGATACTGAATAAAAATTGTTAATTGTTCCTATGTACTTGTTGTTCATTTCCGGGCCCACAGTAACTCCTCGAAGGTGTTATAATAATAATCGAATGAATTTATTAGTAGTAAAATCAACTTGGTTTTTTTTACAAACAATATTTTTGTTTTCTTTTGCTTCCTGGTTGATTAGAATTATTATAAATTACGATATCCGTTGAGTTCCAATTTTGAAGAGATATTTATCTTGTATCATTCCATTATTTCACGTTAATTAATTCATCCAAACTCCTGGGAAATATTATAGAATAAGAGAGAGTATTCAATGTATTCTCACTTTTATCCCAAACCATGTTCTTTTACCAAACAGGCGATAATTAGTTGATTTGTATAAAATAAAATAGCACAAAGAATTTATATATATATAAATTGTAATAATAAACATTTAATAATGTAAAACAACAAACATATTTTTATTTATTTTATATACTAATTAATGATATTAATTCCATAAAATATTTTAATATTGATGTGCATATTTTTTTATAATTATCCATTTACTATAGCATGCACACATATTACCTATTGACCAGGTTACTTATTCATAGCAATATGAAATTCTTTATAAAGTATGTTTAAAATTTTTTTAATAGCAATAATAGTATAGCTTCTGTTTTTATTTTTTTATTTTAAACACTTTCCAACTTTAATATAAACTTTATAGTTTCAATATATAACACAACCAGAATCAATCCTAGAGCTTTTAAATTCTGAATTGACCACTCTACTACTATTGCTAAACTGCAGCTGACAATGAGCTTCTTTGTGATAATTTTCATAATAATAACAATAGCTAAATCCAGCTCAAATATCACCCTACTTTAACAAGTCTGCTATTCATGCCCTATCATTTAAACAAGTATTCTTGCACTTGTAAGTTCAATATCATTTCATACACAAAGCTGAAAAATACAGTGAATGGTCTTATAATGTTATTACGGTTACATTTATAATATAGAACAATTTTTTTAAAAAACTTTTTTCTATTGGCTTTAATAATGATAAAGAAGATCTATAATTCATCTGTGGAAAAACTCATTTAGCAGAACAACTCTATATACAATTTAATTAAAACGTCCATATCACACAATGGTAAATTATTCCAGCAGTGTTCCCTATAAGACAACTATAAAGTCTGAATAAAACTGCTTTGTTCAGTCTGTTTGTTGCATAGGGAGTGCTGTTGGAATAATTTAGCATTGTGCAATATCAATATTTTATATTTAAATTTCAGCAAATGATTGCAACTGATTCTATTTAACTTAATTAAAATATTTCTAAAATATGATGAAATATTCTTTTTATTTGTTCAATGCAGAAGCAACGTATCAGAGTATGTGTTGGATTACTTTAAATAATAATTTTATTTAGGGTAAACAAGGTTACATTATCTCAAAACATAAATAGATCACCATGCCTACAATTGCGTATTAGATGAATCTGGTATTAGTCCATATGGTTTGAAGCTGATTGATATTGAGATAGTCCTTGTGATATAAAGTTCATAGGTGTATGGAATAGCAGTTTATCTCTTTGTTTTATCTTTTGCATTGATTTTATAAAGCACAATCTTTCATCAGAGGGAGGCTGCGAATACATTTTCTTGCACCTCACATACCAGATTGAATAGGTGATGAAAATTGACATTCCAATGAGTGGAAATTGTTTTTTTTTAATGCAGTCTTGTAATGATATAATGAGGTAGTAGTCTACCTTTATGTTTCGATAAATAATAGATCTTATTGTTCCAAGTCCATTGCATGAATTGATGATATGATAGTATGTCTCATCTTCTCTTCAGCAGTTTGGGCATCCTGGGTCGAGTTTGATTACAATATATAAATGAACTAATCTACAAAAAAAAAAAATTGAGAGATATTTAAATTGCTTTACATTTCCAAATTGGTAATCATTCTTTATCATAAAGGACTTGAGGGTTTTTTTTTTTGTTTGTTTGTTTTTAACATTAATTTAACATGCTGTAGATCCTTTTTTTTTTTAAATTTACACTTTCATATACAATAATCAATCTTTATATCGATCTCAAATGATTAATTGCATAAAAATGAAACAAATGGCAAACTTAAGTTATTTCTTTAATCAGAATAATCATTCCGCTCAGCAAAGTCTCTACCTATTGGTTAAAACTATTGTATCATATGTATCATTTAAGATTATAAATTGTTTTTGTATTGGATATTATATTCGTGAAACATAACAGAAATATATCACATTTTGAATTAAGAATATTTAACTCTCCTGTATAATAACGGTTTAAGACATATTTCTGCTTTGCTTCAAGTTATATATCTTTGAAGTATAACAAAAGTTAATGCATATAATTCGGTTCACTAATTAAATATTTTCATTCGTTTGTTCAATGATAATAAGAATAAATCATTTAACTAAAAATTATCTTTACAATAAATATGAATATCCATCTTAAGCATTAATTAATATTTTTTTATTATTATATTACCTAAACATAATTATTATTTCTTCTAAAATATGATGAAATATTCTTTTTATTTATTCAATGCAATAGCAACGCATCAGAATCTGTGTTGGATTACAATATATAAATGAACTAATCTACAAAAAAAAAAATTGAGAGATATTTAAATTGCTTTACATTTCCAAACTGATAATCATTCTTTATCATAAAGGACTTGGGGGGGGGGGGGGTGTTTGTTTGTTTTTAACATTAATTTAAATGCTGTAGATCCTTTTTTTTAAAAAATTGGCAAAAAAACAGTATACTATAAATCTAGAAACCAATCAAGATGAATACTTTGTTTTGTTTTTAATTAATTCAAAATAAAAAACTACTACCAAAATTATATTGGGTCTTAATGCATACTTCATGAAATTGCCTAAAATTGTTCCGTAGACCACTGTTATAAAAATGAAAAAAATATTAGAAATTCTAACATATCCTTAGTTAAAACCAATCAATTCAGATGATTCAAAGTTCCATCACCAGTATAACATTTCCTAACATACAATTATTTAGGAATTGTACACTATAGATCTGAACTCAGTTCAGTTCCTGTTCATTTTGGTGGTTATTAAAGAACCAAAGACACCAAAATGTATAGATACTGAACTATATAAGCTGATGAGCTTGGATTGACATATTAAAGTGTTTTCAATTTAAGTCTCATAGTTTTGTAGTTAAGTAGAGATAAAAGGTTGCTGCAGGAGGGTTGTATTAGATCCTAAAATCTAGGTGCAGTGCTCTCAGATCCAAGGCTCCTCACTGACGAAGGTCACAAGCCAGAAACTAGTTTGGGGATGTTGGGTGAGTAGGCACTAGATTGGGGATTTTATGCACAAGCCTTCTGGCATCCACTGATTATTCTGGCTTGCACTGAGTGGCAATACATAAGAGTTTTGCCTGTTTTAATAACAGTTAAGAGCAAGCATAAGAAATAGTGACCATGTGATGTTTATTGGCTTAAAGATAAATTCTCATGGTCAATCTGTTCTTTCCAAATACTGCCATAAATCTTTTTCATTAAATGAGCTAAATGCTTTAAACAAATTGACAAATACATATGTACTTTTTTACATATAGTTCTGACAAAAAATACTACATTTATTGTTATTTTTCATTTTCTAAAATTCTACTGAGTCTCTGACAATCACTCAATTCTGACTAGAAGCAACCTATTTAATAAAATCCTTAATAAGTATTTTCTTATTTTGAAATTATAAAGAATTGTTTTAATCTCATTAAACAGGATATCTCTCTCCAAATCTAAATAAGTCAATAAAATAGATATATCATTAAATACAGTTATCTGAATTACCATATTAATATTTTATAAAATTCCTAATCAACAGTAATGTCCACATGTCATTTTCAAAACTTGAAAAAAAATATTTAAAGTGATTATTGCAGTTTTAAATCTGGCAATCATTATTTCTTTCTTAGAACTTCTACCTTTAATTCTTTTATAAAATTCTACATTAATTTTATTATTTAACCAAGTAGAGATGCTGTATTTCTTTTTAATCAAGTCATTGCCGCAAAATCAGTTAGAATTTTCATTTTTACAGAACCCAAGGAGAGACCTACTTGTCTTCCTTCTTACGAAAATTTTATGCCTCAGCTGAAATTCAAATTGATAATTTTAATATTTAATTAACAGGTTCTGAAACTTAGCATGCACAACAATTGTTTCTAAATAATGAGCATCAAATTTCCCACTAATATGTTTGAGATATAGCCTACTTTAATAATACTACAATTTTAACTCTGGAGTATACCAATCTATGATCTATCTATATGTATAAGTAACCAAATAATATTGACTTCCTAATACAGATAAATCTACATTTCTCAATAGTTGATTTTTTTTGTGTAACTAAACAAAGTATCTGTTAGAGTCTTATTGAAACTTAGAAAAATAATATCATTATTTCCAATAATGTTGTATCGTTATTAGTAGTAGTAAGGCGCATTACAATCACCAAGGGGAAAATGTTAACCTTTCCACTGATATTGATGCAAAAACATTACCAGAAAATAAGAAAGTGTCCTTCCTCTGAATTCATTAATCTAATATTGAAGTACTGATAAAACAAACACTGTGATCATTGCCCAAATCTAATTTTATTATCATTAGATTTTTATTGATATAATCAGAAATTATTAGAAGATATCAAAGTTGATTTTATAGTGACTTCAAAATCTCTGGATGAAATGGTCTTCCAAAGAAATTTAAAAAATTACAAGGATGGGTATTTAAAATGAATAAATATATCAGTTTCTTAAGAATAAGTTAATTATGACTAGCTTGTATATCCTAAGGATTTTAGTACTGATAAAAAATCTAAAACAAACTCTGAATCCATTCTAACATGTTGTTTATACCTCCTGCATATGCCAACCACTTTTTTCAAATTTTCAGGAAAATCGTCCAAACTATATGAGGATGTGATATGTCGTTGGATCTAGCGTCAAATTTTCTTTTCAAAAATGGCATCCATTTTGAAATGCATTAAAAAAATAAATGTTCTACAATAATTTTAATAAAACTGTTTTCTTTCAATTTTTGAAAAGAATTCAAAATATTTAATAAAGTAATTTTAAATTTTGTAATATTTATAAAAATTACTGTTAAGATGTATTGATTATTTTTAGAATACATTATTCTTAATAGTTGTTAAAATATATGTATTACAATTAAAATACAAACTTATTAGAGAGTTTGAAATAAATTAGCCATATATATAAATATATATGTCTGTGTGTGTATACAAATAAAGAAATTTATTTGCACTTAGAAAATTTATATATAATTTATTATTTTAAAATATTATAATATATATAGAGATCATAAAAATAAAATACAAACTTTAGCAGGCAATCTTAAGTAATTGCCCATATATAAGAATAAGTATCCATATATATTGTAACCCTCACTACATAAATAATTAAGAATATATGCATAAAAGAAATGTTAAAATATAGATATTATTTTTTTAAAACCAACTAGGCTAGCATAAAACAATAAATCTAAGGAAGGTCACAAAGTGTCCATGAAGATAATAACTTCTAGTACCGACATCAGTTAAACTATCTTCAAAATCCATAACAAAATACTATTATAAATTTAATGTTTGTAAACCAGTAATACTTAATAATCAGTTCTAGGAAATGATCATGGAATTCAAATTATGAATTAAATGACAAATAGATGATGGAAATAAATAATAATTAAATAATGAAAATGAATGAACTTAAGAGAAATGAAATGTATTAGGATACTAAATGATTGAGATGATAATAGAATAGGAACCAATGAAAGATGATTTAATTATGATGATGAATTAAAATAAAATGAAGATGAAGTAAAGGAAAGACAAATCAAGATGAAATATGAGAACAATGTTGATGATGGAGAATGAGATCCTGGGTTATAAACTATTGTAGTAAATAATATTAAGGTAAAATGAAACAAAGTATAGATTCTAAGCTTGACTAAACCAGAATATTTAACCACAATGTTAAGATAAACATTAAGTTTTAAAACTAAAGAAGAAATTTACATCTTAAAGTTATACCAAATAAATAAAACTATGAAGATAAACATAACTTAGACCAAGGTACAACAAATAACTTCAAAACATAAAAATTACCATAAATTCAAAATTATAACTAAAAATTAATAATTTATTTTTCTCAGGTTCAAATAACTTAAATATTATCATTTTACAAGATATACTTGGGTCAGTGAGAGGGATTTTGCCACTACCCAAATATAACAAACAAAACAGCTCATAAAACAAAATAGAATTAACAAACAATATTTAGCAATCCCAATACCAATAGTGATATGAACTTTAAGCTTTATGAAGTACAAATAAGTTCTTAATAAAGTAAGCACAATAACTTACAAACTCTCTTTTATTAAATAATTGTGGGAAATATGATCAAGATCAGTGAATGATGTATCAAATGACTCAAATAAATAGATTATTCCAAAACCAATAGATCATTACAATATTATTTAAAGTTAGACATGGGCATAAGATCTACAGTATTCTAATCAATAAGCCATAAATTCTAAATGTACTTTAAATGTAAAAGTTTACCAAAAATATTATGATATATTAATGTATAATAAAATATACTGTATTAATTAATGATGACTTTAAGACAATAAAACAATGTGTTGATAGCAATAACAATAATAATATGGATGATGATTAGCAATAAGATCACAGACAACTAAATATATTTTTAAAACAACAAGATTTATTTACACTATTTACAACTTTTTTAAAAATAATAAACAATTGGAAAACATACATATATTTTAGAAACAATATAAATCAAGGTATATTTCATTTGAGTACCGGTATATCAGTTTCGATGCACTGATATGTTTAATAACATAATATCCATTTATAATATGCTATTGAAAGCATTAAAATATAACTAAACTTTATTAATCAATAATTTGATAATGGCAATTATCTTTTTTCCATGTGTCATAGCATTGGCAAAACTGCTTGTAAGGCAGCTGTTTAGCATGAAGAAATTTATTACATAAATATGGAAATAAGACACCAGAAATCAAATGTATACAAGATACTAAACTTTGCCTATATCCATAAATTAATCATTCTAACTATTGAAATGTCTTACCGATCCATCGGCGAACTACTGCTTGATGGCAATAAAATGACATTGCACATGTGTATCTCTTATTATGCTATACATAAAATAAGTTTTAAAATTACTAGTAAATTTTGCTGGTTTGCTTGTAAACTGTTAACAAAGTACAACAGCACAATACATACACTATTCTATTTAGCTAAACACTATAGATAAACAAGTGACCCTGAATCTAACTCTACCTTACCATTGCCATATAATTTTAGAACACCAAGAACTTCACAATACACGGTGGAAAATAACTAGACATCATCATGAGGGATCAGACAATAAAGGCTCTTCAAAACAACATTATATAGTTGTCCAATAATATGGCATATTCCAATACCTTTTTCCAAGGTATAAAATGTGTGAACATCATCTCAACACAGGGAAACAGAATGCATGCCATGAAAATAATCCTCTCTAGAGATTAAACTATGCTAATTAAGCATTAATTAATTATCAGCCTTGACAATATAATTCTCTCATGGAATAAGCAATGGGAGAGTATAATCCATCTGCCCATGCACAATATCAATGATACAGTATTTAATGAAATTATATGTTTCTAATACATATAAAATGAAAACTAGCACAAAACCTCATAAAAACAATGGCAAGATAAAATAATTCTCACAGTAAAAGCTAAAAGACAAATATCCTACTTCACAATATATATACTAAATAGTGTACTGAACCAACAAAATATTGTAAGTCAACCGACTATAAAACATGTTTAAAAGCGTAAAAAATTTGCATTAATAAGAAATACACAGTCAATGAAAAATAGCACAAATTCTATAATCTAAAATAGACATATTAAATTATAGGCAAAATATAATAAAGATATAAAATGAGTATATCCCTGCTTATATGGAAAACTCCATATAATAAGATAATTGTGTTATTATGAGTAAATACTATTATTCTTCTGGCAAATTATTTTGTCTGTTTACCCATAAATAGAATATCAATAAATTATTCTTAAAAATGTAAAAGATTGGAATATATCTTTATCTACACATACTTAATTTAAAGTTAAATTTTAAACCAGTCAGTAAAGAAAAAATAAATAAATGTATATAATTTTATCTTTGTCTGTTTTCAGACTCATTACAAATTTATACCATTAAAATATATATATATACCTTAATAACCTATCCAAGATTAGTATAATATAATAATAAACATGGATAACAAAAAAAAAATTTATTATCATATTTTACTTTATTCCCCTAGTTCATAATCTAAGTTTCTTCACTATGAGCTAAATGAGGGAAATGACACCATTATGGGCAAAACATTTTACAAACGACTCATCCATATTTTTTTTATATTTATCCCAATACAGTAAAATCAAATCATCAAGATTTTATTGCAATAAAATAACAATGTAATAGCGCTTATAATTATTTTCTGCAGAATGTTGGACCTATCTTATTTGACTAAATTGTAGTTTTAATAATAGCTTCCAGTTTGATATCAAGAAAATTTTTTCACAAAAGCATTTTTTTATTTTATCTGCAGTAATACATTTTGACATCATTTGTTAATACTTAAAACTAATATTAATTCCAGTGTTCCACCTCAGTTATTAAGAAGCAGATATTTATTTATTCATTTATGTTTTTATATCAATATTATTAAATATTTTCTTTAATAATATATGAATGGTTGTTTTTCTTTTATCAGGATTTCCATTGAAGACCTTTAATAAATGTGAGTTAAACATTATTTTTTGCATTTATCAATACAGTAAACGTATTTCAATTTTCATTTTTAATGATGAAGCAAGTTAGCATTCCAAAAGATTTATCAGAACAATTTTTTTTTTTAAATATATATAAACAAAACTCACACATCCTATAAAATCAGTAAACTTTATTATTCATTTAAAGTAAATTTTACTTTGTTCAATTTGAATTTTAAAAGTTTTGTCCAAATTTTTTTTTTTTAAACCAGATTTTTATTACTATTTGACATAAAAAGCAAATGTATTTTATCTTTATTTTATAAATGAACACACTGAATTTTTTTTTTTTTCCTATTCAAACAACTGACTCCTGATTTTTAAATGTACATAATGACTATAATGATTAAAATTGTAATAATATGTGGAATAAAATTTCATGCTTACAATTTCTTGTCTGGTTTCAAATTCAAGGTCCTTTTTGGTAAAATGCTTGTTTTCCAAAATGGTTTCTGTTTTTCTCCCAATGTAAAATATTGGCAAATGTTGATTGATGGTTAAGGAAGTCATAATGCATACAAGGAATTAAAATTTTCTATTCCATAATGTAAGAATTACAATATATTTTGATTTTGGTCAATTCAAATCCAGTGTTATCACTTTTTCAGCTCCTTCTTGGTTTCTTTAGTTTTGTTGTTTTAGATGTTAATATATCTTCTCTTGTTCTTTTTTATTAATAGTACCCCCTCTACTACTTATGCTAAGTTATTTATATCTTTTATTACATTGAATTGTGGTATAATTAAAAATAGACCAATGACAGCATGGTGTGCATATAATTAATATTTCCCCTATATTCATTAGTGATAATTAATCAGACTATTCAATACTATCTTAAATCACAAAAAAAATATACTTAAGGATTGATTACAAATGTTGATTTAGAAGAGTTAGAAATTTAAATATTTCTAATTATTATTATTTAATAATAATAAAGTATCAAAACATACTTATAATAACACTGGTAAATTATCATTTTAATAATATTGAAAACTAGTCCATCTGACAAACTACATATGAAATCTCACACACATCCTGCCAGAGGACTTAGCATATCTTGAACAGTCTGAGTCTTTATCACTTTCAGGAGATTTACTGCCAAAATTTACTTAGTTTTAAAATATAACTTGGCAACTACTATTATGTACCACTAAAATAATACACTGATCCAATATATTACAATTATTGTTAATTAAAATTTTAAATTTTTCACATTTGACCACCTAAATAATGCTTGACATAATCGAGCCCAACCATATGGTTCCAATATATATATATATTAAACCCAATTGCTAATAGCTTACAGATTCTATCAGTTTATTAAGCTTTGGCTTAAGTTTTCATTTTAAAAATTTATATTGGAAATTAATTAAATTATATTTAGTAGATTTAAAAAAATTAATTGCTATCATAAAAATAAAATGCCAACTTCTCAGCAATCCATGCAAGCAATTGACCATATATGTGAGCATGTATATACTTTTTTTCTATATTTACTTTTAAAAATTATAATTTATCAATATTATTTTAATAAACCTACAACAACTAGTTTTCAGATTTTTTAATTTGCTTTATTAGAAAAAAGCCAAGGTATTTTTTTCTGAATAAGTGAATACAGGATGTGTTTAATTTTTTGATTACTGATAGCATGTACTATAATAGATAAAGTTTTGTATTTCATTTTAATTGTAATTTTATGAGGTAGTGTTCCATTCTATGTATCAGCCGCTTGATGGTGTTAATGCTAAGCAAAAACATAAATTATTTGTGAAAGAATAAGAATCATACGGGTTAACTTAATTTATTAATTTCCTTAATAACATTTACTGGAATAATTTTATGTAAACATATGTTATTGCAAATATTCTATTATAGTACAATTCCCTGTATGGCAAAATCTTCCTCCCCCCCTCCCCACAAACTTTACAACTACATCGTGGTGGCAAAAAATGCTGATAATGCTTTAATTACTGAACTATGTGTTACATTTTCAGGTCATTTTTGAAAAGGAAAAATAATTATTTATTAATTTATTGATTGATTTCTTACAATAGCTATCTTTGAAAGATAATATGTATATGGATATTAATGGCACACCTATTAAGAACGATTACTAATAATTTCTAACTTGATCGGTTGTTTGTTTTTTTTTTACTTTTTTGTTGTTTAAAGATTAATTAATAAATGTTTTCTTTGGACAATTTTCTTTTGGTCTCTGGATAGAACTACGAGAATTTTCACAGTTATACATCCCTTTTTTTGTCCGAAGGCTTAATGTAAATCATTCCGATTTCCTTCATCAATTTCGGTAATTTAGTAGAGATCAATTTTACGCTGCCAAAAATTTTACCCCCCCCCACTTTAACTCCAAGTGGCCCTGAAAAGTTTCATCTTAGTCCTGCAATGTAGGCCAAAGGAGTATGTCTTTTCACCTCCACAAGAATTAAAACTTTATCAATTGACCTACCTTAATGCAAAGATTCTATTACAGTAGAATTGATTAATTCCCCTGGGTATGCCAGTTTCTGTGGATGGCAGTTGGCCTGATGTTGACCTGTCAGCCATTTTATTTGTCGCGGACATATTCTCGTGAAAATGTGACTTTTCGCGTGAGCTTGTCAAAATCTTGCTTGGACCTACTCTTTCCAAATTTCTTTGAAGGTTCCACATTGAGTAGAGAAGCATGGCGACGGGTGGAAAATTGTTAGGGGGTAATAGTAGGCTAATTCCTTTGACATGCATATTTGAAGAATTGTGACAGGCTGAAGTCCAGACACCCTCACATGATATTGTAGTGAACATTGAACTGTGAGCATTGGGATAAAGTGCGTAACACTAAAGCAGGCCAACCGTCGATAAACGGCATCTTTTCTATGCTTTATAGCATAGAAATTAATGCGACCAGCTGCCGTGAATTAAACGGCCTCTTTCTGTGCTTTTGCATATAAATAGCACCATCAAGCGGCTGACATGATAGAATAGAAAACTACCTTTTATAATATATAAAATAAATTTATTAAATTTCAATTTTAAAATGTTTATAAAAATTTGCAGTTTATGAATAAATACAAAAATTAATAATTTTTAAAATGTTTAATAAATTCTTTGTATTTTTTATTTGATAATCATGAATATAATTTCTCAGATTTATGCATTCCTGATATATTGCCTTTATGAAAAGATAAGTTTATTATGAAAATTATATTTTCAACAAATGCAAAAACAAAACTTCAATTTGACACAACAATGTACAATTTAAAAATTTAGACTATTTTTTCTTATATCAGTTTAATTTATTACAGCATTGATCATGAGTTGAATAGAGTTATTTGCACTAAGAAAGAAATAATAACACGCATATTAACTGTTATTAAATTTATTAATAAAAAAATAGACAAACATTTTTATTTTATTAATTATGTCATATAGATGTATTATCATCCTAATATGATTTCATTAAAATTTCATTTTTTTATACAGTTCACTACCATCTGAGAATTTTAGTTTTTATGAAAAATACTGGAACCAAGTATCATATGTGCAGACAAATTGTATATGTAAACTATTAAATGATTATTTTCTAAAAAAAAAAAAGTTTACAATAAGGTTTATAACTGCTAGTAAAGCTTCATATATACTCATAGCGAATCAATAATTTTCATATTTTTTGTAAAAAAAAATATCCAAATAAAATTAATAATAATAATAATATACTATAATTTTTTTTTTCCCATATGTCATGGCATCAGCCGGGACGCGACTCCACAACCGTCTGCAACCAACTACTCGCTTGCAAGGCAGATGCGATGACCTCTCGGCTAACAACGCTTGACATATACTATATTTAAAGAGCAAATTTTAAAAATAATACATTTAGCAGTAAATGGACAATGATTATAAAACATATATTCAATAATAATGAATAATAAACATTTCATAAGAAGTATAATTAGTAATAAAGCAAAATACATCTCCATAAGAAATTAATTAACAAAACCAATCAACAGACTGAATATAAAAGAACACAAGCACAACAATGCAAAAAGTAAAGCATAAAATCCATAAGAAAGTAATTGATGCCAATAAATCCATCAGAAATTAAATTCAAAAAGTTATCTGTATACTAAAAATAAAAATGGAAAATGTGGGCATTATAAAAGTACACAGGCAAAAATGTATAATTATAAATGAGTAAATATTAAATAAGCAAAGTATAAGGTGTATAATTCAATGAAAGTAACTGATGGCAACAAACAAAAAAAATTAAATTCCAAAAGGATATAAAAAAATAGAAATATATAGATGTCATGAAAAGTTCAACATTAATGTCATAAATATGTTTTTACAGTCAACCAATTATTATTGTAAATATTATGTTTTTTCTCATTTATTTTTTTATAGTATCAATGTTATTCATTTCAACCATACATTTATGATAATAATTATGTGTAGTACAACCATAAAAAATAAAATAAAACAATACATTTATAACAATCTAAATTAACTTTTTATAGCATTCACGTTTTTTGTTTTCCCGATAGATGGACAGAATTTTTGAGAATTTAATTTATGAATATTACATAACTTATTTTTTGTATTACTGTATTTATTACATACTCACATAATAAATGTTTCATGTTCACAATCTTCATTTTCCCCATATATAGATATCTTTTTGGAAATTAATTATTCTTATAGATTTACTACCACCAGTTATCTTCTGATGAATTACACGGCTTATTTTTTGTATTGCTATTCTTGTTAAACCCTTGCTTATTGAATCTATGGATTGGTTTTGTAATTTAATTTCTTAAAAAAATTGTATTTTGCTTTATTGCTAATTTAATTTCTAGCAGAATACTTGTATTGAGCAAACTTAAAGAATATATTTGTTTTGAAATAATTGTGCATTGTGTTTAATTATTAAATATATTATTTTCAGAGTCTTTGTTAAATATATTATTTTAATGTTTATAAGCATATATTATATTTCTATATTTTTTTATGACGATTACTTTTTTTTTTTTTTTTCATTATTAATGTGTTTAGCGATTTGATCCTATAGATAGATATAGGCACTACTAGCATTAGTTTATCAATACCATAACTGTGTTTACATATAATTTATCTTAGATTTTAGATATTAGTGAATCATATTAATAAAAGTATCTACTGTGTTAGAGATAAAATAGATTGACAGAGGAATAACTTCATGACAGTAAATGAAACAAAAAGGAAAAATCAAATATAGAATTTGAAAAGAGAATGGGCAGTTTAAAGGCATTTAAATTTAAAAATTATACAAATAAGAGAAGTAGGGAAAAAAGAAATTAAAGTTAAGTTAGAAATTTTTAACAATAAATAAAAAATATTGTTGAGCAATAAAAATGCAAAAAAAAAAAAAAACTGATTAAATAAATATCAATGAAAAAACAAAATAATAATAAAATTATAAAACATTTGTGGATATAAAAAAAATGTTAAAGAATAAAAAAATAATACTAAGGTTAGATGGAAGAAATGAAGTGTATTGAGAGGGAAAAACTAAAAAATTAGAGAAAAATTAGATTTGTCACCATCTAAAGATATGATATGACCACCAACTCCTAATGCTTACACAAACTGTTAAAACAGAGACAAAAATTTCCATACAGTAGTACCACCCAGTGCAAGTCAGAGAACTCAATAGATGCAAAAAGGTTTGTGCATAAAAACCCTATCTAGTGCCAAAAACGAGTATAGAGATATTGGATGAGTAGGCACTAGATAGGGATTTTATGCACAAACCTTCTTGCATCCATTGATTATTCTGATTTGTAATGGGTGGCATTACTATATGGAGAGTTTTGCCTCTATATAAAGAAATATCGGGGGGGGGGGGGTAAAAAGTGCAAAAAAAATGATATGAAGTGGTTAGGAACAGTAGTTCTCGACTGTCTTGGCAAGCAATTGTTAATTAGAGTTTATGAACATTTTCTCTAATGCAAGGGTTCATAATTAACTGAAGACAATGGATCAGCTGATCCCAGAATCTATTTCTAGTTGTTCACAAAAGAATTTTAAGAAAAGTATTTATAAATATAAGTAATATGCAAAATTAATATAATTCAAATAATTTTAACAAATTTGTAAATAAATTAATATGGAATATTGATAATATAAACATATTCACAGAACGACTAAGACTAAAATTATTACTACAATAATTCACAAGTCAGATTTCCAAAAAAATTATTTAAATAAACTTTCATATAATGCCTACTTTTTATAGAAATTAATAAGTTGTCATTAATTTAAAAAAATAGGCATTAATTGTAATTTATCTCAATGATTCTTTGAGAATCTGACTTCATAATAACATTATCAGAGTTAGTTGATCTGTAAATAGATTTTAAAATTAACAAAAAGAAGAATTTTTATAATTATTTAAATAAGCAAAAGAAAGTAAAATAAGTTAAAAGTCGATTTTGAGCAAACATTGGTTTTTTGTTATTGGATTTATAAAATAAAAATACAAAACTTTTATACCATCTTTCACTGAACATAAGACTGGTTCTTATATTAATTTTTGCTACAAAAAACATTTTGGGCTTGTCATCAGATGTCTTATTTTTTCATGTACAAAAATCTATATTTATTCAAGTACAAAAATGTACACTTCTCTTTACAGAGAGCTGTAAGATTCTTAACCCAGGAGTGGCCCACAATTCTTTTCTTGTACTCACTGGAATAGCTCTTTCTTTTTGCACTCATCTTATCTGATGATCAAAATATTATTTTGTTTAAATTTACCATTAAATCGTGAGTTAAATGAAGAATTGCGAGATAGAAGTAGTAAGAAAAATAATTACAGTTAAGAATGGTTTATCCACACAAAACCAACAAAAAAATGCAAGCACAAAAGTTCAGAAAATATTTCTGTATTCCACATGCATACATTAAGTGCATACATTACATCATACGGCATATTGAATTATGACGAGTCACATATGACCCAACCACGTCCATCTGTGATCAAGTATATATTGTAAACACTTGTAATAGCCCTGCTCGAGTATTCTTTTTAAAAACTTTTCTTTGGAAAAAGACTGACGATTTAACTAAACTTAGACTACTAAAATCATTTATAAATATAGGGGATTTGAACTCAGACTTTCAAGCAACCTTCAACTATCCACACTATCTCATACTACCAATACACACATGACCCCACACATGTAGAAAAGATAAATAATCACCAACATTTGTATCATCCCCCACATATATATATATAATCAGTGCTCAATCTATATCAAGATAGCAAATCTTTATACTTTAATGGACAGGCTTCAATCTACTCCAACCTCCAATTCTTCAGCCATCCATACCATTGAAAATCTGATAATAGAATGCCCAAATCCCATGCTGATGCCAATATTGTTGTTATACCCATGTTGATCTTTCAAGTCATCCTGACCCCTCATGTATAAGACAATATCCATTTAAATACATTTGTTATTTTAATAATATTTTAGGAGGGGTAAAAAATGTTTATAAAATCAAACTAATTTTTCTTTTATCTTGAATATTTAAAAGCTACCATAATAAAACTCTAAAACTAGATCAAGCATTCTAAATCTAAGTATTATATATAAATAAAATAAGTATCTAAAAATATATAAATGAAATTATAAATTGTTCAATATACTAACTTGTGGTAGACTGTTTCTCTATATAAGTAGAATTACATTTGTCAAAAATGATTGACAAGTAAATACAAAAGACCATATAATTTATATTATCATTTATTTAAAGTATTAATATGACAAGTAAATACAAAAGATCATATAATTTATATTATCATTTATTTAAAGTATTAATGTTAATAAGACTGTTTATTTATATGTTCATTACTTAATAATTCAATATGTCTATTGTGTGTTTCAACAGGCTGGGAATCTTATAGGGCTTATATTATAAGCAGCTGAAAAATTATGCTAGAGCTTATTTTCTGGTTAGGACTTATTTTGGGGGAAACAATGTATGTCTTTTAATAACAAATGTAGTAAGCAATAGCTAATTTATAATAAAAAAAACTAGAACAAAACATAAAAATAGTAATCATTTAATTATCATTTAAAAAAATTATAAATGAATACATTCATTCATATTTAATTATTTACAAAATAAGGTTTTTAAATGCAGAGCAAATGGAAAAATAGACTTAAAAATTTTCTATGAAAATGCTCTTAATGGATGACTAAAAACAACTTGCTGCTGAAAATCACACTAACAACTACTTTTCAATCAAAAATTCTATTCAATGTAAAATAAAAATAACTGTGCACACATAATTTTCAAATTGCATTTTATTTACTTCATTTGGATTCACAAATAACACTTATGAGTAATTTAATAAATTCATTAAATTCGTTTTTTTTTTTTTTTTCAATTTTGTAGTAAGATTTTTTTCTATGACTCATTGTTATTAAATAATTTAAAGTTTGCAGTAATAATTTGTGCTTTAATAATAATGTTTAAACTATTAATTTATCCTGCATGGCAAGCTCAATTAGTTCAATTAATTCTATAAAATGCCTCATAAATCAAACATCTCATACAAGAAACAAACAATTATAACAATTTCCGATGGCGAAAATATTTTAACAAAATTTTTACTCTATAAAAATGTATATATATAAAAATCCAGTCAAAATGTGTGATAATTAAGGAATAAACATTTTACTAAGTATATTAATAATAATAATGTATTATCTTATGAATAAATATACTATTAAAAACCTTTCAATCACTATTATTTTTTGAAAAAAATTGTCAATTTACAGTCTTCCATTTGAACCTTATGTAGACTGAGAATAATAGTCCCTAAATCATGATTCATTAAATTAAAATGAAAACATACATAAAAAAAAATGTTAAATTCTACATTTTAATTTTATTATTGTTGCACATTTACATCTATTACCAAAGTTTTTTATTTTTGTAACTATTCAATCAATACAATTTTTAATTTTTTTGCAACGTTTTATTTTAAAAGCAACAATTCACAATTTTATTTATTTACATAAATTAAATAAAAATTAAAGACAAAATTTAATGGACAGTTGATTATGCAGTTTTATAACACAAATGATACAATCTTTTTTTTTTTTTTTGCCAATATTATTTTAGTATAAAATAATGTACTTTTGCCTGAAAAAAATTAAATTTCTACAAATGTGAAAATATTACTTAGAAATTAATGAAATAAAAATAGCTTTTGAGATAATATATGCATTTTAAAATTTCTTATTAACAGATTTTGTTGTTGAATAAGCCAAAGATTATACTGAATAAAACTTGCATTTTTTGTCAAAAATGCAAGAATATTCAGTAAAAATTAAACAAGCAAGTGATATTTTCAATCAGTTTATCAGTTTAATGCCATTTATAATGAAAGTTTTATTTATCTTAGAAATGTTAAATTAAAATGCAGATTGTCAAGGATACTGTATAAAAATGAGATAAAAATAGTAATCATATTTTAACTACATAATCAAAACATAATTATTTTATATGAATAAATTTTATACTGACTGCACTTTAATTTTTTAGTATGAAGACGTCATGATAACTTCCAGTGATATTCCCTATTTCTTATGACATCATCAGTTTTATAAAATGGTTATCATTAAGAAAATGGCAGATGTTTTTTTAAAAAATTTCAAATTCCTTTAAAAACCATTATAACAAATATTTGATAGAAGAAAAATCTACCTTTATGAGATACAAATATTATTAAAATATATATGTACTTTGCAAAAATAATTTTAATGTTATTTCATAGAAGTTGTTTTTAGATATGCAATTTGATCAAATCTTAAACTGTTGACTTTAAAAATGTTATTCATGTGTAACATGATAATTACATGACCTTACATAAAGCCTCAAATCATTTAATAAATATAAACTTTGCACCCATAATTTTATTTTGGTTTACAAATAGTATTTTTACAATGCTTTGATCTTTGTCAATAAATGCAGAATGCAAATCAGCCATGCACAAAAAAAAAAAAAATAATTCACAAATATGAAATTAATTTTAAATATCAATATTTTTTAACAAAAAAAAAAATTAAAGTGGCAATTCAACTTTTTGCAGTAGGCTATAAATATCACACAAGTCTAGTCATAAATTATAATTCGTGCCAGCTTTATTGATCAAATGATTCTTTAATTAAAAATTGATCATTATTTTAATATTTTTATAAAGGTTCATTTCAAGATGGTATAAAATGTTAAAACTTCTTATAAAAATCCTAATCACAATATCAATGTCTGATTCCCTTCATTCTATTAATTCAAATAGTTTGTAACGGGCATAGATTATGTTACATTATTATAATAAGTAAAATTAGAAATTAAAAATAAAAAGTTTGCAAATAAAAACTTTTTTAAGAATTAAAAATTGAAAATTAAAAGTCATCTAAACTCGTATATGTATAAAATCAAACAGATGGAAAATTATTAAAAGAAAACTTTATTAAAAAAAAAATTTTTTTAAACTAAATTTTCAACAAAAACTTGTAAGATTTAAAGATAAAAATATATTTTAATTCATTGTATTGTGTAAAAAGGATAAAAATGGAAATTATTTTTAATTAGTCTTAAGTAAACTAGCCCTTGGGCATCTCAAAATTTATAATTGAAGGTCAGATAGGAAAGAAAAACAGTAAGAACAGAATAGCCAATAAAAAAAATTCTCAGAAAACGGACCACAATGAAAGGATCATCATCATCATGACATCACGTCCAGTCAATCCGCAATTTTAATATAAAAAGGGGAAGATTAGAAATAAATTATGATGTGTGCTATATATGTTAAGTCCGGAAGAGTTGAAGGAGAAGGGATTGAAAAGACACACTTTCAATCCCTTTAGTTTTTCTAAAAGAAATGAAATATTGTTTTCCTAGATTGCGGACCCCAGGACATCAGGGTCCTGCAATAAAAGCCTGCAAAGAACTATACCAGTTGCAGCAAAGGACCTACGGAATTAAAAACAACACTGGATCCCAATTACAAGCAACTAGAAAGTGTGGACTTTTCTCTTTAAAACCATAAGAACTCTATAACTAATGAACTTTAACTTTTATAAAACTTTCCCAGTATTTAAATAGAAATAGAACTTCCTATCTAACCAAACTAAATCATTTATTAATAATTATTTTTATTAAATGTATTTTTTTTAAAATCATTTCCATTAATTTAAATTTTCCATTTTTTTAAGTTTATTATGTTTTTTTTTTGTGTGTGTGTGTGTGTTTGTTTGTTTTTTTTCACATTAACCTAAAACTTTTAATTAAATCATGTTAAATTTAAGTCAGCGTGAATGGCTGCATAGATTCGTAAAGTTATGTTAGTTTAAGGGAGGGTAAATCTTAAGTTATTTGTTTCGCAGTTAAATTGGGTCAATGGATCGGATGTATTGGTGTAATTAGTAAATGTAGCATAAAGATCCGCTACGTGCAGGATCACTTTTACGCTGCACTTGGGAAAAATAATCCCATTCTTATTGACCATCGGAAGCAGACATATTCCCTGCTCCTTGGATCACCCATTTAGCCTATGGAATGGGATTGTAAGTCAGCAAAAAGGACCGCAATCCCTTCCTATGTAGTTTTCTATTTATTTTATTGTTCTTCTCGCCAGACAGATGTAACATTCCTGTACTGGACGAGACAATTTCTTCTCTATATCCATGCTGTTCAGATGTGCATTCCTGACAGTATGGTATTGTGCTGTCGTATTAATGCTGCATTGAATACATCGATATATTAGATAGATTGGCGTTAGTTTGAAAGCGAACTTTTGGCCTAGGGTTAAATAAGGGATATAGAATATTTTCTTTTTGAGTACAATCTATGTAGTCTATCCATACTCGACACTCTAATAATATATTAATAAATTCATCTGTGCGAACTTCTAAAATAAAAAGTTAAAATGTAAATTAAATTCTAAAGTAAACATTATACTAAAATAATTCTAAATTTTATATATGTGCAAAATAAATGTTTCTGTATATTGTTAATCTGGCAGTGGCTTATTCTTATTTTTTATCTTTCTTTCTTTAAAAATAAAGTATACATTATCTCTGCTGCTCCGCGAGCTAGTGACTGGGGCTAACGGTCTATAGTAAAATAAAATTGGATCTTAAGTATCTGCCTACTATATAAATTTTCCAGGTTTGAATGGCCTCGTGGTGCCCTATATGGCAGATATGATAAGATTCCACCTCTTTCCCCGACCGTTATAATATATAATCAAAAATGGAAAGAAATTTAAACCATTAAGCTAATTTTTTTCATATATTTAAATAAATCACACAATATACTATAAATTATTATTATATAACAGCAGTAATATATAATATAAACATGAAATCATTAAAAAGTTAACAGTAAATGCTAACTATAGCTATTGATTTTGTTGATAAATATGTAATTATACTTAAGTTTGTCAGATATAGTTCATGCAATAAAAATGATTTCAAAATAATTGTTTTAATATATATATTGTTAATAGAAGGTTACCTTGACAACAGTTTGAAATTCTTAATTGTTATTGATAACAGAATTATCTGTATGTTGACTAGTTTTTAATGATATAAATATATTATACTAAAGTTTAAAAGAATTTTGACAATATGAATATCATCTCATTTTTAGTTGAAAAATAAATAAGATAGCAACACTATTTTAAAAAAAGGTTAAATATTTTAACGAAAAATAGTCAATGGCATTGAAAATTTGAAATTAAAAGTAACTTTCAAAACTATAATTTTTGTTGATTAGGATAATAAAATATCTGTATAGTATATATAAACATAAATAATTACAAAAAAAATCAAGTCAGATGTCACATGACCTAATTTAAACAAGCTTGTACTACAAATGTTATATAAAGAGCTCGCAAATAAGCTCTTAACAAGCTTATTCCTAAACCCATACCGGCTTCTGCTACTGGCTTCCTCAGTGAGGTGCTAGGATATTCAAGCACTAGATTAAAAATACCAGGACAAGTCCAGCAATGGTATTTTTAATCTAATGCTTGAATATTCTAGCACCTCACTGAGAAAGCCAGTAGCAGAAACCGGTATGGGGTTAGGGATATTTTGCAAAGCTTGTTAAGTTTATTTGTGAGCTCTTTATATAACATAAATAATTATATGAAAATAAATAAAAGTGATATTAATATTACAATTTTTTTACTTACATGTGGGTGTCCTTCTCGAAGAATCTTATGAAGAGTGTGACAAAACTTCCAGCAAACAATAGGATTTCCTTGCAAAGACATCTTTGTAACAACATTCCAAAATAAATTAGCCCCCCTTTCATGAAAAGTTCCAAGAATGGCAGCTAAAATCTGTCAAGGAAAAAAAATTGACTTTCTGACAAAAAGAAATCATCTCATTCATAACAAAAACAATATGGTTACACTTATTTATAATGCATATACTGAAGCAGTCAATCTTATCCTAAGATTGAGTTTCATTATTCTATCATTTAACAAGCACAAGCCTAGCATCAAACCCTATGTCCCATCCCGCTCCTTTAGTCATGTATATTTATAAGTTGTATATGTATCTTTGAGAATCGCATCTAAAAAATTTATAAATATAAATCTGAGATAAAATTTTTTTAATTATTTTATTATTATTAAAGTTCATAGGTGCAGCTCAGAGATGTATATGCTACAGCAGCATATATATATAATAACAAAATATTAATGTTGTGAATAAATTTATTGTACATTTGTAAATTTATTTTATTAAATTATATAGTTATGTAAAAATCCAAGATGGAAAATGCAACCGTTAATTGTCCAAGAGTAATAAAAAGGGTGGAAACATTATATTGTTTCAGGGTTTTGAATAAATTTTAATTATAGATTTAATGAAAGTAAAATTAAAACAAAGCTAATGGATTTTACTTTAGTTGCAAACATTTTTATCAAACCGAAAATTGATTTGAATTTATTTTTGGACTATTATCTAACAATTGCATCTCCAATAACAATAGGCAAAATATTTCTTTAGATTAAAGATTATGTTTGGGCTAGGAATTTAATTAAAAGCATTACTAAGCAAATTAAGAAAGTTGTATAAATAGGGCTGAAAATATATTGTATTAGTTTTGTCTGCTGTCACTAACATACTGCACACTCGTTGATTTTTTTGAAATGGTATTCGAGTAGAGGGACCCAAGCAACCTTCCCTAATCTTTAGACCATCTCATCGCCAAGCAGCAATATAGCTCCTTCCAATTAAAAATGCCTGTGTCATTAAAGAACCACCGAGGCCAAGAAGAAATGCCTTCAACCTAATTGGAAATCTGTCTACCCCGCAAGTCAAAAAATGCCACCTCAATACAAGATTCGTCCATACCATCATTCCGGAGGATCACAAAGTAACAAGTCCAAAAGTCATTTTAATCGCCTTACCTGAGTTCTAACTAATTAATCTTAAAATTAATGTTTTTTCTTTTAAATGTAGAATCTCTGTTAACTCGCTGACTGGCAAGTACCTTAACCTAACTTTTTAATTTCTGTAGATTTATTTTATAACCCAAACTAATCCAAATGTATATTCTTTCATCCAACTCACGCTTCTCATTCTTTCTGTAATTTAATGCGGTAATTTCTTATTGATGATATTTTAATATTTTCACTTAATTTATATATGTAAATGTCAATCAAACCCAGTCTTACGAGCTTCAACTATATCCCACTGTGAATAGAAAGGGGGAAGAAAATAATTATCTCATTTTATTCATGTCTAAATAGCTCATAAGATTGAGTTTCTCTTTCTAATGAATATATGCATTAAAAATTGTTTATTGTTAATTTATTCAAGATGTATAAATAATTTTCCAGTCTGTGTGGACTTTGGTGTCCGTTTGGAGTTTGTTGATTTCTTTATTTTAATAATCATCGCCAAAAGGCCTCCGATTCAATTTATTTTGTTAGCCACACTCTGCGCGAATTTGTTTTTTTTTATATATATGTTAAGTAAAATGGGATTGACTCAAGAAGGGGGAGAAATGCACGCTTTATTAATTATAATTATAATTTCTTATTAGTGACTTTGTCATATATGGTTCATTATTTAAACATATCATTACGTATTTATTAAACTATTTAAGGCTTCAATTCATTCTTAAATCAAATAATTTCATATCTTGATAGTCACGTTGCTAGCATATGTCAGATATATATTTTATTGTTTTGCTCGGGTCCATCCACACCGTCACTCTGGAGGATCCCGAAGTCTCTTGTTGTTTGGCATTCTTCTTCCAAGTAAATTTTATGGTCTTGCTCGGATTCATCCATACTGTCGCTCCGGAGAATCTTGACGTCTCTTCTTATTCAAAACAGGGTTATAAATCTACACCCTGGAACAAGTGAGCTAGTGTAGTTGAAGCTCTGCATGGATTACCATATATCGGACCATAGCAACTTTCTACCTACCTCACCATAAGATATCACTCTGCCTGAAGCGGGCATATTTTCATCAAATAGAAGAATGATGAACTTTTATCGGTCAAAGTCATGGTATTTCCATTTACTGACATATATGCTAGCACCGCAATTTCTTTATATTTCATCCCCCGCCTGTTTAATAAAATAATTCATCATGATATGTGATAATGAATCATTGATATCTTTAAATATTTTTTTTTTTGGAGTTTTTAGATCCAACCATTCTAAATCTGCCCTCCCCTTCTTTTAAATAAGCCATTACCATATTTATAAAGTTTCGCTAAATACTTGATGTCTAAGTGTTTAAAATGAATAATAAACACTTATTTTAGTATACTTACAAAATCCCGATGTATTCTTTTCAAATGTAAATAAATTGCAATAAATGATAAATCTCTGTATCATAATGCCAAGGGCAACCTAACAAAGTTATATAAGTAAAACCAAGTTATTATATCTTTATATGTAATTTCTGAATGTGTAGAACATCCACCAACCACCCAGACAAATCTTTTATGTAAAGTTAAATAAAATCTGATTTCCAAATATGCTTTATTTATTGTAATACCGCACTAGATCTATACCTGTCAATCTATAAACACTTGATTTAAGATTGTCAAATACATATAAATAAAAGTAAGTGTAAATTGCGTGATGATGGTAATATATATAATCATATAATCTTTTGCTATAATAAATATTTTTATATAAAATTAATCCAGGTGTTTGAATCTTATTAAAATATTTATATATGCCTTTTAAATTATCTTTCAGGTTCACCCAATATCTCATCATCATCATCAGCTCAGATCTCATGTAATACGATGTAGCACTGGGCATGGAAGTAATGAATTTATGCGATATCACTGCAGGTGTTGTCCATAGTGTTATAGATTTGGAGAATGGGCAAACAGGTTAGAATTCATGATGGCTCCTGATCTGTCTATCTAGGGCATGATTGGATTCGGTGTCCTTCTGCTCAGATTCTAAGTCTTGTTGGATGGACAAACATTTTTGACTGGTACAATATATAATATTACAAAATATGTAATCTCTCAAAAAGACTTGAAAGTCACAATCTATATATAAATATCATCTCATATGGAAAAGTATCATGTAATGTCTTTCAATTGTGCTATTCACTGTAGAGACAATAAACATTAATTATGATTAAGTAAAAACAAAACGGCTATCCCCCTAATGCAATTTATTCTAAAATCTCAATATTTAGAATTACATCATATATTTTAATAAGCTTTCACATTATTAAAATTACTTAATATTTATGTATAAAATTTGTTTAATTGCATTTCAAGAAAACATAAAAAATATAAATTAAGCATATGGTAAATCATCATTAATCTGAAAGAATCTAGTTCCAGAGATTTTTTGGACTTGTGTGAATTTTTTTAAATTTAAGAATAGATATTCTACCTATAACCGAAAAGATCAAAATTTGTTAAAACTGGCAAAAAAAAAAAGGGTATGCATTTCAGTGCAATTACACTAAATAATTAAAAAATATTTACTAAATATTTTTTATTTGATTTTATTTGTAAAATGGGTAGAAATTAATTTATTTACTATGAAAGGTTAGAAGCATTCTTCAAAATTATTTTGAAAATAAAAAATTTTGTATAACAGATATATGGATTATTGATGTATTATGTGTAGTTAGAGTTATTCAAAAAAATGGTAATTTATAGATGAAAGGAAAAAAATAAAAAATTAAATTAAACAAAATAAAATGCAATAATAATTTTTATAAAAACAGGTAAAACTCTCCATACAATAGTGCCCCTCAGTGCAAGCCAGAGTAATTAATGGATGTCAGAAGGCTTGTGCATAAAATCCCTATCTAGTGCCTACTCATCCAATATCCCCAGACTAATTTCTAGTTTGTGACTTTCGTCAGTGAGGAACTTTGGATCTGAGAGCACTGCAACTAGATCGTAGGATCTAATGCAACCCTCCAGCAGCCACCTCTTATCTCTACTTAACAATTGAAAACACAAAAATATTTTCAATCCAAGCTCATTAGCTTATAGTCATATAGGTCTGAACTCAGTCCAGTAACCATACATTTTGGTGTCTTTGGTTCTTTAATAACCATAGCCACCACTATCCTATTAGGCAGGATTGGTATTAAACCACCAAACATTACACGATCACCATTTCTTATGCTTGCTCATAACTGTTATTAAAACAGGCAAAACTCTCCATATAGTAGTGCCATTCAATGCAAGCCAAAGTAATCAATGGATGCCAGAAGACTTATGCATAAAATCCCTATCTAGTGCCTACTCATCCAATATTCCCAGACTAGTTTCTTAGCTTGTGGCTTTCGTCAGTGAGGGACTTTTGATCTGAGAGCACTGCTACCAGATCTTAGGATCTAATGCAACCCTCCAGCAGCCACCTTTTATCTCTACTTAATTATAAAACTATGAAAATAAAATATATTTTCAATCCAAGCTCATTAGCTTATATAGTCATATAGGTCTGAACTCAATTCAGTACCCATACATTTTGGTGTCTTTAATTCTTTAATAGGCAGGATTGGTATTAAACCACCAAACATCACATGATCACTATTTCTTATGCTTACTCATAACTGTTATTAAAATAGGCAAACTCTCCATACAGTAGTGTTACTCAGTGCAAACCAGAGTAATCAATGGATGCCAGAAGGCTTGTGCATAAAATCCCTATCTAGTGCCTACTCATCCAATATCCCCAGGTTAGTTTCTAACTTGTGGCTTTCGTCAGTGAGGAGCTTTGGGTCTAAGAGTGCTGCACCTAGTTTAGCGCTGGATATATACATGTAATTAACTTGAAGGAAATTAACCTTCAAAACTCATTGTTCATTCTTAGTAGACAAATCTACATGCACTTATCTGTCAGTAAGAGTTTGAAAAACAAAAGTGAATCACTTGTACTTAGAGCTTAAAATAATTTTAATTCTTTGATTTTTTTTTTTTTTTTACATGAATTAACTAATTTTAATAAATTAAAAATTTATTTTAATATTTATAACAAACATTATTTTAAAAAATCTATTTTGATTTGCTTTAAAAAAAAAACTTCAATTTCTTTTTTACAAAGGAAATAAAATAAAACCAAAATATTTTTTTTTACTATTAAGAAGATTCAAAAAAAAAACTCACAGCCTTAGCTTATTGAAGAATCATTCCTATTTCTAGTTAGGATTTCCAACAATTCCTACAATTGTTATCTCTGCTTATTTCAATAATCTGATCAATAGGAATAAAAGCATTGAATAAAATCATCAAATGCTTTATCTTTGAAAATTCAGTGTATTCTTTATATAATATCTATAATGACTACATCATTTTAATTTTTGGGGTTTTTTTTATTAAATAGAAGAAAAAATAAGATTATTTTGTTTTTCGTCAGGTGGCTAATTCCATCAATATATATCCTTCCATGGTACTAACCTATATATTATTACTAATAAACATCACAAATACATATAGAGTTTTGCCTGTTTTAATATTATTACTAATAATTAAAAGTATTTAGAAAATTATGAATAAAGTTTGAATTTTTCTAAAAATATCTAGCAATTCAATTAAAAAATGGAAATAAACTAGCATATAAATGTGTTATAGATATAATTTTATTTCTATGGCGAATTAATTTTTAATCATTTACTTTTAATAGATATTAGGAAAGATTTATATAATATTTTTAAAACAGATTTTAATAGGATTGCGCAAATTAAAAAAATATATTATAGAGCATATTCTCATTGCAATAAAGTAGATTATTTTCATTACAATGATGTATTAACTATAACATGTTTTTCATTAGCATATTTAAATTGAGAGATATCTGTTATTATTTGTTATATATATATTTCTTCATAGTTGTTGTAAAGAATTTATTATTTTCTGATTATTATTTTTACTTGTAAAAAATATTAAATATAAAAAATCTTTATTTCTACATAAAACTCTTAGTATATACAATTACATTTGAAAAGAAAATTTTGTTTGTAATTCTATGTAAAATACATATACTACCTGACAATATATTGGTATTTTGGAAAGTTAAAAATTTCATCAAATTGATTTCTTGGATAGTTGACTTTTGAAATTCTGCTTTCTACATAATGGTGGTCAGCACTTAAGTGGTATTTGTATCTTTTTCATACCATAAATATCATTATTATATAGTTCATTATATGTTTTTTTTAAGCTTATTTCTTTCAGAAAGTAAACTATTCATTGATTTGTCAACAAAGTAGCAAGAACTGCACATCTTTTTTTGATATTTTAAGTTTTTTTGCTCTGAAGAATAAATTTAAAAGAATGAGATTGCATCCTCTTTGAAATATTAATGTTAAAATTTTCTAAAAATCTATATGAGATTTTAGAACATTTCATTGAAAATTTTACCCAATTAACATGAACAATCTTGAAATTAAAACTGAATAATTTCTGTACATATTAAGAATTTTTTGGTTTCAAATCCTATGGGCCTAGTTTTTTTTTTTTGTTCCTGGACAGATTGAATGATTATAGCTTGCAGAGAATAATATTACTTATATTAATTAATCAGTTTTTCTTAATAAAATATTTCATTTTCTATTACCAAACTTAAGTCCTTATCAAACAGCAATTATAAAATCTAAAGCATATCTGCTTAATGAATATATGGCTTTTCTTTTTCAATTAAAATTAACAGGCACAATTTAGCAAAATTTCTATGTGAATAATAGATATTGATTTAACTAGTTTAGCACTATCTAGATTCAATGTTGCATCCAGAAGATTGTTTTTGTCATAATAGAATCAATTTTACTTAACATTTTTAAAGCACAATTTTTATAAAAATACTTACAATTTTGAATATCCCTTGATCCACTGCTTATATAAAAAAAGCCATTTTAAGAAAAAAGTATTGAAAACTTATGAACTTTAATAATTCTGTTTGCATGGTCAATCTACTATGTGCTTGCATTTACTGTCTAATTATTTTATCGACTTTGAAAATTTTTTATTTAGGATTCATACTTTTCTATTGGATTTACATTTAATGAGCATAGACTTAGCCTGAGACAAGTATCTATATTTAGTTAATTTTCTAGTCATCAAAAAAAAGATTTTCCTGTTGTACATATATTAGTTGTGCTCATAATTATTCTTGCTTCTTTTCTCTCCATTACAAATATTACCTGTAATAGAAAAGATCTTGGTCAGGGAGTGCATTTGAAAAATAAAAAATCCTATTTTGTAGATATTAAACGTATTTCTATAATTTTAAAATGCTAAAAACTGTTCCCAAATCTTTAAAGTTTAAAAAATTTTCTGTAAAATTCCAAAAATCATCTTTTACTGGCATTAGTTTTGCACATCAAGTTAACTTTCAAAATTATCAGCTTTAGTTTGCAGTGTGCATTCACTAATCAAAATATTGCTGCAGTGAGCTAATGTAAATCATTTAAACATGTACTCCTCACAATGAAATTTTTCAATAGCCTACCAAAATACATATAATTATATTACTATAATCACTTTGCATTCTTTCTTTTGCAAGTTTGAGATTTTGAATAATGAGTTTTTAAAGACTTTGGTGTAATAATGTTTAAAGTCAATAATTTAAAGTTGACAAAATCATCAGTTCCATTGTGGACCAAAATACATCTAATATCAAGATTTGTCCAAAAATTAATCAGATAAAATACAAGGAAAAACTTTTCAAAATTAATTCATATAGTTACAAAACTAATTAATAAATTTGAAAGAAAATTAAATGAAAAGCTTTTGCATAACATTCAAAATTAATCAAACCAAAGAAAACTGAAAAATTTCAAACACAACTCATAATATTAAAACAATATGCAATGTCACCAAAAAAAAAAAAAATTAATCAAAGCATAGATAGATAAAAATATTTTATTATTTCACTATGACAATCAAAATTAATTTGATCAAAAACAAATTAATTTTATGCAATGTAAAAAAATAATAATAAATGGATCAGGTCAAAGCAAAGATAAACAAAAACATTCTATTCAACTTTTGCACAGCAATTAGAAAGTCAAATTAAATCTCTCAAAAATAGCTAGAAATTGTCAACAGCAATTCTCAATATAAATAAATATAAATACTGCATAATTTTCACTTTTTTATTTTAAGAACCAAAATTAAAATGAGTAAATATATTATGATAATTTTAAAAATATCTCATTACAAAAAAAAAAATCAATTATATAAATTTTACTTTTGAATTATCTAAAATGTTTAACACTAAACTTACAAGTTGAATAAGAAGTACGTTTCAAATGTTTGATTAATCAACATTTCAATTTATTTACATGTGAATAAAAATTAAAATGTATGTTATGAATAATCAGGCTATATGTTACATGTATGATCACAACACAGATTAATTTTGGATGTTGAATTAAGAGAACAAAATATTCTTGCCTGTTTATGCTTTGATTAGATGACATTTCTTTTGCTATACTGCTCAACACTCTTACACTATATTTTAAAATTGGAAACTGACAATTTCTAGCTGCTTTTGATTAATTTCTGACAAAGTAAAATACTAAAATTATGTTTTCTATATAAAAATATCAATGAAATTTAGATACTCAATGTAAAAAATAAAAATAACATAGATAGATAAAACTATTTTAAAATAATATTTTGACAATCTACAAAATAACTCATTTAAAAAAAAAAAAAAAATTTATATGAAAATCACTAAATGTATCAACTAAACATGAAAACCATCTTAAATTTTAATATTAAATTTTCACATTTCAAATTATCCATATTAAATTGATATAAGTTAAGATGCATAAAGTTATGAGTATAGGTAAATGTCACTTATTTATTAACATACATTCATAAAAGGTATGTAATATTGTAGACACTGGCCAACTCTGTCCATGAAAGATTTAGAATGGAGAAATAAGAATTATTTTTCTCATGTTTTCTTAATAACAATCATTAACTTATTTAAACATTTTCATTCTTTAAATGATATGAAAATTCCAAACATATTTAAATAACAAGAATGTGCATATTTATAATTTGCCAAGAATAATTGTAAAAGAGAAAAAGTATAAAAAAATAATAAAACAAATAATTTTTTTATTCTCTGTTTCAGTAATTTTATCTACTAATTTTAATTTTATAAAAAAAAATAGTAAGATATTTTTTTTCTCTCTCTTCAGTAATATATTGACTAGTTTTAATGTTTAAAAAAAAAAAGATATATATATAAGTAAAATTTAAAATAAAGAATATCAGTTTTTAAAAGAAAAAAAAAATAAGGTTTTAACATTTTGATAAGAACTACCGTCTTTAATTAACTAGTTTTTTTCTCTATCTCTCTAAAAAAAAGAGCAGTGTTGTTCAAATGAAAGTCTAATTTCAGATTTATACTGCTTTTGGGTACTTAAGAAAAAAAAACTACACAACAGAGAAATTCCAATAATGATTAGATTTTTTTGAAATTAAAAATAAAAAAGGGAGATAATCTTTTATAAAAATAGAATTGATTGGTCAGGGTTTAATGCTGTTATGTCTGAGATAGTATGTGATAAGATGGATAAGGGAAGACTAAAATAAGAGACAGGTTAAAGCAATAGATCTGAGTGTCTTGTGTGCAAGTCAATTTTTCAGGTTTAAAGACAAAAGCATTAACAGAATAGCTGTGAAGAACATAATAAAAAATAATTTTATAGTCTGAAGTAAGACTACTCTCACTACTAGTCTAAAAGTTTTTTAAAATAGATTGGAAAACCATGTGTTAGGCTCCAGATAGAAGCTGAGCATCACCAAACCTCTCCATGTAGCCTGTTCACTTAAAAAATATAAATACCCCATGGAATAATCTGTACCAAGTCTCAGCCTATGAACCTAACTACAAATTATTATACTAGAAAATATATAAACTCAGCATGTATTAACCTGAAAATTATTATACTAGAAAATAGATAAATTAATTTATATCAATTTAACATGAAAATTTGTTATTTGGAAATTAGTATTAGCTACAAAAAAAAGATGATGGAAATTTGAACATACAAAAGAAAAAGTTAATAGAACTTCTAGAAGAAAAAAGTATTATTTAATCAGATCATATGGAAAAACCAGAAGAAAATGTTGACATGGAAAGAAACTTAAAATTATAAATTCAAAATAATTAAAACAAACAAAATCTATGATAAAAAGGTATTGTAGAGTGCATATCTACATCTACAAAAAACTGTTAATATAAATAATAATTGGTAATAATAAATAATTTTTATTTTTTTTATTGAGATGATTTTTTTTCCCCCCTCCAAAGTTAAAGAGTTTTAGCTAATCTAAAATTTTCTTCTCTTATTGTGAAATGTTATTTTCCTCCTTTAGTTATTGAAAGAGAAATAATTCTGTTTAAAATAAAGGTTAATTAATTTAATTAATGAGTCAAAAAGTTAAAATAACTTGCTATATGAAATTATATTTTGATGCTAAAAATGTATTATCTTGGCATTATCATATTGACATATCTTTTCTGAGTTTATTAATTTATTAGTTAATTTTATTATTGCAAATCCTTATAACTAAATTTAAATTTCAAGTATATGAATTATGCTTGTATTCAAATAGTACATATTCAACTTGTATCCTTACCATGTGTATTTAAATGAAGAAGGTCCTATACATAAGGAGTCAGAGTAACTTAAAGTTAATATGGTGATAACAATATTGGCATCAACAAGAAATTTGAGGGTTCCATTATCAGATTTTCAATGGTGTGGATGGCTGAGGGTGGAGTGGAATGAGGCCAATCCATTAAAGTATGTGATAAAGTGAATAGCTGAAGGGAACTTGAAAATCTATCTTCAAATCACCTATAATTAAATAATTGTTTAAAAAGAAATAGCAATAATGTCTTTATTCCATAAACCATTTTTTCTATGAATTGAAAGTGTTTGGGACTTGATTTCATTATAGCATAGTGTTTAAGGGATTTATAAATTACCCTGGTAAAACTATTCAAATTACATTTATACTTTCTCTAATTCATAGTCACAATTCTTAGAACTCTAAAGCAATAATGTTTTGTTTATGTGGGGGTTTAGATTGTGTTTAGACATCCAAATAATTCTCTGGTTGACACAAAAGTCAGGATTACCTTTCACCTTCCTTCCATTCACCATATTTTATTTTTATAAAAAATTAAAAATGAGTTGAGGGTTGGCCAGTACATTAATGGTACCATAGGGCCAGAGCATTGATGAAGATCAGCAATTATCAGGATCCCAGCATTATCCAGACGATTGTTTTATATTCTATCCTAAATGTGGTAGTGACTACATAAGTAGCCTATTTTTTTGATACTGACTCTTTTAAATCCAGTTACTAGAGATGACTATTGATTAGTCTTGTGTAATGCTGATGATGTAATTTATTAGTATAATTACTTACTTTTATTAAAAACTGTTTAAGCTCTCATACACTTTTTATAATTTTACATTTATTCATTTATATTTCCTTATTATTTTTGATTATTCAATGGGGATGGTGATGATTTACCATCATCCCATGTCACCTCTTCATTCTGTACCTTTATTTATGTATTATAATGCTGTCTCTCCGCTCTCTTATTTACTATGATTGTGGGATGATGATCTCATGCTTTTTTATATATTTTATCTTTGTTAAGTAAAATGATTATAGATATTATTTGATCCTCTGGCTGATGATGTTTTCCCCATCTTCCCATATCCATCTCTCACTCCATACCATTACAATAAATGACTGTACTTAAGATATCATAATATACATCATTTATTTAAATAAGAATAGAATACCATTATTCCAAAACCTATGAATTCAAAGAGATCTATTTTTCTAACACTTTTAGATTAACCACTATAGCATACCAAGAACGCACTCAAAGATTATAAATTTTTATAGTGTAATCATTAGTAAAAAGTCTGCTATAAAATGCATCAAAATATGTTATCCATTGATTCTCAACTATGTATCAGACATTAAATTAAAAAATTTACAATTCTTTTCTAAGTTTGTCTTCAAAACAAATAAAAACAGAAGAAAATAATTTTTAAACCCCTTATAATATCTGGATACTTTTAAGTCAGTTTTTATGAGACTTATGATTGATCATAGATGCAACATTACAGAACTATCCATTATAATAATACATTAAATGGCAGTTCTTATCAACAGAGGATATTACTTAAAACCAATTAAACATTATAAAAGATATTATTTTATTTATTAAATATCAAAAGAAATAGAATAAATAATTAAATTTTTAACATTTTCTTTCTTACATTTTAAATATTAGTTTAAAAGATATTAAATTGGAAAAAAAA
Source organism: Epiperipatus broadwayi (assembly GCA_028023455.1). NCBI lineage: Eukaryota > Metazoa > Onychophora > Udeonychophora > Euonychophora > Peripatidae > Epiperipatus > Epiperipatus broadwayi. The sequence goes on along the minus strand of JAQFVV010000035.1, from coordinate 5,388,354 downwards.
GTATTTATAATTTTGTTAAATGTTATTTTAATATCTTTGAAAGTTGGTGTGTTTATATATATTGAGAGTGAAATTTATGAGATTGTCTGTGATCAAAATACACTTTTTGTTATTTGAAATTAATTTTACCTTTTAACTTTTTTTTTTATATTAGCGTGTCAACTCTCATCCATATCCAGATACCACTGCAAGTAATAAAGATATAAGACAGTGCATCCAGAGTTCCACTAGTCTTCCCTGATAGAAGACATTGGTTCTGAATATATTTCATTCAGTGACGTTTGTCTTGCTATACAAACAAATGGCTTAAAAATCAAAATCCAATGTTTAAACCTAACCCAAATACCAATATAACTAGATCTCACATTAAATCAAAAAATATATATACTTAAACACAGTTTTATATTAATTATAATAGGTATGTATTTTTGCTGTTTGATAAAAGAATGATTTAAAAAAAGGATAAATATTCAATAACGTCTTCATTTATGTTAATTTTTAATTCTAACAATGCTAAATAATTAAAATCAATGAATGATAAAAGTCACTCTACTTGCACTGTTTTCATTCAATGTTAATCTTTAGCTTTCATTTTAATTTTGAAATCAGAGAATTTAAATTTCTATATCATTATTTAAATCCATCACTAACACTAACTGACCAAAAGGCAGATCAAGAACATCAAACCTGATTCCTTTTTTTCAAAAACTATTATCATTTGTTTTATTTCCCAAAAGTTCATAACTATCTCCTTCAAAATCAACATTTTTTTCTCTTGTAGCTTTTTTCTTCTCATCTCCAAGGTTTCAATATGATCAGGCTTATATTGAATTTATGCTTTTTCCCACTCAGAGATAATCTTTTATTCTTACTTCATGACATAAAAACATCCTTAAGATTTGAACCAACACAAAATGTTAGTATATTTATATAAAACTGACACCAACATAGCAAATTACATTTATAATGGACAATTTAAACTACCACAATAATCATTTTTGGCCTTTTGGCAAAGAAAGGTTAAAAACAAACAATATAATCATAATTCTTCAACTTTTTAATAAGAATATATGCACAATCCAGTTCCTCTTCCTCTTATTAATTTCTTCAAAAAATAATCTTTTTCACATATTTTTTTCAACGACTCTATTTCTAACTTGTCCTTCTAACTCACCTATCCTATTCTTTTCCAAATTCATATCTAAAAAATTACTTTTCCTTTCTTTACCTGATTGTCCAAATAAGTAATAATCCAAATAAAATATTTTGAAAATTCTAACTTTAAAGGATCATAAAATAGCTTGTAATCATTTTTAAAAATATGAATTAATTTTATAAAATTGATACACAAGTTATAAATAATGACAAAATAGGACTATCTAAATTGAAAACAACAAACTAAATACCTGCAAATATAAGAATATCAATTAATTTTGAATTTATTTAAAATTAAAATCATGTTTGGTGGGATATGATACAGGCTTTTCAGTAATAGTGGATAGAGGGGAGAACTTGAGGGAGCATATTAATTAAAATAGAAGATTACAATCAAAATGATAATGCATGAAACATCATAAAAAATATTAATTTAATAAATTGGTCACTTTGAATTTTGGACAATAACATTTTAAAAGTTCTAAGCAAATACAGATGCAAAAATGTATAAATTCAAATTTACTGGATTATTTAAAGTCATTTTTGTATTGCATTGTTACCTTTTTTAATAATTATTGTAAAACATACTATAGATAGAATTTTTTGCCACTTCTTACTTTATTATCAGTAATAGTTTTAACCAATAGAATATTTGTGTTCTCATTTTTCAAACTAAAAATTGACAAATTAAACAGGAGAAACATTGGGCAATATTAGTTTCAATTACAAAAGATAATGAAATATAAAAAACTTTACAAAACACTTAATTCACAATTCATTTCAGATCATTAGACAATCTGACAATTCAACATTAGTGAAATTCAAATCATATAATTGTTAGAAAATGAAAATGTCATATTCTCTTGTTAATTCATCAGATTATCAACATATTCTATTTCAGATGAAGTTTACAAAGCAAATAAAAGTTGACGACCATTTGAAAAAGAGTTACTCTTATTATGTTGCTATTTATCTGAGGTTCCACCTCAACTTCTTAGACTTCCCATAAATTTTAACTGATTCAATTTAGTTTAACAATTCTATATTTATAGTGCAACAACATAAAAATAAAAAAAAAAGTGGGACAACTCATATTTATAAACTATAAATCAAGTCTGCAAATGATTAAAACTATAAAAATAATAACTGAATGGTTAATTGTTCAGGACTTCCTAAAAAGTTTGAACATTAAAATAACAAAGCTGGGTTACAATCCATGGTTCCTGATTTCTAGTGACTATAATCTATCACTGCACAAAACTATGCAGGGCATTAACACTACAAGTGAAATATCATAAATCTAGCACTCTTGGATCTCTAATTTTCTTAGATTAATCAATTTTTATGGATTAACAATATATCAAATAATTTAAAAAACACTTCTTACTATCTCATTACCAATTTATAATTTTTTTTTATCCATATGCTCCTGATTAATTAAACAAACGTATAAACAATAATGTTTTCCTGAAGGTTTGTGACAACTTTTCAAGAGGTATTATTTTCCCCTCTTCTTCAGGTGTTGCTGACCTGACCAATGACAAAACTAGCATGGGATTCAAACCTGGATCCTTACATTTTTGAGTATTGAATTTTAAAGTAATGTTCTAACCAACTGAACCATCTTGCCAAAGGCAACAGTCTGTAGAAATTTCATATACTTATCTATGAGGTTCCTCCTGATTTCTCCACTTTTTCCTTAAGACCAAAGTTGATTAGTGGCTTCCATGCATTATATATAGTCACACTGGATTGGCTTATGGAATTTTTTGCTATTGTCATGTGAGCAGCTTCTTTAAATTTTCTTCTTTGTACCTTTTCTCTATCCAATACATTTGTATTTTCCCAATTGAACATATATTCATTGACATATACATGGTCTGCTACTTTAGACAGATCTGTTTTCTCTCTTCTTATCATCAGTTTGAGTTCTTGCAAGCACTTTCAATGGGATGACTGGTCTCACCATATATGTTTATCCACATTCACATGGTATTTCATAGATGCAGTTTTTTTCTTTTCAGCATTTCAAGTTTAGGCTTTGTAGATGGTACAATTCCTCATAGTGTAGTATGGATCTGGAAAGCTGTTCTGATGTTATAATGATTGCAGATTTTCTTTAATTTGTCAGCTATTTTTGGAATGTATGGGTATACTACAATACCAATAATTGTCTTCTCTCTTGATGGTTCTTTTTATTGTCTATTTACCATTTTCTTAATAACAGCTGAAGAATAACCATTTTTCATAAAAATTGGTTCTATACAAATCTTTTCTTTTTCCAAATCGCTGGTTTCTGAACAAACTTCTTTTGCTCTGTTCCATAGTGATAATATAACTCCATATTTTGTGTTTCTGCTGTGATTGGATGTATAAGCTAGGTATTTTCCTGTATGTATAGGTTTTCAGTAAACTGTAGTTTTGATTTTGCAATGAGGAAGACTTGTCACAAGAACATCTAAGAATGCCAATTTTTGTTCTTGTTCTGATTCTATTGTGAATTTAATTGAAGGGGATGTTGATGTGTTTCCAGAAAGTTTGTAGCAGTGCTTCACCATGTGGCCATACAACAAATGTATCATCCACATAGCAAAGCCAAACTTTGGGGAAGATATGGAGTAGTTTTTATGGCTAAGATTTCAAGTTCTTCCATGTAAATATTGCTAATCAGGAGACAGAATGGTGAGCCCATAGCCATTCCTTGATTTTGTTGGAAGAATTCTGTTATATTTGAAAGTAACGTGTTTTTATGTGGAATGTTAATAGCTTCATTATACAATCAATAAGAAGAGCTGTCCTGGTTTATAAACTATTATCACCATTTAATCTTTTCTTACAATAGACAATGCTTCTTCGCATAGTACATTCGTGAATAAACTTTCCACATCAGAGTTTATCAGTAAGTCAGTTATTTCAATTTTCATGTTCTTGATTAATTCTACAAAATGTCTAGAATCCCTGACAAAGGACTGGGTCTTAGAACTTTGAGAAAAAATATTGCCAAATTTTGTCAAGGTTAATCTTTAAAACTAACAATAGGTCTTAATGGAACATGATTCTTATGGATTTTAGGTAGACCATAAACATGAGGAATTTTGTTGAATGATGTTATTTTACTTTTTTCTGAATCAATGAAGTACTTGCAATGCTTTCTGAGTAATGTTTGTAAGTTTGTTTCCGTACTCGGTATTGTATTTTTTGCCACTTTTCTATATTGCTCTGCTGTGCGGAGTTCTTGTACTTTGTTATCAAAATGAGTTGTAGCCATTACAACTATTGTATTGCCTTTGTTAGCAGGGAGAATAATTATAAATTTATCTACTTTGAGACATTTAATTGCTTTCCTCTCGCCATAGAATATGTCTGGTTGCAATTTTTTTGCTTGTTAAGTGTTCTTTTTATTCTCCAGCGTAATTCTGCTGCTTCTTCTAAACGCAATTTTTTGAGTGACTTCCTCAGTGGCTGCCTAATAAAGGGATATTTGACAGTGTTATGGCAAATTTTAATCCTCTTTCAAGAACAGAAATTTCAGTATCTGTTAGTTGTTTAGAACTGAGATTTTTAATGGATTAAGTTGGTACATTATAATTTTTGATATGCCCATGTAGGTTAGCAAGATTCTTTTTTTGGCACTTTTATTTTTCCATGTAATGTAGAATATGATTTTCTTAGTGCTTGAGAAACTCTCATGTAATCTTCATCAGTAAGCCAACCTAGTGTAACTATACATAAGATATGGAAACCATTAATCAGGAGGAACCTTATAGATAAGCATATAAAATATCTACAGACTGTTGCCTTTGGCAGGATGACTCAGTTGGTTAGAGCATTACCTTAAAATTCAATACTCAAGAATCCAAGGGTCCAGGTTCAAATCCCATGCTAGTACTGTCACTGGTCAGGCCACCTGAAGAAGAGGGGAGAATAATACCTCTCAAAATGTTGTGCATATACTAACCTGTTTGATGTGCTATTACTAACAGCTGAATGTATTTGTAATATTTAAAAGGCTGCCCTTCTAATAGAATGATGCACACACACGTGTGTATGCAAATCAAGAATTGTATATATGGGTGCATGTGCATAAAGAACAAATTAGATGCAATTTCTCTCAAACTAGAATACTAATGCATTACAATCACTATATGTGTCTGGGGGTTTTTTTTCCTTGATCTCATAATCCACAATATAATTATTCTCAATTGATTAGTGATCCGTTTTACAGTTGCATTATTCCCTATTGTCATGCAGTTGCATTTCTACCACAATTATTGGCACTATAGAGATAGGCAAACATTATCATTTTTTCATGTCAATTTAAATATCTGTTTTAAGATGATAAGTCATAATCCATTATTATAGCAATTCCATCTTTAACTTTCTTGACAACAGAATTATTCCTTTGCATCCACCATTAAAAAAAATATTTTTCATCTTTCCATCTTACTCTAAAATATTAATAAGCCATTCATTTTCATTTTTCTTTTTATTCACTCTCCAACTTCTCTAAAACTGGCAATTGCAAAGAAGATTCACGTGGTGATTTGCCTTTGCATCCACCATTAAAAAAAATATTTTTCATCTTTCCATCTTACTCTAAAATATTAATAAGCCATTCATTTTCATTTTTCTTTTTGTCCACTCTCCAACTTCTCTAAAACTGGCAATTGCAAAGAAGATTCACGTGGTGATTTGCTGAAATACATTCTAAGCCTGATAACCCATTTTTTAATAGCAATATGGAGTCATGAAGTTGTAATTCACTAAACTTACATTTGTTTGTATTTGTCATTAAAAAGTTGTTTGGAAAATAAAAAATAAGGCTATACTGCATTACAATATAAAGACATTCCATCCATGCATATTTACTAATATTTTCCAGTGTTAGATTGTACACTAATGATATCTACAAATAACAATCATTGTTAATATAAACAAACAATGAATATATTCTTCTATGCACTTTCTACTATGAAATGCAATACTTTATTACTGCATACTTTCAAAAAACATTAATTAAAATTCTACAGTTTAATAATAATGACTTACTAATTTATGTACTATATATATATACTAATAAAAATTATATGTGCATATATATATTCTTTTTTCAAAAGGATACTCCTTATATGTTTTTCTTTGACAGGAGCTTCATGAGAATTAATAGCCTTGTTAATACTTGCAGCCTATATTAAAAAACATATATGAAAATACATATAAATAATTAAATATAATGAATTAATGCATCTTATTGTTAATAGAGTTGTGCATGCAATAATGATTAACTTAAATATTTAATATATAAAACAGTAAATTTAATGTATACAATAACATCCAAGAATTAAAACAAGCATTAAAATCTTTCTATCTAAAGTTTAAAAGTCCAAAAACCCAACCATTAAAAAATTTTCTTTTTAAATATAATCTAATACTTAAAACAAAAATCCATAATATTTCTTAATTCATGTTTTTCTTTCAAATATTGTTTATTTCACTGAATTCATATTATATTTGATCATTTGTTTAAAATCTTTGTTAAAGTATCTACAGTATATAAAATGAAAACATTAAACTAATGGAAATTCTACACTTTATAGCAATCTATTTAAAAATTAAAAAATCAATCCTTACCTTTTCATAAATTAAAATTGACACACTTACTTGTATACCTAACCTTTTAATTTACATTTTTGAATTTAAACAATTTATCTTTAAATTTTTATTAATATTTTCATTATAAATGTAATAATTACCCTTAATTATAAAAGCAAATCCATTAAAACAACCTACTAGTCATTTCCTGTCCATTTGTTTTGTTTAAAATAGCTATTTCTTTTTCAATATACAAGCCTTACTTAATTATTTTTTCTTGATAAGATTCAAAATTATGAATCAATTCAATGGCATAATTAAAATGTTAATTTCTTAGAATAAAAAAATTATAATTTTGAACTTTTAAGCCATGTATCAATCTTACATTTACATTATTTCCACAATGAAAACATTTTATTTTTAAAATTCTTTTTATATTATCTAAACTATTTCAATTGTTATTATCTTCATTTAAAATATATAAATTAATTTTCCACTTATACATTGAATTAAAATTCATTGTTGGTTCATAAAAATGTTCACAAATTTCTTATCTCTTATTCATTCTTTTGTTTAACTATTTAGTCTTTAATTTATTTCTGTCTCCTAATAATTTAATTATTAATTCCTTAAAATAATCTTTGCATTCTGCTTCATTATTATAGAATTAAATTCATGTTGTAATATTATTTTATCAGAATACACTTTTATTGCTCTTAATTAATCAAATATTTATCATCTACATCCATTCCTCATTTGTCATCAGTTAATAAAATTTGCTATAAATACATGATTCTCAATGTAATCCCATTATTCTTATCTATCCTTTTTATTATATCTATAAAATTAATAATTGCATTTTTTTATTTCCATTTTAAATTGCATTTTATTATCAACCTAGTTAATACATTTTTAAAAATCATTACATTTTCTTTTAGTTTTAAAAGAATTTTATTTAGGGAGAATATTGGTTTTTTAATACATTAATTTTTTATAGTACATTGACAAAAAAAGAGTCTATAGTGTCACTACTGGGTTGGTAGTCTATGATTTATGAAAATATTAATCCAGGGTATGGAATAAATCCTGTGGTTTATAGATTGTTGTCATAAGCTATTTGGAAAAGTATTGGCCTTTGGAATTTGGAATAGATTCCAGGTTTCTTCAAATAAAAATTTGGAGGAAAGGATCATGTCTTTATTTTTGATTTTGTTTAAGAGAGAAATGAATAGACTGTTTGGGTCTGGTGGAGGATTTGTGAATACTAATTTGCATCTCACATTCCAGATAGAGTGGGTGAGAAATACTGACATTCTTATAATTGGAAATTGTTTACTTTGTAGAGAATCTTTTAGTGAGAGGATTCTGTAAATATCAGTTTTACTGTTTTGGAAAATTAAAAATTTGATACTACTAAGTCCGGTACATGAACGAATTATGTGGTCAAATGTCTCATCATGCCTCTTGAAGATTGGGCAGATAGGGTCAATGTTGTTAAGAAATCTCTTGTGGTGGAGGAACCAGTTGGTATGCATGGCTCCCAGATTTACTTTTACTAGGTAGTTTAAAAATTTAGGCTCTAATGCTAAGAACTTGAATATTGAAGTAATTCTATGATTAGTGATGCCAAGCATTGGCAACATTGAGTTGATTTCAGGGTTGATTTTATGGTGGGCTTCCCAGATGGTGATTTTTGTATTATATGGATTTTGTAAATTAGATGTAAATTGATTGAGAAGCTGGAGAACCTGGTCTAGCCAGCATTTTTCTTTTATTACCATTAAACATTAAAAATAACTAGCCACATATCTCTAATATATATTTATTTTTTATGTAATCAAAGACAAACTAATCACATAAATTGTAAAGTCTATCAGTCTCAAACCTATCAAAGCCACTAATCTTAATTGGAGGTTGCATATTAATGCCATCAAGCATTTCTTTGCTGAAAATGATTTAAAATCTTTAAAGAAAAACAAAGATTATAGATTTGTCCTAATGAACACAGCCAACATTATCAATGAAATGAATTTTCAAATAAATTAAAAATTCAACACAACCCCTAATTTCAATATAAAGCTAAACAATGAGTTCATTAGTGAATTATTATGTAAACACTGCAAGAAGACTTTTATGAAAGGTGAACATTATAAAATATATCCATTGGCTCCTTCCCCTCTGCAAATGTCCATCAATACCAAGCTATACAAGCCAAATATCCCACGTAGATTAATGTTAGATTTTGGAAGCATGCATTACCACAACACCACTAAAATGATTAACCAATGATTAACAGATCAACTAGGCTATGGTGCTTACACTATTAAGTTGTTCTTTGACTTTATCAACTGAATTAAAGACTCTAAACTTGAAGTGGAATGTAAAATCGCTTCTCTAGTCATAATGGAGCTATATAGCATTATCAAGAGGAAAATCTCCATTAGCATTATTAAGGCCGAACTCACAAATATCAATAACTCACTTATGCAAATCAACTTCTCTTGAATTCTTTACCTAGCTTGATAACAGCATTATTGACATGCTTAACACTCAACACTCTTATGTGATTGATGGTTGACCTATGAATCTATAAGTGGAATCAAGTCTAGTATATATCTTAATCACTTCACATGCTCCTCCCTATATATTTCAAACATACCCCCAATCTCATTTACACCCTATATGTAGATGAGTTGGCCCTGAATTTTTAATTCTTGACATCAAATCAAACCTTGAGTTACAATCTGCATTTATGATTGACCATAGAGTGGGAAGATCACCACAAGGAACTGAAGTGCGTTGATATCCAGTTACAGAAATATTTCTCACCGAAATTATAAGATGTGCCTTAAACTACTGGAAATTAGAGGCTTTATATAACCCCAAATCAATCTCTCCATGCTCTCATAAATTCTATTAAAACAAGCAAAACTCTCCGTACAGTAGTACCACTCAGTGCAAGCCAGAGTAATCAATGGATGCCAGAAGGCATGTGCATAAAATCCCTATCTAGTGCCTACTCATCCAATATCTCCAGACTAGTTTCTGGCTTGTGGCCTTCATCAGTGAGGAGCCTTGTATCTGAGAGCACTGCACCTAGATATTGAGATCTAATGCAACCCTCCAGCAGCCACCTTTTATCTCTATTTAACTACAAAAACTATGAGTATAAAATTGAAAACATAATATTTTCAATCCAAGCTCATTAGCCTATATAATAATATAGGTCTGAATTCAGTTCAGTACCCATACATTTTGGTATCTTTGGTTCTTTAATAACCATGGCCACCACTATCCTATTAGGCAAGATTGGTGTTAGGCCACTAAACACCACATGATCATTTCTTATGCTTTGCTCATAACTGTTATTAAAACAGGCATTATATCCCAAGATCCAAGATTCCTCACTGATAAAGGTCATTAGCCAGAAACTAGTCTGGGGATATTGGATGATATCCATTGATTACTCTGGCTTGCACTGAGTGGCACTACTGACTGCATGGAGAGATTTGCCTGTATTAATAACAGTTATGAGCAAGTATAAAAAATGGTGATCGTGTGATGTTTAGTGGTTTAGCTCTCATAAATTTATCAGTGTCTTCTTTATTACGTAAGTTTAACACCACGAAAAATTAACATTGAATATCTGAAAGACCTAACTAGTGTAGGCTTTAAATACATCAATCTTACAACAAGAGTTAAACAATTTTATGGTAAGATGAATTCAAACCTGCCTAAAGACCAACAGGCCCTGGATTCTACTTCCCTTCAATCACCAAAAATATTAATTAAACCCTCTCACCAACACACTGCATAAGTTACTGCTCCCCTCCAACTAACATATTGGTAAACAACTGCAAGGATAGACTTGATATAGATCAAACCCCAAACAATGTATCCAAAATTATATGCCAACATGCAATGTGCAATGCCATATATTATGGTGCATCATATGCATTCCTCTCCACTCAGCTTTAACAACACTGATATTTTTATAGAAGAGCCTCAGACAAGCCCATGCACATGTCAATTTTCTTGGAGCACCAGAATAACACTGGCCATACATCTGAGCCTTCATTGGTCACCATCTCAAGCATAAAGAGAAATGACTAAGTAAAAAATCAAGGAAGCCTGGAATTTAGCTAATAACTATCTATCAACCGAAAGAAATCTTGCTTCCCCCTTTCTAAGAAATGGACTATCTAATCTATATAAACTTTAAATATCTTTCGATTATATATTGATATACACCTATATTCCATGGTCATTCTAATGTTATATGAGAACAAAGAAAGCCCTCGAAAGCATTTAGCTGCCTTGTATTATAGTTATTCAATTATAGCTTTTCCTTTGATTGCGTTGCAATGCATAATTTATATTTATATTACATTCGTCTAAGAAGTTGTGTATCTTATAATTATAATCAAAACGGTGCCCAAATTCTCATATGTGCACCGAAACTCCATTTAAGCTATTACCCATACTTAATCTTAAAACTTGTTTAAACATTTTATTATTATAGTAAATTTTTACGACATAGTTGTAATATTTTTTCCAAAAACTAATTTATATTTTAATAACTTACTTTTATCATTAATGTACATTCTTACAGCTAAATCAATAGCTTTTTTCTTATATTTATGTAGATATTAATAATATCCACTATCATAAAATGACTAGTCATCTATAGTATTTTTTTTTTTATTAAAAACACATGAATTGTTAATATGATTATCATTGTAATAACACTTACTCATTTAAGCATTTTGCATAATATAATCATTTAAGATATTTTCATAATATGTGTTATTGCTAATTATTGATCTAAGTGATACATTTATTTTATAAATTTAAGTTACCCACATACACATGCTTTCCAAATCTCCATTTGTTTTGATTTTATCATATCAATTTTACTTATGCTTTCTTTAATTACATAAAATTGAAATAAATATATTCATTTCCTTCTTCTCATTTTGACTATTATTCTTATTAATATAACACAACATTTTTCTTTTAATAATTACTATTATCATATTTAAGTTTTTATCTTTAAAAATGCATTCTTCAAATCTACTTTTAAATCTTTTAAAATTCTTATTTTCTCCTAATTTATCTTATCATTAATATTATTTTCCTCTTTTAAAATATTTGTCTTTTTAATTCATTTAACATTATCTTATTTTTTAATTTCATATTTTTAATTTCAATATTTTTCATATTTATTTATTTCAAATATTTTTTCTGTCATCAACTCCAATTTTACTTCCATCTCAAATGTTTATTTCTTCTTATTAATATTTATACAAAACTATACATTTGGGCAATCTTACTTAATATCACTTTTCTCTTTTCTCAAATTCATTATCTGATAAGTTTGGATGGTTGTCAATATCAAATGATTGGATGAAACTGATAAAAAGATAATTGGATATTAAGTTGTTTTTTTTTTTAAAAAAATAAGTATATAAAATTTTACCTAATTTTTGTGAAATTATATAGTAAAAAAATATTGTTTAAGAATTAAAAATGTATAGAAATTTTTGAAAAAAAAATTGTTAAAGAATACTATTAATGAAATATATATATAAAAGATTTTGGTGATAATGAAACGGTATATTCCTATCCTCATATAGTTTCACTTATTTTTTCCCCATAGCTCTATCTGTGCCAATTTTAAAGTCTTCATTAGTACAGTACATATATTAAGATGCTAACACAGTTATGTGTCACCGCATATATATATATATGGATAAATGTCTGTAATGTCTTAGATATAGCTACATTACAGCAGGTATTTTAATTTGAAATAATATATTTTAAATTGTAAATTGTTTCTTTAAAAAACATTCAATTTATCATTTTAAACATTAGAATCGCACGTATATATGTGTAATACACATACTACCGTGATACATATATAGTGCAATATTATTTAGATAATTCTTAATTTTAACTTAGAATTATTGTAAACAAGAATCACATCACGTGCACCTGTTTTCGTATAGCTTGAGATAAAAATCTAAAATTGTAAATTTTGGCAATAATATTTTTCCAAAATATATTTTCTTGTAAACAAGACCTACTCAAGTGAAACTATTGTTAGGATTTGAAGTGATCAACTTAATCACTAACAAACATCCTGTTAAAAAATAAAACAAAAGTTTAAATGATGTTAGTAAATTAAAATCTAATAACTTAAAAAGGTGATAATGGATTCTCTCTCAGCAAATAATTTTGACAGAAATATGATCTGGGGGTCATATAAATAAGCCATATTTTATACATCAAACTGCTACTCTGTATATTTTCAAAAAGTGTTGCCACCAGTCTCTACACAAATTATTTTGACATGTAGAGTAGGTGGGCGAGATATGCCGTTTCCTTGCTGAGATGGCAGTCTCTATCCTATGTGCTGACTGGCACATTATCATCATCATAGGAATGGGAGACGTTCTTGCCAACAACCTGCCACAAAAATATAATTAACTTACGCTGCCTATCCAGAAATCAAGAGTGCTACGTCACCAGCCATCTGATATGCCCAAGGAAAGAGCTGCTAGAAGCTAGGTAACCATCCAAACACCGCAGAGCTCTAAATCAACTTTTAAATCTAGCTTATAGTGTAAAACTGAGTGTTCAAAATTTCATTCTTTAAACTCTCATGTAAAGTAATATAAAACTTCTATAAATCTTGCCTGAGACTACATCTGCAAATTTTCATTTATCTATTCTAAATTATGATAACTGTAACCATTCGTTTATTTAAATCTCTTTATTACTATTGTTTATTTAAATCTCTCTATTACTGTCATTATGCCTATACATTGTTTTATTTATTTCTTTAAAATTCTTCTTAATATATGTTATAATATGCCAAATATTTTGAAACATCAAGCGCTTTAAATCTTGAAAAAACGTTCAGCGAAGATATAACAATTAATATCTTCAGTTTAATATTCAATAATTCTATTAAGCTCACTAACATGCTGTTTCAAAATCCTATTATGTTGGAATAATAACTGACTAATATGTGCTCATTATTATCATTTGATTTATATTTACATTAAATTAAAATCTGTTATGACTACAACCAGTTATAAATTATGACTTTCAAATATCTGTTCATCAATATAATAGACTAGCCTTAGAGTATATTTATTAATGCTTTATTAATTACCTGTTAAATATAGTTTCTCCTTATTAAATGATTAAAGATGCAGATTAAATATACTAAACTAGATTAATAATATAGTTTTAATCCTTTAATTAGAACATGATTAGTATTCTTGTTTAAGAACTGGGTTCTGTTATTATACAGATAGAAGCTATCTATTTTTAGACACATTTAATTTAAAAATACATATTTGTATTTTGCTTTATTTTATGCATTGCAGGTGTGTTCTTATAAAGTATTTTGTACATTACATCTTGCTGAACATTTTTAATGGCTCACAGTGCCATTCCCACTCAGTTCAGATAAAGCTAATTTTATTAAAACTGGAGCACAAGGATCCAGAACCCATTTAAAAAGTCTATCCAAGTTCCTGAACTTGATATGTCTGTATTTTAATTGTAGCAAGCCATCCGGTTTTAGGGTACTGTGCATTTTGATGTGAAATCCCATAAATAATTACCCACCTGCACCATGAATTTACTTCCTAATATTTTAGTCTGCGCCATAGCAAATATATGTGGACCTAAGATAACCAATTCTTTCCTCCTGCGTTTAGTAATTATTTAGCATTAGACTGAAACCGTATTTTAATTAAACTAAACCTGCAGCATTCTTGAGCTTTATTATACACTCATATCTATCTATATATATATGAATAGCAGCCATCTTAGCACTATAATTAGCTTAGGCTAGCATATTTACTAATACACCTGGGTCTCATTTTAAGCAGTAGATAGGTTCCACAGAAAACCCGCATTAAAAAAAATCGCACAAAAATAGGCTTAACTTACCTTGAAAAATGGGGGATAGGATCTATATTTTTCAGAATTCGCATAAAAGCAAAGCAATAAGAAAAAATTACTTTAAATTCGCATTAAAAAAATAAGCAAATAAAGTATGACTGATAAAAAATTTCAAATATTTGAAAAAAATTAATACAGGACAAACTTTTTTTACTTTTTTTATTAACTACAGTATTTAATTTTACATTTTTCATACATATTTTAATCATTACCACTAGCATTCGTTTGTAAACCGGCAAGAAATCAGATTTGATGTGATGTATTGTGGCTTCTCCTTAAATGAAGTCAAGAATCTCTCAGCAATTATGCCCAGAGAAACCTGTTAGCCATTTTATTTTTATTCGTGATATGATGTACAATTAGCGCCACTTTCATTCTTGTGCTGTGTTAATGGTTTTCTGTTTCTATATTTAAAAAATGACATCGCAATCAAAACAAAAAGATTATACATTATCATTAGAAAAATTATTTTCCGTTTATAAAATCTTCATTTTTTATTTTAAAAATCTAAAACATTATTTATTTATGTTATATATAACAAAATACGGTTTAAAAGTTTAAATTTTTTGAATAATTATTGCGATATTTTTATATGTAAATATAAATCTATTATTATTATTTACTCATTAGTATAAATAGGTTATTTACATAAAAGCTAAAATTCTAACTACAGCTTCAGGCCATATTCACATTAGCTGCTAATATAACATTATATTTTTGAGAAAAAAAAAGTATTTCAAATCAAAATAAGTTATTAATAATTTAAATTTCTTGATATCTAATAAATATAGTGAAATATAAAAGATATTAAGAAGAAACATGAATCGCATAACTTCAAAATCGCATTAAAATAATCCGCATAAAACGAGACCCAGGTGTATAGGCATAATTTCTTAAATGGCACACACAAATATATTTAGACATATTATGATGAGAGGTGCTATAATTCTATAAATCTCATCTTACTGTATAATGCCTGCATGCATTGATCCCTCATCTTCAACATGTATAAATATTGTTTTCATTTTTATTATTGATTTTGATTTATTAATAAGTATATTAAAACTCAACTTGTTGCATTGCTCATGATCCAATTTAAATTCCAATCCATTTATTTATTACCTTTGATATTTTATATCTATTATAGTTTATCTATAGTTTAAGTGTTAATTTATGCTTAGGTTAACATGTCTTAGTCTATTTAAAGCCCTAGTTAGTCATTATTTATTTAGGTTTTGGGTCTCATGTGTCTCTCTGTTCGGAGCCGACTTGCAGATTAAATTAAGACCTGTGTGTAACCTCAGAAATGTCATACATAAGGTGTTAAGCCACGGAGCACTGGTAACTAGGTTGAAGGTTGATCAGACCTGGGATCTAACCATCCCATTTTAAACGGCTTTAGTGTATTTTACCTGGACTCTAGGTTTTGTTATATGAATGTATAAATCTGACCATTACAATAATAAGATTTATGATATGATAAAGACAATTATTAGTTTAGAAGAAGTGTTAATGGAAAGAATTTTTACATATTAAAAAAAAAAACTATGCTTAAGAAAATGAATTATAATCATAATAAAAAATTAAAAAAATTAACGAATAAACATGGGGATATGTTGAAAATATACAAATATGGATTAAATAAAAATGACAGTAGTAATTATAATTATAATATAAAAAAAATAACTTTAATATAAACTTATGTAATAAATTTGAAGAAAAAAAATGGTAATATTAAATAAGAGTTTCAAATATATGGACTTAATATTAATAATAGAGATGAAAGTAAGTTTAGAGTAAAAATGATAGAAAAATATTTGTAATATAAATATGAAAAAAAATTGAAATTAAAAATATAATTAAAAGATGAAATAATGTTAAATGAATTAAAATATAAAATAATATTTTGATAAATGGAATAGTAAAATCAATTATAAGGAAATAAAGATTTCAAAAATCTTTAAAAATAATATATAAAAAATAAGTTTTTAAAGATGAATGAAAACTGTAATAAAAAACAAATATATACAATGATAAAATGGAGTAATTATTTTTAAAAATGTTTTATTAAAATTAATAAGAATAAGGAAATAAATAGTGAAGCTGGAAATATAGTACATATTTCTGCTTCACCTAGTGCCAATGTCATCAGCACTAGTCTGGGTTTGAACCCAATCCTTATTAACTGGCACCCATCTCATATTAGGTGGTAGTATATTTATAATTATTATAATCTTTTGATTAATTTGTATTTTATGATTCACTAACCTTTTATAATAGTTTATTTATTTATAATATTTGTAAAAATGTATAGTGTTTATTTTATTAAATTGAATTGAATCCTAGATATCTATAAAATGTTACAAATATTTCAAATTCTTTATTAAAGTTCATTTTCTTCAATAAATCAGTTGATAACATTTTATATTTATCTTTTAATCAATGTACATTTGAGAATCAATTATTTAAACAATGTAAGATTTGTATGAAATGTTTTGTAATTTTCTACTTAGGTTTATGTCAAATATAAGTTTGAAAGTCATTGTACCAAATTCCTAAAATTTTTCTGAATAAAATCTACATTTTTGTTAATCTAAACCTTAATTAAATAGATTTTGTTAGTACAATAATGACTGATAAACTTAATATGCTTGTTGTTGTTGTTTTTTAATTAGCAAATCAACCCTTGGGGCATGTTCATGCAGAATTATAGATTTCCCTCCAAAGCAGGCACCAACCTCAGAAAAACACTTAGAGTGATTGCAATTGGCAGTTGTCACTGTAGATTCAATCCTATAGATAAAGACCAGAACATCTGAAGAGAGTAGTTTAGAGATATAGTACATCGTGCCTACAGAATGACTGGCTAAAAGATCGACCATTGCTTTCTGGAGCTCTGTCCCACCAGTTCATCAATGCCTTTCCAGTGCTTTCAACATCTAGACGGAGTCTGTCTGTGTCAAGGAAGCCTGCAAATGATCTATTAACTGCCTGTTTCAAGCCATGGAATGCCTACTGATTGATTCTGAGGTAACGTCCACTTCGCCACAAGCCATTGATTCTATTTTACTTGTTTTCCAAATCAATACTAACTTATATTTTATATATCTGTGTAATGTTTACACAACGTAATTTTAAATTAAATGCGTCTTTAATTTTTCTTAAATTTAAAATATCAATTCTAAAAATCTCACATTATTTTGATGCAACAAACTTAAATTAAATTTTGTTGGTTTATTTATAATATTTGACTTACTGAAATTATTAAGTACAAAACTCAATGAAAAACTAACTTTAAATCCCCTCCCTCTTATTTTTCCAGTCAAAATCATTACGGGAGATTTAGTTTTGTATATCATTATAAATTTATTTTGAATGATTTATTTTAAAAGTATCTTACTATTACCTCCAATTTAAAATAGCCCTGTAATTATTTCTGAAAGAATAAATAATTTTAGTGAATCAATTAAGTAAAATTTATCATAGAATTTTCTCAGTATATATTTCATACATATATTTCATTTGTCAGAAAAATATTAAAATTATGATTTACAATTTATTAGTTGATATTCAATGCCCGTCTATGTTAATTAAAACAGTCTTATTTTGTAATCTTTGATAAACTATTTAAGAACTTATTAATAAATGAAATATTTGTGAAGTGTGAAAAACAATTTATATTTTAGTTAATTTTATATATATATATATTATATTTATGATTCATTCATTAGTGGACTAAGGTTTGTGGGGACTTTCTATAGACGTCAGGGAACTGATTATTTTAATCAGGAATGCATTGATTAATTTTGTTAGTGACACACTATCTATATATATATATGTCTATGGCATTAATGTTTTTTATAGCTACAACCATTCATTCATTATTTTGCTTTGCTACTTACTCATCAGGACCTTCGGAAATTTAACTATGAACAATCCAATCTTTCACACTCCCTCAAAGTAGACATAGTTCATACCAAGAGATCCATTTTCGGGCATTGCCATTTAAGATGTGTATGGAAAGTCCAGCACATCAAAATATTATTGATTATTTTTAGAGATATGTTTTGGCTGGAGGGCTAGCATTTCTCATCATCTAGTTGCATTTACTAGGAATTTCCTTTAGCAAAGCCACCCAGAGGTTCATAACAGACCTCATTTATTTTTGTTGTAATCTATAATAGCATACTGCCTTCTTCATCATTTTATATCTTTATTTAGCAAACCTGAAAGGCTCTCTGCCATGATGGCACGTTCTTCACAAACCAATTTCGTTAATTAATTAAATCTGACTGTATAATTGTCAATTATTTATTTAAGAACTATTTTGCTTCCCACACTCATTATATACAAATGATTTTAAATGTATTAGTGTTTTAAATGCCCATCTTTCATGTCTTGTAATATATATATATATATATAACAGATTTATTTGTAATAGCTTGAAGAGGGCTAATAATATTAGTGTTTTAAATGTCCATCTTTCATGTCTTGTAAGATATATATATAAAACAGATTTATTTGTAATAGCTTGAAAAGGGCTAATAATATTTTATCGCTGATTGGTTTTCGCCAACCAATTAACAAACTTTTACATTGTTTGTCAAAGCCACATCAAAACGAAATAAAGAAAATAACCAAGTTGTATAAACAAAGACTTAACTTATTTTGTACTAAATTCCTTAATAAATTCCTATAATATTGTTATTTTAAATAAGCTTAGTTTGTCATCACTCCCAATCTCTAAAGTTAATTACTCTATTTATTTAAATATTTCTTTGATTTAAATTCACTTCTTTATAATGTTGCCAGAAAGAATTATCATTATTACGGTTCAAACCATTAGTAATCGATCAAATCATATCTGTACCGTTCTGCAATCGTCAGAATCCATTAAATCATTGGTTTTTCATATAAACCTTTTATTATTTTGAGTCTCTATGTGAACCATGACCTCCAGCTGGGAAGGAATAAAACCAAGCACTGCTAGTGTCATCACAAACGTTATCCATTAGTCAGAGAGGCAATAGTTTAGGCAAATTGGTTAGGATTCATCCTTGTCCTGACATATGTATCTTGTGCATGGTTGGATTCAAGGTACTTTTGCTTGGATTATTGGTCTTGTTGAATGAATACCCGATTTTGACCGGCACAATAGTCTGATTACAATTTTATATCACAATTCTAATAAGTAATTTTTAAATTTAAAAACTTCAACTATATATAGATTGCCTTATTATCATATAAATTACAGTATTAATTTATTGAGATAAAAATGATTAATATATATATATATCTGCAATTCTGTGTTTAAAATGTAAAAATTAAGTTTGATTATAATTTCTAGAAAGATCATGGTAAAAAAAATAAAAAGTGAATAGTTAAAAATGAAGATTAACAAGCATAAAAAGTACTATAAAGACGTTTGAACTATTAAATTTTAAATCTATATCTAAGGTTTGAAATATAATATTTTATAACTTAATAAGTGATTGTTTTGAATAAATAGTCCTGCAGACTATCAGTAAAAATAACTTTAAGCTTCACTATATATTATTTATTTTATTATTTCTTAAATATGTTTAAACTATATTTAAATGATAAAAAATTTATAAATATGTACAAAAACTATCCAATGCAATTTCCATTTATAAATATAATACAAATTTTAATCAATTTGTCATAAAATTAAAGCCTTTGAACAAATGTATAAAAAAAAAATTACAGTAAGCTACCAAAATGACTTATCTCAGGCTAAGAGTGGATCATCTTTGATTATTCAGATATCAAAAGATGTTTTTGTGAAGAATAGTAGTAATCACAACACTGTCATTTCTTTTAATAAATCATAATATTCTTCTAATATACATATTTGAACTATTTTTACTAATAGGATTTCTCAAATACAAACTCCATGCTCAAAACCTCCTATTTAATCACTCCAGAGTTGAAAGCAAATTTTCTTTAATTTCAGTTATCCATCATCACTAGATATAATTTAATTCAAATTATCAATTTCATTTTCATCATTTTTTTTTCTCTAGTTTTAGTATCAAGCTTCAGCATAAACACATTGAGGTTTTTTTTTAGTTTCAATATAAACATTAATTTTGAAGATTTAAAATAACAAGTAAATCACTGCATTTTAATTAACAATAATATTAATAAATCTTTTTTATAAATTGACTTAATCTTTTTCAATTTTCATATTAATATTTTAAATATATTTTGTCATCTTGAATTTGGTGTTGAATTTATATACATGCATATACAAACAAGTCATTCTGGATGACTTAATGTTTGATGAATCCATATGGGTAACTATCATCTCTTAATTAAATCTATAGATAAAAAAAAAATTCATTTTGTCAAATTAAATATTATTCTTGGTTTAAATATACTGCTCGTAAAAAATGTGATTAATCAGAAAAAATGATCCAATTAATATTAACTTTAGTAAAAAAAAATATTATCAAGAAAATTATAATTTATCTTTTCATTTCTAAGAGCAAAATGTTAGTTAATAATTAAGAAACAATATTAATGTAATGGTAGTAAAAATTTTAGGTGATTATAATGTCGTGTAAGGAACATAAATAGATCGCATGCATAAAGAGCCAAAGATGTTTAATAGTGCTTTGGGATATATATAAGCAGTTAATGTTAATCTAAGTTAATGGCTGAAAGTTTAGATTAAATTATCCAATAAAAAATATATAGATACCTTAGAAACTATAGAGATTATGCTAATATGTGTTGCTATTCATTTTGCTATTGGAAAATGACAGCAGAATTGCTATTCAGAAAACAGAACAACACAAGATATAAAACTTCATAATCTACCTTTGAGTTTTCATTATAAAAATATATACAAAAAATGACTAGCTACAGTAACTGATAGTTATATACACAAGAATAACTGAAACTAACCAATCACTAGAAGTTAACAGGATGATCATAGAAGATCTCAAAACATGCAATTCTTGCTCACATGCTGACTTGCTACCATCTATTTTGTTAATACCCTTTATCCATAAGATTCTGCAAAACCATAAAAATTTCAAGCCTTTCAGTCATTGGTTCATCATTTACTTGTGAAGAAGTTCAATGATACTACTTCCATTTATTGAATACTCAGAAGCAGTTTTGTGGTTGTATATAGATGGTAATCTAAGTATATGTCCAAACAGGCATCTGCTTTCAGGAAGTCACAGTTATGAAACACATCCAACATCTTGTAACCTAGACCAAGTGAGTTATACATGTCTTCATGTTATCATTGTTATCAAACACATCCAACTTATTATACTTCATTGCAATTCAGTCGTAATTTAAGATATAGTTCTATAGCATGTACATAGAGTTGTGATCATGCCTTTCTGAAATGATTGCTTGTCTTAAGTGAATGCTGTTTACATTTTCAACTGTTGCAGTTTATTGGCTCATAGCTTCTGATTTTCATACTATTACATCTCTTCTACATGATCAAATTTATATGAACAGCAGTGTAAAACTGTGGCCTATAATAACAAATAATATTGAAAGGCTTACCCCACTACATTGTAGATTAAAGAATTTATAGTAATAAGTAATATTAATAAATATTTCTGAATTATTTCACATGTGGCATTAATTATTGAAAGAGGAAACAATGTAAATTAATATAACATTATCAAATAATAAATTCTATTTCTTTTATTTAATTCCTGTTTCATTCTAAATTTAAAATAAAATTTTAACCTTATGGCTGCATTTTGCAAAGCTCAGCTATTTATTTTATCAAAATTATTAAAAGAATCTGTCTTTAATATTAAAATTTTAATCATTAATTATAAAATATGTAACTAGTTTAAAAACAGATAAAAATAAATGTAAAATAAAAAAACAAAAATAAATTTTTCACAAATATTGAATTTCATTTTTCTCATTACTATAATTAAAAAATACATTCAAAAAAAACAAAAATTGAAAATAGTAAAATGATTAAAATAACTTTTTGATTTAACTATAGGTTTAAAAAAATAATAAACCCAAGCATTTAAAATACTACAGAACTTTAATAACTTGTCTAATAGTTCAAATCCCTATACTCTATCAGATTTCACATTCTTCTAAATCTCAAAATTATGGTTCTAAAATCCATCAGCCATACAAAAAAAAACACACACCATTTTAATAGGTTTATATGAACAAGACCTATTATTATTGATTGAAACTAAACATGAATAAAATTACATGAAAGAAAAATAAGCTATTACTATGACCGTACTAGCAATCAACTCTTTGACATATCAAAAAAAAAACAGCAGTTTTACTAATCATCATATTGGCATTACTATCTAGAATTAAAGAATACTTATTCTGCTGTGATGCAAAAAAAACTATATTATCAGAAATAAAATGGCAGGTTTACAAATATCAATATAATATATACATATCTTCCAGAATATCTACATTTTATGCTTGCTTGCTTCTTCAAAATCTAAGAATAACTTCATACTGACCTCTTCATTTCATCCAATCAAAACATCAAAGAATACTTAATTTTTTTTTTTTTTTACAGCAATTAAACCATAATTATTTTTTAAAAACTGCATTAACATTTCTAATTATATCTGCTTTCACTCATATCCCAGAATATTCACTTCGTTCTTAATTACCAAGTTTTTGTTCTATATTCTATGACTTCCTTAGCTAAATTATCAGAGACAAAATGGCAATTTTATAAGATTACTATCAATATAATATAAATGATAGCTTCAAGGAAATCTAAGTTTTCTTACAATTTGCTTCTTCAAAATCTATGAATTTCTCATTGTGACCTCTTCATTTCACCAAATGAGATACCAATAGAATATTCAATTTTTTTTAAAGGCAAAATAGTCCATAACTATTTTTTAAATTCACACTAACATTTCTAATTATAAAATATTCTTTTACACTCACATTCCATAATCTTCACCCTCTCATCCTTCATAATTATCAAGTTTTTGTTCTATATTATATGACTTCTGTAACTTGCCTATCTAAATCTTTTGCACCTTGCAATTCCCATAGATAGTTATAGCTACCTTTTTTTTTTTTTTTACTAAAAAATTACTTTTTTTTTATGGTCCCATTCAGTTAATGTATTTATTACTCATTTTTTCTAGTTGTAATTTTTTTTTTTTTGTAAAAACTGACAGGTATAATGAGGGAAAAAAATCAAAGCTTTCCTATAATCCTTAATACGTTTTATAATTATGCTACATGGTAGCATACCTTTTTTTTTTAAAAAAAAAGTTCTTTTGCTAGATTTTATTGTTATTATTGAAAGCACAATAGAATTGGTGACATGTATAATTCTTAACATATGTTGAAATATTTTGTGATTTCAGGCTCCTACTTGATTTTGCTATTTAGCATTGTATTTTACATCTAATAATGTGCACATATCTAACAGCAGCGGAATCTAATTCTTATAAAGGACTGTATATTCAAGAGACTTAGATTCAGAATCTGTTGATCTCAAAAGTGAAGATCAATGAATAGACTACCTAAGTATGGATGATGATAAAGATAGAAATGATTATGAAATGGAGGTCTCTGTTAAGATTTAATAGAAATTGAATATAAAAAAATTTCCTGCT
The DNA here is from genome assembly GCA_028023455.1 of Epiperipatus broadwayi. NCBI lineage: Eukaryota > Metazoa > Onychophora > Udeonychophora > Euonychophora > Peripatidae > Epiperipatus > Epiperipatus broadwayi. The sequence continues at coordinate 5,363,998 of JAQFVV010000035.1, read as the reverse complement.
CTATAAAGTCAAATTTGCTTCATCTATACTCCTAGATAAAAATAACATTACATCTCTCACAGCTCAATAACAAAAAATAAAACATAAGAATGATTGGTAGTCAATGATGCAATCAAAGATACAACGAAAAAATTGCCTCCTCACTCTCTACATCTATCAATATCTTTTTAACAACTCAAATTTGTTTATACTTAAGTAAAGATAAACTAAGATAAGTTGCCACATAAATATAAATTTAATGCACTGAGCCATAACTTAAGGGTAATAAAAAAATTTCCAGTCTTTCACATTCAAATAAGATTAATGATTCAAACCACTCATGAAGATAGGTCCCTTAGTACAAGATAGACAAGAGTAAGTGCATCCTCAAGAACATAGTATTGCTGCAGTTTTATCAATCATTTCTTATTTCTTAATTTTTTTTTTTTAAATACACACTCTTCTCCCTTCCCTGATAAATTTTTGACTATTAGCATGCTACTGTTAATAGTAAATAGCAGGATAATATTTCAAATAAATATATTACAGGTATACTTACATTATTACAAATTATATATTTGCCTACAATACAAAATCAAATAAAATGCTAGTTTATGTCTTTTACATCACTGAAATCTATATAAAACTAATTTCAGAAGATAATATTGTATGCTTTTTGCAATGTAGTATTGTCTAGCTGATAACAATGAAATTGTTTTCAATGATGTTTTTATTTATTTCTTAAATTTCAATCTACGATTTATGAAATTTCCATGTGCCCCATTTTATTCAATGCCCCTAAGCAAATACTTATTTGCATGAACATAAACTCGGCTTTGCTCCTTCATCTACAAGATTTCCCTTAAGAATCAAACCAAATGCCACATCATTACAATTTTTGAAAGTTTAATAAAGCATAGCTTCAAATCACTGACAGTGAAACAGGTATGTAGCTGATCAATATATATAAATAATAAAAAGATCAAAAAAAAAAAAACATTTATCTCTCCAAAAAAAGATGTGGACTGTTTTACTAGGATAAAATGTTACAAATCATTATCAAAATGGATTATCAGGAATATTGTGATTTTTTTTTTTTAAATCCTTATATTACTGATTAATGAAACAAAGACATTTCAATTTCTCTAACCTTTTCATGATCACATATTTATTCATATTTCTAATATCCACCTGGATAAATGTAAAAATTCCATTAAAAAAAATAATAATAAATAATCTGCTGTTATATCCATGATCCCAAAATCAGCAATTCAAAAAAATGATATTAAAAACAAATGAAATAAGATTCATAAAATGCTTGCCATATACATTAATTCATTTTCTTGTTTCACAATATTCTCCTTAAATCTCATACTTAATATTGCATAATCATTCAGACATCTTCTTGAAGTCTTTACTCATATTACAATAGATTTCTCTGCTAAACAAAGATTTTTTATAATGGCCTCAAAATGCAAATTAATGATAATAGCAATTCTTAGAAGTCTAGAAGAATCAGGGAAGTGTTTCTCTGATGTAAGAAATGACAGTGATTAATTTAGCTTGCTGGGGGGGGGGGGCAATGTTTCATCTAGAAGACAATCTATGTATTTAGTAAAAACTGAAAAGCATTAAATGTGGGTGGAAAATATAAAAGGATATTCCCACAAACTGTAATGTATTTCAGCAAAAAGGGTGACTCTATACAAAAGAATTTATGTGAAACATGATATCAAGCCATTAACTACAAAGGATGGTTGTATACATTAAAAAATTGATATGAATAAAAAAAACTGAAATATTTTTCATCTTCTTTAGGCTTAAGCAAAGTTGCTACTATCATTATATTTTTTTTCTAATTTACTATACAAACATTATGAGTGCAATCATAAAATAACACAAGAAAATGGCTATCACTGTAAAAGAAATAGTAATGTTATATTTACAATTAAACTTGTTAATAGTAATATTTTCTGCATTATATTACCATCATCAGTTTTCATCACAAGAAAAGTGAAGAAGAGCGCTGAGAAATTTATTTATGAACACATTCGCATAATACACAGGCTTATATATACCTGTGGCTATATATGTAATAGGGTATGAGCACAGACTTTCACATGACCCACCACTCTCCACACTATCTCATAACACTGATACACCTGAACACACATATGTCGAAAAGATAAATAATCACCAATATACGTATTTCATGCTAAACCAGCAATCATCAGTTGGTTCAGTATGTATATATAAGGAAGTATAATCTTTCAGCTTATTATAATTACATTACTGTTTCTTGCTAATCATTTTATGGTACATTAAGCACATAATTTTAAAATTAAATTATATTTCAAAATATGTTCTTATTCCATATACATGTTAAAAACATCTGTCATGTTTAAAATATAAATTATATAGGATTAGCTATTGTCTACCAATTTTGGTAATTATACAGAGATCTGGAATTAAATGACAGGGATATAAAGATCCTAATCTGTAATATATTTGATTTAAGATCGTGATCTCTTTCCTCTAATTATCAAAGTAATTTTTATCTTGTAGTTACCTATTTAGTACAGCTGCAAATGGTATTAGTGTGTTGCATATTGTCCAATGCAAATGTTACATCCTTCTGTAACAACCATTCTTTGTGATAATTTTAACTGTACTTGTTTGTAATCCTCTGTCTATTCCAATTAGCAATCAATTTCTTCATTATATCTTTCTTTATCAATAAATAAATCCTCTTTGATTTGTTCTTCCTATTTTATTTTAAGCAATCTATAAATCTCTCCTTCTCTGACCATGCATGTGTTACACTTAAATTGCTAGAATTTAATCAATATATGCTTAACTATAATTTTATTATCAAACTTGCTACTTCTTGTGACTTTACGTTAATATTGCACATATTCATTATTATCTTCACTATTTACTAATTTCTTTGGATGTCAAATTTATCTTGGTTAAAAACTGGCTGCAATTTAAACACATCATAAATCATATCTATGCAAATCATTTTATTGATTTTAATTCAAAAGTAATCTTATCAAGTTTTGACTAAGTATCAGTATTAAATTTAATGTCATTTCTTGTAACTGTGAATTTCTTAATTCAAAAATAGCAAGATGAATATAATCATATTTTTTTCTCAATACAAGCCAAAATAACATTAACATTTCGAATGAGGAAGATTATTCATTCGTACATTCCCCATGACTCAGAGATTTGTCTACTACTTAAATATGTTAACTTTTATGTCTGCAATTAATGTACATATTCTTAAAGTTAAATTTGGTGACGTTAGTAAATTACTAAGTGCATTTGTTAGTCTGCTAAATCTTTCTAATTTCATTACAAATAATAATACTGCTTTGGCATTTGTCATTTAAAAGTCAATATTATGATGGCAATAGAAATGTCTGCTGCCATTTATAAACTTTTAACTATGTTATTATCCTATTTTTACATGTTTGCTTTAAACAATCATGTCAAGCAGAATTGATTACTAATAAAGAAAAAAATTAATCAGAAAAATTTTGCACATACTATCCTTAACATATCAAATCACCTAATTTTATCTAAATTGTTTCCAGCATTTCTTCTCAACATTTCATTAATTTTTATTATATCACTAATACCTTTATTACTATACACACATTGGTAAAAAAATCTACTCAATTAAAGATTTGTACATACCTAGTAGAAGTGATTTTTAATAATCATGATTTGTAAATTTTGTTTACCATCTATTTTGATCAATTCACTAAACACTAATTATGTTGATGATTTATCTTAAATTATATCATTTTATATAACTTTCAATCTAGTAGAAGTTCTTCCTTATGGTCAAATAAATCATTTTTGTGTCAGCTCTCTAAAAGTAAACTACTTAAGGCTGCATCTTCAGAATTTTTGAAAATTCTGCTCAACTTTTTCAAAATAAACATTACAATTAAGCTATTTACTGATTAACAGAATTTATTGATAGAATTCATATATTTTCTCCAAATATAATCATGAATATATTAACCGATTAATATTATCCTACTTGCTTATTATGGTTCTTGGATGCATTTAAGAAAGATAATTGAAAAATCTTTAATAAAATCATTCACTTACGATGCTTCATTATATCTTCTATTGACCTGATTTACTTTCCCATTTATAGACATCATTCAAATATAGTCTAAGTAATTTTCTTCATGCATAATAATTAAAATATTAGTAAATCATGCTGTTAAGACTATATTCTAATTAACTTACTAAATACATTATCATATATGCTGGAAAACTTTCTTTACAAACCATGTTCTTAAGCATACTAATTAAATTGATCAATTAAGTATTAGATCATTATGTATTTGTTAAAATTCTAATTAAATGGATTTGAACACAAAACTTTCAAGATCCCTTCCATCATCCAATCTATCTTATATAACCAATATACCTAACCACATACATGTGAAAAAGCTAAATGATCTCCAATGTACATATAAATATATACACTATACTTGTATTCAAATATTGCTATAGTTCTGTAAAAAAAAAAATTATCTATAGTGTAATTTCTTAGATGTCAGTACACATTTCTAAAACTTTACCAGAATTGTTCTACTTTCTTAAAAGTACTATTCTTACTGAACAATATTTCATATCCAATTTTAATTTTAATTTTAATAAATTACATGTATCCTTTGCAATAGATATCCAGAAAATATATTATATATTCATAAAGATAATCTCAAAATTTGAAATGGCTCATAATACACTCTAAGAATAATATCCCAAACTTCTGCTGTTTTTCATTTGATAATGAAAAATATGTTTTTAAAAATATTACCCAAGATTAGTTTATCTCGCTACATATTTATATTCTTCATACAAACATTATATTTGAAACATAGTGTTTAACTATTTTTACTAATTATGTAAAGGAACCTTATTAATGACTATTAATTATTGTAATCTCATTATTATAACATTTATATCCCTGACTAAAAAATTTAAAAAACTGCCAGGAGATAAAAAAAATAGGCTGATGAATAATATGGATTTTTGAATGGTTGCTGTTGCATTTAAACATTTGTTTTGGTAATAGAATATAACAGAATCAATGGAAATATAATGAAAATTGAAATTCTTTTAAAACAAAAAAATATTTTGACAGTTTGATTTATTTACAAATGTTTATTATCTAAACATTCATCATACACAGTACATATTCTATATTAAGATTGAATCTAAAAAGCTACAAGGAATTTCCTCTTCTACAATCATAAAAATAATTATTTAAAAATTATAAGTAAAAATAAATAATGTGTTTATATTTATCATGATAACAAACATCTGTAAGCTTGAAGTCAAAGAGCTATCTGTGGCTGGAGAGCCTCAGGTTGTTGATCATTGTTCTAAGTGCAGAAATAACACCAATTTAAAAAATATATTCTTATTGTCAGACAAGTATTTATTTATAAACTTTCTGGATATATATTGTTTTAAAAAAGATTTGTCGTGCTTTAACTAGAATTTTCATTAGATTTCATTTATACTATTATTAATATCTATAGTTTTTTGTTTATTGTTATAATTAATTAAATATATTACTGTGAACAAAATGTGGCTTTCTTGTAGCCAATTATCCATTCTTTTATCATTATAATTTTAAGTTTTTTATCTAAAAAAAAAAATATATAAACAAAATAAGTGATAATCTCATTTCAATCAGACATATTAATTTATTAATTAAATTTTAAGAGCAATAAGAAAAAAATATTTTTATTTTTAAAACAGGCAAAACTTTCTATACGTACTGCCACTCAGTGCAAGCCAGAGTAATCAATGGATGTCAGAAGGCTTGTGCATAAAATACCCATCTAGTGCCTACTCATCCAATATCCCCAGACTAGTTTCTGGATTGTGGCCTTCGTCAGTGAGGAGCCTTGGATCTGAGAGCACTGCACCTAGATCTTAGGATCTAATGTAACCTCCAGCAGCCACCTTTTATCTCTACTTAACTACGAAACTATTATTTTATAAAATTTTCAAAACAATATTTTTTTTTTAAAGTATAAATATATGCTATACATATATATATAAATTTTTAAAATGCAGTCCCAATAAATTTTAATAACACTGGAATTAATTTTGCCTAAAAAATTGGTAAATATTTTTCTAGAATCAACAAACAATAGGGTTCCTATTTCCTATCTTTTTCATTATAACCAAAACATTTTTATTAATAAAGAGAACAAACAGAAAGTAAGCAATTCCAATTCATGACATAATTTATTTAAAACATTAACTGCATAAAACTTTTAAGGATAAATTATAAAGCATAATGTTTAACAATGGCAATAATAATAATGAAATTGTCAGAAACCTTTAAAATAAATCACATCTATAAATTCTTCAGTCCTTTTATATAACTTATTAAACACTTTTCTTTTTCCAATTAATATTTTCAAATTGCTTTATTTCAAAATATCATTTCTCCTTCTGAGATTAAAAAACTTAAAGGAGACTGATTCTTATAATAAAATGAATTTTTAAAAACATATTGATTTTTCTTTTATCAATACAGAGTAAATTATTTTTTCTTATCTATTTTCTTTCAAAACTCACTAGAAATTATATTAAGAGACATTTAGAAAGCATAACATTAACTTTCAGCTAACAAAATAAGCAATACCATATTTATAGTTTTTCAATAAAATGGTTTGAAAAACTTAATAAATTTCTATCAATATTTTTTTACAGGTCAGTTGGTTTAAGTTACATAAATTAGTAATTACAGATTTTTAAAAATGTTATGACTATTTCATAACAGGAGAAAAAATTTGCAATACAAATATCACTAGATCATTTATGCATATTAATTGATATTATAGGAAAAAAAATGATTTTGTGTTATAAAATAATACTTCTTTTTTTTTAATTAAAATATCAGATTATTAATATCTGGGATAAATGTTACATGCTCTACATAAATGTGTTAAACATATAATGTTGATTTTTTTTTTAGAAAATAATAAATAAAAAAATACTAAAGTTTACCTCTTTACTAATAGGACTTCTGTTAAACATCTCTGAAATCTAGATAATACTTTAAAATATTTGTTCAAGACTTCAATGATGAAATAACATGTAGGTGGTTAATGGAAAAATACTTTTCATTTCCTATTCTTTTTTTGCTTTTAGTTTCTAAGTATAAATCATTTATGGGTATGGTTCATAATTTAGTGTTTATTTAATTGAATCTCAGAAAGAATGTAGCTCACATAGGAAAAGCTATATATAGATTTTTTTTTTTTGTATTATTATGTGAGTTAGTTATAAATTCTGCTGGAATGTTAATAAATTAGACAAAGGGGTTAAATAAAGTGTTGTGTTGTTAGCCGAGAGGTCAGCGCAGCTGCCTTGCAAGCAAGCAGTTGGTTGCAGACGGTTATTGCGGGTTCGCCTCCTGGCCAATGCTATGACATATGAAAAAAAAAAGGTGTTAAATAAAGTATCTTTGCCCAAATCATTAACATTCTAACAGCTATGCCTGGTGTGACATTTAGTAGTCATTTGCCTCATCACAGAAGAGAACAAGATGGCCCATGTTAGAATCCTATGACCTTTCATAAAGACAGTGCTGAGAGTTGGCTGAATTCAAAACAAGAATTTGATTCCAAAGATTTAAAAAAATAAGATTTTCAAAGTCTTTTTATAATATACAATGGGTTATGATGTCTAAATATGGACTTGAAAAAATTTATAAATAAGTATTATATTTAACATCCAATTTCATAATTAAGTCAAAAAAGAATCTAGAGTTGAACTAGATTATAATCTGAGAAGTATATAACTTAAGATGAAACAAAAAGCATAGTAATTAAACAAGTAGCCTGGATGTTGATCATGTACTATGCAAATAGAAAAAAATGTTTTTATTCTTTAAATAATCTGATATGGAGTGTTCATCCAGAAAGTTAACACTTCAAAGAAGTTATATAGAAAACACACTGATACAAAATTGAGGATAAAATTGGGGAAAGATGTATAAATGAAGCTGTTATATAAAACAAAACAATTGAACTGTACACCCCTTTTCTTAACTTGAAATTAAGCCAAAAAAGTTTAATTTCAAAAGATTTATCTGGAGAGCCATAAATCTCATATTTGGAATCAACTGTCTCTTCTTATAAGGCTTTCCCATGTGTAAATTTTCTATTATTCATATATTATCATTCTAAGCCTTTGAAATAAATAATGAACTAAAAAGAAATCTAATGGAAAAATTGAAACATTTAAAATGAAAATTGATGCTACATGGATGTTTACTGGTTTTCAATTTTTGTGAATGGTTTTTGAAATAGTTAAAAGTAGCTTCATGAATCAAAAAATAATAACACTTTGGATTCTAGAAATCCAATACATAAATTATTAGTTCTTTTATTGTTTTATATTAAGTGACTATATATTATTGATAGATAATACAAAAAAAAAATTAGAACTAAAATTGGGTTTAATCTCTGTTGGGCAAATATCTAAAAGATTAAATAAGCAACAAAAAAAGATTAAAATGAGATATATGTCTCTTATCTTGTAAGATTAGATGAAGTGAAAGGAAAAATTACATATGCCATAACAAATGGATAATCTTTTACATAATTATAAAACTCACATTTGGAAATGAGCAGCCAACCCAGTGTGTAATATATATGGATGGATGCGAGGGTATATGAATAGATGGATTTATTGATGGGTGAATGGAAGTATGGATAGATAGGCAGATAAACAGACATAAATAGATTGATAGATAATGTTATACATGCAGATAAAATTAAAAGAATCTAAGAAATATCAAAAGTAGATAGTTAAAATAAAAAGTATATACAGAAATGATCAAGCAAAAATATAAGAATGAATGATGATACCTATACTCACGAGAAGAAAATAACCTTCTAAACACTGATGGATGAAGCAACAAGGTTATATTAGAGTAGTATACATCAAACTAAAGGAAAAAGCACATTTCAGAGCAAATTAAGAGTAGAAAAAATATTCTCTAAAAAAAAAAATTAGAATTAAAAAATAAAATGCTTTTGGTAGAGAGTATAGCTGGCAAAGAAAAATATATAGGAATTTATAATGAGACTAAAAAATAACTGTCACATTTGAATGAATGCTTTGGTATAGTAAAATATGCAAGAATGATAAACAAACTTTATAGAAATAAGTTCATTGAGAGATAAAGTTACACACAAAAAATGATAAAAGTGAAATGACCACAAAGTATCAATATGATATATGACAGCTATATAGACTGAATTAATTATAGACTATTGTAATAAATACTGTCAAAATAATTTAAGAACTTTTTAAGAAACTTAATACCAGTTGCACATCTTGTTAAGAACCCAACTGTAGCTGCATTTCAAAATATATTATCTCAGGATCTGAGTACTATAACCATATTCATCGTATTTGGCATGTATAATTGGATAAAAGATCTAAATATATGTGGACAGAAACCAAATAAAAATTAAATTACTTTTGCCTCCCTGCGAGTTCTTTGTAGATGATAAACTAATTAGCTTGGAATGTATGTCAAAAAAATTACAAATTGCAATGGGTAATGTTATGCAAGTACAGGTTAAACAACAAAAAGTTAATCTACTGTGTTATGAATTTATGTAAGAGAAAAAAAAATCAAAGAAAAAAACTGTAAAGTAACATTTGAGTAGGTTGATATGATATATCAATGAATTGCAACTAAGAGCATGTGTAGCTCTAAGACTACAAAGGATATGTTTTTAAAAAATGCACTGACAGAAAAATTTCTTATTTTTTCCCATTATTTTAAATAAATTTCTTTAAATACATGCTGAATTTTTTTTTTTTTTTTTAAAAAAAGGCAGAAATTTCATTTTATTATTTTTCCATTCCATTTCTCTTTTATTTTGAACAATAGATTGGTTGATTACTCTGATATATATCTCAGAAACAAGTTCAAACATCCCATTATTAAGTTAGTACCACTTTATTTATAGTATTAATTGATAAATATTTGAAATTAATTTAAACTTGCTAAAGAAATTTTTACAAATGGAATGTAACTTCCTTCTTTCAATAATTTTTATAAGAAATGAAAACTTGAAAAATAAATACATTAATTATTATAAATTATTAAAATTTAATGTGTATGTTGGATGTAAAATATGTAATTTCTTTTAAATGATTGTCCTATGCTCTAGAATTTTATATATAGGGAAACAGAATACTTCCAATTACAAACTAGCAGTTAAATTACATCAGTGTGGAAGAATTAAAAATGGCTGTATATTATTGGTTCAAGAGATATAATAAGAGTGCCAATATAGTAATGAATGAATGATTTTTCTTAGCATCAAATGAATCAACTCTTTTGAAAATCTGAAAGTACCATGGTCCCCATTGTTTCAATCCATTGAATAAATAATCAGCAGTTCAAAAAAATAATAAATAAAAATTAAAAATTAGCAAAAAATAAAATATTACTGCTATGAAATTAAAATGTCACAAGAAAATATCTATAAACTAAAGGTGAGCATGTTTGAAATATATGAATTTCATAAACATCATCAATTTTCATCACAAATACAAGAAGGAATAGAGATTTTCTGTGATAATGATCAAGAGAACATATTCACATGTGGCACTTAAGAGACAACATGTATTATAATAAATAAAACAATAAAATTAAACTTCTAAAATTTGTTTATACATTCTTAAGCCTGTTTTTAGTTAACTTTTATCAGAATGATAAATTTTAATTCTGTTGTCTTTGGTGGAATAAAATCTTAAAAATCACTATTTAAACAGGTATTTTTATGATATATATTGTGATGAACAAATTTAGGAGAAAAATTCATTTAATGTTAATTGCAAATATTTGTATAATTCCACAGTATCAAAATTAACAGATTAAGCTTTGATCAAGACATTTTTAGCTCCCAAATCAGTCGCTCTACTACTTGATATTCAAATTATATGATGCTTACAATTTTGTCATCAAAACTGCCACTTCAATAAAAAAAAAATATTATTTATTAAAACTAATAAAGTTCAAACGTTAAATTAATTAAATAGATTTGAAACAATAATAATTAATTTACATTCAGCAGGAATCATTGGGTGTTTTTCTCAGAAAAAACATGGTAGTTCCACTGGTTTTAAATCAGTTTTACCATTATCGTAACTGTTATTAGCATAATTTTTTTCTTGTAATATAGATCCTGCAATATTGCTTTTATTGATTTTTTTTAATTGGAAAAAAAATCTGAAAAGGTCACTATATTACGAATAATCGATAAATATGAAATCTTTACTCTAATGTTCTTTTAAGGGTGTTCCTTACTTAAGGTCTCATTTTCACTCAGTTTTCAGAATAAAAAAAATAATTTTTTGCTCATTTAATTTTCATACTAATTGGTTGATAAGTATTTAAAACAAAAAGAATACACATATTTAATTTCATTTTATTCATTCATGTTTTATTTTTATAAACTGAAGTTAATAAGCTTGGTTGTAGTATTAACAATGAAAATAATGGTTTAGGTTTAACCATGCTTTGTGTGACAATCATTGTGTAACATAGTAAAAATTGACATAGTGTTAAAAAAAAATTTTTATATTTTAATAATTATAAAGTAAATATCAAATTTTAAAACAAAATTTGATAGATTTATCACAAAACCACATTTGTCCATTCACATTTAAACATAATAATAATAATTTGCTCATTTATGTTCAAAGAATGTTTAAACTAACATCATTGATGATGTACATTCTTTGTTCTTATTTACAACACCATTTTTAAATATTTATAAAAGTTCAAATATAATTTTTTAGAATATTATTCATTTGTAAAATTATTTAAATTTTTAAAAAAATCAAATCCAATTTATTGAGTTTTAGTATAAAATAAAAATATAGAAGTGAAAGGTAGAGCATTTTCAAAAACTTCCATCAGGTATGATAATAGAAATTGTCAGAATTCAAAAGAGTTAATTAAACATTTATTTTTCAATTAGCTTACATAGAAAAATAAAAATTTAAATATTAAATACTTATAATTATTATTAATTTTAATATCTATTGGAAAGATGCTTACAATATAGTCTGTATATTAAATACTATTTTATAGATGGATATTTTTGTATAGCATTCTCTACCTTATTCCTCCCTCTTACTAAAATTCTGCAAAATTTAACAATTAAAGATTAACCCTTATTTTCATGAAAACATTTTGTAGTATAATGATCAGTTTATCTGCTTGTCATGGCCATGACTAAGACCCAAACTATACTGACCAATGATAAAGATGTGTGAGATTGTGATCTGGACCAACTGATGAGTGCTGGTTCAGCATGTGATGTGCATCCTGAGAATCATAGATCTCTTTCACATGTCTTTGATCATATGTTTATGATTACATCCCTTCACAAGATGTTAGAAGTGGATAGAAACCAGTCCCTACCTTTGTGTGAGAGTGGTGTAGTGAAAATTACACTACAGAAATATTATTCATTATTGGATAATCTCTACTTTAATGAATGACTAATAAAAATTATTAATATATTTTCATTAAATGATTTGTGTCAAAGTTATGAGGGCAGCACATTTGACACATTAATTTAACTATAATAATTTGCTACCTATATATATATATATATAATGAACAATGATAAAGATATGTGTAAGAGATTGTGGTCTGGGCCAACTAATGAGTGCTGGTTCAGCATGAAATGTGCATATTGGGGATCATAGATCTCTTTCATGTTTTTGGTCATATGCTACATCCCTTCATAAGGTATTAAAAGCGGACAGAGACCAGTCCCTACCTCGTGTGAGAGTAGTATAGTGAAAATTACAGAAATATTATTCATTATTGAATAATGTCTAGTCTAATGAATGACTAATAAAAATTATTAATATCCAAAGCAGATCAATCTAAAAGTTTCTTTTCAAGTTACAAGCAGGCTGTTTTTTTCCAGGCAGCCAGTTCAAAGTCAACCCAATTAGTCACTGATATTGGTTGTAAATAGTAAATATAGGGTAAAGGCTCCAAATAAGAATTTATCTGATGAGTATTGACATACTGACTAAAAACAGAAAAAAAAAATTTTTTTTATATTTAAACAATTAGTTATCTATCTATATCAGTGTATATAGCATTGGTCAATGAAGTGAATAGTGGGAAATTTTTTGCATATAATAAAAAACTAATCACACTTGGTATAGTTGACATGATGAGCTCATATTAAGTATATATTTAAGTACTAAGAATATAGAATGTAATGCCATTGCAGAAATTAAAATTCATCTCAATGTTGTTTCTAGAAAAGATAGAAAAACTACCCAGAAAAGAATTGATTTGTGCTATTATTAAAAATTCTTGGAAAAAAAATAAAGTAACATCATAAAAATGTAGTAATCACATGTAGATTTGTTGTACTTATAACTGCAATTATACTAAGTGTATATATATTTTTAAATGTTAATATTGTAATTTTAAACTCATTAAAAACAAATGTTAAAATCAAACACAGAGCTCTATTAGCAAACTTTTTAGAGTTTTGATTTTACAATAATGACATAATGAAGACAAAAAAAAAAAATATTCATTTATATAAAAAATAACATTTAATGTAACTAATCAATTTATTATTTGTAATTTTTTAAAAAAGTAATAATTGAAATTATTATCAATATTACTTTTCACAAAAACACAATTTTAATTTAATAAAGAAAACAATTAGAATTGTTATAATATTGAAATTCAAAAATTATGACTTTTGCCTTTTTTACTGTGTGTCTACTAATAGAATTAAGATATGTTTTACAAATCATAATCGACTTTAAAATTTCAATCAATTCCTGACTAAAAAAGCACACATATACAAACAACAAAAAAAAATTGTCTGGTCAATAAAGATGCAATTATTGCTTTATGTCACTACATGACCCCGGCAATAAAACTGATATCACAAGTCACCAATTATATGATTACATAAAAAATAAAAAAACAGAAATATTATTCATTATTGATAATATAAGATTGTTCATTTCATATCATGTACTGAATAGATGTTAAAACACATTTACAAATGAATACATTTATCCATTTAAAAAATAAATGTAGGTAGTTTATTATATATCCATATTTTATATAATTTTTCTCTATAATTAGTCATGTCATTTTATATACCTATAATTATGCAATTGGGCATTATTATTTTTACTGTACAAATTGTAAAAAAAAAAAAACTAATTTCTCACACAATGAAATGATGCATCGATTCTAAACACCATATATAACAATTATACTCTGTAGTAGTACAAAGCCATGTCTCATCACATAAATTAATTATATTAATGATCTGGTTCCAGTATAATTCATGAAAATTCTACAAAATATTTATTCTTTGGCTGCAAATTTTACATAAGTAATTTATATGCAGTGTTTTATAAGTATATCTAGTTGCCAAATTTTAAATTATAAATGCTAAACTAGGAGCATAGAACTTAATGTTTATAATATGATCATATTAATATAATTCTTTGATCTTTATCCTATTGACTGCTAATAATTACCTGTAATATAAGATTTCATTTGAAATGTCAATAATAAATATATTGATCAACATTTATTTCACTTAACTTAGTTTCATATCTGGTAACAATTTAGACCAGAAGTTCTTGACAACGAATGTATTAAATATATATATTTTTTAAAAATTATAAGGCCAGTTTCTTAAAAGATCATATATTTGAATATCTAAGTGAATAAAGTCTGAATAGTGACATCAACTTTAGCTACAGCTAATATCAGCTAAAAATTCTTCTCTAAACAATACTGTACACTATCTTGTAAAAATTTATTTAGTCATTTTCAGTTATCTGAAAAAAAATAACTCAGCCCCCAAGTGCATATTAGAATATCTAATGTTTTAATTATTCTTAGCTGAAAAATAAAGCAAGTCCTAGAATAAAGTGGACTTACTTTACCTCCAACTGAAAATAAATTCAGTCAGATAATCAGTCTTCTGATCATTAAGAACAAGCATAAGAATAAAATGTATTAATCTTCATTACTGATGAAAAGAAAATATCCACCTATGAGTGTTGATCTATTTTTCTATTATTATTCTATGATAATATATGATATACTTTAAATGTAATTATAGGAGATTTGAACATAGACTTTCAAGCTCCCTTTCACTATCCACTCTATCTCATACAATCGATACATATAATCACACACATGCATATTGAGATCATTTATCTTTTTCACATGTGTTTGGTCATATGTATTGATTGTATGAGATAGAATGGATAACTGAAAGGAGCTTGAAAGTTTGTGTTCAAATCCCCTATAAATTATATTTAAACTCTAAGTATATAAATTATACTTGTATTCAAATATTATATATTCAACCTGTATCATCCACATCTTTCTCCTGTTTTTTAGTGGACAAGGTCCCATATCAGTGACTTAAAGCCAACATAGGCATGACAATAATATTGGTATCAATAAGGGATTTTGGCATTCCCTCATCAGATTTTCAATGATATGGTTGGCTGAAATGTTGGAGGATGGAATAGATTGAAGCCTATCCATTTAAGTGTGATGATTTATTTTAATTTAAACCGAGCACTGATTATATATATGCGTGGGAGCTGCTGATCTAGACCAATTGAGTGCTGGCACAAATTATATATATTGGAGAGCATTTATCTTTTTCACATGTGTGTTCATATGTATCAGTTGTATTAGATAGAGTGGATGGCTAAAGGGAGCTTGAAAGTCTGTGTTCAAATCCCCTATAATTCTATAATAAGGAAAATTAAAAAAATTAAAAAAGATAGTGAAATAATGTTCTTAAATTTAACAATAAAAAAAAAAAACAGAAAAATGAAGCAAAAGAAAAAAATGTAGCAAACCAAAATTATGCTGCAACTAAACTGGATACAAAATATAGTAGATCTTGGATAAAAAATATATTTTTTTATAAAAAAAAAAATTAACTTCATCATTTATATTTATTAAAAATCTTTTTATTAAATATGAATGTTCATATTATTTGCATGTTTTGCTGATACAAAATATACAAATATTGAGAATATTTTGAATGAATAAAATAATCAAATAGTACTGCTGTGATGTGATGGGTTGTGACTTCTTATACAGAGTCAGGAATCTCTCAGCAACTATGCCCAAAGACCTGTTAGCCACTTTAACTTCCCTTTCCATTTTCCGTCCTAAGTTTTCACATATTCTTCTCATCCTGCTCCATCCCATTTCCACAACATAATCTTTGTCAACTCCATGGCCTTTATATCTAAATCTCCCTTATCTTAACCCCAAACTCAGCATAAAAATCAATAACCCACTATCTGTATAAACACTTATTCTTCCCCAACATTATTTGTACCCTTTCTGCTTTCAGGCATTTACAATCAATTAACAGATGCCTAATATTTTTTATGCCTTCCTTACACATGTTTCACATGTTTCCATTTATGTGTATATTCCTTTGTTGCTAAAGATCCTGTTCGAGCCTTAAACAGGAAACTACTTTCCTTACTATTATCATAAATTAACTTGCACCCAATATTCTGTTTACTTCTATATATATTTAAACTCTTTTTACTCTCCATACTAGTTCTCCATCTCTCCAACTCCCTATTTTTTATTAATGCATATATTCTTCTATTCTATTTCTTAACAATATAAACCTAACAATTCTCCTAACACAATCATCCCACCTTTTGTATAAGTATACTGACATAAATTCTTTATCCAAATCTTCTGCATATCACACTACCTTTCTCACCCATCTTGTTGCCTGCCCTTTATTCATAATCCAATTAAATATTATTTTGGCTATTCTTTTATTATCCATAAACTGCAATCTACCGAACATTTTCATTTTACTTTTTGCATCTCTCATATAAAAACTTGATCATCCCAGTTCTCCTAGAATTGCCTCTTTTGCTGTCCACACATCTGCATCTAATACATGTCTTCCTACTTCTCTTTGTATTTTTTCTAAGTAATCTAATAATCCTTTACTAACATATAACGTATCATTACCATATGATAATCTGCTACTGCCACTCCCTTCCATAAAATTCTAGCTACATCATACTTATTATATGAGAACTCTGTTAATTTCTTTATCAATCCCTTCCTTTTCTTTGTTTCATTTATCAATTTTTTTCTCATTCATCCAAGCAATTTTTCTGATTACTTAAGGTGATTCCCAAATAGTTATATCTATTCACAACCCTTAACTTTATATCTGTCTTCTCTTTCCCCAGTATTAATCATCATTACTTTTGATTTTTCTTCACTAAATTTAATCCCCATTTCTTCACCCATCCTTGTGCATGTCCTCAGCATAACTTCCATATTTTCCCTTCTCTCTGTACACAAAAAGACATTACCCCCCCCCCCCAAAAAAAACCTGACAATATATCTACTCCCTTGTCACCTATTAAGGATATCTCTACCCTCTTCCTAGTCTTTCTATTGCTCTCTCCATTTCTCTCAATTACAACAAAAACAAAACCGGTGACATAGGCCATCCTTGCCTTAGTCCCACCCCATTTTTAACTTTTAACTAATTTATATTCCCTAATTGATATGTATAGTAATTATTTTTCATATAATTTCTTAATAATATCCACTAAAGCTCCATACATTCCCAAATTTACTAAACTTACCCGTAATCTATTTCTATTTATTCTATCATATGTCTTTTCTATATCTATAAAAACCATATATAACTGACTACCTGTATTCCTACTCATATCCACAAGTTGTGTAACTACAAATAAATTATCTCCTATATGCCTATCTGATCGAAAACCTCCTTGCATTTCTCCCACTATATTATTTTCTTCCATCCATTTTGCAACTCTTCCAGCCACCATATATGAAAAAACTTTATATAGCACTAACGTTACCGCTATCGGTCTATAATTGTTTAACTTTCTATGATACTTACCCTTTCCTTTAAATAATAGCCTTACTCTTGTATCACTCCAACTACCGAGAAAATCTCTCTTCTGTGTCATCTTATTAAAACATGATGATAATTTTAATTTTGCCCTACGCCACAAATTCATTACCATCTCTGCTGCCTATCCATACAAACTTCTTGCCTTTCCACCTTTCAATTTCTTACCTGCCTCATTCAGTTCACTTTCTACAAACCTAATATTCCTATTACTATATGCTTTCATGTTTGCTATCACTCTGTCCTTCACCTCTAACATCTTTTCTATATCCATATCCATTACATATTCATTTAAGATTATCTCTAATTCTTCTCTAGAGCTACATTCTATTCCCTCATCATCTAGTAATACTATTTCTCTCTCCCCTACATTCCTTCTTTTAATGTATTTTCGAAATTTTTTACTCCCATCTTTTCCACTTTTATTAATATCCTTCAACAATTTACAATTCAGTTTCATTCTCTCTCTATAATTATCTAATTTATCCAATTTCTTTTTTTCTAAGTATTTTTCCCATTTATCATTAACATCTTTTTCACTTTGTTATTAATAGCACACTTATATTCACTGCATGCTTTTTTCCTCTCCTTTACACTTATTACTAACTCTCGCTTTCCTATTACGTTTATTCTTCTGAATATTCTCACCTCAAACTCTATTTGCCACTTTTTCTATTTCACCACACCAGTACCCATACTCAACCCCAACCAACTTTTCCATGGTTGCTTCAATTTTTATTTTATACTCTTCTAACTTATTATCATTCACTCTCCATCCATATTAAAAAAGAATGGGAATATTCAGAGACAAAAAACAGTATATAGGGAATTATTGTTATTCATGCTTAACTAGTTCCTTTACCATTAACAATTTTTATCTTCTAATTCAAAAATATGATATACCTCAAAAATAATCATTATCCTTAACAAAATGAATATATAATGACTTTTGAAATAACTAGCAATAAAGATTTAACAATATTTTTACAAAACTTCGAATAATCATTTTAATTTTTTTTTTGTCATGTTTTGAAATATAATTAATTCCCTCAGAAATCAGAAATTATTTCAACTGCATAAACTTCTGTTAAATTTTATTCACAATATGCTTTTTTATTTGAATTTGCAATTTTTAATTTTTACTTTGCCAGTCTCATTCACATGTATTTTATTTTCAAACGGTGAGCAATATCTATATTTCATTCATCCCTTATAATTTTAGTTTTAGACTTAAACTTCAAATACAATATTTTTAAGTTAAGAATGTACTTGTGCAATACTAAAACTACAGAAAATGTATCTAGATAAGCATTTTTTTTTTAAGATTTTGCACTTTGTTTTACTTGTAAATTGCTTTCCTTTCATAAAGTAATGAGTTTTTATTGCAATTTTCTACAATTGTACAACTGTGATCATGCAAAAATATGAATTGAAAATCCTCTAAATTACATTTTGGAGATATCAATACAAAAATTATATTTTCAAAAATGATTTTGAAAAAAAAAAAAGCTTGATAATGAGAGAATCCTGAAAAAGAACAATCATATAGTTAAAAAAAAATCATAAGAGATGAATTTACATGATGTGGATCATATAAATCCAGACTGAAATATTTCAAAGTATGTACTAAAAAGTGTGATTTACAACTTCGTAATTCTTTTATCATTTATTAAATTATTGTTTTAAAAACCATTAACCATCCCCATTACTGAAAATTTGTGATTTTCTTGAACTATGAATTCTCTTTTCATCCCAAGCAAATCTATATTATGAGCATTCCCAGATAAAGATATTTTTTTACATTTCTTCTTCATCCATCCCTCAAAAATCCATCATACAAAAAAAAAAAGGAATAGAAATATTATGGACTAAGGTTGTTGTATAAAAAAAACTATAATAATTATTTCTATTACAAAAAAGTTTTACTTATAAACTTAAATGTTTTGGAGATTGATGATATTGAATTTGATGAAAATTATGCAAATCACTTTATGAATTCAGATCTCTCAACTTAAAAAAAAAATGGCATCAAACCATAAAACATCTCAGAATGGCAAAGTTTCAGAACTAGAAATATTGTCTCAGAAACACTAAAAGCAACCTATATTTAATAATTAGCTTTACAATTTCTCCATAATGTGTTAACCAAATTGATGCAGCATTTAACTAATATCTAAATGAAAAAACCATATATTCTCAAAGAAAAAATTTTCAAAAAAAAATTTTTTTATTAAAGTGTAAAAAAAGTTAAGAAATAATATTGATATTGCTGCATAACAAAAACAAGAATTGCAAAATTTTAAGTAGGATAAAATTTATCGTAGATATACAATGCAGAAATTGGTATAGTTTTTGCTTAGATAACACCATCAGGGAACATCATAACATTGTGCGTGACTGCAGAACAATTCTTGAATGTTCACAAAATATGCTTTTTGATGATTTTGAAAAGCAATCAAGAGTAGAAAAAGAATTAAAATATAAACTAAGCTACAAATAGCAATGTAAATATTTATAAAATTTCAAGGAGTTTATTCCTGCTTAGGTGAGCTCCCATGTATTGATACAAATTTTTACTTTGGTGAACAGAATTTTTGGCTCAATATGTAAACAAGTGATATAATGAAGAAATTTATTAATTCTTAATACAGAAAATAGAAGTACTCAATATCAATATCTATAAAAATACAAGTGCCCATGCAACTTTTGAAATTGCTTTCCATTCTTTATTAGACAACCATTTTTACCATTGTATTCCTTCACACTAATAATTTCATTTTATAGCTTTGACTAAATTTATTTATTTGTTGTTTTTTAATGTTAAATGAAAAGTTAATGATCAACAATTTTGTACATTCACAAAAAAAAAAATATTAGATTTCAAGAGCAAATAATTGATTTTCCTTGAAACTGCTGTGTTACGTATAATTGAATGCAATCAATTGGGAACAATTTCTCTATTGCAAGCTTGAGTAATCAATAAATACCAGAAGCTACGAATGAGAAGGAGTAAGACAAAATTTAATCTAAGGGTATTTATCTAATAATGTTACCATCTGATATCCAATGATTGCACAATTTTCCATCTATAAATGGTTATGGAATATAGTAAAAACAAATTGCTCCTAAAAACATTAAATTTAAGCAGATAAAATCATGTGATATTCTGTTTCGTAAAAATATGAAGAATGTAATAACATGCAACTGAAAAAATCTTCCAAATAATTGCATTATTTGGGCATGGCCAATCTAATAGTAAAAAATTAGTTGAATGAATAAAATGACAATGAAGAGATTTTGGAAAGAGTAATTGAAAAAAAGAAGATTGGCTGAGGAAGTTAGAGATAGAAAGAGAAACTGGATTGCACATATATTAAGAAGAAAAAATAGTATAATGAAAGATGTTTTGGAGAAAATGATGAACGGAAACAAGAAGAAAAAACAGAAAATATTGACATTGCTGGATGGTATAAGGAGATGGAAAGAGATATGTAGAATTGAAGAACTGGGCAATGAAGATAATGGACTTAAAAAAATGGGTGAATCATGTAACTGCTCTAGGAAAGAATGCTATTGACTAGCTGATTGAATGATTGATTGATTAATGAATTGCCTTGCATACTAAAAATGCAGGAAGAACTTTTAAAAAATAGTCTAAAAATGGCCTGTCTGACAAAATATGATTAAATCACTGTTACGAATGGATTTCCTCACTTAAGCAATAGAAATTGTTATACGTATCAATAATGATAAAATCTGAAAATAAGGAGGTAATGGAAGTAATAGAAAAAAGTATTTCAATTTTTTTTAAAAAAAAAAAAAGATTAAGTACATGAAAGAATAAACCTTACCTAATAGAGATTTTTCAAGCTCTGAACATAATAGAGCCTTTATAACAAGTATACTAATAATGTAGTAGCTCTTAATGAAACTTATTAACAAGTAAGTAGCTCCAAGATTCTTTAGAAGTATAGACAAAATCAAATAACAGGAAACTGCATAGTGTTGGAATTATTGTGAAATATAACATATTTTCTCAACTTTAAATTCCTAGCTATACAACTTAGAAAGGCTACTGATGAAAAATTGTTTTGCATAATAATTATCTACATTCATTTTATTAGTGAATTGCTCAAAACATTGGATTCAAAAAATTCAGAGGAAAAAAAATAAAATTTTTATTCCTTATTATTGCATTAATACTATTAAGACTTTTTTTCATCCCTTGGAGACTTTCCCTAAGTCCCATGATGATAGAACTTTCTTAATGCAAAAAATATATAAAAAATGTGGATGCTCCCCTATTCATGATAATGGGACTTTATGGATGATTATGTTACTGATAGAAAATAGAGTGTATAAAATAATATTAAGAGATTATAGGCACAGATTATTAAACAGATTATAAATAAATATATTCCAAGTTTAACATAAAAGGTAAAAACTTTTAAGTTTGTTCTTTAGAAGCAAATGCTATTTTTTCCAAATTTCAACAACTATTAAACCCTAAATTATCAGTCTATATTGTCAAGCTTATCACATTACTGAGACAAGAATTATGCTGTGAATATGAGTAAGACTGTTTTTGGGTTCCCTCACAAAAATAATCCTAATTCCCTGACAATAATTGAATTATTAATGATATATGACTAAAAAGAATTGTATAGTATTTACTGTAGAATAACACAATAAATGCAAGATATCAGAAACAATATAAAGATTTAAAGGCAAAAGTTCTTCAAGAAAAAAATTTTAAATGATTTGCTAATCATGATTACTTTATATATTCTTTTTTCAATGTGTTGAAGGAAATATATGGACCTGAAAAATAAAATTACAGTCCTATTAACTCAGAGGATGACACTCTTCAATACAATATCAATACAATTTTGAACACGTGGAAGGAATATTTTGAATAACTTTTGAATAAAAATGCAGTGCCATGTTTTTATAATGCATTTATTCTATCAAACCATTCAGTTAAAAGTTAAAACAGCTCTGTAATTTTAAAAATAAAAAAACATTAGTTTATTATGAAACATTTTGAAAAGTTTAAAAATATAGATAAGACACGTGTGAATCAAAACTATTGCAATTTTTTAGAAATATGTAGATCCATGAAATTATGCCATCTAATTTTAAGGAAGTTCTCTTATTCTATTTTATAAAAGCAAAGGAAAAAGAAAAGACTGCAGTAACTACTGAGAAAAAGCATTGTATTCCACTAAAGAAAAATCATTTTCAAAAATATTGGTTTTTATTGCTAGGCAAATGTATTTGTAAAATATCAAAAGCTAAAACCTAAATTAGTCAATAAAAATTAATAAATTACACCAAATTCAGAATTAAAAAAATAACCAACATTTAAAAACTAAATTTTCACAATCAACTCATTTCACTGTCAAGGTGGCATGCTTTTCAAATCAATGTTAATGCTATATGTAAAAGATGTGATATAGTTTAAAATTAGATATTTGTTCAATAAAGTTTATTCATATTCTATAGCTTCTATATAATTATTATTAGTAGTAGTAAAGAAAAATCTGAAGATTTTAAAATAAAATCTGGTGTTGATCACAAATGTGCATTAGCTGTAGCTTTCTTTTATTTTTATGATAGTGATCTTTGAAGATTTTTGAAAGAGTTTATATGTGAATAAATTCATAAAGCAGATTTCAAAATACAATATAGATATACAGTTTTTCATAAAAACTTGTAAGTCTATAAATTTGCACAACAATGATGGTCATGTTTATTCTTACGCATTTACTGCTTTGATAATTTATGTTCAAAAAAAACTGTTTCATCAGTAAGAGGTGGAAGAAAAATATTCGCAATATTTAGCTTAGACAATTGTCAACTTGAAAATAGGAAATCCTATTTAAATATCCTATTATTGTAATTTTCTAAGATTGAAAATTAGACATAAAAATACTACTATTTTACATTTAACAAGTTATAAGATAGAGAATTTCATTACTTCAACCAAATTAATTGTACATAATCTGTTATTCTATCAAATTTATTATATAAAAGTGAGTTACAGATTTATGGATACAATGTAAAATCATTAGAAAATTATTTAAGGATCCCCATAATATTATGAAAATACAACAAGATTATAAGAACAATAGATATATTCATTAGTTTGTTGAATGTGATACTACTATTGTTAGGGCATATCTTAATAAGATTGGACATATGAAACAAATGAACAGTAATAGATTTCTTAAAAACTATAATCTACTTAGCATGTTTTACATGAAAATACCTATTTATGCTATAAATATTAACTCATTTAAAGAAATTCCAAAAAGTGCAATTCTGATTATTTTCAACATGAAGATATGACTGAGAACTCAAATATAATGAAAAGTTATAATTAGCAAAGGATTAATTAGCCTTCGAGGAAAAAAAATGTTCTGTATAAAACAATATTGCAAGCATAAGCATATGATATTTGTGGATATGGTCATCATACAACTAACCTTTAATTTTTTCTTTTGTATATATTTCTTTTTTTTTTTTTATGGAAGGGCAGGAGTCTGAATGCAAAAAAGGTCCCATTTCTTTTGAATACATGCTAATGCTATTATATGATAATGAATAACAAAACTTCACTAAATAAATATGAAATTGTTTTAATCAATTGCACTTAATTACCACTACTGGTAGTATGACATTATGTATCATCAACTAATGAATTTATTCTTGTTTGAATGCGTATATAAAACATATTTCTTTTGTTACTAGAATTAGTAACTAATAATAAATCAATGATAATTAACATTAAAGAAAAATTACAATTGATGATTATTAAACAAGTCATAAATTTAAAAAAACACAAAATCAATATGTACTAAGACCGGAAACTGGACATACATTACACTTTGAGTGATATATTTAGTATTTTTAAAATAATAAATTCAACTCATTTTCATAACAAGAATTAACATAAATATATATTAAATTTTTGAAAGAAAAAAAATAATGATGGGATTATAACATTTTGCCCCATTGAAATAAATTGCTAATGCAGCAATGTTTTTCAATGTATAAATAGTTTCAGACAATGGTAAACAATATTAATGCAAAAAATAATTATTTAGATAGAAAATTAGATGCTAAAACTGATGCGTTTGTTTTATTATTACTAGATTAGAATGAAGACATTTTAAAAAGTAAAAAAACTAATGAACTATATGAAATTATAATGACTAGGACAAACTGGGTTTTAAGAATTAAAATCTACTTACTGGTGAAATTAA
This sequence comes from Epiperipatus broadwayi, assembly GCA_028023455.1. Lineage (NCBI taxonomy): Eukaryota > Metazoa > Onychophora > Udeonychophora > Euonychophora > Peripatidae > Epiperipatus > Epiperipatus broadwayi. The sequence continues at coordinate 5,338,692 of JAQFVV010000035.1, read as the reverse complement.
ATACATAGATTTATAAAAACCTTTGCATATATATGCTATTCTATAAAATGACAAATAAATTGTATAGAAAAGGTGTTATATATGCAATTTGCGGAAATATGTAAAAAAAAAAAAAAATAAGAGCTAAGTATTTAATGATAGAATTATTTTTAATGATATTTTCAAAGTAAAACAAGTAAAAATCATTAGTTAAATCGTCTTTAAAAAGCAGTAGTGTTTTTTAATGCAGATAGTAAAGGGTTCAGATAGCTTTACAGAATTTAAGTAATCTACCTCGGAGTAAACTACATATATATATACTTAAGATTACATATAAAATTTAGACTTTGTATTAATTTTGGTCAAGTAGGTAATTTTGTCAATATGAATGTAAACGTTTGCATGTTTTTCTTATTTTTATATTTACTGTAATCTAATCTTTTAAAATGTCTAAGATTTATTTACAAATTACATGAAATTCATTTCAATTGTCAATTGTATTCTGAGCTTAATTTTAACATATATGAACTTTAATCAAACTATGGAAAAAATGTATATTTACAAGTAATATGTAAGACTGGTCGAATTGCGTAAGTGAACTTTAATTTCTCTTTGGTAGTAAAACACGAATTAAGTTAACCTAACCAATTTGAAACATAGACAGTATAGAAGAAGCGTGTTACATGCTTTAAATATTTGTATTTTTTTTAATAAACGTTAAATGATTTAAGTATTAAGCCTAAAAACCAACAAATGTGTAACATACCTGAATTTTTTCAAAATTTTCGCGCTCACTATCAAGACTAGAAGTTTTACGTTGGGACAAAACTCTAGGAATATGTAAGGACGCCATTGTCTATATGTATGAAAATTATTTCTAATCCTGTCTGTATTTTCCCAATCTTACATAAAACCTTTTCCTGGCAGATGAAGTTAATGATCAAATTTGAAATAATATTTTAAAAAAAAGCGCCCTCTTTAACTTCTTAGTACTGTACATCAATGACAGTGTAATGCTGATCTCACAATGTCGCTTTCATTCACAATTTGCTTTAGCTATTCAACTTAATTCGCAGGCATACTTATGAAGTATATAACAGTGAAAAGCAACAACACTATTTCAGACATATCAATAATAGAAACTTCTCGTTATATGTGACGTTAAAACGAATCCATCAGCGGTAAATAACCTTGGTATTAATACAAGATAGCGGAAACTTACTCATTTTAATCTTTTTAGTTATTTCCGGATTGTAGTAGCGCCACTGACAGCGGAAGTTTCTTAAGACTATTCTTTTGTTTATGCATTATTTATTAAATAGTAATTATCTAATTTTTAATTAAGTTATTGTTTATAATCTTCAGATTGATAACCCATATCTATTTTTAGTTTGATTATTCAAGAAAAAAAAATTGTTCATTATACATTATTAACTTGAGAGATGTACTACTTGAAATAAACGTTATTAATAGTGTACTATGTAAGTTAAATTAGAACTAGCCGAGTAATTAGTAATAGAATATTTTGATACTTTATCACTTTTCTAACACAATTTATTATAATAGCTTCGTTTAGAGATACATAGTAAACTTTTTCGTACTGAAACGACTAATGCGACATTTGTGAGTCTGCTGAATTGTGAATTAATACAGTATAACGTGGTAATTAATTATCTGTAATTTTAGTGCTATTATTGGACAATCCCCTAAAGCGTGGATCTCAACGAAGTATGCAATATTGAATTTTTAAAGATCGCAGATATATAAGCTATTTGTTTTTACAAAAGATCATTAGTTTTGTGGTTTTTATTTTTTCACAAAACATTTTAAAAATGTAAGTAGGCAATTTTTTTTTTAAAAAAAGAGTCTAACTGGCGCCCTTCCCAGGGAACAAATAGTTTGGCGCCGTCCTTTTTATCTGCCACTGACTATAATATTTATTATTAATTTATTTAAGTACAATTTTTGGCACGTTTCCTCTAATAATGAACTGTTATAAAATTCTATTCCTAATGTTTGATTCATTACAGTATATAATGCAATTATAAAATATTTAAGATCCTAAAATATATTTTAATAGCATGGCAAGCAGGACTTAACTGATTAATAATAAATGATAACACTTGATTTTGTTGCCAAATGAACCCAACCTACTTTAGGGTTAAGAACATAGCATATGCAAATGGAATAATACATTCGTTAATGAGCAAAATGTAAATACTTATAGAAAACACTGAAGATAAAGATTATAAAGAAGCAGTATTTGAGTGTATAATATATGATTTTGAAAATAAGAAAAAAGAAATCAATACATAGGAAAAGTAAGAAGAAAATTATATTATTTATAGAAAGCTACAAATATATTGACCCCCAAAAAAGTAAAATCATGCAATGATCATGCTCTTGTAAACTAATTTTCTTCTTTACACTAGATTGTTTAACAGAAAATAATCTTATTAATTGACTAAATGTGATAATATAGAATTATATGTTGATATAGATTAAACACAACTAGATAAAGAAAATATTAAAATGAGATTAATGTAAGTTAGTATATAATATAAGTATATAATAGACAGGGTACATTTATGTTAAGATTTTATGAATGACTTACTGTTTGTCCATATATTATAAGTTAAAATGAGAAACAATCCATCCTTGAGTTAAATACCTGGCAGCTAATGATCATTGCATTTTTTTTGTGGAGTAAGAAAAAAACTCAAAGAATCAAAAACGAGAAGAATACGAATTCTGAAAACTTCTGAGATAATTGCTATAAGAAGATAAATAAAAAAAAAATGAATCTAAGAACCATTATAGGTCACTTAGATTTTTATTATGCTTTAGGCCAATGATATGTGTATATAACTTTGTATTATATAAATAATGATATATTGATCTATATTGAATTAATTGAGTGTATTTGTTCTATTAGTAGTCAAATATGTTCATGTTATCATATTCGATTTCTGTTTTAAATAAATGTGTAATTTAATGACATCTATTTTGTTTATCCTTATTATTTTATAAATATGAAAGGTTTGTTAAATTAATAACTCAACAAATATTGCACCAATCTTGAGGAATTTTACTCGATTTTCTTTTCTTTTTTTATAGAGAATTATTTAAGCTACGAATTTTTGTTTTATGGTACTTAATTGTTTTAAAAACTTTGATAATTTGCGATATAAAAATGTGTTGAATTGTAACCATTTTTGAATGATTTTATAAAAACTTAAAAAGATGACAACACTGATTAAAATATTGCAGTTATTGGAAAATGTTTTAAATGGATAGAATACATATTACAGAATTAGAGAGAATTGTTGTGGTAAAGTGAGCCAAAATTTGTTTTCATAAATATATTTTAAATTTAATTTTAAGTTTCATTTGTACTATGTATTTAATTTTTCATTGCAAGTGAAGCATTAACAAAATACCACAATGTTAAAATTTTGCAGCCATTTTTAAAAATTTGTTTATCACATGTCAAATATATTTAAAATCCTAAAAGTTGTCAAATTCAGTAATAGAACTGATCATAAATATTTAATATATTTTTTCAACATTGTTGTTGATAACTTGTGTATTATTATTTCATATAAATAATACATAAATATATAAGCTACAGGAGCAACTACTTACTGTGTTATATTCTTTTATTCTACTAATGCAAACAAAACCATGGATATTTCTTTTATTCTGCAAATGAGCAATGCCGTGGGTACAGCTAATCAAATATACCTCAAAAATCATTTTTCTAATGCAGTCACATCAAAGGAGGCAGATTTTTAAAAAAATGACAGTTATGGCTAGGCAAATTGATATCTGCTTAACATAACTTAATGATAAAATCACAAAAATCAATTTTTTGCTGCAGACATAAACAAATTTTTTAGTATAGCTACAATTAAAAAGTCAGTGGCAACAAATTTCTAGTATCATCAGTTTATTATAGATTCAAAAATCCAAGAAAACAGTAATTTGCTCTTGTAACTCAATATCTTTGTGCTAGCAGTAAACACAAAAATTAACTTTTTGTATTAATTGCAATGAAAACGGTGAATTTTCCGGTAAATTTATAAAAGTTTATTTTTTAATTCAAGTGACAGAAATTATGACATTTTTGAGCCAAATTAAATTATTAAGGAATCTTTGTTTAGTAAACACAATAGTGTTTTCTTGTAAATCCAACATCAACATGATGTTATCTTGTAATAAAGCCAAAAAATATTTTCCATAATAGTATATCTTATTTATGCCCTTTTTAGCTATTAAATTGTACTGATCATTCTATTTTTTAAAAGAAAAATGTTACTGAAATACTTTACTATAGTCAAAGTAAAAAATTAAATGTAAGAAAAAAAATATTGTGTAAAGATAGAAATCCTCACAATTACTTTATAATATTTGTCTAAAATTAAATATTACACCAGAGATATATGAAACCAAAATCTGATAGTTTACAATCTTATATATTTGAATCTAATGAGGAATGCACTATAAAGCCATAGATCTTATTGGCTATAATCAGCTGTAATATTTAATTAGTTTGCAATAGTAAAATCATATTTCTTCTTAAAAAATTTTAAAAGCTTCTGTACCAGTTGCTAAATATTTTTTCAAATGTGAGTTTTTATTACATATTTGTATAACATTTCTGTTTTATCACACACACTCCAAACACATGAATAAAGATCGATATCAATTTATTTTTATGATGTGTAGCTGTGATTGAAGTGACCTTGATTATAAATACTTTCTATATTTGATGAATTAAAGGGACAAATAATTGTTGCATAATCATGTGTGGAGAACGTATGACAAGTTTGTTTTCTCTTGTAAATTTATATCATTAAATAACTTTTAAATTAAAAAGAATTACATAGTCTGAACAAATTTTTTTAATATTTTAATGAAGTGTAACAAACTAGACAGTTTTGAAAATGTGATGGAGTACTATCCAGTTTTTATTATTTAATCAAGATTTGATATATCACAATGTGAAAACTTCTGATGGTAAAAATAATAAAAATGTAAATAAAAAATTATATTTCTGGAATAATAAACAACTAGAGAATTTCAAACAAAAGTACAAATCGCTCATATTTGCTAATGATAGCAATGTCATGAAGCTGGAAATATAGTACATATTCCTGCTTCACCTAGTGCCAATGTCATCAGCACTAGTCTGGGTTTGAACCCAATCTTTATTAACTGACACCCATCTCATAATAGGTGGTAGTATATTTTAATCAATATTATAATCTTTTATATTTCATTAATCTTATTTTATAATTAAAACTAACCTTTTTATATTAGTTTATTTATTTTATATTTGTAAAAATGTATATTGTGTTTATTTTATCAAATTGAATTGAATCCTAGATATCTATAAAATGTTACAAATATTTCAAATTCTTTATTAAAGTTCATTTTCTTCAATAAATCAGTTGGTAACATTTTATATTTATCTTTTAATCAATGTACACTTGAGAATCAATTATTTAAACAATGTAATATTTTTTAAGAAATATTTTGTAAAAGTTTATACCAAATATGTTTGAAAGTCATTGTACCAAATTTTTCTGAATAAAATCTACATTTTGTTAATCTAAACCATAATTAAATAATTTTGTTAGTACAATGACTGATAAACTTAATATGCTTGTTGTTGTTGTTGTTGTTTTAATTAGCAAATCAACCCTTGGGGCATGCTCATGCAGAGTTAGAGATTTTCCCTACAAAGTGGCACCAACCTCACAGAACTGCTGAGAGCAGTTACAATTGCTGGAGGTCAGTGTAGATTTAATACTTTAGATAAGACCAGAACACATAAATATTGGAAAATTTGATTAGGGATGGTTATTAAGTTTACTGGAGAGAAGTGATTAATCTATATATACATCGTGCCTAAAGAAATGACGGGGTGAAAAGATCGGTCGTTTGCTTCTCAGAGGTCTGTTCCACCAGCCCATCCATGCCTTTCCAGTTCTTTAAACATCTAGCCAGAGACTGTCTGTGTCAAGGAAGCCTGAAATGATCTGACTGTATTAACTGCCTGTATTAACTGATTGATTCTGAGGTAACGTCCAATTTGCAACAAGCCATTGATTTTATTTTACTTGTTTTCAAAATCTATATTAATTTATATTTTATATCTGTGTAATGTTTATATGGCTTGGTTTAAAATGCGTCTTTTAATTTTATTCAATTTAAAATATCAATTCTTATAAAATCTTACATTATTTTGATGCGGCAAATTAAATTAATTTTTCTCGGTTTGTTTAGATTATTTGACTTACTGAAATTGCCAAATACAAAATTTAATGAGCTATTAACTTTGAATCCTCCCCCTGTTATTTTTTTCTAACTTAAAAATCATTACGGAAGACTTACTTCCCATAAATTAATTAATAGAAAGCTCGTTTGGTTTTGTATATCATATATATATTTATTTTGAATGATTTATTTTAAAAGTATCTTACTATTACCTCCAATTTAAAATAGCCCTGTAATTATTTCTGAAAGAATAAATAATTTTAGTGAATCAATTAAGTAAAATTTATCATAGAATTTTATCAGTATATATATTTCATACATATATTTTATTTGTCAGAAAATATTAAAATTATGATTTACAATTTATTAGTTTGATATTTAATGCCCATCTATGTTAATTAAAGACAAGTCCTATTTTGAAATCTTCCGTGATGAGTGGGGAAAACAATTTTATATTTTAGTTTTAATTCTTGCCTTTCTTTTTGTAATATAATTTACTATTCATTCATTAATGACCTAACGTTTCTGGGACTTTACATTATATCAGGGAGCCAATGATTTTAATCAGGATTTATTATTTTGTTAATGATACACTATCTATCTATATACTGTGCCAGTCAAAACATGCTTATCCATCTAACACGAGCTGGAACTCACAAAATGTACTTCAAACCCAGTCAAGCCCGAGATTTAGGTCAGGGACCAGCCTGGATTCGAACCCACTCTCCAAGCACCAGATCTAACACCCAATGGATAACATAACAATGGTAGCACACGAGATTTAATTCTTCATCCGGCCCACTAGCAAATCGGAGAAAACAATAAGACTCATGGACTTAAACATATATATAAACAACGTAAATACTAGACATTCCACAGATAAAATCTAACATATTTAAATAATAGGGGCTTTACTAATGAATACTTATGGGCAATTAGTGACTTGGATTGATCTAATAATGAGACAGAAACTGATATATGATGAATTAAAATATATTTATTGACAATTGTTGTTGGCAAATGCACACAGGCATTTCATTTATAAAGTAACATTCTCTAGACTATTTGAACAATAATTGATGTTGGCAAATAGGTTTGTGGCTATGATTTAATGGAGCCAAATATCCTGCTATACAACTAATCACTACATTAACTTATTTGTTATGTCCTTTTATAATCAGTTCGAGTGGCTCTTTTACGTAAAATCAAACCAAGTCTGGAGTGAAGCTTAATAATACGTCTTAATTATAATAAATTTATATTAACTATGGGCTTTTAAAGCATCCCAGATAGCTTTAGATCGAACGGGTTTTCAAGATTGCTTCGGATCAACGCCGAAGACTGCATATTAGGGAGGGAAGAGTTGGCTATAACGATTTTACTAATACGCTAGGCACAAGTAAAGTATAATAATAAAGTGGCTCTGCGGATGGAAGAATAGTTTTAGGGTTTTTGTGACAAACAACGGTTTACCCAAGAACCGGTCGTCATGCTGCTAATGGGGAACCTTTATTTGGTTCAGAGGCGGGGGACTTACGTGCTAATCTGGCCCGTAGCTCAGACTTCGCTACTGCACTACCCATAAGAGAAGATGGGCTGGACTTACCGTGGCTCCATCTTATATATATATAACAAAAAGAACAGCACAACGAGAAAATATTAATAAATCCCACATCCGCCAAGCCGAAGGATATTATAAATTAAAGATCATATATTAGATGAACACTAGATCATCAGCTTGATCAAAAGAGCCAACTCTTCTGTAGCATGAGAAATACGATATGCTACTGACAGGAATATATAGATACAAACTTTACTTTATCCCGTTCAATCTCTTTAGTTATCTATAACTACTAAACTTTTAAAAGGGGGGAAAGTATATTTAATAGGGGACTTACGAATACTTAACTAAAAAAATATACTTATGATTGCACTCCAGGCTAGTTTAATCTTTAGTAACATAATAAACAAAGGTTGAAAAGCCACATTTTATATTTATATTAATTAATTTACTAAATGACAAAAATATGAATTTGGGTTTCGAAACAGCGCACGAAATGACGCTATATAAATAATAATACGGAGATTTTAAATTCATATCTTTAAAAACATTTTAATAATTAAATGCACGCCGTTTCGAAACATAGGCATAACTAATAATAAATAAAATAAGCAAAAGAAAAGCAAAATATAATTGCAGTGATTAAATTATATAGCAAAACATTAATTAACAGAGAAATTTACAAAGGTATTTCATATTATAGAATTTAAAGATTATTTGAAAAACAATTTAGAAAGAAGTTTCGATAATATGGTTAGCTAACCTGTTTTGAAGAAACAATGACTGTTTTTGAAATTTACAGAGCTCTGCGATTTTAAATATTAAAACAGTTCTCCTGTAGATGGGCTGGAGATATTCGAACTGGAATGAAGGTGAATTCTTGGGCGGCTTATGGCATCTTTAATTTAGTTGGGAGACGATTTTAAAATAGTGTTTGTTTAGCTGGATTGAAATCGGAACGAAGGCAAATAAATTATTTTTACGGCTTATGGCATCTTCAAATTTAGTTGGTGTAAGCTTGGTTGTTCCTTTGGCATTTGATGGATTGAACTAGGCGTTCCATCACGGGAAAGCAGCAAAATTTTGCCTGACTTTAGCCAGACATGTTAAGGTTGAACAATAATAAAACTTCTCCTGTTGACTCTCTTCAAAAGTAAGATGGATTCTCTCTTCCCGCTTAAAATAAGGCCTATTTATATCCTTCTACTAAACTTTAACACCTTTCTGGAATTTCGTAAACCTCGGGACCAATTGACTTTTAATTAAAGCAAAATAATATAATTCAATTTCTACAACAACTGATAAAATCTCCGAGGTGTTATATTTAATTTCCTTAAAAAAATGTATCAAAATATATAAACTATATAATTTGATTCATTTTCATTAATTAAATTCCTTTTCAGGTGTTATTACTTAGCAGAAGGAACGGTATTCTGATTTAATGAAAAAGTCTTTTGTTGCAAACAAAAATCAATCAGAAAACAGATTTTACTTTTTTACCCGGATGTGTCACTAATTGATATCTTGTTTACACAAAATTTTCATTTTTAATTACAAATGGATGATTTTTATTTTACTGAAATAAATAACTTTTAACATATTTGTTCTTACATATTATTTGTTTATTAAAAAAAAAAGCAAATTTAAAGAAAATACTTTAGTTTCAATTATATATGTAAAACATTAAATCAGAAAACCGTTAAATATAATTTAAAGAAAATGTTTTACAGTATCTTTATTTAAACTTAAATATATATATATATCATTCCAATGTTTAACTTATCCATCCACATACGAATATAATAGCGAATATAATTAAGAATTGACTGAAAATTAATAAAACATTTTATAATAAATTATGAGCATTTCTCCGCTATAATTGTATCAAACCTGTCTAATTATAGCGTGTTTTCGTATGTAAATGGATGATGCCATTCAAGCGGCCATTGTAGCAAAGTTTTCCCGCTCGACTTATATATTACATTTTTACATTAAAAATAGGTTCGAAATTAGTTTAGACGAGTAGGTCATTAGGTTGATGGTGAAACGGAAAGGGATTGGAGATTTCCATTTCAATACGTCTAAGGCATTGTGTATTTATAGTTACAACCATTTCTTTATTATTGCTATTTTTGCTTTGCTACCAACCTCTTAGGACCTTCGGAATCTGACCAGTCCAACCTTTTACACTCCCTCAAAGTAGACATAGTTCATACCAAGGGATCTTTTCGAGCATTGCCATTAAGATGTGTATGCACATCAAAATAGTATTATAATTATTTAGAGACATGCTTTGGCTGGAGGGCTAACATTTCTCTTATCTTCTGTACATATCAGGAACTTCTTTAGCAAAGCCACCAAGAGGTTCATAGCAGACCTCATTTCTTTTGTTGTAATTTGTAATAGCATACTGCCCTCATCATCATTTTATAGCTTTATGTAGCAATCCTGAAATGCTCTCTGCCATGATGGCACGTCCTTCACAAACAAATTTCATAATTAATTAAATCTGACTGTATAATTGTTAATTATTTATTTAAGAACTATTTTGCTTCCCACACTCATTATATACAAATGATTTTAAATGTAATAGTATTTTAAATGCATATCTTTCATATCTTGTAATATATATAAAATAGATTTGTAATCGTTCAAAGAGGGCTAATAACATTTTATTGCTGATTGGTTTTTGGCCGACCAATTAACAAACTTTTACATTGTTTGTCAAAGCTGCATCAAAACGAATTAAATAAAATAACCAAGTTGTATAAACAAAGACTTAACTTATTTTGTACTAAATTCTTTAATAAATTCCTATAATATTGTCATTTAAATAAGCTTAGTTTGTCATCACTCCCAATCTCTAAGGTTAATTACTCTATTTGTTTATAATATTTATTTGATGTAAATTCACTTCTTTATAATGTTGCCATAAAAAATTATCATTATTACCGTTCAAACCATTAGTAATCGATCAAACCATATCTGTACCGTTCTGCAATCGTCAGAATCCATTAAATCATTGATTTTTCATATAAACCCTCTTATTATTTTTAGTCTCTATGTGAACCATGACCTCCAGCTGGGATGGAATAAAACCAAGCACTGCTAGTGTCATCACAAACGTTATCCATTAGTCAGAGAGGCAATAATTTAGGCAAATAGGTTAGGATTCATCCTTGTCCTGACATATGTATCTTGTGCATGGTTGGATTCAAGGTACTTTTGCTTGGATTATTGGTCTTGTTGAATGAATACACAATTTTGACCGGCACAGTCGAAAAATCAAATATTTGGAAATTATTGAAAACAAATTGCCAGCTTCATGCCTGTATTTGTAAGCATTTAACATTTTATTATAATATAGCAAGTTATTAAAATCTGTGATAAAATATTGTATCTAAATAGGAAATTCCCTTTTCAATGGTTTATTTTATCTGATATTTATGCTACGAATATGGCTGACAATGTTCTATTATAAATTTGACAGGAAATTGCTAAATACATTTTTTAAGGCTTTTTCTATCATATTTTGTGTTTGAAATTCTTAGTAATAATAATTTTAAAGACTCGTTATTTTTTGTTAATTTTTTCTCTTATATAGTAGTAAAATTTAATTCCATTTTATAAATGTTTAGTATCATCATTCATTATACTGTTCCTCACAACAGAAATATGTAATTTAGCAGTTCTTCCAATATTATTAGAAAATGGCCCTGATGGGGCAGATAAATTGCAAAGAATAAAATTATCAAAAGCCAGAAGAAAAAGCCAAGGCTGCGAACTTTGTAATTGCTACAGCCATGTGGCAAGCCAATTGCCATTGATTACTTGAAACCATGTATCTTCCAAACACCATGTAATTACAATATTCTATAAGAGAAACAAATTTCTACTGATTTTTTTTTTTAAGAAATTGAAAAAGTTTAACAAAGGCATAATAAAAAATTAGTTGAACCAGTGTCAAAAAAACTGCATATTTGACAACAGTTTTTCATAATGGAAATTGGTGCTGTCCAAAAGAGCTTATTAGCTAGGTAGTCATAATACTGCATAATGACAAGTATAATGAAATGAGGTTGAGAAAGTGTATTATACAATAACTACATGAAAGGGTTTTATGCAAATAAGGTAACATGGTCAGACCAAGTTAGCATCATTACTCTCTTCCTAAATAACTGATAGTAATGCTTTCAGAAATCCTTATGCTGGTCAAATAGGAAAGTGCTCAATCCTGTGCTTTAAAACCTGTAGAAAAAGTTAGTATGATATAATATTTGATAACCAAGTTAAAACGTGCATAGATCAATTTTTTAGAAGAAAACCATCTGAAATTATTTTTGTTTGGTATGTTATTATGATGATTTCCAATAATCTTGATTTTATATACAGGAAGTCTAGCATGTGAAAGCTTTTTAATCTGGCAGTGAATTTGAGAACTCTAGATCACCATATGTTAGAAAATTTTCATACCATCCAAAAAACTTCACAAAGAAATCAAAAGCATATGGAAAAGTCATAGCAACAAACAAAATGTATTATTGCCATGGCCAAATAAATCATGTGGAAGACCAATTATCATTGGTCACTTGAAATATGTGCAAATGTCAAGTAATTAAGAGTCTGACATGAGAGAAATAAAAAAAAATTTTTTTTCAAAATTGGCAACTACAACAGAGCAGAAAGGAATCAGTCAGATAATGTTAAAACTGTACATATTTGATATCAGTTTTATGATGGAAATTAATGATTGTCAAGTAGCCATGAGTCTACATAATAGAAAATAAAATCTAAGGTTGAGAAAATATACTGAATCACCAACAGAAATGTTTCCACTTATAAGCACCTTTTTTGACAGAAAAAACCAATGTTACATTATATCTATTTAAAAAATCAATTTATTTCCTACACTTAACCATCAATGGTTTAAATCTATAAGCATTGCTTTGTAGCTAATCGAAAATATTCATCATCAATCATTATCAATCCACTGCAGGATAAAAATCTCTCCAAGTTCAATCCATCTCCGATTTTTAGTTTCTCTTCTCCACATCACCCCTGCTCATTTTCTTATTTCATCCATCCATCTCACATATGCTCTTTTTCTGGATCTTTTACAATCTCTTGGAACCCAGTTTACTATTTCAGTTGTCCAGCTATTATCATCTCTTCTAGCAATATGTCCAGCCCAACTCCACTTCAGTCTTTTAATTTTTTCAATGAGTTCAGTAACACCTGTTTGTTCTCTTACCTATATATTGCATTTTTGATCTTCTCTTGTTACTCCCAACATGCATCTCTCCATACTTCTTTGAGTGGTCTGAAATCTCTATTGCTTTTCTAATTATCCATAAGTAAGAATTGGTAAAACACATTTATTAAAAACTTTTCTTTTCAAACACAGGCATATTTCCTTTTAGTATCAAGTTATTTCTATCAAAAGCATTCCAATTAAGTTTAATTCTATGATTAATTTCATCCATTATGTTTTCATCTGTACTAATAATCTGACCAAGGTATTTGTAACTGTTAACTTTTTCTAACTCATCATAATCAATCTTAATTTTCATACTTTGAGAAAATCCATTAAACATTACTTTAGTCTTTTTAACATTTATCTTTAGTCCTACTTTCATCTGATAACTCCTGCAGCTCTAAAGCATTATTTGCAAAAACAACTACATCATCTGCAAAATCTAAATGACTTAAATAATTTACTTTCACTCCTTTAGCTTCCCATTTTAATCCACAAAATATTTCTTGCAGCACTGCTGTAAAAAGTTTTGGAGATATAGGATCATCCTATCTTACACTCTTTTCAATGTTGACTTTCCCAGTATCATTATGTAATCTAATTGTTGCTGTTGCATATGTATAAATATTCTTTAAAATATGACAATATCCTGGATCTCTATACCTTGATGATCCAATGCTTTAATCACTGAAGAAATGTTTATAGAATCAAAGGCCTTTTCATAATCTATAAATCCAAAGCATAATGGCAACTCATATTCATTTGTCCTTTCTATAACTTCTCTCAATACCTGGATATGATCTACTGTACTAAAACCACTTTTAAATCCAGCTTGTTCTCTTGGTTGGTGAAAATCTAATGTTCTCTGTAGACAAGTTGTAATTATCTTGGTAAAAATTTTGTATAAAACTTGATAAAAGGCTGATGGGTCTGTAATTTCTAATATCTTCTTTATCACCTTTTTTAAATATTAATATTAATACTGCATTCTTCCAATCATCTGGTAGATCTTTATCATTTAGACATTTGGTATTTAACTTTGCTAAAAAAAAATTCTATTTCTTCACCTGCTTCTTTTAATATATCAATTATAATTCCATCATTACCTGGAGCCTTTCCTTTCTTCGTACATTTAATTGCATGTCTCACTTCTTCATTTAAAATTCTGGGCAATTCGGAAGATGTAATAGATATAGGAGGTACCTGTTCTTTATTACTATAATTCTTGATAAAATTCTTCTACCCATTTCATGATGTCATCTCTCTTTTTAGTAATAATTCCATCTTTTTTTTCTTATTGCAGATATAAATTTCCTATCAATACCAAAATGTTGTTTTACACTCTTGAGACTTTTATTCTCTTCTACCGCTTTCCTTGCTATTTCACAGTTATACTTTCTTATATCATTTTCAACTCTTTTCCGCACCATTTTACAAAATTCGAGATATTCAATTTTTTTTAATGCATAATTTTTATATATTTTCATATTCCTTCTTTTTTTCATAAATTCTCTAGTCTCAGTAGAAATTTTATTGGTCAATTGCTGCTTTTTTTTATCAGCTATCTTTGTTACAGTTTTCAAAAGTGTATCAGTTATTTTCATGTTAATTTTATTTAAACCTGAATCATGTTCAAAATCTACTAATGCTTGAAACCAATTTGTAAGTTCTAATTTAAATTCATTAGAATGTTTCTAAAGATTAAGAATATCAACTGTAAATATTATTTTTCATAATAATTTTTAATCTCTCTAGCTTTGCATTAACACGTGTCTTACATCTTACTAATTGATGATCACTTCCTGTGTTAAATTTATTAAGAACATTACAATCTTGAAATATGTATTTTCTGTTAGTCAAAATATACTCCAATTTTACTGTACCTTCATTTGGTTGCTTCCATGTCCATTTCCTTTTAACATTTTTCTCAAAAAAAGAATTCATAATATAAAGTTTTTCTTTTTCTGCATTCAAGGTTCTCAAATCTACTTAAATAGAATCGAGTATACCTGTCAAAGCAATCTTAAAGAATATCAATATTAAGATGTGCAAATAAGAAAAAATATACCCACAAAAAGAAAATAGTTGTCACCTTACTGGACATGGTTGCAAATCTGAATGGGCTACACCAATTGTGGCAGCAAAAAAATTTTATTTGACCTAGTAGAAGGGGATATTGTCGATCTTATATGTTGATATCATGCCCAGAATTCATTTCATTGATCCATCTGGTCCACTCCTATTTTCCAATCACTAATAATAAATAAGTATCAAGCTGGATCCAGGTTATCAATAATAATTAAAAGTAATGCGAGAATTTTGTCTATTAAAATAACTAGAAAATATTGTTATCTTTCCTACCTAGTTTTGGAATAAAGTGAGATTTTTTACAGTAATGACTGCATCTTTATTAGGACAAGAATTGTCATTCCTTTGAGGAATGGAAGAAGTTCTGAACTAGACTATGAATTGTTTATGCCAAATCTGTGTCCTATATTCTTATCGCATTGTTAGATAGCTTGACCAGGAAGAAATTGTAATTATTCAAATATGGATGTCAAATATTGACAAGGATTCTATCTAAAATGAAACCTTTAGATGAACTATAATGAGTAGGCATCTTATTAACAGCAACCATTTAACCCATTAATTCTCACCAACTTTCATAATTTGGATGTTAAAAAAAATAACCTGGGCACTATTTCCAAACATTATTGCAGAAGTTGTTATGAAAGGCAATCAAGAATAAAGATTTTATTTCAATCACTACACCAGTAATGGCAAATATGAAAAGACCAAAGCACCTGAGATTGAAAAACTTATGTTTATAAGTATCCAGACAGAATTGAGTAAAACTTATCTCAGTTAAATCATAAGTATCTATAGCAGAACAAGAAGAATCCCAGAGAATTAATAGCATTTTTAACCAGTTTCAAAAAAAGACCCCCATCAATATGAATATTTTGTGTATTTAACAATTAAAGAATGTCTCAGAAAATTTTGGGGTTTAATTTAGTTTTTGGATTAGTAAGAAATATGCTATCTTCATTATAGAAATTTAACAAAATTGTCAAGTGAATGCCATTAAACAAAATGTTAAAATGAGACTAATTAATGAATGTTAGAATGAGAATATAATTAAAATTAATATATGTAGTGTTCTGAACAATCTACAATTAATTATGCAAGCATCCAGTCAAATTCCTGGTTTCTGTTGTTATTTAGGTTACCAATTACAAATTAGAATGAAAAACAAACCATCAATCTAGTCATGGCCTATCAATATATGATACCATAATTAGCAAATTTTTATATTAATTGGGCATTTTCAGGACTCAAATTTCTGATGAACTTCCAAGCAATAAAACCAGTCATTTTATTTACCATAGGTCCTATTAATGGCCAGACATAGTATATTATTTTCTAAATCAAAGAAATTTATACTTTGTTTGCCCTTGATAATGTATAGTTTCTGGTTTAACATTCAAATACAGTGTTTTCTTAGTTTTTAAAATGCTATTGCTATATTGTGACTATATATTCTTTTGAACTTTTCCATTGCACAAAGATTTTATTTCGGTTTATGAGTTTTCTATATTTAAGATAGCAAAACTTTTTTTTTAATCTTCTGTAATTATTCAGTTTTAATAATGTTAAATTGATGGATGAAAGACTTCCACCATACATGTAATTGTCATGAGCATCAAGTTTTTATGTTGTTGTTGTTTTTTTTAATGCAACAACCATTTATAATTATTGATTTTTTTATTTTAAAAAAATAAAATCTTAATCTAAATTTTAAAAAATATTTATTGTAGCCAATTGTTTAAAGAATTAATTGTTAAATCTTTTAGAACTTTATTGGAAATAAGTGAAATCACTTGGGAAAATATATGTATATGATAGAGATAGTAAATTTTACTGATTATTAGTGTCAAACAGAAAGTGAAACTCTGAATATGCATTTTAGGCTATGTTTAATGAATATTTTCTGGCTTATTGCTATCAAACTGAAAATGAAAATCTTAATATGCATTTTATGCTATGTTTAATGAAAACTTAGACAAGCACTCTTGATCAAGCTGGATTAAGAAATATATACCATGCAATAGATATTAGAACCCTATTTCAATGTAAAGAAGATCATAGAATAGTAAAGAACCTAAACATGCATTTGATGTCCTTCAGAAAGCCTTCATTAGCATTGCTTTAAAGTTTTTTGGACAGTATTTGAATTATATGGAATAGATAATAAATTCATTCTCATTGTAATTCAAATGCAACTATGAGAAGTATGAAGAAATTGAAGTTGATTTGAAATTAGAAAAGGGTTAAAGATTAGATTCAATGTCATCGAGCATTTTATTGCATATCCAGAAAGTCTTGAAATAATAATTAAAAGAGACACTTATAAGTGAATGTGGCCATTCCAACTCTAAAAAGAAAATGAGAAAGAAAAAAGCTCTAGAAAGGAGTTTTGCAATGACTATATAAATGAATCTGCAAACCAGTAATATCCCCATATAGAACACACTAGTCCATTCTTCTGTTTAGTTGATATTTGACACTTTTAAAAAAAAAATTAGCGAAATTTTTTTTTCTCATATGTTTTAACACCATGTCTCATTATTTTTACTATATTATCATCATCATCAACCATTATCAATCCACTGCAGGATGAAGGTCTCTCCAAGTTTAATCCATCTTCTCTGATCTTTAGCTTCTCTTCTCCACATCACTCCTGCACACTTTCTTAATTCATCCATCCATCTCATATGTGGTCTCTTTCTGGGTCTTTTACAATCTCTTGGAATCCAATTTAAAATTTCAATTGTCCATCTATTATCATCTCTTCTAGCAATATGTCCATCCCAACTCCACTTCAATCTTTTAATTTTTTCAATGAGGTCAGTAACACCTGTTTGTTCTCTTACCCATACATTGCGTTTTCGATCTCTTCTTATTACTCCCAATATACATCTCTCCATACTTCTTTGAGTGGTCTGAAGTCTCTATATTGCTCTTCTATTAAGTGTCCAAGTCTCAGATCCATAAGTAATAACTGGTAAAACACATTTGTTAAAAATCTTCCTTTTCAAACACATGGGCATATTTCCTTTTAGTATCAAGTTATTTCTACCAAAAGCACTCCAACCAAGTTTAATTCTATGATTAATTTCCTCCATTATGTTTCCATCTGCATTAATAATGTGATCAAGGTATTTGTAACTGTTAACTTCTTCTAATTCATCATAATCAATCTTTATTTTCATATTTTGAGCAAATTGATTAAACATTACTTTAGTCTTTTTAACATTTATCTTTAGTCCTATTTTCATCTGATAACTCCTGCAACATTTCCTGCAGCTCTGAAGCATTATTTGCAAAAAAAAAACAACATCATCTGCGAAATCTAAATGACTTAAATACTCTCCATTTACTTTCACTCCTTTAGTTTCCCATTTTAATCCACAAAATACTTGTTACAGCACTGTTGTAAAAAGTTTTGGAGATATGGAGTCACCTTGTCTTACACCTTTCTCAATGTTGACTTTCCCAGCAGTATCATTATGTAATCTAATTGTTGCTGTTGCATTTTTATAAATATTCTTTAAAATATGACAATATCCTGGTTCTATATCTTGATGATCCAATGCTTTAATCACCGAAGAAATGTTTATAGAATCAAATGCCTTTTCATAATCTACAAATCCTAAGCATAATGGCAACTCATATTCATTTGTCCTTTCTATAATTTCTCTAAATACCTGGATATGATCTACTGTACTAAAACCATTTTTAAATCCAGCTTGTTCTCTTGGTTAATGGAAATCCAATGTTCTCCGTAGATGAGTTGTAATTATCTTGGTAAAATTTTTATATAAAACTGATAAAAGGCTGATAGGTCTGTAATTTCTGATATCTTCTTTATCACCTTTTTTAAATATTAATATTAATACTGCATTCTTCCAATCATCTGGTACATCTTTATCATTTAGACATTTGGTATATAACTTTGCTAAAAAAAATTCTATTTCTTCACCTGCTTCTTTTAATATATCAATTATAATTCCATCATTACCTGGAGCCTTTCCTTTCTTCATACATTTAATTGCATGTCTCACTTCTTCCTTTAAAATTCTGGGCAATTCGGAAGATGTAATAGATATAGGAGGTACTTGTTCTTTATTACTATATAATTCTTGATAAAAATCTTCTACCAATTTCATGATGTCATATTTCTTTTTAGTAATAATTCCATCTTTTTTTTTTTATTGCAGATATAAATTTTCTACCAATACCAAAATGTTGTTTAACATTCTTGAGACTTTTATTTTCTTCTACAGCTTTCCTTGCTAGTTCACAGTTATACTTTCTTATATCATTTTCAACTCTTTTCCGCACCATTTTACAAAATTCAAAATATTCAATTCTTTTTAATACATCATTTTTGTATATCTTCATATTTCTTCTTTTCTTCATAAATTCTCTAGTCTCAGTAGAAATTTTATTAGTCAATTGCTGCTTTTTTTTCTACCAGCTATCTTTGTTGCAGTTTTTAAAAGTGTATCAGTTATTTTCATATTAATTTCATTCAAATCTGAATCATGTTCAAAATCTACTATACTTGAAACCGATTTGTAAATTCGAATTTAAATTCATTTGAATGTTTCTGAAGATTAGGAATATCAACTGTAAATATTGTTTTTCTTAATAATTTTTGTCTCTCTAGTTTTACATTAACATGTATCTTACACCTTACTAATCGATGATCACTTCCTGTGTTAAATTTATTAAGAACATTATAAATATGTATTTCCTGTTAGTCAAAATATAATCCAATTCTGCTGTACCTTCATTTGGATGCTTCCATGTCCATTTCCTTTTAACATTTTTCTCAAAAAAAGAATTCATAATATAAAGTTTTTCTTTTTCTGCAAACTCCACAAGTCTATGTCCTCTCTCATTTCTATTACCATAACCACTTTCGTCTTTCATTTGTTTACCAATTCTAGCATTAAAGTCTCCCATAACAATTTTAAAATGTTGTTTACTCTGATCAAAAGCCTTTTGTACATCCATATAAAAATCTTCTATTACTTCATCACTATGAGAACTTGTTTGGGCATAAACCTGAATTATCTGCATTTGTTGCTATTAAATTATATAACTAATCTTGCCACTCTGTCCGATAAACCAGCAATCTCCACAATATTGTTCTTCAACTTTTTATTTACAATGAATCCTATTCCACTTGTATTTCCAATATTTGTGCCTTTATAGTGGAGTATATGTCCACTTTTTAATTCAGTTGTCTCTTCACCTTTCACAAAGTCCAATAATGTCCCATTTAATATAAGACCGTTCTTCTAACTCTTGCAATCTTCCTTCACTTGAAAGTGATCTGCAGTTGTAAATACCTAAATAAAAAGTCATCATCAAATGGCAGCCTGGATCCGCAATCAGGGGATTCTTAGCACCCTCCACCTTCGGCCACCAACCGCTGCCTTGATTGGTGACTTTACAGTCTCCTGGGAATAAGGGCCATGCTTTATTTTTGTCTGTCATAATTACATATATGTATTGGGAAAATATTTATCATTTACTCAAAACATTCATCTGCCTTATCAGGCACTGAGAAGAACGATCATGGTGTTCCTTGATCTTAAACTCAGAGGTAAAAAGCCAGTAAACTCACCACACTGGCTAATGCGTGATGGTGAGCAGCCCATCCATGTTTGTATACTATATGAGTAATAACAGCTGCAATGACAAGAACGTATGGAGTGGACATTAGGAATTTGCCCTGCTCGGTTTCTTTAAGGTCTCCAAGAGGAATCAAAGGGTCTCCTTTCAGTTAATAGCAAACACCTTTCTGCAGCCTACTATATTATATTCTCTACTATATCTTCCCACATAAAAACAATTGTCCTTGCATTTCTTTGGAATGTCAGATAATTTTTCAAACATCATAGGATCACCATTTTTTATGCTTACCCAAGCTGTTTTTTACAGAGGCAAAAATCTCCATACAGTAGCACCATTCAATGCATTCATTGATTACTCTGACTTGCACTGAATGGCAGTACTATATGAAGAGATTTACCTTTGTGAGGTAATTTTTATAACAAATGGGAACCTCTTTTTCAAACACCATGTTCCAAGTTCACCATAAAACATTTTTAGGAAGTCTTGCATTGTTCATTCATTTAAATGTCCAATCCAATTAAGATGTGATTTTACAATAATGGACCCTGTAGTAACACATCCAGCAATTTGAAGAACATATTGATTGCTTTTATGATCATGCCATTATTTAAAATTTTATGGCATTCTTAAATAAATATTTTCTAATGCCTTTATATTGCACTGATAGGGTGTCCAAGTTTCATTTCCATACAATAAATTAGATACAATTACAGCTTTATATACAGTTTTGTGGCAGTAATTATTTCCCTATGATGAAATATTCTATCTTTTAACTTCTGTGTTGTACATCAACATCTAAATCTACCTTTATAAAACTACCAAGGCATTTAAATCGGTTTACATTTTCAAACTGATAATCCAAGAGATTTTAAAAGACCCAGAAAGAGACCACATGTTAGATGGATGGATGAAATAAAGTGTGCAGAGGTGATGTGGAAAAGAGAAGCTAAAGATCGGAGATGGATTGAACTTGGAGAGACCATCCTGCAGTGGATTGATAATGTTGATGATGATGAATAATCTAATCTGCAGTTGTTAGGGATTTTTATTCATCACTGGCTAGTAAAGAACTTTAGTTTCTTGAACATTAATGAATAAACCAGCTTTTTATGTGTTGCATTCAAAACATTAAATATATTTTGTAAATCATTTTTTGAATTGGCAACAAGAAGTGCATGTATTTGCTTTTAATCAATTCAAATTACAAATTCTACCATTAAACTTGTATCTTGATCCCTGTTGATTAAACTGCCTACAAACAATTTCATAATCCACTGTCATTAAAATTGAAAACAATGATGGAGCAAATAACCTTGTTTAACACCAGTTTTCATTTTAAATGTTTCACATTTTCCACATGTAATAATTACAGCTCTTTTCATTCCATCATACAGAAGCTGTATAATACAAATAAATTTTGGTGGACAACCAACTAATTTCAAACGATATCATAAAGACATGGCCTATTAACCAAATCAAACACCTTGACTAAAACAATATATAAATCATTTCTTTATTTCCAAAACTTTTCTTGCATTTGTTTGGCAATGAAAACCATATCTATAATACTTCTTGATTCTCTAAAACCCCAGTGAGTCTGGTAACCAATCATATATGACTGAAAGCAACCTATTCAGTAAAAATTCTTGGAAGAACCTTTGTTGTAATGGACATTCCATAATAATTGATACAATGTTGTCTATTCTGTTTGTTTTTAAAAATTGGATCTATAAAAGCATCCTTAAGATTGCATTTGATGGGTCCACCTTCTTAAAAAATATATTACCATTGTATTTTAAAACTTCTGCAGGTATTTTATCAGAGCCTGCAGCCTTTCGATTTTTGGGATTATAAAAAGTTGTTTTAACTTCACTAATCTAGATATCTTTGTCCAAATCTAAGTGAATATATTAAAAGTTGTCATCTCAATTCTTGTATCATTACTCAAAAGATATAGAATCAAAATGTGCTATAGGAATCAGTGTTTGAGATGCCTAACAAGAAAATACAAAAGAGTTTTGAATTGCACATAAACATAGCCAAACAAAAATAATAATGTGTGAGAAGACAATATAGAACATTTTATATATATCTTGGAAGAAATATTCCTGATTTAAACTATTCAAAAAATCAATTCAAAAATAGTTGCAACAAGAAAGTATTTGCAAGTTTTAGACAGGATTTGGGAAATTAAAGTTAGATTACAAACCAGTGATTCATACTTATTTATTAGTGGGCTGTACAGATTGAAATGTGATAGCAAAAGATTTAGAAAAAAGAACTATGACATTTGAGAGAATATGATACAGAATGTATTTTGAAATATGAGTGAATACTAAATGTTTCAAACGAAGAGTGCCATAAAAAAGTGAATCAAAGGAAGATTTTTAATAGTTATAAGCCAATTAATTGCTTAATTTTGTTATTATACAAAGCCTCATAAAATATAAAAGAGATGATATTAAAACTGGTGTAGAATTAGCTTGCACTTTTATTCAGTCTTCTTGCAAGGTATAAACAAAACTTGTAATTGAAGATGAAAGTATCATATACTTTTAGCTTTGGGGGCTGTAACTTGATAATTATCTTATTGTAATTTTTTACAAATCTTAACCTTAACTTTTAAAAAAAAAAAATTGCCGACTGCTAAATTTTAAACAAAGTTACCAGAAATTTGAGAGGACTAATCATTAAACTTGATTTTAAAAGTAAACAGTATGTAAGTGAGGGGAGGAGGGGGGGGGGATAATCACTAAACTACTTAAATAAGAAACTAAGGAAGAAATAGTAATTAAAATCAAACTAATTGCTACATTTTTCAGAAAATTAGGGAGGACTAATCACTAAATTAGATTTTACACAAATAAATGGAAAAAAAATTGGTAAATGTTTTTTTTACTACTATGTTGTACTGTACTGCATAATATTAAAATGTTTTATAAGATTTTAAATATAATGGTTACAGTGTTTTATTTCTCATTTATATCTAATAAAACGAGAGGAAAAACTAATTGGTATTTTTTTTTTTTTTTTGGATTACAACTATAATATTGTTCTTGTATAAAAATAAGTTTAATAATATTAAAATTAATATTTATTTAGTGTTTATACAGATTATTTTTATCAGTATTTAATGCTTTTAAAAATGCAGATTTATAATAAGGAGATAAACGATGTATTATTGTTTTATTTCTCTTATTTTGGCAAGATTGTATCTTACTCCAAGAAGAGGGGGGATATCAGTACTGTTTTACCGGTATTTTTACTTTTATGAAATATGTTAAATATATTATAATGAAGATTTTTATGGTTATAAGATGAAAATAAAAACTTTTTTGTTTCTTACCATGTTTTGTACATAGAAGAATTATTCGAGCGTTGTTAGCCGAGAGGTCATCGCAACAGCCTTGCAAGCAAGTAGTTGTTTGCAGATGGGTGTGGGTTCGCGTCCCGGCCGATGCTATGACATATGAAAAAAAATTATTCTGCTCAACACACCAATAATCCGCTACGGTTTCCAAAATCTCAGATTTAAAAAATTATTTCTTGGTGGATTCTACATCAATTGAGAAGGAGTGGCTGACCATGTGAGAATTACTCAATAAACTTTGCAATTACTTAATGATGGTGATCACCTGGTTAATTCTAAAATTATAACAGGTGATGAAAATTTATATTCCTTTTTATAATGTGCCACCACATATATATGAAGTTGATCTAATACCGGACACTGTGAAATGATAACATTCAATAAAAAAAAAGTAATGAATACTGTTTTCTTCAGAAATACATGATTGATGAAAGTTATTAAGCTAAAAGAACAGAAAATTGCATCCTGGTATATACAACATTGCCTGCAGAAGTTTGAACTGAGAATAAGGGACTTCAAGTTCCATCATGATAATGGGTCTTTTCAAAGTGTTGTAGTAACTTTAAACTTTCTAAAAAAAAATAAAATTGGAGTTCTTAAATATCTACCACGACCTGGTTATTTTTTAATTTCAAAAAAGAATTTATATCATTTCATTTCCAAAAGGGAGATCAGTCCTGTTTAAGAATAACAGTGTTTCTGATTCCATTATGAAAAATGGGTGGTATGACCCTTCCCTTCTATGGAAAATTCATTTTCAAAAATGCATCATAACTGAAAAGAACTACTTTAAATATTCATAAAGTTTTATATGTTTAGCTTTAACACTTTCCCCATATCTCAGTAATTTCCATGTGGGCCTCATAATTATTAACTGTTATCAGATTTATATAATTATTAAAGAAAGTTTAATTGGGTTCAAAATTGTGGGCTGATATGAATTTCAAATTTTTAGCTTGACAGATAAAATAGAGTTTCTGGATGCATATCTGCATTATTTCCAATTTTAAATTCCAAGCAAGAGAAAAACCAAAAATAAGGCTGATTAAATATTAAAAGTAAGAATTTATATGCATATGGTAATCATTAATTACCCAAATTATGGAAAACTGCTTTGCTAAGGTGGGAATTTTGTGATTTGTCATATTTTTTTTAAGTTGAATCTTTTCTTTAAACTTATATCAATATATATATATATATATATGTAATTATCATTATAGTTTATCATTGCCTGAATACTTAGAATTAATAAACTGCAAGTGTAGATTTTACAATTGGTTAATTATCCAGCAATATATATATATTATTCTACATGAATAAAGCGTGATAAACAGAGCAGTCAAAATGCAAAAACATTAATTATAAACAACAATTTGCCAAGCGCTTTCGGTACTGTATACCAGAATCATGGCAAAATATTGGAACGGAACAATTAATATTCCAGCGCATGCTCAGTGGAACACTAGTGTTATGCTGATTAATAATGTTTTCAGACTTCGCAATAAACCAAGCCTCTAAAAACGTTATTAATCAGCACAACACTAGTGTTCCACTGAGAATGCACTAGAATATTAATCATTCAGTTCCAATATGTCGCCATGATTCTGGTATACAATACTGAAAGGGCTTGGCAAATTGTTGTTTATAATTAATGTTTTTGCATTTTGGCTGCTCTGTTTATCACACTTTATTCATGTAGAATAATTTTCATTATCTGACAGAGTTTTTATATTATATATATATAGATATGCATGAGTACGTAGCATATGTCATTAAAATCTGAACCAATTTAAAGATAATTCTACATAGAAAAAAGGCAAGCAAATGAAATTTCTTTTATAAGAAATATCAGAGATAAAAGTAAAGAGATTGACTATGATATCTCCACTTTTAATGGGGCAAGGGGGTAAATATATTCAACAGTCAGAAGTAACAAGGTTCATATAGAATACAATGTTTTGAGTAGTAACCTCATTTCTTCAGGTGTAGCTAACCTAACCAAAAACAATATAGAATATGAATTGAACCAGTGGTCTTTGGATTCATGAATATTGAATTTATGGTAATACTATAATCATTAGTTTTGACAAAATAACTTAGTTGGTTAGAGGGTCATCTTAAATTCAGTATTCATGAATTTAAAAATGACTAGTTCAATTCCCATGATAGACTTTAGCAATTCAATTTTCATTATAAATTATCCCTAGTCATTCTGTAATACAAATTAAAATTTGTTTTCTATTAACCTAAGTTTTATTAGAAATAATTGAATATATTTGAGAAAGAATAAAAAAAGTTTGAACTTTTCTAAAAACATTTAATGATTCAACTAGATTCATGCTTGTCAAAGTATAAACTGTGGCTCCTCAGGGGGCTAAACACCTTTTTGTGGGGAACCTCAAAAAAGTCTGATGGTGATGAAACTCACCTGCAAAAAAAAAACAAATTTGTATATAAAGACCAAATTAAATACAATTACAATATTATAAAAAAGAAATGAATTTATTTTTCCAATCAGGAAAAAGTTGTTCATCAAAATGTTGTCATCATTTATTAAAATTGATGGATTAAGTTTGTCAGAAGATCTCTTGCAGACATTATTTTACTAGATCGCACAGAAAGTTATCACCAGATTAATACACATCTGTGATTTTGTATGAGAATATGTGTTATTACTTTGCTGCCTAATGACTAGTCACTAATGTTGACATATACAATAGGTGTTTCATCTATTGTGGGGCCACCACATGCCTCCTGTCTGTCAATGGGAGGTACAGGTACATAGCAAGGAACTGCAGTGAAATTCAGTGATTTAGACAAGAGATTTAAACTGTTTGAAGTTTAACATATTAATCATTAAAATGGATAAGTGGGCAATCAGAAAAAGTTCAAAAGATATCACACAGAATAATAATGTTGGCCAGTTGAAAACATCTGGACTAGTTACTTTGGAATAAACTCAATCCACATTGATTTCTGAAGCTGGAGATAAGTGACAAAAAATATCAAGCAAAAAAAATGAAAATATGATATCCATATATGCAGTATGGATTTATTCAATCAAATAATAATCCTAACAAACCATTGTGTGTAATTTGCCAAAAACAATTATCAAATGATTTTGTGCAGCCAGGCAAATTTATTTG
Source organism: Epiperipatus broadwayi (assembly GCA_028023455.1). Lineage (NCBI taxonomy): Eukaryota > Metazoa > Onychophora > Udeonychophora > Euonychophora > Peripatidae > Epiperipatus > Epiperipatus broadwayi. Next base: position 5,311,390 of record JAQFVV010000035.1, on the reverse strand, counting down.
CCACTTGGAAAATGTACATGCTACATATAAAAATAAAACTGGTTTTTCCAAAGAAAGGCTGAAGAATTTAAATGACAGCATTCTTTCAAAATAAAGTAAATTAAATGACAAATGAATGCTTCCTTTGAAATTGCTTATTTGATAGCTAAAATGAAAAAACTTCCTACAATTGGCAATGACCGTGTGTTACTGGCATAATCAAAATTTGTGAAACTATTCATTGTTTTGAGATTTCAGAACCATTAAAGAAAAATTCCTACGTCCAACAATACAATTAAAAGAAGAATAGATTCTATTGCTGATAATATTATATCAAATTAAATATATATATAGAATAAGAGCAGAGAATCAGCATGAACAAAACTATAAGAATCTCCAGAATTACAGATGAAGAATAATCATTTTGCCATTCAGCTTCATAAAACAATGCTAATTTAATGTTTTTTATGATATGCTTGAAGATCTTCTATTTTGCAAAAATTTTCTTGGTATAATCAAGGAAAAATATATATTTGAAAAAGTAAAAAAAAAAAATTTATATATATAAAATGCACTTGATTGGGAAAAGGGTGTTGAAATTTGCACTGATGATGCTGAAGCCATGACTGGAAGAATATCAGGACTTGTAGCAAAGGCCAAAAAAGTTTTCCAAAATACAAGACAGATTCATTGCATTATTCATAGGGAAAATTTAGTTTTTTGACAAATGAAAGAATCTCAGTAAAGTACTATCAGAAGTTTTGAATGTAGTAAATTACATTAAAAAAACTATGCTAGGCAATATAAGACTGTTTTGTATTTTATGCCAAGAGATGGCTTCTAATTACAAAAATGTTTTTGTGTCATATAGAAGTGAGATGGCTATCTTGTGGAAAAGTTCTCATCATTAAAAGATGAATTGAGAATTTTCTATTTTAATAAAAACCATAAATTAGCAAACCTGTTTTTGATCAAAAGTTGTTGTTATTAATTTTTTATTTGACAGATTTTTCCAAAAAAGTGAATGAATTGAATTTCCCTCTGCAAGAACGAAGTGCAAATATATTATGCCTAAATATAGGATTGCAAGCTTTTCAAAGTAAGCTATAAGCATGGTCACATAGTTTTAAAGGTCACAGTTTTTAAAATTGTAATACAGAAATGTTCCCACCTTTTCATGACTTTATCGAAAAAATATTTTGATATCTGAAGATAATGGAACTATAATTAATCATCTTGAGAATTGTATGATTTTTTTCAAAAAATATTTTCACAATTTAGATGAAATCAAAGAATATGATTGGATAAGACTGTCATTAGCTCCTTTACTAGAATTTCAACATTTACTATGGTCTGGGACCATTAATAGAAATAAGAGCAAATACAACACTTGAAACAGAATCATAATTCTGATATATCAGAATTTTGTATTTGCAGACAAGAAGAGTATCCTTCCATTTCTAAGACAGTGATAAATATTCTATTCCTTTTGCTTCCAACTTATTTATGTGAAACTGCTTTTTCATCACTTTTGTTAATTAAGAATAAACATAAATCGTCAATATCAGAAGAAAGAAAAAAATTAAAAGTTGCAATTTCAAATATTTTGCCCGATATTTTTTATAATAATATCCAATAACATTTATCTCATTAAACATTGTTGTTATTTAAAATGAATAAAAGTTATTATCGAATATTGTTAGTAACTTTTATTTTATGTTTTTTTTCATATTTATATATGCAATGTAAACATAAAGCTATTAATATATGTATACCTAATAATAATAAAAGATAATTATCTTGTTATAAATATTATAAACATATACTACGATTTTGCTCAAATGTAAAATGTTTTATTATTCTCATTTTCATAACACAAATATTACTTTGCAAATACATTGTTAGCCAATTGGGGACAGGAAATATAATATTGTTTTTTAAAGGACCTTCATACCAAAAATTTTGAAAATCCTGAACTAGATATTGAATTCACCATATAAATATAAACAATCTTTTTTATTGAAGATCTGGAAAAAACATATGCTTGAGAGAAGGGAAATGCTGAATTGATTTTAATATTTGTAAATTAAAATAAAAAAAGTAGTGTCTATGAGAAGAAGATAAACTTGATAAAAAATAAATTTTTAGATTAAAAATTTTTGAATGACACATTGTAAGAGTTGGGGGGGGGGGATTACACTAAGATTACCAAAGCTTGAATATAAAGAAGGAACAATTAAGTACCAAGAGATTCTAAATAGTATTAGAAGAGATTTAGCTAAAGGTTAGAAAAGATTAAAATTGAAGCTATTGGAAAAGATTGTAAAGTTTATAGTGTACCAGTCAAAATAGTCTGTTCACTCAACAAGATTCAAATCCTAAGCAAAAGTACCTCAAATCCGACCATGCTCAAGATACACAGGTCTGGAGCAATCCTGAATTCTAACCTATTTGCCTATTCTTTGAGTCTCTGACCCAATAAACAACAATCCTGATGATACAGCACAATCATTTTAATTCCAAGCCCCACAGGAGGTTAGTGTAGATGGTGAAGTATGAAGCTCAATAATGATTAGACATTGACTGCTTCACTCTTCTTCACTTAAAGTCATCATTAAAAAAAAATTACCTTAGAATCTACTATAATTTTGGTGAGAAAAACAACTTTAATAAATGAGCATGAAAACTGCTCCTTATTGAAAAAAACTGCCTCGTTATTTGAATCGAGTTTCTAATACGGAAAAGAAAAAATCTTTCATTTATTTTTTTCTTTTTATTGCAACTTATTAAAGTCATCATTAAAAAAAAAATTACCTTAGAGTCTACTATAATTTTGGTGAGAAAAACAACTTTAATAAATGAGCATGAAAACTGCTCCTTATTGGAAAAAACTGCCTCATTATTTGAATCGAGTTTCTAATATGGAAAAGAAAAAATCTTTCATTTATTTTTTTCTTTTTATTGCAACTTATTATTATTTTTCCATTAAATGAAATATTTGGTATAGGGAATCAAAACGTGAGAATGTCCATTTGCATTTTCTATTGTCTTCGACATTGTTTATCCTTGGCTGTTTTTTCCTTTTTTTTTCAATATTTTCCTGGATCTGGAGGTATATAAGGCTTAAAACAATATTCCCCTGGGTTAGAGAGACATCTTTCTAGGTCTCTTACTAAAATATCAAAAAAATATTACAATATTGTGCTCTGGTGTTATATTATCATATTGTTCTATATTGAACATATTTTGCATTAAAAGAATTTCTCCAACTTTCTTTGACATAATGGTATCCATCATAACATGTTTATTTTGGGAGTTGAGAGAAAGTTTTTCTCCATCTTTTATGAAACTATTTTTCTCAAAATATGTCCATGCCCTAAAACAGATTTTATCTTTTCTGTCTAATGAGTTCAGCTCCTCATCAATTTTGTTCTGATCATATTTCATAAATAAATGAGTATGGGGTTTATTAAAATGGGCAGTATTGGTCACACCTAAAGATCTGTCCACTTCCTTCATTTTCATATCAGGAGGCCATTCAGCATCATTCCTAAACTTTAACTTTGATGTTTTCATCAACCTCTCATTATCATTTTTCCACAGAACATCTTTATAGTTATTATGAAAATGTAACTCAGAATTATCAATTATGATTTCAGAAGATTCATCCAAAACAATATGTATTGTTCTATCGATCACATTTTTCACAATTGATATAGCCACTCAATTAGAGAGTAAACTGATATCACTTTGAGATGGGTTGATTTGAAGTAGACTTGAGATTCCCCATTGCATCAGTACTTTCTTCCTTCTTCACCTAATCTACAAGAGTAACATTCTGACTATGAATAATTTCTGTCAAATCTATTTTTTTTATATTTTTGTTGAATAGAGTTGGCATTTGTCTTCAACATATTCTCATGAGGTTCTAACCTTATTTTAGTTGGTTGAGGTTCTTTGTCCTCTGCTCCAATGTCTTTTAAAAATGCTTACATGTAAATTGTTTTATCTTTAGTTTCAGCATCACTATCCTTTGATCCAAAGGTGGAACCATCTTCAAATCTTTCCAGTTCCCTTGTTTGGTTCATAAGATCCTCTATTGGTTAGCATCCTGCTTCTTTGCAGTATCTTCAATTTCATTCACAACTTTCATGTCTTCCATTACTGTGTTTTCCAAAATTGTTTCTACACAGACTATCTTGTCTTTGGTTAGATCAATAGTCTCCCTTTGCTTGGGAACAGATACATTCTTGAAACCATCAGCTTATATGTCCTGAGTAGTACTAGTCTTATCGATATTTGATTTTTGGCTTCTTTTTAATTCATCAACATCTCTTACTAAACTCCTTCAACATTTCCATATGCCATCTCTGAAATTCTGCACCTCTTTCTGCCTGGTCTCCTCCTTTTTTTATCAGTTGTTGTAAGATTTTTATGATATCCTGACTGTTCAAGGCTGGTTTTTTTTAATTTATTTTTGGACTATCCAGTTCCAATGAGTCAGACATGCTCGACGCTGGTCAGTCATCTGGTTTTTCTTATTCCAACTTACTCTTCTGAGCTTTCTTTACCACTCATCTTTTTTTTTGTTTAACGTATTGTCACTTATAATTGTTTGTGAAATAAGGCTTGTTTCTTTCTTCTTTTATTTTATGCATGATATACACCTCTCTCCCTCCTCTCTTCAACTGTCTCCATTCTGCCATTTTTTGTTGCTGCTGACTGCTGCTTATAACATGAAAAAACATGTATGTGTATGATCTAGAACTCAACTGCCTTGCTGCTTGACTTTTGGTTGTTTTTCTGCACCTGTAATAGACTCTTACAAAAAAAATTGATTAGTGATTGATTTCAACATTATCATATATGTTTGTTCATTACAATACTGGCAAAATAGTGGAAAAAATAATAACTCTCTCTCACCTTCTAACATCCTGGTTTAAACTCATTTTGCTATCTTATTTTATTATATTACCTGCTGGCATATTTATATAAAGGAGCCAGCCAACAGTATATAAAAAAAATTCCAGACACACCTGGGCTATTCAACTTGTGAATATTAATAAATATATGCTACTTTTTTGCAATGCCATTTCCTTGAAATAATTTTGGAGATATTCTCTTTACATGGGAAGCTTTATTTAAGTCTAGTTTGCCCTTAAAAGCATGTTTTTAGGAGAATTCCTGTTTAAAACAAGCTTAAACTCATCATATTCGGGAACTTCCGGTTTAACACCTTCTATATCGTCAAATTTTTTTCGTTGTAACCGCTAGCGATCTATATTCACTTATAATTGTTTCAAATTTTGATGAATTTTCCTGAATTTTTGATAATTCCAAATCACTATTTATTATTGAAATATCATTTTGTTTGTGCATTGAAATAACTTTTTGATTCCTAGTTTTCATATTGCTTTGCAACTCTATGTGACATTAGGCTGAGGTTGATTATTATTTAAAGATTTATCAATGAAACTTTTTTCTTTTTTACTCTGAAAGTTTTTTTGAGATAATACATTTATTTTCCTTTGCATTTTTTGTAAACTTAAGGACTATTAATCTTCTTAATTCCTGTCTTCTTACCTCTTAAGTTCATATTCTGCTTATCTCCATTAGCATTAGAGTTTTTGCCAGCATCCATATTAGATTCTGCTGTCAGTAATTTCAGCTTTAAATTTTTCTTTGCACACCTTTAATTATTTAAAATAATTGATTTAATACTGTGGTATTTTAAAGCTAAGGTACTTACCTCTTTGTTTGATACAAAAAAAAACGATCCTCACTATGAGATATATAAGTAAGTTATTTTGAGTTTAGGAATATGATCTATACTGCATTTGTACTATAAACGCTAAATATTATAAGAATAGTCATCCTTTACAAGGAATCTAGTCTTTGTTTCTACCAACAAAAATAATAGAAAGAAAATTAGTGAATAATATTGTATGTCTGATCATAATATCTGAAAATGTGGAAAAAAATATATGTTACTAATTAAACGATAGATGCTAGATATCTTCAAATCAATATAGATTGCAGAAAATTTGCAGTGGAAAATAATAAGAGGCAAAATATAAATAAAAAAAATCAAACAATTAAAAGATGTAATATGTTGGACTATTTCCATCATTTATGAGTGAATATTGAATGTATAGAAAATTTTAAACTTTATTTAAACTTTTCAAATACAAACAACTTGTTAGTAATAACACACAAATAGACAATACAGGTTAGTAGTTACACAACGTTTCGAGTTCTCCACTCTTCTTCAGGTGTTGCACAGTGACAATATTCGCTTAGAAGTTGAACTCGCACCTTTTAGATTCTTGTATATTGAATTTAAGGCAAACGCTCTACCAACTGAGCTATTCTGTCAAAGGCAACATATAGTAGAAATTTGATATATTTATACTTGAGGGTTGGTTCAAATCCTCCTGAGTCCTTCAATTTTTTTTTTTTTTTTTTATACAAGTCTAATTATTTTTATTATTTTTTATTTTTTCTAAGAGCAAGATTAATTAGAGGCTTCCATACATTGTGTATTGCCACACTGGGTTGACTTATAGGATTATTTACCATTGTCATATGAGCAGCTTCCTTGAATTTTCTTCTATGCATTTTTTCCTCTTTATCCAATATCTTTGTATTTTCCCATTTAAGCATGTGCTATGGTAGACACATCTGTTTTTTCTCTTTTAACCATTAGTTTGTGTTCCTTCAATCGTTGTTCAACAGGCCAGCAGGTCTCACCAATGTATTTTCTTCCACATTCACATGGTATCTCATAGATGCAGTTTTTGTTCTTCAGCATTTCCAGTTTAGGCTTAGTGGAAGTAAGCATTCCTCGAAGTGTGGTATGGCTTTGGAAAGCAGTTCTAATATTATATTGACTGCAGATTCTTTTTAGTTTGTCCGCCATTCCTGGTATGTATGGATACACCACCGTACCAATAACTGTTTCCTCTTTTGGTGTCTTTTTCTGTTGTCTATTGAAAGTTTTTCTGATGACTGCTGATGGATAACCATTCTTCATAAGCATTTGTTCTATGTGAATCTTTTCTTTTTCCAAATCACTGGTTTCTGAACAAACCTCCGCTCTGTTCCATAGTGACAGTACAATTCCTTGTTTAGTGCTTCTTGTATGATTGGATGTATATGCCAAGTATTTTCCAGTGTGTGTTGATTTCCTATATACTGATGTTTTTACTTTGCCCTGAGGGAGTCTTGTCACAAGAACATCCAAGAATGCCAATTTTTGTTCTTGTTCTGCTTCCATCGTGAAATTAATTGTAGGAGATATGTTGTTAATGTGCATCCAGAAAGACTGTAATTTTATCTTGCCATGTGGCCATACTACAAATGTATCATCAACATATCGAAGCCACACTCTAGGCGGACATGGAGTAGTATTTATGGCTGTTGTTTCAAGTTCTTCCATGTAAATGTTGCTGAGTAATGGTGACAGTGATGATCCCATGGCCATCCTCATTTGTTGGAAGAATTCTGAGTTATATTGAAAGTATGTTGTTGTTACACAGAATGTTAATAACTCCATTATGCTATCAATAGGTAGAACTGTTTACTTTGCAGACTGTTATCCCATATAACCTTTTCCTTACAATAGACAATGCTTCATCACATGGTACATTTGTAAACAGACTTTCACATCAAAGCTTACTAATATGTCAGTTCTTTCCATTTTCATGTTCCTGACTAATTCTACAAAGTGCTTAGAGTCCCTGATGAAAGATGGTGTTCTATATGCCAATGGACTAAGAACTTGAGAAGAAATCTTGACAAATTTTGACAGGGTGAATTTCTAGAACTAACAATAGGTCTTAATGGAATATTCTCTTTATGGATTTTAGGCAGTCCATACAGGTGAGGAATCTTGCTGAAATACGAAGTTAATTTTCTTTTTTCTGAATCACTGAAATACCTGCGATGCTTCCGGAGTAATGCTTGTAGTTTTACCTCTGTACTTGGAATCGGATTTTTTGCTACTTTTTTGTATTGGCCTGCTGTGAGAAGTCCTTGAATTTTGTTATCATAATCAGTTTTATCCATTACAACTGTAGTGTTACCTTTGTCAGCAGGAAGAATGATTATAGATGCATCCTGTTTGAGAGATTTAATAGCTCTCAATATTCACTCATAAATATTCACTCATAAATGATGGAAATAGTCCAACATATTACATCTTATAATATACCATCATTACAAACCTTCAGACAAATACTAAGTACTCGGTATGGACCCGATGCTATGTTGAAATTTAGACATTATGAAAAATTATGTCTAAAACTGGCTAAAGTAGAAAATCATTTAACTTTCTTATGTAAATGTAAATCAGAAGGGATTATCCCTAAGGGTTTGCAGTTAAAACCTCCTATTTCCTCCAAGAGAGCTGAAAAAATTATTCAGAGAGCAAATGAGGCTTTATTGAGAGAGAGTATAAAGGTTCAGCGGTTTATCAAGCATCAAACCTTGCAATCTATTAGAAATGTGGAATCGTTTCTACAAAACAAAGTTACAATTTGTCAAGCAGTGAACAGATCATATTGTAAGTTACATGGAAGGATAAAAGAACTACAGAAGAAGAAGCTTGTAAATCTACATGGGCAAGTCAAAAGTAATACTGCAACTAGTCTATCCTCATCATCAGTGAAAAATCTTAGTTCTAAACAACTTACCGATTGTGAATTATCAGTTCTGGAAAAAGGTTTGAATTTCGCCATTACACCATCTACTGTTCCGCTATTGGATATAATGGCCGCGACTGATGAGGTGACGCAAAATTTGAATCTAGAGGAAGCAGCGGAGTTACGCTGGAGAGTAAAACGAACACTGGAAAGACATCAAGTGCACAAGCAGAAGTCAAACATTTCATGTGATGAGAGGAGAGCTATTAAATCTCTCAAACAGGATGCATCTATAATCATTCTTCCTGCTGACAAAGGTAACACTACAGTTGTAATGGATAAAACTGATTATGATAACAAAATTCAAGGACTTCTCACAGCAGGCCAATACAAAAAAGTAGCAAAAAATCCGATTCCAAGTACAGAGGTAAAACTACAAGCATTACTCCGGAAGCATCGCAGGTATTTCAGTGATTCAGAAAAAAGAAAATTAACTTCGTATTTCAGCAAGATTCCTCACCTGTATGGACTGCCTAAAATCCATAAAGAGAATATTCCATTAAGACCTATTGTTAGTTCTAGAAATTCACCCTGTCAAAATTTGTCAAGATTTCTTCTCGAAGTTCTTAGTCCATTGGCATATAGAACACCATCTTTCATCAGGGACTCTAAGCACTTTGTAGAATTAGTCAGGAACATGAAAATGGAAAGAACTGACATATTAGTAAGCTTTGATGTGGAAAGTCTGTTTACAAATGTACCATGTGATGAAGCATTGTCTATTGTAAGGAAAAGGTTATATGGCGATAACAGTCTGCAAAGTAGAACAGTTCTACCTATTGATAGCATAATGGAGTTATTAACATTCTGTGTAACAACAACATACTTTCAATATAACTCAGAATTCTTCCAACAAAATCGAGGGATGGCCATGGGATCATCACTGTCACCATTGCTCAGCAACAATTACATGGAAGAACTTGAAACAACAGCCATAAATACTACTCCATATCCGCCTAGAGTGTGGCTTCGATATGTTGATGATACATTTGTAGTATGGCCACATGGCAAGATAAAATTACAGTCTTTCTGGATGCACATTAACAACATATCTCCTACAATTAATTTCATGATGGAAGCAGAACAAGAACAAAAATTGGCATTCTTGGATGTTCTTGTGACAAGACTCCCTCAGGGCAAAGTAAAAACATCAGTATATAGGAAATCAACACACACTGGAAAATACTTGGCATATACATCCAATCATACAAGAAGCACTAAACAAGGAATTGTACTGTCATTATGGAACAGAGCGAAGGAGGTTTGTTCAGAAACCAGTGATTTGGAAAAAGAAAAGATTCACATAGAACAATGCTTATGAAGAATGGTTATCCATCAGCAGTCATCAGAAAAACTTTCAATAGACAACAGAAAAAGACACCAAAAGAGGAAACGTATGGACGTGGTGTATCCATACATACCAGAAGGCGACAAACTAAAAGACTGCAGTCAATATAATTTAGAACCTCAAACCATACCACACTTCGAGGACTACTCCACTAAGCCTAAACTAAATGCTGAGACAAACTCCTATGAGATACCATGTGAATGTGGAAGAAAAACATGGGACTGTCCTGTTGAACAACGATTGAAGGAACACAAACTAATGGTTAAAGAAAAACGGTCTACCATAGCAGATCTGTATGTACTAAGACCACTGTTAAATGGGAAAATACAAAGGAAGGAAAAGAAAAAACAAGGAGAAACAATGGTAAAAACTAAAGTCAACCCAGTGTGGCAAACACAATGTATGGAAGCCAATAACTGCTCTAGAAAAAAAAAAACGAAAAAAAAAAGAACCAGGGGTTTGAACCAACCTCATATAAAATACAACACTATATGTTGCCTTTGACAGAAGCCAGTTGGTAGCGTTGTAAACAAATACAAGAATAAAGGTGCGGCAACTTCAGGAAATGCACTGTGCAAAGGCCCAACACCTGAAGAAGGAGAATAACACGAAACGTTGTGAATTAAACCGAGATTTGTGTGTATTACAACAGTTTTGATTTGAAAGTTTAAAAAGTTAAACTATACATTCAAATCACTATAAATGATGAAAAGTCCAACAACACAAAAACCACAACAACCCAACAAACAAACAATTAAACTCTCATTTCAAATATATTTTCAATTTAGAATTGCATTGCCAAGTACTTGCCTTACAAGAGAAAATTGAAGGTTCATGTGAGAAGATTGATGATGAGATAATTGAACACAATCGTTGTCTACATAAAAGCACAGGCTGTTGTATGCTAAACAAAATAGGAAGATCAAAATAGCTAAATGTTCATAATATCAATGAAGTAACAATACTCATTGTTGAACTGATACCTAAAATGAAAGCATACTGTAATTTAGAAAACTAGATTTGAAATTCTAAATATGGTCAGATTATTCTTATCAAAAAAAGTTGTTTCCTAATATGTATGTTTAATTTAAGATATTAAAATATGGTTTATTTTATTTTTTCAAAAACCATGGAAGAGGTAATAGAATGTATGATAAAAGAGGTAGACTTTTTTTGTTACATAGATTCTAGTAGGAAAAAGAGGTCATACATCAAGAGACTATAAATTTTCAAAACCAAGATATTTAAATTGTTTTAAATATTCAATAGTTGTATTTATAAGAAAAAATAATGTCAAACTTATTACAATAGTAAATTTGTGTACATAAATTGTATATATTTCAGCTGACATACCAACAATGGTGTGCATTTTATATATTACTACAATTATTTAAACTGTAGTAGGATCTTTCCTTTTTAGCCACAAATTTTTAATGACAATATCATTTCAGCAACATTTTATTCTCACTATAATCTGAATTCAAACCAAAATAGCATGAAATGATTCATTTTTGGCCTGTGTCTATGAATCACATTTTTATCTATCAATGTTTCATTTTTATGGTAACCATTTTTAATGTACATTTTGAAAGAATTTAAGTAGATCTGTACTTTATTATTTAATCATAATGTTTTTTTGAAATAGTGATTTGAGATGTAAAAAAATTGAAAATATTTATGAATGCTTATCAAATTGTTGAAAGAAAATTAAGTCATATATCACATGACTTAATTTAATGATAAGCTTGTATTACAAATGTTATAAATGTCATTACTTAACATTTGTATAGTTGTTTCACAACTTTTACATTTTTAAGTCATAAACAGTCTTAAGTTAGGCAAGATATACTATTTGCCTGTTTATAAAGATGCATTAATCCCATTATCCAACAAGATAATGCAATATTGGCTCATTTTTTGTGAGGAATATGCATCTAAATGCTACTCTTTTAAGATTGGTCATTCATTCAATTACTTTCTCATTCTGAATTTTAAAAAATGGAAGAATAGGATGTGCAAATCTTAATGCAATATATATGCACAGAGTCTAACTAAATACATTGTTGAAAGAAAACAGAAAAAGTAAAATCTATAGTAGAGTTTAATTTTTCAATAATAATGATCTTTAAAGTAATGAAGACATGATTTCTAAAATATTTAAGGAAGTAATACATAAAAAAGTACAAAATTAACTTTAAAAAAATTTAAAATATACATGTTCAATTCTCTTTCATTTTTATAGATGAAACCTCAAAAACTTTTATTTAGGTAGAAAAGTTATTGGAAAAAACTAATAAACTACAAAAACATCAAAGTCAAAATTATTCTATCAAGGAATAAATGTTATAAAAACATTATCAATAAGTAGAAATGTGTCTAATACTAGAAATGTGTCTAATACTTAGGTAAGTTTCAGTAATTAATATACATATACCTAAATGCAACATCAAATACATTTTGTTCTATGGTAAATTTTCTACTGTAGATTCATTGCCTACTTGAATTAGGTTAAGAAAAAATGTGTGTTAGTTGATGAAAAATGTACTGAAGCTTTCAGTTATATTAGTAGGTTTTCATAAGATTTTCAAGACTCAATTTACCCTATTTTGTCTTATGACTTAGGGAAAAACTTAGAACAAAAAAAAACAGAGCACATTGGAGAAGGCTCTAATAACAGTATGATTTAAGAACTTTCTGGAATGCTATAGAAAAATAAAAGTAAAATCAGATCATCAAACTTTTGACTTCTGGAGATTGTAGAATGGGTGAATAAAAAAGTGAATATAAAAGCACTTCCTGAAAAATTTCATTGTTTTGTTTTAATATATGAATTTTTTTCTATAGTACAGGCTTTTTCATACCTACCCTCCAATATGTATATATAGGGGTTTGAATTCAGACATTCATGCAACCTTCAATTATCCATGCTATCTCATACTGCTGACACCCTCGATCACACACATGTAAAAAAGATAAATAATCACCAATATACATATTTTGTGCTAAATCAGCACTCATAAGTTGGTCCAGATTATCATTTCCACGTATATATACAATCAATACTCAACTTATATTAAGATAGCCAATCTTCATACTTTAATGGACAGGTTACAATCCACTCCACCCCACAACTCTTTCACTATTCACATTGTTTTGTAACGTAGTCTAATCATTTAAATCTATTTCAGCTAAAATTCATCTGATCAATTATGAGAAGTGAAAAGTTAATAAAATTTTCATTTAGAGGACTGGAAGGATATTCATCAACAAAAGGATAGAAATTTCTTAGATTATTATGAATTCATTTGCAATATATATATATTAAATTTAGATCAATATTAATATAAAAACATAATATTAAGAAAATGGGCATCAAATAAAACACCCTACTAAAGGGGGTTGACACTTCACAAAAAAGAAGACCGTAGGTTAGGTGAGAAGGTACTTAATATATCAGAGCATGTGAAGTATATATTCACTTTTGTTAAAATATGAAACCTTTACCACAGATTTTTAAAAAAAGAGAACATAAACAACATTGGAGGAAAGATATTTACTGCTGACAGATTTTTTTCTTAATATCCAAAAGGTAACAAAAACAAATTAACTTGGATGCACGGTGCACACCTTTAACATGATTTCTTATTGCTCTCATAGATCTTAATTAAAAAATTGTAATGTTGGCTTAATTTGTAGTAAAAATAATCAGAAATGTGACTATTATGAGAAAGGATATTTAGATAGTAGCACATGAACAGAAAGCAGTCACAGTTGGCTATCAGCCAACCCCTTCTGAATCAATGTTGTTTCCAAATTTGCAAAAATAATAAAAGCTGGACACAAAAAAATAGATGGTTAAAGAATTTAGTTATAGGGATCTAGTATTAAAAATAAGCCATAATTTATGGTAAAAGTAAGTTCAAATCTAAGTTTGTGGGCCAACATTAGTCTGCCAAAAGAATAGAAAAATATTGAGATTATACAAGCATTTGGAATACTCTTCTTTTAGGAAATAATCCTTGCAAATCATTTAAGGATTTTTTTCTTGTGCGATGGTCTGTGATAAGGAGATTAAAAAAGAAAGAGATCAACGAGTTAAAGACATTTCCAGAACATTCAAAATGTTATGCCTATGAAAACTATGAATACAAAATCCAGTAGAAATAAATTCTCATTTCTATTTTATTGTTTTTGCCTGGGATTCATTTATACATACACATAATATAGATAAACTAAAATGCTTGTAAACATATAAATATCCATTAGTGTTAGCCTATTATAGTCGGTGAATTGAATTTTTTATTCTTCTCTAATATTTAACCTAACAAAGGAATGGGGGTGGTATAGTAAATTGTAAAGAAAAAGTAAAATGTAAGCAGCTTCATATATAGTTCATATATATTACCAAAATCACACTTTTCTTTATTTTGTCATAATATCCTATAAATATAATTTATCCAAACCACTTCAAACACTTTTTAGCAAAACTCTTTATTTGTACATATACATACACCTACATTTCAATTGATCTGCAGTCTTCTTCAGAGCCAGTTCATTTTATTTTCCTAAAAAAAATGTTTAAGAGAATAAAATAAACTGGCTCTGAAGAAGACTGCAGGTCAGTTGAAACATAGGTGTATGTATATGTACAAATAAAGTGTTTTGCTAAAAAGTGTTTGGTAAATTGTATTTATAGTTCATATAAATGATATTAGACAACCTATATATACATAAGAAAGATGAATAGTATTTCCCCTTCCTTAGTACGAGTTCACTGAAAATAATTAAGAAAAATGGCCATGACAATAAAATATGCTAATTGGCAGTACAGGATTAGAGTATATTAGAGTACCTATTATAATTTGCTATTTAAATTTGATTCAAATCAATAGATATTTGTAAATTTGTATTAGCTGGGATAAAATGATGCTCTTTTATAAATTTATTAGATTAATTTAAATAAAAAGATAATGCAGACTTTTCTTTATAAACAATTGAATTATTTATTAAACTGTAAATGAATTTAATGGTCAGGATGCACAGTGCAGAGGGCTGGATAAGTCTGTATTGATATAGAATCATATGATTTGATCCATGTTCTTGAAGTGAATATTGGGAAAATGATTCATCATGATTTATTCATGAGAAAGTAGACAATATGCAATAGGAAACTAAAAATTTGAGAGGAAAACAAACATTAGAGTAACGATGCAACGCATTCGCTCATTGGTGATTTAAAATAATGAAGAACATGGCTCGTGGTCTTAATTACAGGCTAAATTACCTGTCTAAGATTGGTAGTATGATTTTTTTAGATTCGTGAAATATGTTCATTGGAACTGGAGTTTTATTTAAATGAAATTGAAATGTTAATTCAGCTGCTAATTGAATTAATTTACAATAAATTTTAATATCCATTAAACTAAAGGAAGAAAGTAAAATATATATATATAGGTAAAAACAAAGATGTAATGTGGGGGATAAAAATGAAAGAGAAATATTTATTTAGGGAAGAAAATAAAATAAAGGAGGTATGGAGATAAACTAGGCTAGAATAAAAAATGTTTGCAAATATTGTCTGGCAATAGGTATTTTAAAAAAATAAGAATATATCAGGGGAAAAGAGAGAATTGGAAAGGATTTTAGAGGGAAAGTTAGATTTATGAACTGTAATAGACACATTTTTGAGAGATAAAATATGAATGGAAGAGTTAAATGAAGTATGTTGATAAAAAGAAAGGAAGTGTATAAAAGTTATGGTATTTTAAAAAGATATTATAAAGAACTTTGTAAGTTAGATTAAAATTGAGTACAGGGAAATGGTATTTAACATAACATTTTTAGCTATTGGATATGAGAATATGAAAGATTGGAATAAAATTATTTGGAGAATGTTTACATGGAGATACAAACGAGATTATAAAAAACGATTATAAAATAGTAGTTGTAAATATTATGAATGGGCATATTAATAAAATTGTTAGAGTAGATAATACAAATGGAGCATTATTTAAAACAGTGTATGACAAAGATAGAATATAAATTTAAAATTAAAGTTTATGTGAGAAATTTACATAGCCAAGACATAATCTGGATCCCATTGTCAATTATCTGATAAAGAATTATGAAAGATAAAAAGAATTAAAAGAACATGATGAAGGAAAAAATGCAATAATGATAAGCATATTTAGGATGAAAAGAAGGAATCTAAAATGATTAAGTTTAATAATATTTTAATATTTAGGGTATATGAGCACAGACTTTCACACCACTCACCACACTATCTCATATCACTGATACACTTGAACACATATATGTCGAAAAGATAAATAATCACTAATATACATATTTCATGCTAAACCAGCAATGATCAGTTGGTCCAGATTATCATGTCTACACATATATGCAATAAGTGCTCAGATATATATTAAGATAGTCAATCTTCATACTTTAATGGACAGACTTCAATCTATTCCACACTCCAATTCTTCAACCATCCATCCAATTGAAAATCTGATGATGAAACGCTCAGGCTGATATTCTTGTCACACCCATGTTGACCTAAAGTGTGTGTTTCATCATCAGACTTTTAATTGGATGGATGATTGAAGAGTTGGAGTGTGGAGTGGATTGAAACCTGTCCATTAAAGTATGAAGATCGGCCATCTTACTATATATCTGAGCACTTATTGCATATATGTGTAGAGATGATAATCTGGACCAACTGATGATTGCTGGTTTAGCATGAAATGCATATATTGGTGATTATTTATCTTTTCAACATATATGTGTTCAAGTGTATCGATGATATGAGATAGAGTGGTGAGTGGTGTGAAAGTCAGTGCTCATATACCTTATATATTGATATAGGTATATAATAAGCCTGTATTTCAGTTATTAATAATATTTTGTAAAGAATATGGTAAATTTAAAATAAATAAGAATGGATTGATAAATGAAGAAGTTTGCAAATAAGTGTTTATTTAGAACTAATAATATTAATAAAAAATGAGAAAAAATACTTCAGAAATATAAAGCAAAGAAAAATGCATAAAGTATTAAGACACTATCACGAGAGCATAAAGAAGCTACTAAATAGTAAATAGAAGAAAATAAGCGATTTAACAAAATAGTTATTTAAAAAAAAGAACAAGTAGGATAAAATTAAGATGAAGTGGGATGAATTTCATAAGAAATAAACTTAAAAAGTTAACAGTACAGAAAAGGAGATGAGTTTGGAATGGAGATAAATAAAAAGAAAAAAAACATATTATTAAATGCAAAGGAAAGAAAATAAAAAAAAAATGCTTTTTACTTGATGGAATAGAATATTTAATTCATAAGATGATGAATAGAATGATGGATTCAGAATTGAATAGATAGGTTTTTAAAAAAAGAGGACTAGATCATGTGATAACAGAACTTTTAATAGGAATGAGAAAGTGTGCAAGGATTAATTTCAAAGAAAGCTTTAGCTTTCCAATGAAATAAAAAAAGCATAAAATTTAGATTATTATATAAAAGAAAAACATTTTAGATTATTAAATAGCACTATCAATAACTTCCAGAATTTATTAAATAATTAGATATATATAATGGTAAAAATCTGGAAAGATGAATATAAAATCATATAGGAGATTAAGAATAGATTTGGTTCTGAGAATGAGGTATGGTATAATTTATTCATTATTATTTAGCTGACTGAAATATTTATAGAAAAATAAACTATTAATTATTGCATTTTATAGATGTAAATAAAATGGAAAATTTTTGAAAATAAAGGGATTGTTAAGAATAGTTAATGGTTTTTATGAGAAAAATGTATATGTATAAATTGAATTTATAATCTTATTTCTGAGAGCTTCGATGTAGTAAAAATATAATAGCTAAATAGCTGACATTTCAGTACAATACCAAGTACTTTCTTCAGAGCTTTTTATTTTTCAAGTGATAAGAATGTGTGTGGTGAGACTTAAAATCTTTATTTTTTTCTTATGATATGAGAAAAAGGAAGCTTTGAGGAAAGTACTTGTTATTATACTGAAACATTATATTTTTATTACGTGGAAGCTTCCAAAAATTATACTATGAATTCATCATTTATCTGTGAGAATACTAGAATTAACAATATATATGAATTAGTTATATAAAAGTAATGGAATAGCAACACTAGAAGTAACATTATTTGGTGCAAATACAGAAACTTTAGTATCAAGATAAAAATGAAATAAGGATTTGGACTATAGATATATTTTATGAGGAGATGAAAAAAATTGAACATTTATTTCTGGAATTTAAAATGTTGAAAGAAAATTTGAATAAATTGTATGGGAAGTAGTGGAAATATAAAGATAAGGAAATATTTTTGTTGAGAATAAACAGCTTTTATTATAATGAAAAAGGAAAAGAAAAAAGATATGAGTTAGTTATAAAAAAATAATTGGATAAAGTAGATGAGTTTATTGCATCAGATAATGATTTCAGAAAAAAAAAATTTAATGAAAGAATCTCTGGTGATACAGTCTACACACAGAAATGTTTGGCTTCATCTAAGGAAAAGCCATTTTAAATTACCTCATATTAGTATGGCCATGTTGTATTACATTAAGAGAAACTAATAAACTGCCTTAAAATGGTGGTTAAAAAGAAAATTTTAAAAAAAAAAGAGTTTGTATCAGTGGAAAAAATTAAGATCTGTGCATTTTACTGATTATTGGAAGATTAATCTTTACAAATGAAAGCCTGAATATTAATAATAATAAAATAAATATTAACAATAAACGATTGGATTAATATATACTTATATGCCCTAAAATTTTTATCCAAAAATATTATGAGAAAATTTGGCAATTTAATACTTTTCTTAGTTGTACAATATTTTATCTAATCCTTAATGTCATTAATATCCCAATTAAGTTTAACTCATAAAACGATTTTAAATTAATTGTATAAATTATAAATGAAATAAACATCTACACACATAAATTACTATATTCTTCAAAATTGGATTATTCTTCATAAGAATTTAATAACTTATTGCATTGCCTTTGCTGTTATATGTCATAATTTCAAAACAGACAAAACTCTCCATATAGTAGTGCCACTTAGTGCAAGCCAGAGTAAACAATGGATGCCAGAAGGCTTGTGCATAAAATCCCTATCTAATACTTACTTATCCAATATCCCCAGACTAGGCACTACTGTATTGAGAGTTTTGCCTCTAATTTTAATAACAGGAGCAAACATAAGAAATGGTTATCATAATTTCATCATATATATATATATAACTTAGATTTATTTTCTTGTGTATATATTAATATTTTTTAATAATTTTTATCAATAAAGATTTTTAATATGCATAAAAATATATTAATAATAAAAATATAGAAACCTTATAATGGAAGAGAAAATTCATTGCTATTAATCTAGATGTAAACTGAAAACCAACTATCTGTGAAAAGAAAATTTAAGAGAAAATAATTTTAAAACAAACATTATAAAGAGTAAAGAAGATAACTTCTTCCAGGACTTCATTTATAACATTTAAAATTATGTAAATAAACTAAGTGTATATAAGAACAAATGCTAAGAGACAGGTAGTATCATCTGTCTTTTGAAGAATTTAATTATTTAATACAATGGAAGCTTCAGTTACTGCCTGTTCAGTTGCATATAATCTTGAGTTATTTTTTTATTTACAGATATTAAAAATGAGTTTTCATTTCATATTTGGAGATCATTTAAACTCAAGCACAGCTTTGTGTTTACCTAAAGGTTTGTGATGATAGTGTTCTAGTTGTATTTTTATATTGGACTATTTTCATCATCTAATATGTGTATTGAATGTCTTTAGAAAAATTTAACTTTATTTAAATATTCCAAATACATTCAACTGTTAGTAATAATAGCACATCAAACAGGTTAGAATATGCATAATGTTTCAGTAAGTATTATTCCCCCCTCTTCTTTGGGTGTTGCTAGCCTAACCAGTGACAGTACTAGCATGGGATTTGAACCTGGACCCTTAGATTCTTGAGTGTTGTATTTTAAGGTAATGCTCTAACCAACTGAGCCATCCTGACAAAGGCAACAGTCTGTAATAAATTTCATATACTTATCTATGAAGTTCCTCCTGATTAATCCACTTTTTCCTAAGAGCAAAGTTGATTAGTGGTTTTCATACATTATGTACAGTCACACTACGTTGGCTTATGGGATTTTTTGCCATTGTCATGTGAGCAGCCTCTTTAAATTTTCTTCTTTGTAACTTTTCTTCTCTATCCAACATTTTGTATTTTCCCAACTGAACGTGTATTCATTGGTACATACATGATCTTCTACCTTAGACACATCTGTTTTCTCTTTTCTAATCATCAGTTTGTGTTCTTGTAAGTGCTTTTCAATGGGACAGCTGGTCTCACCAATATATGTTCTTCCACATTCACATGGTATTTTATGACACAGTTTTTTCTTTTCAGTATTTCAAGTTTAGTCTTTGTAGATGTTAGAATTCTTCATAGAGTGGTATGGCTCTGAAAAGCTGTTCTGATGTTATACTGATTGCAGATTTTCCTTAATATGTTTGCTATTTTTGGAATGTATGAATACACTGCAGTATCAATAATTGTCTTTTCTCTTGATAGTTCTTTTTGTTGTCTAACATTTTCTTAATAACATTTCATGGATAACCATTTTTCATAAGAGTTTGTTCTATATAGATCTTTTCTTTTTTCAAATCACTGGTTTCTGAACAAACTTATTTTGCTCTGTTCCATAGTGATAGTATAACTCCATGTTTTGTGTTTTTGGTGTGATTGGATGTTTAGGCTAGGTATTTTCCTATATGTGTAGGTTTTCAATAAACTGTAGTTTTTATTTTGGCAGGATGGCTCAGTTGGTTAGAGGGTTACCTTAAAATTTAATACTCAAGAATCTAAGGGTCCAGGTTCAAATCCCATGATAGTACTGTCATTGGTCAGTCCAGCAATACCTGAAGAAGAGGGGAGAATAATGCCTCTCAAAACATTGTGCATATACTATCCTGTTTGATGTGCTATTACTAACAGTTGAATGTATTTGGAATATTTAAATAAAGTTAAGACATTCAATACACATATTAGATGATAGAAATAGTCCATTATAAAAATGCAACTAAAGCACAGATTTGTTCCTCTGAATATTTAAATGTTGATTCATATCATTTTATTCTATAAATATATACAATCAATAGATGAAATTCATTCCCTCATTTAAAATTATGTAAATAAACTAAACGTATATAAGAACAAATGTTAAGGGACAAATAGTATCATCTGTCTTTTGGACAGTTTATTACATTGGAAACTTTAATTATTTATTGTTTAGTTACACATACATATATAATTAATAATAATATATATACCCACACACCACAGAATCGTGCAGAATGCACTTTAATGTAAAATAGACAGATTTAACTATTATATGACAACTGTTTTGATACAATCTAGTCACTTTAGGTATGTTAAAAATCTAAATATTTATTCATCTGGATATAGAACTATGGCCGGAAATTGATATTGTATATGCATATGTCATTAAAGGTCTCAATGACATATTAATGTTGAAAGAAGTTGTGTAATGTTGAACAGATATTGTAAGTGGCCACATAAGTTGATTAAAAGCAATATAAAATATGATCATGAGGAAATTTATTCATTTTTAAAAGCAAGTAGTTCATATGAAGCTATTTGTATAGAAGTTGCCTATTGTTCTAGGATGTTAAATGGGATTTAGATCCTTAGCATATCTAAAGAGACTAGCTTGTAGTCAAAATAGCTGTCATATGGTAGTTCACTCTTATTTTACATTGGATTATTATTGTATTTAGTGCATGATTATAATACATAAATAAACTCATGAAATACGATTAATATTTATTTATTAAACAAATACTGTTGGCTTAGTACTTCATTTGCTGTGCAACTATTTCTGTATGGAATTTCAGGTAACCTTCTAAACTTACCTATCACTTCTATGTGTACTGTGACAGCTTGCCTTGTGAGTAGACATGGAAACACTTCCGACTGACATACCCTTCTAGCTATACCATGACATCTTGCTTTGGGCCTGATCTAAGTTATAGCAGCTTCCAGTACTAACATGAACTTGTCTCACTGTTTAGCCATATAGTGGACTTATATATTGTCATTAAGCTTTGACAATTGTTAGCTCATCTTACCTCCAAATGAACTAGCTATTTACAGCAGATTCCCATTCATCATGAGACCAATCAGATTCAGTGAACATCATGGCCTATTGTATATGCATTGATCTGTGATGGCGAATGTTCAATCCTATCAAGATAAGATGGAATCTGGACTAGTCATTATTTGAAGGCAATGTGATATAACAACTGTGATTAAAGATATTAAAGTGAGATTTGAACAAGAAGAATCGAAATTTGTTCTATTATTTTTATGTTTTGAAGTGCAATTTTTTAGATGAATAAATTGATTCAGGTCTTATGGTTGTAGATAAAAGCTCATGTTAGATAATTTTGTTTTATAATTTTTGAAGCGCAAAATAATTATTTTTTCGTTTCACAGAAATGGCTGCGCCAAACAATACTCCTATATATTTTCTTTTACAATGTTAAATGCACGACTTTATTTTATCAAGTAAATTTTTTAATTTTATTAAAATGTATTATTCTATATGGTTGTTCAGTCGATTTTATTATTTTCGAGAAAAGAATTGTCATTCTGTTTCAAGGAAGTGTAACTGTCAACATTCCTTTATTTATATCCTGCTACATTTTTTAATAAATGGTTTTTGTTTTACATATAGCATATGTAAAACGTGTGAATGTGCTTTTGCAGAACTTTCTCAGAAATGATTGGCTTTATTCATTACTGAATCTGTTTCATAATCTCATTTCAATTATTCTTTTCCCTAGTGTAAAATATGTAAATGATGGATAGTTAGTAGCTACATTGATAATTTATTATTGTTCAAGCGCAATCAAGTCTGTAAACCACAAATCTATCAGTGTTAGAATTTAACTATTATGTTAACCTTAGAGCATATTAATGTATTATCTATCCACTGGTATGCACCTATAAATATTATGTAACATTAACTCCTTTTACATTCCCAATAATAATATACTCCATATCTGCCACTATTTTAAATTTATACATACCCAAATTTCTATATAATATTTTTTTTTTCTATTCAAAGAGTCATGATCGTCAATATGCTTTGGCAAAAAATTTTTAATAGCAGATCATTCAAATGTATAGAGTCAGTACCGGTTTTTCCAATAATTTTGGATTACTGATTACTGTTCCTATCAATATTGTTGTGTTTGGACTGGACTGCAGATTCAAACCAATAGTAACAAAAAATACAAACACCTGAAGTTCAATTAATATAATTTATTAAGATTAAATATATCTACATAATATACAATCAATAAATATACTGTCATAAATATATTCTCAATTAATGCAGGGCTGGTCAAGCCTGAAGGACTCACCACACTTCCAGCTGTATGTAACAGCCTGCCTCATGAGTTTGTCTAATGACTTCTCCAGCTGTCCCAGACAGCTTGCCTTGAGCCAGCTCTGGTCTTAGCAGCTTCCAGTCTTATCATGGACTTGCCTCACTGTGTAAACTGATAGTGTAATAGTTAGAAGGGAAACACTCACTGTTAGTAAATGTTTCAAAGGAGAATGTCGCTTAGGTTAGACAGATGTGGTCTGCCTTACCTCCAAGAAGGCTGAATATTTATTACCAGATCCCCAACCTTACTGGCAGTAATCTGATTCAGAGAGCATCACTGCCTATTGGCCTACACAAATCATTGTCTAATTTTTATCTATTGTTTGTTTATTGGTTAGTGGCAATGAATGCTTAATCTGATCTGATCTGGAAGGAAATCTGGACTAGTCCTCTTCTGAAGGCAAGGTGAAATATGACATATATATATATATATATATATGTCATATTTCACCTATGCCATTTAGGATATATATATATATATATATATATATATATATCCTAAATGGCATGTGTCATTTAGTGTAGTAGAAAAGAGAAATACTTGTAAATGCAACCAAAAAGAAAAATTGAACCTTTTAAAGATATTGATGTTATACTAATATATACCAAGAGATAAAAGCATCTAATGTTGTAGTGCAAGCATTAGAAAAAAATACTAAATACTAATGCATAAACCAGGTTTTAATGTTACTAGCCTTTCATTGATATATCAAAGTATTTCAAAATTAGAAGATTCCAAGTTAAATCTCATAAGAAATTATGTAGTTATCTTTTATTTGATATTATCAGTCACTTATAAATTAGTGCAGCCATTTAATTCCGGAAGAAAAACAAAGAATGAATATTTTAAAAACAAAGAGAAATAAAAGACTGAAGTTAGTATTATGAATATAAATACACAGAGGCAAAACTCTCCATAGAGTAGTGCCATTCAGTACAAGCCAGAGTAATCAATGGATCAGAAAGGTATGAGCATAAAATCCCTATCTAGTTCCTATTCATCCAATATCCCCAGATTAATTTCTAACTTGTGCTGAGTGGCATTAGGGTATGGAGAGTTTTGCCTCTGTGTAAACAGCTTGTGCAAGTATAAAAAATAATGAACATGTGATGTTTAGTGATGAATATAAATAGAGTATGAAAATGTTATTGCACAAGCATTGTCACAGGTAGAGCAGAGAGACGATCCACAGCATAATTGACTCACAGTAACCACACCCTGTACTATTCTATGTAACTGAAAATGTAAGGTGAAATATGATGGAACAAGTAAATAAGAGAAAATGTTTAATTCTGCCATAAAAGCTAGTGTCAATCATTAGCATAACAATTACATAGGGAGATTGTTGAAAAAAGAAAAAGAGAAAAAACTTATTCTTGATATCACACATTAGAAGGTAAATAGGTGACAACTTATATAGAGGAGAGGAGAAATAAAATATATTTTAACTTATAAACTATATTAATGGCAGACAAAGTACTTATTATATAAATCCAATAGACTATAGCACATTTCAGGACTATTAAACTCACTCTTAGTTATGTTAAAAGAAATCACCCATGAATATAGAATTTATACTAGGTTTAAACAAGGGCACCATATTAAATCTGGGGAAATCCATTGCAGGAGTTTGAACACCCTTTAGTATTCCTAAAGCTATACCATGATTAGCTTGGTTGAGTAAAAAAAATCCTATCTTATTGGCTATAAATAATTGACCCTTTTAAAATAAATAACATATTTTTCAAACAATATATTCACCTTATGGTAAATAGTTTACTAAATTTAAATGGTGAGAAATTAAGGAAACAGAGGCCAAATTAATAAATAATAAAACAAATTTTATTATACAATAATAAACTTTCTAACTAATTAAACACAATACAAACATATAGCCTAGATTCTGGTTAACTTATTACTACTAACAATAGTGCAACTAATATTATTAAAACTATTATCAATATTTACTTGAATTTTGATATGTAAAACACACACACAGGCAAGTAATTATAATTCTTACTGCATGTTAGGTAATCACCTCTGTGAAATTTATTGATACTTATGTTAAAATTCTTTGGCTTAAGATCTTTTTTATATTGAGCTCATAGTTTATTCAGTCTTCTTTGGTTTTCTTCAATTTTTCATTTTACGGAGTCTATGCCAATAGGTTTCTCTATTTTTTTTGGAGAGAAATTAGGGTTTTAAATTACTTCAACAGACTTAACCACTCTAGAAGTAAACTCAAATTCGGTTACATACAAAGATTATGTATGCACATCATCCAGAAAAGAACCATTTTCATTTAATCGTACTTTGGTATTAGTCCTGCTATGATGTATTACTCTGAAGATATTTTCATTCAGGAATATTTATTCAAAGTTTAAGTTAACAATGTCATAGCAACCAAAATTCTGAAATGACTAATCCATATCAATGATTATGATATGTACGTGATGTGCTGCAAGATTAAAATATGTACTGCTTCCAAGATTTTATCCTACTATTACTTGTTTTTATGCTATCACATTATCCATACTAACACTGTGATCATTTCACTGAGATTTTTTCTGTGATTTTTAAAACTTTATCATTTATGATTTTAGCAATTTTGTAATTTCAGTCATTTTTAAAAATGAGTATAAAAATGTTGGAATTACCTCATTCAGCAGAGGAAGTAATCAATTTCATTCAGAAATATGGACTTTTGCAAGCTAAAAAAAGGTGTGACAATGGCCACGATATGAAAATATATATCCATACTTCTGATAAACAATGATTGTGTTATTCTACAAATTGCCTCAAAAAAGTAGCCATTCATAAGGGAACTTAGTTTAAGATCTCAAGAATTAAGTTTGTAACTGCATTATGCTTCATATATAGCTGGTCATGAACTTATGTCAAATTGTGTAACAATCAGCTGGAAATAGCCACTAAAACCATAACTGATTGGAATAACTAGCTACACAAAGGGTTACATGGAGGTTGTTACATACAGAGAGATGGAAAATAAGAAGTCCAGAGAAAATAATTAAGATTGACAAAAGCCTCTTCATGAAATGTAAAAACCAGGTTGGTAAAATACTTCCAGATCAGTGGATATTTGGTGTAATTTGTAGGGAGATGGATAAACATTTTATAATTAAAATTAAAGACAGAACTGTGATTATTCTCATGCAAGCCATCAAAGAGAATGTGGAAGAGGAGTCTACAATTTACACAGATTGATGGAAAGCCTACAAACAGAGGAATTATGAGATTCCAGTTATGAACACTTTGTAATTAATCACACATATAACTTTGTTGACTCCTCAACCAGTGCAAAGTATTGAAAGGCTATGGGGTTTGGTCAAATGGTGAAATAAAAAACACAGAGAAACAGCACATCAATAACTGTATTCATATTTGACTGAATTCATGTGGAAGTGAATATATAAAAAAAGACTTTTTCCTTCCCATTCTAAAACACATTGCACAGTTCAGTCCACCACAGTGATTCTCCTTATGTGTATTTTGTTTTTTACAGAAATATTTGTTTTTCTTTTGAAAAACAATTTTTAAAATATTGCCTTAAAGTTACACTTCACTATCTTAAAGTTACAGTTTGCATTTTTTTTTGGATTGAACATGTGATTTATTATGGCACAAAGCACTGCAGTATGCATGAAGGAGAAAGTATGTTTTCAGCAACTCACAATGTCATCCCATAAATACCCAACTCATAAGTACCTACTTATTTAATTTTTTAATGTCTTTGTTTCTTTTCCCCATAATTAATATATGCCTCCATTATTTTTTTTCATATTCCCACGTGCTATAATGTTTTACATCTGGTGACATATTATTTTAAGATTGTGATATGTTTTAAATAACACATCCATGGTATATATGGACAAATTTTATCGATTAGGTTTGTCTGCACATTACTAGGAGATAATATCTTAAAGATCACAAATTTAGAGTAATATGTCATCAGAGTAATACATCATAGCAAGACTAAAATTTGTCCACAGATACCGTGTTGTTATCTTAAACATATCGCAAACTTAAAATAATATGTCACCAGATCTAATATGTCATAGTACATGTAATATAAAAAAAAATAATGGAGACATATATTAATTATGAGGAAAAGGCAAAAAGTCATTAAAAATTAAATAAACAGATTTTTATGAGTTGCATATTTATGGGATGACGATGTATATCACTGAAAACATCCTTTTTCCTCCCTGCATATTGCAGCACTTTGTGCTATCATAAATTTTATTTTCGATCTAAAAAAAAAGGTGAAGTGTAAGTTTAAGGTAGTGAAGTGTAACTTCAAGATGATATCTTAAAAATTATTTTCTTTTCAAATATTTCTGGAAAAAAAATAAATGACGAGATCACTGTGGTGGACTGTATTGTGCAATGTGTTCTAGAATGGGAAGAAAAGGTCTTATTTATATATTCGTCTCCACATGCTGTTTTTCTGTATTTTTTATTTTGCCATTTCACTGAACCCCATATCCTTACAGTATTTTGTGTGTACATACCACTTGAGGAATCAACAAAGTTATATATGATTAACTGTAAAGTGTTCATAACCAGCAATTCACAAATCTTCTGTTTTGTAGGCTTTCCCGCAATCTATCATAAATTATAGACTTTTCCTCCATATTTTCTTTGATGGCTTGCATAAGAGTGATTGCAAACATTCCTCCATCTCTCTAAAAATTCAACCAAATATCCACTGCTCTGAAAGTACTCTACTGATCTGATTTTTTATGTTTCATAAAGAGGCTTTTTTCAATCTTAACTATTTTCTCTGGAACTCTGATTTTCCATATTTCTGTGTATAACAACCTCCATGTACATACTTCATGTAAGTAGTTAGTCTAATCAACCACAGTTTTGGCAGACATTTCCAGCTGATCATCACACCATTTGTCAGGAATAGATTGTCATAACTAGCTGTATATGAAGTGTAAGTGCAGTTACAAACTTAATTCTTGAGTTCATAAACAAAGTTCCCTTACAAATGACTATCCTTTTTGAGGAATTTTGTAGAATAACACTACCATTGTTTTGCAGAAGTATGAATATAAATTTTCATATCATGGCCATTGTCCCACAATTTTTATACGGGCAAAAGTCAACATATTTCTGAAAGAAATTAATTACTTCCTTTTCTGAAGCAGATAATTCCCACATTTTTTATATTCATTTTTAAAAAATGACTGAAATTAAAAAATTGCTAAAATCACAAATGAAAAAGTTTTAAAAAATCACAGAAAAAAAAATCTGGAAAAATCTCAGTGAAATGATTACAGTGTTAGCATGGACATGATAGCATAAAAGACAGTGATGATAGCATAAAATCTCACAGGCAGCATGTTTTTAATTACACAGATCACCATATACATATCTTACTCATTAACATGGATATATCATGCCAGTATTTTGTTTGCCATGACATTGTTAACTTAAATTTAAAACAAATATTACCATATGAAAATGTCATTGGAGTAGTATGTTATAGAAGATCTAATATTAAAGTAACTATTTAATATATTTAAGCAAGCATAATATGTTGTATAGAGCAACATTTTTTAGCAATGTTACATTAAATTCAGTCTCAGTTCAGGCCTTTGATAAATACTATATGGATAACTAAGTAGAAACTACATTGTGTCCAGACTGGTGGAAAGACACCCAGGAATTCAGCAATGTATCATCATTAACATTTTATAACAGTAGATTTTATTTATAGTTCATGGCCTGCTGAATTAATAACTTGGACTTTGTCAGCTATCAATCACTCATATTTTACACAGACTATACACTTGTGTGAAGGAAATGAATGACAAGAGAATAATAATAAAACTTTTAATGATACACATAAACTGACCCTTGTTTAAGTTCAGTCACCCTGCTTCACAATATCACTGTTTTTATTTTTTTTCATTAATTTTAATTAATTAAAAAAACACAAACATATCTAATCCAATTCTGGTAAAAATTTATAAATGATCTAATTCAATTAGATTTTGTTAGATAAATTTTGTACACATTTTTTTATGATTGTAAATTCTAAAAACAAAGTTCAAATTAAAATCATATTTTAAATTCAGAACTTTGAGGAAATATAAGCAACTAGCATTTTAATTATTAAAAGAAAAATATTTTCCTTTCTTTTTTTAAAAAAAAAATTTTTTTTTTTCTAAACCTAAAAAGAAATATAATCAATCTTAATTATCTCTTTTAAAATCTGCAAACTAAAAGTATTTTTTTTAACTCAGTTTGTCTAACTTTTTTTTTCTTTATTTTAAAACTGTCTTAAATTAAACAAATGTAATAATTCTCTTTTATTATCATTATTATTTTGTCCTAACAATTATTTTGAAGTAACTCCATATAGACATCCCATCATGTAGCTTGCATTTTAAAACCGGCAAAACTTTCTAGACAGTAGTGCCACTCAATGCAAGCCAGAGTAATCAATGGATGCCAGAAGGTTTGTGCATAAAATCCCTATTTAGTGGCTACTCGTCCAATATTCCCAGACTAGTTTCTGGCTTGTGGCCTTCATCACTGAGGAACCTCGGATCTGAGAGCACTTCACCTACATCTTAGAATCTAATGCAACCCTCCAGCATCCACCTTTTATCTCTACTTAACTACAAAACTATGAGAATAAAATTTGAAAACACAATAATATTTTCAATCTAAGTTTATTAGCTTATATAGTCATACAGGCCTGAACTCAGTTTAGTACCCATACTACATTTTGGTGTCTTTGGTTCTTTGATAACCATAGCCACCACTATTCTACTAGGCAGGATTGGTATTAAACCACCAAACATCACATGATCACCATTTCTTATGCTTATTCCCAAGAATAACATAACCTATTAAATTCCAATGTTTTGATGACAAACACATAAAAACAGCAGTGGTGCAACTGACCCAGAAAAGTGTCACCTTAATCAATATTTTTTTTAGAAGCAATATGATCAAGTTTGTAAATTATATTATCAAGAACTGGATGCCTTCTATGATGATATTTAGAAATTATTTTTTTCTCCTTTTCTATTTCTAGAGACTATTATGTTTTTTTTTTTTACTCTTTACACTCAATATAACTAAATTCACTCAAATAATTATTCACCAAGCTTAAAGTCCAACTGATTTAAAATCGACTTAAAAAGTATATATATAATTAGAATTATTTGTGAAAGTAAAAAAAAAAAGTAAGATAGTAGTCATACGTTTTCTATTCAGATATACTCAATATTATAAATATATAACTTAACTTACTTAAGAATAATATAAGAGATTATCTATTTTTAAACCCATTTGATAATTAGTTTCAGGGCCAAAATTAGATTCTGTTTATAAAAAATAAGTTTACAAAATTAAATAGACAAACGGGGGGAAAAGGTCAGTAAATTCTTATTTATGATAAAACATTTACAAGAGTAAAAAAACACATAATAATTATGTATTCACACTTAATCTCATAATTATGACAAATACAAATATATTATCATTTTTTAAAATAAAAACAAGGTAAGTATAACTAGATTTGATGTGTATTATTATTATTATTATACATGTATATATCATTAAAAATCAGTCAACACTTAGACAATCCCAAGATCAATAACAATCAACAATTTTAAACTGTTGTCAAGGCAACCTTCTTTTAACAATATATATATATATATCACTCCATAATTATATATCGTATAGTTAAATCATTTAATTATCAAATAGTATGAGATCTCAAAGATATATATATATCTGTGATACAATTAAAAAAATTATACTGATTAAGAAGTCAACAAAAATAATTAACAAAAAAATTGAATACTATATTCCAACAGTATTTTGCGCTAAAAGATTATAAATTTATAAAGCATTTAACTTGCTGAGCATGGTTTCGACATTTCTGACGCTTTATCAATTTATAATTTCTTTTTGTTAAATCTACAAAACATGGTTTAAATAGAGAATTGCATTTCAATAAGAAAAGAAGTAAATAATTAGACAAAAATTGGAATAGCAAGTTATGAACAAATAATGCAGTAATAAATTGAAATAGAGCAATCATGTAATTCAGGGATCCCCAGCCCTATGCCTGTGGGCACCATGGTGCCCGCAGACCATTTTACATGTTCCTACCGCTATCTGAACACGATAAAAAATTATTTATCTGATACAAATAAATTTAATTTTTAAAATTTCTTATAAATTATTGTATTATATTGTAATCAAATTGTAGGGCATACTATACTTTTACAGCGTAAAAATATAAATGTTAATTATATGTTAAAATTTTATTTTTGAAATAAATATTTTTTGTACATTATGTGTATTATTAACAATATCCAACTATAAATTTACATTGAAAAAATAAATGGTGCCCACCACCTGGTTGGAAAAATAAATCAAATATCTCGAATTAGTCATATCAACGTTTCCGGTGACACAAAGATCGGATAATTACAGCTGTATGCCTTCAGGCTTATGATGTCATAGCAATGTAACAAAAAAAAGTAAAATCTCTAGAATTAGTCATGTCAGTCTTTTCGTTGCCATGACAACGTTCATGTGTTCTTCCAACGATGCAAATATCGGATAATTACAGTGGTGAGCCTTCAGGCGAAATACGTCATTGCAAGGTAAATACTTGATTACCATCATTTCTATCTTCTTCTATAATTCCATTACCATTATTGATATTACAAATTAATATGTATGTATGTGGGTACGCATGTATACATATAAAGTATATAAATAAACAAACAAACTCCTTTTTAAAACTTGTTTTTATAAAAAAATCCAACATTTTGATTATTTTAAATAATCTTTTTCAAGGCACACTAAAATAAAATTAAAAAAATATATATAATAATAAACATCACATATTCAAAAAAATTAAATTAAAAATTACAAAATATATTTACAATCCAAATGTTACCTTATCTCACCTCCCTTTCCTATTGCAAACGATAACAACTTAACCACAAACAATTTCCTTTTTTTTTAAAAAAATAATCTATATATATCCTTAAAACATTCAATTAATAACCTATTATTTACTTTTCTCTTTTTCCATTAACATCCTATTGAATTCTGGTTTTATTTCATTAATGTACATACCTTCCTTTATCATCCTTTCATTGCATGAATTAATATATTCCAAAGGCTTTATTTCAAAACCCCCATGCTTAAATTTATTCATGTGAATATAAATAGCAGAATTTTTATCACCTAAATGCTGCTTTAATCTAGTTTTCAATTTATTCTTACTAGTCTCGATATATATCATTTCTACATTCTTTCTAAAACAATCCAAACATTTTATCAAATAAATGAATCTCTAACCTATTATAATCCCCATTATTATTAATTAAAAAATTTAAACTTGCTTTCTTTTTATAAACTGGACAAATTGAAACATTATATTTCCTATTAATCATTTTAACTAATTTATTAACTTTAATAAATAAATCTCTAGATATACTAAAACCAACATAAATAACTTTTTCTCTATTTCTATCCCTATCTAACCCCATTCATTCATAAAGCATTCATTCTTTATAATATCAATCTCATTCCCAAACAAATTACTATTTGAACATAACTTAATTGCTCTAATAATTTTATTATTAACAATATTAATTTTACTATAATTATCAATAATTATTAATATTGTTGATAATAAAATTATTAGAGCAATTAAGTTATGTTCAAATAGTAATTTGTTTGGGAATGAGGTTGATATTATTAGGAATGAATGTTTTATGAATGATTATCCTAGGGGTATAGTTGAACATTTATTTTCTAATAAAAATATAAATAAAATAAGAAATAGAATGGGATTAGATAGGAATAGAGAAAGGGTTATTTGTGTTGGTTTTAATATATCTAAAGATTTATTTATTAAAGTTAATAAATTAGTTAAAATGATTAATAGGAAATATAATGTTTCAATTTGTCCAGTTTATAAAAAGAAAGCAAGTTTAAATTTTTTAATTAATAATAATGGGGATTATAATAGGTTAGAGATTCATTTATTTGATAAAATGTTTGGATTGTTTTAGAAAGAATG
This sequence comes from Epiperipatus broadwayi, assembly GCA_028023455.1. Taxonomy (NCBI): domain Eukaryota; kingdom Metazoa; phylum Onychophora; class Udeonychophora; order Euonychophora; family Peripatidae; genus Epiperipatus; species Epiperipatus broadwayi. The sequence goes on along the minus strand of JAQFVV010000035.1, from coordinate 5,277,719 downwards.
TAGAAATGATATATATTTAGACTAGTAAGAATAAATTGAAAACTAGATTAAAGCAGCATTTAGATGATAAAAATTCTGCTATTTACATTCTCATGAATACATTTAAGCATGGGAATTTTGAAATAAAGCTTTTGGAATGTATTAATTCATACAATGAAAGGATGCTAAAGAAGGTATGTACATTAATGAAATAAAAACAGAATTAAATCGGATGTTAATGGATAAAGAGAAAAGTAAATAATAGGTTATTAATTGAATGTTTTAAAGGATATATATAATTTTTTTTTTTAAAAAAAGGAAATTGTTTGTGGTTAAGTTGTGATTGTTTGCAATAGAAAAGGGGAGTGAGATAAGGTAAAATTTTGATTGTGAATATATTTTGTAATTTTTAATTTAACTTTTTGGAATATGTGATGTTTATTATATATATATGTATTTTTAAAAAAAATTTATTGCAGTGTGCCTTGAAAAAGACTATATAAAATAGTCAAAATGTTGGATTTTTTATTATTGATTATAGTCATATAAAAAGCAGGTTTTAAAAAGGAGTTTGTTTGTTTATTTATATATTGGATATTTATGAACTATTTTGGAAAGAAGAACAGTGTGATTAATATATTTGATTACATGCATATAAAGGTAATAGTAAATAATAAAATAAGGTAATAGTAAATAAATAAAAAAAGTAATCTATATAAATAAAAATGTTAATTTGTTCAAAATCTTAAATCTCCGAAAGTTCTTCACCGATTGCTTTGAAATTTTGACACAACATTGCATTCGAATACACACGTTTGTATATACCTACTATTTATATATTATTATTATATAACTGTGTCAGGTAAAAACATGCTTTTTTTGAAAAACAGTGCTACCTGTTGGACATAAAAGCAACACATGCTATATTAAATATTTTATGCAGCGCTATCTGTTGAACGTAAAAGCATCACACGTTATAATAAATATTTTACGATTCCATTTCAATGTTTCCTTTTGCGTTGTTAAATTAAATTTTCATAGATTTTGATTTATTTTCATTTTGATTTAATTATTTTGTGTGAGAGATTGCAATTCCCAATTCGATTGGCATTTGCAATCACCATCAACAAAGCTCAGGGCCAATCTTTAGAATTGTGCGGTTTCGATCTAGACACGGATTGCTTCTCACGTGAGCAATTATATGTTGCATATTCTAAAGTTGGAAAACCATTCATATCTACACAGACAATGGAACAACAAAAAATATTGTATACCCACAAGCATTGTGAAATTAAACATATTAGAAACGTGTGCTTTCTCTTTTCTTTTTTCCCCATTTAATCAGACTGAGTCACAGCAATACATGGTCAGGTATGGCTAATAATAAATAATTAAAAAACAATTATAATTATAGAATTAAAAGATTTATCTTTTAAATATGGAACTAAAAAATAATTATAAGTTATAAGATTAGAATAAAGATTATATTTTAATTATAGAGAAAAACTAAAATGAGTGATAATAAGATAGAAATGTATTTATAATAATTAAAGTAATGAGAGTCAGATTTCTATCATTGATAACAAGGATTTGAGTCTTGTAATAACTCGTAATTAAAGTTAACAAAAGGTAAAACATTTTGGAATCCAACATGGGTGCAGTTAGAGAAATAACTACCTTATGTGATGAGTGGGAAATACCAGCCAATCAGCTGTTGGAAAAAAAGAATGAAAGAAGACATGCAAGTTGAAGAAGAAAAAGAAAACTAGTTAGTAAGGAGCTCAACAGGTAGATGGACTAAAATTTAGGTGCTGAGCATCACCTTTTGCCCAGTAGCTTTTAGAGTGGAGAGCTTGCCTTCAGAAATGAGAAAGCAAACAGGGGACTAAACAAGTCGAAATGATATTTATTATTATTTTGTATGCTTATGGGTTTATGTGTATATATGCATACAAATTGTAAAGTTACTCTAATAATTGTTGACAGTTAATACATTAAATTATTATGAGTTATATTTATTTAATGCACTGGATTTAACTGAAGTAGTGTTGAATCATTATTGGGTAAACTATTGAAATTCAGTCAGGGAAATGTAAATCTTCCCGATAAGAATCTGGGCCATAAGATTTATTAAGGTGTGGACATAATAATTGGCACAGTCAAAATGAACCCCAACATCTAATGGCATAACATTGAGTCAGCCAGATTAATTCAAACTAAGAATCAAAGTTAATCAGTTAGATTTATGTGCATTGAGAGATCAATAATTTGCCCAGATATAATGACTAGTTACATTTTGTGAACGACATTTTAGACTCTACTTTTTAGGTATATATAAGGTAGATTTCTAAGTGGGCTATTATAAATATTCAGCTATTTGTTAAAGAACACTCTAGTATATAAATCTAGTTTTAGAATGATTCATTACTGATCATATTGTCCTCTGCAAGATCATAACTTTAAAAAAACTCACTCTACTTTCTGGTTTCTATCAATTCTTTGGCATTACTTAGAGATATGCATTATTATATAATTGCATACAAAAAATAAAAAAAATGCTGTCAGTTCTGTGATGCATGTAACTAAAAAATGAAAATATTGTGGACAAACTGTCCTGTTGTTTCAATTAGCACAAAGAGAGATAAATGCTTGTGATGATTAAACTCTTTTAAACATTTATAACATAATACACCAAAAATGGTGAAAAAAAGACTGTTTCTATCAAAAGAAATAACTTAATCCATGATAGTTTTGGATAATTAATATGTCATTTTAAAACATGCTTTATCAAAAAAAAAAAAAAAAAAATCATTCGCTTAAAACTTTACTGCTTCATGTTTATTGATGCAATTTGTTCTTTTTAAAACTTAAATGGCCTTCCATATTGTTTTCTAGAAGAATGTGCCAATTTGGATATAAGCCTTTAGTGTTGAAATCAACTATCCCATGGTTACTATCTAAAACATATAAAGTGAGTGCAAATGATGAGTGTTGTTTTACTATGTTAACATGATTTTTTTTTCTAGCACTGGTGTAGCTATTGTGAATTTCATGCTTACTACATGCTCAGAGAGGTTTAATCTTTGAGTTTAATTAATATTGTTAATTTTTTATTGGTGGTAAAAACTTATTTTTAATCATCATCATCAAAAAATGGCTTATTATTCTGAAATTCACATGAAGTTAGAATACTGGAAGTGACAAAACTAAACCATGGTTCATGGACTTCATTAAATCATGCAAAGTAGTCTTTTCAATATTATAGTGCTTTGGAAGGTGATTGATTTATTCAGATGTTTTTCCATATAAAGAATAATGGCCTAAATTATAGATATCTTATCTATTTCCTTGTTAGCACTAGTCTTACTTATACAGTTCTCCTTTGCATCCATGGTCACTAAGTTTGAAGCCTTTGTACAAATACCAAACTATATAGTATACCTCTATATAGTATAATTTTTAACATACATCTTTATGCCTGTGGGGTAATTTAATTGTAAAATTATGATTATTATGACATTAATAAAATATTTGACATAAAACAGATAAATGCAGTAATAAAAAAGACAGTATAGTAACAAACTGAAAGGGCATATTGTACCAGTCGAAAAACCCACCACCTAAACTGCAAGTTGGATCCAAACTCAGCTGAACCAAAACTGAATTCAAACCCAACTCACTAGCTCAGATTAGTAGAAATCGACGGCACAGTGCTATGCACCAAGAAACTAACTCAATGGTTGGTGAGAATCAGAGACCCCTGAACTGACATTAATATCTGATAATAAACTAACTAAAATAATTTTAAATCGAATCATATGTATATGTTCGGGTTGCCAGCACAGACAGTGAGCATTAACATTAAAATAATTATAAAAGAATTAAGAATGAAGAAACCAAGTGTGTTTAGAAAATATTTAATAATAATAATTTGTTTTGTTTGAATTTTAAATAATGATTATATTAATTACCTCTAGCCTTTAACAGAATTTATAATAATAATAAGAGTGGTGGTCCTTGTTATATGTCAATGAATATTACGCAATATTTGAAAGTCTATGTCTATGCCCCCAACAAGGAATAAAAGGCAGATAAAGATATTCATTAGTAAAGGAATTTATTACTCTAATTTTATACAAAAGAATGTGATATTTATTTTCACATTCGCAAATCCATTCACGAAGAGCATGATACGTATTTAGGGCATAACTTTAATCTTTATTGGAAAAATTATTTAATTAAATATGACTGAAAATTTGTTCAACTTTAATTGAAATCACTTCATCATGAATTACGAGCATCAGAGCGGGCTTTACTGGAACAGAGAGGTAACTGTGCTGACAAATTATGAGCTAAAAAATGAAATTGAAAGACGATAGCTAGTCGATAATCGAAGTCCTATGGCGGCTTGTGTCTGACAAGTCTTATGCCCTTTGACTAATATGAACAAGAGAGGAAGTGCTTTCTTCCTCGATAATTCAAAATAACAGAAATATGATCACCGACCAGCCTAACGGAGCGGAAGATTGCCCTACGTCAGCAACATTGAAGATGATGACTTACTAGTCACCGTTTGAGAACTAAAACCCAATTATAGAATGCTCTATGTGATGACTTGATCAAATGAATTAAAGTCAAACGAGTTTTTAAGTAAAACTATTTTAAAGTATTTGTAAATCATATTAATTATGCCCCAATCATTGTGCCCTTCCTGAATCTTAATAGAAAATAATAAAGTTGAATTAGAATATATTTATTTGATTCCTTTATCGGCCCTTTGCAAAAAAACATTTTAAGATTATATTTGAATAATAAATATTAGTGAGACGAGAAAATAGCGGTGGCATAGATTAGAAACGGAGCTAATAATTTATTATTAGCCAATTATAAAAATAACACACACTTAATAATTTCTTTCGACTCGATGATTGATAGAACTGTATAAATCTAGTTCTAATGGGCGAGAATTAACTATCAGAATTTAGTTTATATTACTTGTATAAGGCAAAGAAAACGAAGGAGATCATCGAGTCGAAGGTTTATTGGCATATAATTAAAATAACAACATTAATAAATTACACAAATATATAATATAATAAATGAACCACCAAGTAAGAAAAGAGAAAGTTAGAGACTAGAAGTTGAGAGAATTACGATATAATAGCATAAATAAAAGTAAGTTTACACAGAGATTATGACATTTATAAAATGAAAAGAGCTCTTAAAAGGAGTGTAAAGTAAAGTTCGGAACTGGCCAGAAAGTTTAAGGTTCATTATGGAAATATATTACCCATTTCTTCCGGGCTGGATCCTTAAGTTACACGTCCAGGTTGGTAAAATGTAGGCACCATTTGGTCGATTACTTGAACAGTATTTTAATGAATTTTCACGATTTTAGCAGCATGATTGGTCCGGAAAAGATTCAACAGCTTCATTGAAGATTTCAGGGGACTTCAGGAACCGCAGCCAGATTCCTGACGTTTTAGCCCTTCACCATGATCGAAGCACTATTTAAATTTATGATATTGAAATGCACAGAATTCACTGCACTTTTCTACAACAAAGATGGCTTTCTCCAAACTTTTCAGAGCTATATATATATCTGTCCTCTGATGCCTTCAGGCTAGCACTTCTTTCATTATCAATGTTTTTAGATTTACTGGTTGTTTTTAGATACATTCCTTCGATAAGGTTTTCAAACTCATTAACTTGAATTCATTTTCTAATTAGAAAATGAATTCTTAAAATCAGAAAATGATTTTAATTAGGAAATCCTTATCTTTTTTCTAGTTAATAAAACTTTAACTGTTGTTTTTGGAAAGGGAAAATCTGAAAGCTTATCAAAAGAATGTAGCTTTTAATCAATAAAACTTTAATAAATGATTTAAAAATAAAATCAAACATTCCCGATGCAATGAAACTTTTAAACAATTATATATATTTAAATATTTACAAATATATATGCACAATCCACGCAGTTATAATATATAAATTCATGAATAATTCTATCATGAATTTATTAATAGAATTGATCAATTTAAATCTGAAGCTAATTAATTTTAATATACATTTATGATATAAGTTATTCTTTATGGAAATTAGTGTGGATTGAATGTATAAAGCCCCATTGCATCGGAAATTTAAGGTTAGTACTAGGGTTTGAAGTGGGCTTATGACTAGATGTCATGAAGCTAGGATCGAACTTAGATCTGACTGCTTCAATATTTATATAGTTACACAATCAAATATACATGAATATGACATATGTGGATATACTTGCTCTTCCCGTGATGTTTCTTGTGCAATTAAATCAATTATTCTTATTTCATCACATAGAATTGTTACTGCCATTATTTTCACACTATGTTGCAATTTTCTACAAAATCATTATTAATTAATTCACAGTAACAATATTACAAGTGTAAAATAATGCTTACATTGTGATTACAACCATATAATTTGATTCATTCATAAGATGAGAAAATGGCTGATTGATGTTAGTTCTCTAGGATGGATATGTATGAAAGCTATTAATTTCAAATTTTATGAATTTTAATTTTTTTATTTAACATTTGTTTAGGCTGTAGGTTATTGAGACCATGCATAATGTTGGTGATTTAATGGATAAACAGAAAAGAATTGTAGTTTTAACATTGCATTTGTTTATATCATGATCTTTTTTCTAGGTGGATTTTATCAGACAATAGCAATATCCTGGTTTAAAAAGTCTCTGTTATAAAACTCTTTGAGCAGTATGATGATGACAATAGACTTTCAAATTAATTATTGGTAAGTATGGTTTCCATAAAAACAAATAATAGTTAAGAATCATCTTGTTAGTTTGAAATAAAAATATCAAGTAAATAAGTTGATCGTTTGCTTTTGTTTTCATAATAGACATGAGAGCAATGATTGTTTGATGTAAGAAAAACAATGTTAATTGATTTTTTGCTATATGATCATATGACAAAATCAAAAATTTATGTTGCCAGTTCATATAACCTAGATTTCTATTAAACCACTAAAATATCACATAACTACCATTCCTTATGTTTACACAATCTGTTAAAACAGTAGCAATTCTCTTCATACAGTAGTGCCACCTGTGGATTGCATAGGTATCATTATTGTATGGAGAAAGTTGCTACTGTATTTCTACTTATTTATGAAAAGCTATCAAAAATACTGTAGACTGGAATTCATTCAATGCTGTACATTAAATAAGAAAAAATCAATAGAGACAAATTACTGTTAAGGGAATCATATGATCAGTAAGAGATAACATTAATCTGTAACTAAGTTTGATTCTTCATCAACGAGAATGACAGTGAATAATGATATGTCATCAAAATTGATTAAAATTTAATTAAGAGGCAAATAGAATTTTTAATAAACTATTGTACTGAATGCACTAGAAGTTGTAATAAATCAGCAATACATCTTGCTAGGAAATGAATGGAACAGACTACATATTTACATTGAAATGGTGAGGGGAGAATGTTCTTATGTATCTTTGGGAGATCTTAAAATTTGGGGCAATATAACTATTTCACTTTTAGAATTTTGATTTAATTTATCAATTGTAACATTTGTTATGAGCAATTGTTATAGCAGTTTAAAGGAGATTAACATATTCACACACTGAAACAATAATCTTTATCACAGTATTCGCACTACATATTTTGGATTAATATTATAATTTTGTCAACTTAAAATTCAGAGTTTGATCCACTTTACCAGAGAACAATTATTGAAAATTTTAAAATACTTGATGATCAAAATTTTTTAAAAATACTTAGTTATGAACGAGCATGCTATTCAAAATAATAATAATCAAAATCTAATTAATAAATTGCTACTATATCCGTGCACTGAAATTTAAATTCTCTATTATGTTATGCTTCATTTTATATGAATTGTAGTTATTCCTAACATTTGTTTTGTAATTACAATCATTGCGTTGAAATTTAAAATCTTTGTTTCATTTTTACATAATATGATAATATTACTGATTAGAATTACAGTCATTGCTATAAAATTCGAATTGTCCATTTATTTTCTTATTTGTTTTATATTTATAGCAGCTACATTAAAATGTAAATTCCCCAATACATTTAATTTATCCGACATATAATATTTGCTTTATGAATATAATCACAGAAATTAAATGTATGTTTTTCTTTGTGATATATTTTACGTAAATCATAAATTCTTAATATTTACTATAGAAATTAATTTTTTTGTTTCATTATTTATAAATTCTAACAACATATTATTGTAATCTTTCTAAATTGTGTAGTCGTTAAAATAATCAAGAAACTAAATTACATGACACGTGATTTGTACTCTGCTTTCTAGTACACGCATTTCTATGACAACAACTGAACCACCCTCATTATGGCAGATAATATCTGATTAAAGTATTCCATCAGTAATAATAAGAAAACATACATTTAAATGAATCTTAAAATATTTATTTTTCAACTACGAAAACTTTACTTACGTCCACACATATATGAAGAGTTCAGACGTACGTCAATTTCAGTTGCATTATTTTAAAGTTAGGCGGGGGAAAAATCCAAACTTTCCAAATGTATTTAATTGTATTTTTTCATTGTACTTTATTATTGCTGTTTTTTTAATTCTTTAACAATTTTATGACATAAAATATTTATTTCATTATTATTATCTTCACAGTATTAGTATATAATGTATATTGAAGTTCACCCAATAAGTAATTAAACACTATCAAGCTATAGATAGATGTGTTTGTTCTCTAATGCAGCAATAGCTTCGTCCTTTTTGGAAAACAAAATACGCGCACATACTCACTCATATATGTATATTAAACTTTATCTCGTTTAATCTTTAAAGATTTTAACAAATAATCAGTTAATTTAACGACAAAGCAATGCAAACTCAGAAACAAACAATTATTTTATTAAATATATATTTTATTCACAACTGGGATTTTCATTCTTGAATGATTAATGTATTTTAGTGAATGTGGCTGATGTTCAAATTCACTTGAATGAGATCCCAATTGAGAATGAAATATCTATAGCGACAAAGTAGTTTTATAAGCCATTTATTGACCAGAAATCATCCGTTTAATAAATATTTCTTTAGTGTAATTTTCGCAGTGAAATAGTGAAAATTACATTACAGAAATATTTGACAAGATAGTTGGGTGCTGATATAGTACGCGCTCGGCGGCCATTTTGAATTTGGAAACACCCAAAAACACTGCTGGCACATGCAAGCGATAAATGTCATCGACTAGAAACACTCATTTTTCAAAAACGTAAAACGCCTAAGCCACTGCAATTAAAAAAGGTGATGAGGAGGGACTACACTTAAAAAATGGCGGGAAAACGTCACATTAAATAGCCTAAGGTGCTACTACCCAAAAAAAAAGGGCGGGAAAAGAAAAAAAAGTGAAAATTAAAAAATACTTTAAAATAAACCAAAAACGCTAATTTATATATATATATAGTCATAATCAAACATTGCAATATTTACAAAAATCCGTTAAAATATAGCCACCACTAGAAAAAAATCAAACCTTACTTTAAAATAAACCAAAAACGCTAATTTATATATATATAGTCATAATCAAACATTGCAATATTTACAAAAATCCGTTAAAATATAGCCACCACTAGAAAAAATCAAACATTACTTTGAAATAAACCAAAAACGCCAATTTATATATATAATCATAATCAAACATTACTTTAAAATAAACCAGAAAAAAGGTGGTGGGGAGGGACTACACTTAAAAAAATGGCGGGAAAACGTCACATTAAATAATATAATGCTATAAATCAAACCTTACTTTAAAATAAACCAAAAATGCTAATTTATATATATATAGTCATAATAAAACATTGCAATATTTACAAAAATCCGTTAAAATATAGCCACCACTAGAAAAAATCAAACATTACTTTGAAATAAACCAAAAACGCCAATTTATATATATAATCATAATCAAACATTACTTTAAAATAAACCAGAAAAAAGGTGGTGGGGAGGGACTACACTTAAAAAAATGGCGGGAAAACGTCATATTAAATAATATAATGCTATAAATCAAACCTTACTTTAAAATAAACCAAAAACGCTAATTTATATATATATATAGTCATAATAAAACATTGCAATATTTACAAAAATCCGTTAAAATATAGCCACCACTAGAAAAAATGAAACATTACTTTGAAATAAACCAAAAACGCCAATTTATATATATAATCATAATCAAACATTACTTTAAAATAAACCAGAAAAAAGGTGGTGGAGAGGGACTACACTTAAAAAAATGGCGGGAAAACGTCACATTAAATAATATAATGCTACAAATCAAACCTTACTTTAAAATAAACCACATGGGACTGAAGTAAGTTAAGATAAATTATATATTAATAACTTTAGCAATATAAAATCACCAAAGCCTTAATAGTAAAAATAAAATTACAAAGAAATCAAGTCATATATCACATGACCGAATGTCTGAAAATTTCCGTATTTTCTACTTAATAGTTATCAATTAGTTAAAGTTCTGGTATTTTTAATCTAATGCTTGAATATCCTAGCACCTCACTGAGGAAGCCAGTAGTAGAAACCAGTCAGGGGATATTCTGCAAAGCTTGTTAAGAGCTTATTTGCCAGCTCTATATATAACATTTGTAATACATGCTTGTTAAATTAGATTGTGATATATGCCTTGATTTCTTTGTAATTTTATTTTTTGCTATTAAGGCTTTGGTGATTTTATATTGCTAAAGTTATTAATATATGGTGTAACTGAACTTGGTTCAGTCCCATATGGCTATTTAAGTTAGATAGCTGGATAGGAAGATATATGAATGTCTGAAATTTTCAGCTTTTGTACTTAATAGTTATTTATTAGATAAAGTGTTGGGCTTGTCCTGGTATTTTTAATGTAATGCTTGAATATTCTAGCACCTCACTGAGGAAACCAGTAGCAGAAACTGGTCTGGGGTTGGGGATATTCTGCAAAGTTTGTTAAGAGCTTATTTGCGAGCTCTATATATAACATTTGTAAGACAAGCTTGTTAAATTAGGTCATGTGACTCAATTTCTTTGTAATAGTAATGATGAGATTTACTTACATGCATGCAATTTAACTTATTACATGCATTTACCTAATTCAAATCTAGCTGTTGTAAAATTATAATGCTTTCTAGAGGTCCATGAGGTGTATTTTTAATTATTGTAGACTTATAACAAGTAAGTTTTTAATCAGCTTTACAAAATTTATGAGAGTAAAAATGTTTTAAATATAATTTTAAAATTAAATTTAAATTTATAAAAGTTTACAAAGAATTGATTAAATAATTTCTAGCAGCATCAATTTGCCAACTCTTGTTCTCAAGAGGTCCCTGCTCATTATTTTTAATTGTTATAGGTTACAATAGGTGAATTTCTTTAACTCAGCCTTAAAATTTAATTATTTAATATTTATAAAAGAAAACAATATTTTAACTTATAAAAGTTTAACAATGAGGAATTGAACAAAAAATATATATGATTTTTTCAATTTTAACTTCACATTAATTTATTAAACGCATATTGATTACGTAAGTAATATTTACCGAGGCTGTAACCTCGAGAATATACATGTAAAATGCGATAGTAGGTTGAAGTAAAGAAGGGTTCTCGAGGTTACAGCCTCGGTAAATATTACTTCACATTAATGTAAAATGCATGTTAGAGTCGATATTTCAGAACACGTTTAGAGACTAAGATTAATAGAGTAGCATTTGTGAAATAGAATATAATTAAAGGGATTTGAACTCAGGATTTTTCAGTCTATTTATTCTCCACTCTATCTCAAGCAACAGATATACATATAAGAAACATTCAGTATAAGCCAAATTATATATCTTAGAATTAAATATAGATACAGTAATTATAAACAATAATTATATACAGATTAACTAAACATTGTTTTTAAAGCAGATTATTGATGACTGCTGTTTCTGCACAAAGTATATATATTGAGGATCATGTATCTTTTTCGCATGTGTATCTGTTGCTTGAGATGGAATGAGGACAAATAGAGTGCACCCTGAGTTCAAATTCCTCTACTTACAAAAAAATCTATATTTATAATAATCAAACACACACACATATATATAGAATAAACTCTTGATCATTAATTATGCATATATTGCATTTCTCAACTGCTTTCTTTGATTCCCAAATCAGTGCCATATAATTTATTTTATTTTTTTCACATTTATGGTTGACAAATCATGTTTTCAATGCATTTTTTTTTTTTTGCATGAATAATTTTTTAATTTGAAATGATATACAAATATTATTGCATATAAAGATATATATTATAATTAGTTTGCTTATTATTAAACATTATTACTGTAATTATATATATACTCATACGCCCACATATCAATTTATTTGTTCATTACTTCTACTATTTAAATTTTTCATAATTTTTAATTATAAATAAAAAATTAATATATATGTAAAATAATATTATAATTTTCCCAAAACCTTTTTTACGATTTTATTGTTAGTAAAATAAATATCAAGTTTCCTTTATTCTAGATCTAGGATTTACGAATTGTGAATAACTAACTATTCACCTAACGGTTATTTATCTTCTCCCCTCTTGCGTGGTGCAGTAAATTATCATAAATCCTTCCAAACTGTATCAGTTACAAGTAATCCAATTATAGAAAAAAAAGAGTTGAATCTTGTAAATGACTTGTAAAAGATTTTTTAAATGAAATAAGCTTGTTAAAAAATACTATAATATTAAACTTTTTATAGTCTCTTAGTAACCAATAAATGCCAGATGATAATACTTAATAAGTCCTTATCTAATGCTGTCCTATCCATTATCCATAGACTAGTTTTTAGCTTAGAATAAAATTTTCTAGCGAATAGCAGTGTGTAAGCTAAAATCATGTGATGTATTGCCCATTATATAAAATATTAAAATTGTACATGCGCATGTGCTTATTATAAAATAAGTTATAATTTACATGCACGTCAATGAATAATTATTAAAATGTCCTTAATTAAATGGGTTTCCATTTTTTTGCTTTTTCATTTTCTCTCATCCCTTGAGAAATGATAACAAATATTAATAAACAAGTTTATTCAATCAAACTTAAAAAGAAAATTGAAGATAAACAAATAGACTCAATATTGCTGCACACATAATTAAAGGATTAAAATATGGTGTACAAACACAGTCTCATTGCCTCAATTGGTGGGCAGAATGATACTTAATACTTCAAAAAGTTCATGTGAAGATAGTAAAATAGAAAAAAAAAGATATTTTTAAAAAATCCTCATATTGAAAATAGTACTAAATTTTAAAGAGCCAATGTTATATCCTTCAAGGCAATAAGTGACTCTCTTGTTTGGCTCCATTTATTAATTACAATTAACTCTGATAATCTTTAAGTCATTTACTATCCACTGATTGTGGAATCGATAGCCTGGTTTAGTAATGCATAATCAAAAGATTGTCATCATAATACAACTAAACACATTGTAGCTTACAAAAGGCTGTACTTGTTGGAGCAATTACTGAAGATCATCTTTAGATGAGTATACTAATAATCATTAATAATGTCTTATTAGGATAGTGAATATTATAATATGGTTTCTTCTAATAAGAAATATAAATGCATGATATTACTAATTAAATTTCATCCCCTTTTCTATATAAGTGTACAAAACTACTATTTTACTTTTGTTATCTCAAACTAATGAATAAAAAAAGCATTGTAAAAAAAGTAAAAATCTCTCAAAACATATTTTCAGCTAAAGCATTACTATTCAGTTAGTTTGGGTCACAAATCTCCTTGCATTATTCAATTTTTAAGTGCTGCTAAAATTGCAAAATGTATTATAAAATTCTTTCAAAGTTTTACTATTATCACTACTTATTTTTATATTTCTTAAGAGATAAAAATATGAATATATATATAATCAAAATTACCCCAAATTCACAACTCAACCAGACTAGCTAAGAAAATAAACTCTAAAATACTACCAATCGTTTCATTGCTACAAGCAGACTTCTCAAGTGTAAAGAACTACAAAATAACAACATATTTAAACTAAATATTACCCACAATTCCACTTACTTCCTATACACTCTTAATTTTAAAAGAACTTTTAAATAAGTTAATTGCTTCAGAATCATCAGAGTAGCTAACACTTAAATAGTCTTTATAAAATTGACTTTTTGAAATAAAGCTACCCCACTAGAATTATTTAATCTTTTATTTCTATAACAATAATTTCTTAAAGCAATTACTTTATGAGATACAGATTGATAGCTATCAGGTTTAATTATAGACCTTAACTCTTACTCTGATAAATTTGTTAAAAGCATTTTATTTTCTAACAGTAATATTTGTAATATAAATGATAAAAAAAAAAATGATTTTATTTCTTTGGCATTTAAATTGTCTTCTTATAAAATTGTATGTCAAAATAGTAATTTATTTGGAAATTGCTTGGAAAAGGGGTATCACTTAGAATAATTTATTAAATAATACAAAGGAAATTTTTGATAAAAAGACTATTCTTGGAGTAGTGTATATTGTCCCTTGTTTTTGTAAAAATATATATATATAGGTCAGAGTAGTTGGAGCTTAAATGAAAGAATAAAGGTACATAAAAGTAGGGATAGAAATAAATATCTTAGTTCTGCTCTGTATATCCATGAAAAAGCTGCAGGCCACACTATTAATTTTGATGAACCTAAGGTTGTCTTTTTTGAGACAAAAGAAACTTTATTATTAAAAACTTATGATTCTGAAGCGATTAATTTATTTAACAGTTCTTTTAATATAAAAGGTATATGGAAAGAAAGTGGAATTGTGGGCAATGTTTAGTTTAAATATGTTATTTTGTAGTTCTCACACTTGAGAAGTCTATGTAGCAGTGAAACCATTGATAGTGTTTTAGTTTATTTTCTTGGCTAGTCTGATTGAGTTATGAATTTAGGGTAATTTTGATTATTTATTGACTAGTTTAGCTTTATGCTTTTAATGTTTATATATATATATACATACATATACATGGTAGTTGATTGCAATAATACAACACACCTATGGTACCTTAAATAATGTGGCATGACCACAATTGTGTATGATAATTACATAACATTTGAACAATGTTAAGAGGGATATTAAGACATTAATCTAAAATAAAATTTCATCAGACACTGTTTGAGCATATTAAACCTTTCACTCTTTATTATGAGTGCACTCAAATGTTCAGTAAGATTTAAGTACTAACTATTCTATTTTCCTAAAATACTTAGCTGTGATGTGCCTGAGTAAAACCTATCATGTGTTGTCATGAAGTCATTCTCTGTCCAGCACAAGATACTAAAAAGGTTATCACAGTTATCAAGAGAAAATAATAGTTTTTCATCATTAACTTAAAAATCCCTTTAAAACATCTCAATAGTCAGTTTTATAAAAACAGCGTCTAAATTGGTGTGTTAATGAAATGGCTCAATAATATAAATTTTTTATTTCATTGTTTCTCGAAAAAATTATTTTAATAAAAATTTCTGTCTATATATAAAGAATAAGCTTACATGAAATTAAAGAAACTAGAAGATAGATTAATTAAATTCAGAGTTTTCACCAATCTTATAATAATTGTCAAGTTAATGATTAAATATCTATCTCACCATAAGATTTCTAAATTCTTAATAATTCACAATTTTAAAGTCATCAAAAATTTTAATGATTCATATTACCAAGCAGTGTATTAATATAATAAAGTTTTTTTTTTTTTCAGAAATCACTGAAAAAAATTCAAGATAGTATTAAAAAAAAAAAAAATTAAAACAAAATAGACATATATTAAAATACATTTAAAAAGATTTGCACTCAGTACTATTTCACAGAAATGAGATATTTTAATTTTATATTTTAAAAATAGATCGGCTTCTTTATTCCTCTCATTATTCATTAATGAAAAAGCAATACATATTTTAAAATTATGTTGAATATCTAAAACAATTTCTTAATTTAATTTTTAATTAAACAGAGATCATTATTGCCTTTTATTTTATATATACAGAAATGGGATTATTTAACCTAAGAATAATGTATAGTGGTGACACCTATCTTTCCAAGAGGTTAAGGCAAAAATATCAATATATACAGAACCACAGTAATTATATACCGGAATGTTGAATTTTAAAAAAAAAAAATCACAGGAATTGATAAAAAATAATTTATTACCAAAATACATAGCATAGCATTTTTTGGCCACAGAATATATATTTACAAAGATAATTAAATAAATGATAACAACAAAGAATATAACAAATTATACCATGCCCAAAAAAAAAAAAGTAAAACAAATTATATTAAATATTATTAATAACAAGAACAAAACATAAATCTTTAAATCCAATAAGTAGATTTAATATAAACATTTGTATTTTTTATTACTGCAGTATTACATTCTTATTATAGATAAACCAAACTGTAAAATATTTATTTTTAAATATTTTCCATACAAATCTTTCATTTCTTACTTTATTTTACTTTTTTTTTTTTACATATTTATTTTTAAAATTTTTTTTCTTAGGTAGGGGGTTATGAAATTCTACTAAATAAAAAATGATATATATGGCAACATATTTCTTTCTTAATAACTTTAACAATATGTAAATCATATTCTACAACAGCATCATATTTAACTAATAAAAAATCTACATGAAATGTAAATAGTATAAAGCTGCAGTAAGGGGGCATAAATTTTGTGTAGATTCCTTTTTTCTTTTTAAAGTTAATGATGCTGAGTAGAAAAATTAGCCATCTTATTACTTATCTATCTATGTTTGAAATAAATAGTTTTAAACATAATAATAATTTTTTTTTTTTTCATGTCATAGCATCATCCGGGAGGTTAACCCACAACCGTCTGCAACCAACTACTTGCTCGCAAGGCGGCTGCGATGACCTTTTGGCTATCAATGCTTGACAGATAATAATAAATTTAATAACACATTAATAATAATTATCACTAATTTCAATTTTTTAATCACATGACTAATTTATATATATAGAAAAAAATCTACAAAAAAAATGCAAAAAAAGTAAAAATATATATTTTCACAATTTATCTTTTTTTTTTTTCCACCTAAAAGAATATTTTATATATATATATTTAAATCTATAATAATTCCAGACTTTTAACTACAGAAATTTGTAATTTTCACCCTTTCTACAAATAAACAAACAAAAAACAACATACATAACTATGCAAAATAAACATTTTTAAAAATTAAAGTTTTAAAAAACTTAAATTATTTATAGAGTCAACCTAATATAATAAAATTAAAATGATTCTATAAATGATATTGAAAATACAGTATTAACATTAATAGCATTTATACACTGGACAGTATTTACAAGTACAGCCAAAAAAAAATAATAATAAGACAAAAATACGGGTGAAATGTATATAAAATTATTTGGTTAATAGTTTCATGGAAAATGATAAAACATCTTAAAGTGATTTAATTAGTATCTGTGCTTAAATGATTAGACTAATTAATGAAATAGATTTTTAAAAGTAATGATAAAAGGCTTAAAATGCTTTAAAATTTTTATAACAATTATCCAAACTTGATAAACAATAGAGAATATATATATATGTAATTTTTTTTTTCTATATTCATATGGAATACTTTTTATTTATACTTTTTTGCTAGTAGTAATATATTAAATTTCAATTTACTGATAAACTACAAGAAAAATCCCGGCATCTTCAGAAATTTATCTATCAAAGGGTAAACCAAATATAATTTATTGAATGCTTTTTAATTAACATCTTTATATACATATATATGAGGGTATGTGTATACAGAGGTGCAAATAAGTGAAGCAAATTAACCCCATTATATATATATATATAAACACAAGTATATATATATTGATGGTAACATTTTTTAGAAAAGCAACTGAATAATAATATATTTACAATGATTTTATGGAGTAAAAAAAAATACAGTTAATTTGATTTAAAAATAAATTGTTTACACTTAAAACAAAAAACTTGATATAATTTAAATTTTGGTATAAATCAATAATTGGATTAGTATATATAGAATTTAAATAGTCACTTTTAGGAAAAAGATTTTGATTCAAATCTTAATATGCTATTTTATATCCTAATAGTCTAAAACCATACACTTTACATATATCTTTTTTTTTTTTTTTTTGTAAAAAAAAAAAAAGCTTTCAACATCTTAATAAAATCCTAATTTTTGTAAAGAAATACAGTATAACTCTCAATTCATATATATATAAGAATTAGAATATATAGTCCACCGTCTTCCATCTTCATAATTTGACACATTTTGTCCACTTTACCCTTTTAATCCATTTTTTATTTTTATTTTGATGATACTTTAAAATGATGGTTAATGCTTAATCCAGTGAGGGTAACTTCATCAGTTTACTTCTTTCATGCAACATAAAAGTATATGTCTACGATATTCTCTAAAGATGTTATACAGTAAATGAGACATGGAGGATGAAATCAATCATGAGGTGGTCTAATTCTTCTAGTGAATAACATAGGTAAAGAAAGTTTGGTAATAATGACAAAGAAGGCATGTCCATCAACAAAACCCTTCATTAGTTGAAAACACATGCCATAACAATTATCATCATCACTATTGTCATATTCAAGTTTTTATTTTCTTTTAAAAAAGGCGGGAACAGCTTCATCATACACTTGGGTGTTTTTCCTTTATATAATTATATAAATAACAATGGGAGCTTTTGATTTATATATAATTATATATATATCATTTCCTTCTGTTTCTTTGACTAATATTGTAAAATAAAATGTCATTCTTTCAAGTAGTTATATATATATTTTTTCAAGTTGAATATTTTGGAGATAGTCTAGTCCTGGAATACATATTATGAATTGCAATAGAAGCAGGCAATTCAGAAAAAATGATTATAGTAGGTATACTGCGTTCCTTTCCAAGATTGTCCATGATTTAAAAATATTAAACAAAAAAATTGCATACATATATACAATTTTCTTGAAGATCGTGGATTTCGGTTTTGGGAACTGCTTCGTCATTTGGGTTGTTGAGTATATTTTCCATCCGTCTTTCATTTATCTTAGAGGTTTAATATGCCAAATATATTAAAATTTTAGATGATTTGTGTAAGAATGATTGACGAAAGCAATGATTTAATGAAAGGCATTATAATCATTATAATTTTAGATAACGAAGCACTTGGATGGAATAAATGAATGAGAAG
Source organism: Epiperipatus broadwayi (assembly GCA_028023455.1). Lineage (NCBI taxonomy): Eukaryota > Metazoa > Onychophora > Udeonychophora > Euonychophora > Peripatidae > Epiperipatus > Epiperipatus broadwayi. Next base: position 5,258,409 of record JAQFVV010000035.1, on the reverse strand, counting down.
CATTAGAATTTTAATTTAAACGGAATATTCTCCACGCGCGAGAACTACATCAGGTGTGATAACCTGAGAACTAAAATCTGGTGTGTATTCTTCAGCTAGTGTAATTAATTCGTGTAATTTTCGTTTAGTAGTGCGGTAATAGATTATAAATATGATAGTAGCAGATACAAAAAGAAAAGCCCCGTCCATTAGATAGAATCCCAATTTACGCCAACTTTCCGTAGCCAAACAGACAATAGTTGCTATCACCAGCAGCAAACCGACAAACGACATTCCGATTAAAGAAGGCACATTATCAAAAGCATAAAACTGCATAATATTATGCCCATCCGACCAAGCATCTGGCGTTAAAACCTCATCTTCTTTATAATAGTCGATTATCGAGTTTGGCTTTTCTTGCGTCAGCTGGCGATGGAGTCTTTTCCGCATAATTACATATAAAACTAAAGAAGCTATAGAAAAAGGAAAAAAGAGAAAAGTGACAATTAACAGTACATACCCTAAAATATGGCCATCTTTTGAACACATAACTATAGAACAGGCGATGCCGGGAACTAGGCTTGTAATACAGCATATAGTTAAAATGGCTGCACCGAAGAGATATCCGTAAGTGTAAAGATCTATAACGAGAATTTTCATACGAGTTGATAAAATTAAAATTTGTAAGTTACCAAAGGCAAATTCTCCACTTTTCATCCACATTTTTTTTCCTCCTGTTTACAACAAGCTGGATAGATGCATGGGTAAGCGTTAGTTAAAAATTATAAAAGAAGAAAAAAAAAGCAAAGAATTCACCCGTATTTTAAGCCACGAATATTATTTAAAACACCCATTACTGTTATTAAAGTCCATTGAGGCAGAAAAATGCCTCCTCCGCCTTTAGTGCTCGGCATTTAAAATGCATCTTAGCACACTAGAGAACAACTCTACATCCTTCTCATCTGCGAAAACTCCGCAACTAATCATTAAGTCCGAGCATATAAGCGCCCTCTGCACTGCGCAAATTGAAGCAATCAAAATTAAATATAAATGGCTTCCACGTAATTGGAAAGGGTGAACTGTTTTTCACACTATCAAACTTTCAAAAATTGGTAAGGTTTACATACATTAAAAATAATAAAATAGATTTTAAATGTATAAAATATTTTTATTTTTTTGAGAATAGATTAAAATATTATGCATAAAAGAATAACATTTTATTGTAATCATTTTAACCTCTGAATGGCTGGTCCTCATAGTAACAGCGTCTGTTCCGCCCCCTTTTTTTTTACCCTAAAAATTTAAATTAAGACGTAAATATTAAAGTTTGACACTTATAAATTGAATTGCAATAAATATTAAACTGATTTAAATTCTTTTTTTTTCTAATTTAAATATTAATATTCTATTTTCTTTCTTTTTAAAAATTCTTTCCTCCATATCACTCCATTAAACTTTATTATTTCATCCATTTCACATATGATCTCTTATAATTTTTTGGGATCAGGTTTAAGATTTCATTTGTCCATCTGTTACCATTTATTATAACGATATGCCAGCCCAACTCAAAATTTCAGTCTTAATTTTTTTCACTGATGTTAATAATGATACTATATATCAGTTCTTCCATCAATATATTCTGGTTTATTTTCTCTTTATTAATTCTAACATACATCACTTTGTTGAATAATCTGTACTCTTATTTCTCATCCATTAAATAAGCACACATACACCAAAACCCTTTTTTTTCAAATATATATATATTCTTTTTATATTAAGCTATTTTTATCAAACGCTTTCCATTCAAATTTGAATCTATGCTTGTTTTCAGATATTATATTTTGATCCCAATTACAAAACTGCCTCAAATTTTTATAGCGGTTAACTTTATCTAATTCATATATATATATCAATTTTTAAATCTATTTTCTTGCTTTTAACTAATAATCCTTTAACATTTTCTGCATCTCTGAGAGATTATTTGTAAAAAAACAACAACATATCTTCATTTAATGTTATTTCTCTTAAACTATTGTAAAAATTTTGAAGATATCGAATCACTTTTTCATGCATTCTTATCAACATAAATTTCATAATATCACCATGAAGTCCAGTTATCAGTAGTCAAGTAGAAGGTCATTATTGAATGGCATAGCGAATGAAGATTCTTAAATTTTTTTTTTTTTTCTGAATTTGGCAACATCTTTCAAAGCTTTAATCCTTAAGAAAATATTTTTTTTCATAATTTACAAATCCAATGCAAAATATCATTTCATATTCACTGGTATATTGTATCATCATCATCATCAACCATTATCAATCCACTGCAGGATGAAGGTCTCTCCAAGTTTAATCCATCTTTTCCGATCTTTAGCTTCTCTTCTCCACATCACCCCTGCACACTTTCTTATTTCATCCATCCATCTCACATGTGGTCTCTTTCTGGGTCTTTTACAATCTCTTGGAATTCAGTTTAAAATTGCAATTGTCCATCTATTATCATCTCTTCTAGCAATATGTCCAGCCCAACTCAACTTCAATCTTTTAATTTTTTCAATGAGGTCAGTAACACCTGTTTGTTCTCTTACCCATACATAGCGTGGTGAGTTTATTGGCTTTTTACCTCTGAGTTTAAGATCGAGAAACACCAAGGTCTTTCTTCTCAGTGCCTGATAAGGCAGAATGAATGTATATTGTATACCTTCTCTTAATACTTGAGATACTTTCTTTTTGATTAATTCAAGTTTAATGTTTTCAGTGTATAATTTATAATATTCTTAATTGTCTTTTTATATAGAATTGATAGTGGAATAATAAGTTGTTAATTTTGAATACAGGTAAAATACCATTAATCCAAACTTCAAGGTTTGTAAATTTTTCATATTTCAAGAATATATCTATTTTTTTTATTTATTGTAAACCAAAATTTGCTAAGATAAAAAAACAAACAACCAAACAGGAACTCTAAGATTAATGATATTCTACCTTTATTTTCTTTTTTACCTTTTAAAAATACCAATATCATTAATGCATTCTACCAATCATCTGATATATCTTTATTATTTAAACATATGATATACAGCTTTGATAATAATATCTCCATCACCACCATTTTTTTAAATATCTATAATGATTTTATCAATTTCTGGAGCTTTTCATTCCTTGTTTATTAAATTGCATATTTCACTTCTTTATTTAAAATACTTAGCAGTTCAAAAAATATCTTAACCGTAGGCACTACATTGTTTTCTTGTTACTATATTGTTCTGTAATTGAACTTCTTCACATACTTTCTCTCATTACTTTTTTTTTTCTCATATGTCAAGCTGTGGCTGGGCGCGAACCCGAGACAACTGCTTTATAACTGCTTGGAAAGCAACTGCGCTAACCTCTCGGCCACCAACGCTTGACTACTTTTTTAAATAATAGTTGCACCTTTTTTTCATCCAATACCAATATATTATTCATATTGTTAACTTTTTATTTATTTTTATAATGTTACCATTCCACAGTTATATTTCTTTATTTATTCTTTAACTTTTTTTCTTGCCATTTTATGTATTCCAAACATTTAATTATTATAAATGTGTCATTTTATAATATTTTCATACTTTTTCTTTTTTTTATACATTTTACTTGTCTCAATTAAAATTTTACTGGTAAATTGTTTTTGTTTCAGATGTCTGAGTAATAGTTCTTACAATAGTACCTGTTATCTTTTTATTGACCTCATTCAAGTTTAAGACATTTTTAATGTCTGTTCCTATTTAGAAATAACTTGCAAGTTCTAATTTAAATTCATGGCAGTATTTTTAAAGATTTGAGATATCAACTTTTGGTCATATTTTTTCTAATATATAATAGTCAATCTAAATAAGATTGAAACAAATAACTAATTATAATTACAACTGTTTAATTACCAAACTGACTTTCATTAAGAGGTAAAAGCTAATTACAACTGATTTAATTACCAAACTGTCTCATTAAGAGGTAAAAGCTGGTTTGATAATTAAATAATTGTAATTATAATTAGTTGTTTGTTTCAATCTTTTTTAGTCTGATTATTATATTAAGTATAGTTGTATAACAACACTGTGGACAAATTCTTTTTATATTAGATTTTTAACCATTGTATGTATTTTCCTAATAGTTTTGTTTCTCTAGTGCATTAGTCTATAGTATACATCTTACATTTCACTAATTGATGATGATTTCCTATGATGAATTTTGTATTAGCCAAAATATAATCTAATTTTTCTGTCTTTATTTGGATGTTTCTGTTATCATTTTTAATTTGGATTTCTTTTTTTTTAAAATAGAAATCATAATATACACCATAAGCCATCTACCAAAATTTATACAATTTTGTGTATTTTACCACCAAACATCACATGATCACCATTTCTTATGCTTGCTCATAACTGTTATTAAAAGAGGCAAAACTCTCCATATAGTAGTGCCACTCAGTGCAAGCCAGAATAATCAATGGATGCCAGAAGCTAGTCTGGGGATATTGGATGAGTAGGCACTATATAGGGATTTTATGCACAAGCCTTCTGGCATCCATTGATTACTCTGGCTTGCACTGAGTGGCACTACTGTATAGAGAGTTTTGCCTGTTTTTATATATTTTCTAATTTGTGTCTCCATATTCAAATTTATTCACAGCATGTTCAGCTTTTAAACATTTTTCTAAATTTGAATATTAAAATATTTTATGATAATTTAAAATTATTACTTAGCCTGATCAAAAGCATTCTGTATAAATACACTAAAATTGTATACTGTCAGCCGAATAAAGGCTTGAATTAGCATAGATCTTAATTATTAATATTTGATATTTCCCATTTATTTAAATATCAAATTAAGCTGTTCTATATGTTATCACTTCTTACAGTGTTGTTCTTCAATCTTTTATTTGTAATGAATCTCTCCCAGCTTGTGCTTCCAGGACTTATATTTTTAAACTAGAGTACATTTCAATCATTTATTTTTTTAATCTTTTCTTTCACATCATAAATTCTGATAATATCCCATTTAATATTACATTATTCTTATCTCAATTCTTGTATTTTTTCTTCATATTTTCTACTCTTGTAAGTAGTCAAGCAAATGGTCATCATCAAATGGTGGCCTAAAGTTTATAATAATTGATTTTTAGCATCCTTAGGATTAACCATTACCTTGGCTGACATATTTACGGCCACCAGAAAATGAAGTCTATAATTTATTTGTACCTGACTTAATTATAAATATAAAATGAGAATAAGTATTTATTTGCACACACACACACACATGCACATTTATTAAAAAAAATCCAATCAATGTGTCAAGCATTTAAAAAATAAGACATGTTTTTTTTTTTCTTAATCTTAACATCTAAAATAAAAGATAGTGATTTCCCACTTTGGTTGATTCATATAGTGATATTCCATCAAATTTATTTACAATGTGAACAATTATATGTAAACAATAGCTGCAACAACAACACAAATGGATTGGCATCAGGAATTTGCCTGTTTAATTTTTTAAGATTAAAAGATGAAATTGGTGGTCGAGAGGTCAGCACAACTGCCTTACAAGTAGTTATCCTGGGTTAGTGGGTTTGCTTCCCAGCCAATGCTACGACACATGAAAAAAAAAGAGGAAATTAAAGAGCTTCTTTCAGTTAATAGCAACTACTTTTTATGGCCAATAATATATATATATATATGGCGACTGATAGTCCCAATTTAGCGAATTAGTTGTAAATAAACAATTATAAAAAAAATAATATGAAAAACATCATTAGTAAAATGATTCCATTAATCTTTTTGATAAGATCAATTCATCAAAACCCAGTGCAAACCCTAAGGGCACAATAGTTTAAAATAAAAAAGTACCATATTAGCCTCAACAGTCAAGATCAGAATGATTGTGGAATAGATGAAAATGTACATGATAGTGAGATAGTGCTAAAATACACACACACTAGCAGTATCATTTATTTATAACACCAATTTCATATATTTATTTGTAGCAATAAAAATATGCTATTATATACTATGTTTAATCTATTTTAAAATTAATTATACATCAAAAAAAAAGATCTGATGTATAAAATGCATTTTCTATCTTTGTAACAATGGATTTAGAATAAAAAGGAAACATGAACTTGCAAATGCAAAAATAGAACAAGATAAAAACGTCAACAGAATCTTATTATTTTTAAAAAGAAAGATTTAAAATAATTTTATTTATATAATAATCATTAATCACATGAAAGGTTAAGGGACAGTAGTGAATAATGGGAATGTTAATCCTCCTTTTCTTTATCAACTATATTCTTAAGAAATAGGAATGATAATTAAAATTTTGCATGTATCTTTCTCACTACTGGTTTACAAATACTTAACTAGCTATATAAGTAAAAATAATTGTAAATTGGGGTTTCAGTTCAGCTTATCAACTGATAATTTTGGTGCTTCATTTGCTGATTATAGTGAGGTCACCAAAGAATGAAAAAAATCATCAATCAAAAAAAAAATGGGAATGATAAAAAAAGCTTAACACTAGAGCAGGGGTGGGCAAATAGCGGCCCACTAAAAGTTTTTATGCGGCCCTCCAAGACAATCCGAAAAATCCACCTTGGACTGAGATTTCCTTCCCATTGCATGACCGAATATTCATCTCATATTTTCCACTAGGATGGCCACATCAATACACATGTGCAGTGTAGATACAATGTGCAGTGCTTTTCCAGTTGATCTGGTTAATTTCAATTTTGTCTTTGCATTAGCAAATATATACATTTCCAACTTTAGTGAAACCATGAGCCCTCTGAAAAAATGTAAAAATCGGTAATGAATGTTATGTGTTTAATGAAGAATGGACAAATATTTTTTTGGTAATACAGGGAATAAAACAGTGTGTTTATTGTGTCATGAAAAAAAAGTGCGGCCCTCCGCTAACCTTCGCTTCCACAAAGTGATCCCCGATGTGGCCCTCCGCCAACCTATGCGCCCCCCGAGCCAAAACAATTGCCCACCCCTGCACTAGAGGATGAAAATGTTTTGACTATTTATATTTATTGTAAATGAGGATTTAAAAAAATAAGGTACTTTAAATAAATAAATAAATAAATTACAACTATAAATAAAGCAAAATAACAACAATCAAAGCATGTTTTGAAAAATCTAAATCACCTTTTCACATGTTTTTCAATATACATTGCTAAGTTTATTTTCTTTCAATTTGATATCATCGCAAGATTACACATTTATTGTCGATGTGAAAAATCTATCCTATATTGCAGGACTAATACTCAAGTACCATTTTTTAAAACACAATTAATTCCTATTATTTATTGCAGTCTAAGTAGCATACATGTATATTTTATCTGTTTTTGTAAATATTATTTACAAAAAATTATTATTTAGTGATTGTATGTAAAGTAACAGTCGGGAGTTGATTCAATATATTTTCAGGGGCCGAGAAAATGTACTTTTTACGATCTAAAAATTATTGTTTGCAATGTTGTATTTAATTACACATGTATTTTCTTCAACTTGGTTGTTTGAATAAGATCAATTCATCTTATTTATTACAGTCGTAAATAGCATATTCATATATTTTATCTGTTTTTGTAAGTAAATATTATTCTAAAAAATTATTATTTAGTGACTGTATGTAAAGTAACAGTTGGAAGTTGATTCAATATATTTTCAGGGGCCGAGAAAATGTACTTTTTACGATCTAAAAATTATTGTTTGCAATGTTGTATTTAATTACACATGTATTTTCTTCAACTTGGTTGTTTGAATAAGATCAATTCATCAGATTTATTACAGCCGTAAGTAGCATATTCATATATTTTATCTGTTTTTGTAAGTAAATATTATTTTAAAAAATTATTATTTAGTGATTGTATGTAAAGTAACCGTTGGGAGTTGATTCAATATATTTTCAGGGGCCGAGAAAATGTACTTTTTATGATCTAAAAATTATTGTTTGCAATGTTGTATTTAATTACACATGTATTTTCTTCAATTTGGTTGTTTGAATAAGATCAATTCATCTTATTTATTACAGTCGTAAGTAGCATATTCATATATTTTATCTGTTTTTGTAAGTAAATATTATTTTAAAAAATTATAATTTAGTGATTGTATGTAAAGTAATATTGGGGAGTTTATTGACTATATTTTTACCAGGGGCTGAGAAAATGCAGTCTTTAAGATATAAAATTTTTGTTTTAAAATGTTGTTTGAATATTACTCCTGCAAATCATACATATGTTTATATTTTTTAGTTTGTGTTAATTTTAGTCCTGCAATACTTTTCATATCAACCTGCCGATAACTTTGTAAATCTTGCAAAAATATCATGTACAAGATCATCCGTGTACAAGTTACTTTTTCATCAAAAATCTGGCTAAAAATATCATGTAAAAAATCCGTGTACATGTTATTTTGGTCAGATCACAAGATTTAAAAAGTTATCAGTAGATTGATTTGAATGTGAAAAGGCCAGTATGTCTAATACCATATTGCAGGACTAATACTCAAATACCAAAAAACCCAATTCAAATTTCACGTTATCACAGAAAATGGATATCCGAAGTGGAAATTTCCCTCCCCAAAATGAACATGTGGTTGCAAAGTGTGTCGAGATCTTTTCCAGAAAAATACTAAAAAACGGAATTTTTTGTAAAAAAAAAAAGTAAACAAAACAAAAACAATAATTCAGAACAATAAAGAAATATAAATTATAAGACTTTTATTAGCACTTTTCATGCGGGGGGGGGGGGGAATTGGAGAAAAATATTCCAAATTCATAAAACAAAATAAAGAATTCTCAACAATAAATAAATTATAAGAATTTCATTACCATTTTTCATGTAGGTGGAAAAAAGTTTAGATAAATATTAATAAACCTATATCTTTTTTGTAAATACACACAACAAAACAAAAAAAGTAAACAAAACAAATCAAATAATTCAGAAGAGTAAAGAAATATATATTATAAGACTTTTATTAATTACCACTTTTCATGCAAGCGGAAAAAATTGTAGAAAAATATTCATCAAACTATACTTTTTGGTAAATACACCAAACAGAACAATAAAATGACAATCAAAAATCAAATGAACTGAATGCAAAAAAACAATAATCAAAGTACATTTAAAAAACAACAACATATTTTTCAAGAACGTTTTGAAAACGACAAAGTTTTTGCAATTGACAACTATAAATAAAGCAAAATAATTACAATCAAAGCACTATTGAAAAAGAAATCACTGAAAAATATAAATAATGCAAAATAATAACAAAGCACATTTTGAAAAATTTAAATCACCTTTCACACATTTTTCAATATACATGCACGGTTTGTTTTCTTTCATTTTGATATCATCGCAAGATTACACATTTATTGCGTATGTGAAAAGTCTCCTATCTCTTCTACATTGCAGGACTAATATTCAAGTACCAAAAATAATATATTGTTTTAGTTAATTTATAAGTGGATTAAATATTTGGCAATAATAATAATAATAATAGAAAGAATAAAAACAAATATTAATTTTCAGTAATGTACATTTTAATTTTATTGAAGAATCACTGAACATTAACTTCTAAATTTAAGCAAATATATGTGTTGTTAGAAGAAGGCAGACATATTTCTATTATCAAAACTTTAAAAAAGTTTATTATTCAGTTAAACATGGCATCATAAAATAGAGATGGTATCAATTAATAAACAATTATTTTATGAAACTTATTATACCTAGAGTAATTGTTCTGCATATTTGATGTTTATAATGTACTTGCATTTATCCTATAATAGTATAGACATTAGAGAGAATATTTATTTTATTTTACAATATACTTAAAATGGGACAATATTTGAGAAATGGCACTTTAAAAACATCATTTAATATCGCTGACCAATTTCGTAAATGAAAATATCCACAAGCAATATATAGCCTGATTGAAGAATTTTTTGAAAACCTATTAACTAATAATATCCATATCCTCATCCTAAAATAAATTCATATGTATGAGTTTAGGTTGTGATACATTTCTTACTTACATACATTTATTTTAAATAATTAAATATCACATTTTTTTTAAACTAATAGAAAATACACATTAGAGAAGTTGTGAACTGTACATATACTAGGTATTCAATCATTATCTATTTATTTATTGTCATTATTCAATGTTTCTTTGCTATATTAATTATATTTATGTAAATAAATTCATTGTTTTCTTTATTACTAGTTCTCATTTTAGTTTATTTTTTCATCTAGTTATATACCTTAATTTATAGTTCAAAAGCCATAAGTGACAGACATTAGGGTCAAATATTTTGTAATACATTATGACTATCAATTCTGCCAATGTAGCAATTAGGGTCTAATCTTAGGATTTATATTACCAATATCTGAGCTATCAGTGGCTTACATGTAACTGATAGAATTAATATAGTGCATGTTAAATTGATATCTTTGCTTAAATGTTATTAAAGAATTAGAAATATTTGTAAGTGTGGATAAAGAAATAAATAATTTTAATTTCTCTTTTCATGCTCTACTTTATAAATGTTGTTCTACATTTACAATTCACCATTTATATATTCTTTTTCATCGTATAGACTACTATATAAAAACAATAGTACATATGTGGGGCATCACTAAATTATGCTCACTGGTTATCATTACAATACATTGAAATGCTTTGGTCTCATTGTGATTATTTGAAATAGACAAAGATTATTCTTTTAATAGTATATTAATTTAATTTAAGCATTAGAAATATTCTGAAATCAAAAGATATTAAGTATAAAATTTTATATATTTTAATACATTTGTGTGTGTATAATGTCGATTAATGACTATATATTTTGCTGAATAAGGAATAACTTTGGTTAATCAGCAATTATTTTTTAAGCCAAGACATTGATAAGCAGCTATTGAGAGCAATTAAATTGCTTATTAAACAACACAAAAGCTATAACGGGAAGATTATTAGAAAATTAAAACAACATTTTTCATGTCTGTTTGAAAGTATATTTTTTGATATCATAGATAGGCAGATATAAAAAAAAATTCATCAGTTTAATCAGTTGTTGTTCAGATCGGTTTTGTTATAGTTCATATTTGTTAAGGAAGAAAGCTGCTAAGATCTAATATAAAAAAATATTGATTTTAAAAAGTCATCACAAAACACTGAAGAATCAACTACAAGAGAGGCTGAAAGTATTATTGTAATCTTCATATACCCCAACAACATGGGACCCAATATTTTTGTTGACATTTCAAACAATGTGTGATTAGAATATCAGTCCATTGATCTTCCATTTGTCCAATCTTCCTGAAATAATGATCATAGAGCATCAAGTATAGCATAAAGAAAACAGATAGAATTGTTTGTCTATGAGAAATAATTCTCACTGAAGAAGAAATACTGCCTTATGAATCAAAAGAAGAAATTAACCCACAAGAACTATTTATACCATAAAAGAATCAAACAAAGCATTCGAGTAATTAATCCAATTTGAAAGTTACTGAAGAATCTAGAAAAATTGTTGACCTCAAATATTTTAAGACTGAAACAGCAGGTCTTCAGAGAAATCTCATATATATGCTGCTAATTCTTTAACTTAGGTAAGAATATCAAAAGCCTTTGTACCATTTTCTAACAACATCAAATAATTGTTTTGAGTAATTTTTGCTCAAAATAAATCATTTTATATGAACTTTTTTTTTTTTTTGAAATTTCATTTTGTTAATTAATGTGGTTATGTTCAGGCCAATCTTAACTATGCAAATTTATTGTAATATCCTAGTAAAATAATTAAATTAACTTATAAAAAACTATATTGAAAAAAAGGTTGAAATAATATCTTTAAAAGCAGAGAAGGACTAGAATATATTTTCTTATTTTAAACCTATTTGCCATAGTTTTTGTATTATATTATATTTAATTAATTATTGAAAAACTGTCTCTGTAGTCACTTTTTATTAATTTGCATACATTTGCATTAACACTGGTATAGTTCTTAACAAAATTCTAGTAGCTATGAATATGGGAGAATGAATCCTCCCGAAAGCGCTCAGCTTTAATAATTGTATAATATTATTTATTTTATTTACTCTTTACCAGCTTCATTATCTGTGCACAAAGTACACACACACATATATATATTAATTATTAAGAATACTATTATTAAAGCTATTTTGCATCACTTAAATGTATTATATTTTTTTATCAACATACACGTAACATATACAATATATGTGTCATGAAATCGTAATCCATACTTGAAAATTAAGATTAATGCCTAGGTTTAAATATATACAAAAAAATTGAGCAAGAGATATATTTTATTGAAGTAAAGGTTGTCAATCTAAAAGCTTAAATTATGGAATCATTTAGAATCAGTTATTACAAAAAAGAATATTAATAATTTTGAATGTAGAAATCAAATTCAGAGTGTTTGATATTATTTTATTTAACAATTTCTTTAACTTCATTTTCCAAATATCTTACATTTATTCCTCAAAAGGGAGCTATATTTGAGATCTATGTATAAAAAAAAAAAAAAAAAAACACCCCCCCCCTTAATATTTTCTTTTTTTCTTAAAAAAAGAAAAACAAGGGACGGAAGAGGGTGTGCACAAAATCCCTCTCCTGTCCCCACTCCCCCAAACCCCCCAGACTAGTTTGGGGTGTGGGCCCCCCCCAGAGAGGGGTTTTTGGGAGGGTTTTTTTGTTTTTTAAATTGTTTTAACAAATAATTTTGCAAGAAGGAGAAAGTGATCATGGGATGTTTAGATCTATGTATAGTTAATAAAATGTAATTATAAGGAAGTTTGACTCATAAAATAGAACCATATATATATATGTGTGCATGTGTGTATTTAGTGGTATTGATTGCACAGCTGTTCTACATAACAGATTGAAGCTTTATGTATCAGCTAGTGATGAAAGCATATTAATCAATCAATAAATAAAAAACTCAAATAATTTTCACTATTTATTAAAATTTTAGAATTAAACAATTTTGTTTTCAAAATTAACCATTTTTGATATGAATTCAAATTGACAATTTCTTCTCAAAATAAATACATACTACTAATATTTGAAGAGAATATTGTATTTTTGCAAAATTTCACAATCTGATATTGCATATCACTCATTGGGCAAAAAAAAACCTCATTATATCAAACATAATTGTAAACTGTAATTCATAATTTTATACAATTTTGCATAATTTATTTAAAAAATAATAGAGAATAATGAACGTCATAATTTATTAATATTATTGTCAGTAATACTGGTTGATTTTTTTAAAAAATAAATCTTTTATGAAAAAAGTCAATTGCAAAGAAGAGTAAAAGAAAATTTGTGATAATTTTTTTTTTGAATCTTAGGCCATCCATCAATTTCATGAAGGCATCCTTCGATGTAAAGGAAGTTGATTGTTGAAGTGAATGATCGGAAGAAGGCTGTTTGTTTTTGTGTATATATATATGTTGAATGTTTAGTTGAATATCACTTAGAATTTTAGTAAAATTTTGTTTTTGGCTAGTATTGTTATTTTATATGAATTTTTATTTTACCTAATTAAATTGTATTATTTTTAGTAAATTGTGCAAATTTGTATAATGAAGCTACAATTTGTTATTAATTCTTACAATTAATAACAAATTATAGCTTCGTTATTTTGTAATTTTTTTTACTAAATTGTGCAAGTTTGTATTGTTCAGAAATGTAATATTGTTTTTTATAATTTGTATTTATTATATTATTACAAAATTACACATTAAAATTTACAATTATGTTGACATTAGTTAATATTGTTTTTTTAAAAAACTATCTATTACATGTTCACAGTTGATTGTATAAACTGCTTTAAACTTGTTAATTTCATCGATCTGTATAATGAGTACCTTTTATTGACTTACAGTTAATTATTTTTCTGGTGCATAAATTCTAATTTCTGATGTGAAGATTGTTTGGAGATTAACTTTAGAGAATGTATGGATTATTATCATTATATTTTAACCTGATATTACATGCTATTATGATATATGGACAAGGTGTCTCATTGATGATGATGATTATATTCAGTCAATAATAATTATCAAATGACTTAAATTTACATAATATTTGAATAATATACATATCATCTCAATCTGGAATACAAAGTTATATATAATTTCCAAAAACAATTAACATCTAGATTTTAAAAAGATTACATAAAAGTCTCTTCAAAGAACTATTGTTCATATTTTACATTGAAAGTCACTTAAAAGTTCTAAATAATTAATTAACAAAAAAATTCCCGTCACTACTTACATTGGATGCCTAAAAAAAAGGTCAAACTTATTATTAGCTTAAAGAGAAATAGTAAGATGAACTTTTATGAATGGATATTCATTGCAAAAAAATCAAGTCATATGTCACATGACCTAATTTAACAAGCTTGTATTACAAACATTATATATTATTATTAATGGCAGTTGAGGCAGGTTTAAGAAATTAACTGAAAGTCTTCTGTGGATTTAAGGATTGTTTATAATAGTTTGTAAACCGTTAAATTTATTATTTCATATATATATAAACAATCCTTAAATCCACAGATCTCTGAAAAATACATGTTTTTGGTTCAATTATCACAAGAGATTAATCCTACAATAATATAGCCACTTCATGTCTAAATTTAAATACTGGTACCAAGACTCATGGTTGCAGAAAGGAGTCTGTTGTTAACTGAAAGGAGATCCTTTTGATTCCTCTTGGAGGCCTTAAGGGAACTGAGCAGGGCATAATTCCTAATGTCCTCTATATATTCTTGTCATTGCAGCAGTTATAGTATACAAAAATGGATAGGTTGCTCACCAACATGCATTACCCAGCATGGTGAGCTTATTGGTTTTTTTTATCTCTGTGTTTAAGGTCAAGAAACACCCTAGTCTTTTTTCTCAATTGCCTGATAGCTCTTAACTGAAATATCAGCTGAGTTTTCTTGAAGACAGAAAGAATGCGTGTGAATGGAAAAAATTACAATCATGACAGACAAGAATAAATCATGGCCCCTATTCCCAGTAGGCTGTAAAGTCACCAGCGAAGGCAATAGATGGTGAACAAAGGCAGAGAGTACTAAGAATCCTCTGAATGTTCAGGTTGCCATTTGATGACAAACTTTTATTTAGGTACATATAACTACAGATCATTTTCATGTGAAGGAAGATTGCAAGAATTGAAAGAACTGTCTCATATTAAATGGGACATTATTGGACTTGTGAAGTTAGAAGAAAAAGTGGACAATTGACTTAAGGGATGGACATGCATTCTACTACAAAGACACAAATATTGAAAGTACAAGTGAAGTAGGATTCATTATAAATAAAAAGAGGAAGAACAACATTGTAGAGATTGATGGTGTATCAAACAGAGTGGCAAGATTAGTTATTTGACTTAATAGCAAATACCAATTGCAGATAATTCAGGTTTATGCCTCCAACAAGTTCTTATAATAATGAAGTAGTAGAGGATTTTTATGTGGATGTACAAAAGGTTTTTGATCAGACCAAACAACATTTAAAAATTTTAATGCTAGAATTGATAAATAATTGGAAGATGAAACTGCTGTAGCTAAATTTGGTTATAGTAATAGAAATGAGAGAGGACACAGATGTGGAGTTTGCAGAAAAAGAAAAATTTTATATTATAAATTCTGTTTTTGAGAAAAATGTTAAAAGGAAATGGACATGGAAGCATCCAAATGACGGTACAGCAGAATTGGATTAAATTTTGACTAACAAAAAAATACATATTTCAAGATTATAATGTATTTAATAAATTCAATGCAAGAAGTGATCATCAGTCAGTGAAATGTAAAATACATGTTAATGCAAAACGAGAGAGACAAAAATTATTAAGAAAAACAATATTCACAATTGATTTTCCCAATCTTCAGAGAGGATTCTAATGAATTTAAATTAAATCATTTTCAAATATTAGCAGATTTTGAACATGAATCAGATCTGAATCAAGTCAGTAGGAATATACTGGTGCACCCTTAAAAACTGCAACAAAGATAGCTGGTAGGCAACTGACCAATAAAATGTTTACTGAGACTAGAGAAATTATGAAGAAAAAAAGGAATATGAAAATATATAAAAATAATGCATTGAGAAGGAATGAATATCTCGAATTTTGTAAAATGGTGCAAAAAAGAATTGATAATGATATAAGTATAATTGTGAACTAGCAAGGAAAGCTACAGAAGAGAATAAAAGGCTCAAGAATGTAAAACAAAATTTTTATATTGTTAGGAAACTTATATCTGCAATAAGAAAAAAAGATGGAGCTATTAAAGAGAGATGACATCATAAAATATGTATGAGTTCTATCAAGAATTATTTAGTTATAAAGCATAAGTACCTCCTACTGCTATTATGTCTTCTGAAGAAGTTAAACATGCCATTAAATTTCTGAAGAAAGGAAAAGCTCCAGGTAATGATGGAATTATAATTGATATCTTAAAAGGAGCAGGTGAAGAAATACTAGATTATTGGGGAAATGCTATATTAATATTAATATTTAGAAAAGGTAATAAAGAAAATATTAGAAATTACAGACCTATCAGTCTTTTATCAGTTTTGTACAAATTTTTTACCAAAATAATTACAATTCATCTACAAAAACTTTGGATTTAAACCAACCAAAAGAATAAGCTGGATTTAAAGGGGTTTTAATACAGTGGATCATATCCAAGTGTTGAGAGAAGTTACAGAAGAGATCACTGAGTATGAGTTGGCATTATGCTTTGGATTTTTTAAATTATGAAAAGGCATTTGATTCTATAAGCATTTCTTCAGCGATTAAAGCATGAGATCATCAGGATATAGACATAAGATATTGTCATATTCTAAAAAATATATATAAAATGCAACAGCAACAATTAGATTACATAATAATACTAAGAAGCTTAACATTGAGAAGGTTGTAAGACAGGGTGACTGCATATCTCCAAAACTTTGTATAGCAGTATTATATGAAGTATTTTGTGGTTTAAAATGGGAAGTTAAAGAACAAAACTAATGGAGATTATTTAAGTCATTTAGATTTTGAAAATGAGGTAGTTGTTTTTGCAAATAATGCTTCAGAGCTTCAGGAAATGTTATCAAATGAAAGTAAGAAAGTAGGACTAAAAGTAAACATTAAAAAGACTAATATAATGTTCAATGGATTTTCTCAAAAAATTAAAATAAAGATTGATAATGATGAGTTAACAACTACAAATACCATGGTCAGATTATTACTACAGATGGAAACATAATGGATGAAATTAATCATAGAATTAAACTTGATTGGAGTGCTTTTGATAGAAATAACTTAATATTAAAAGGAAATACACCTATGTGTTTGAAAAGGAAAGTTTTTAATAAATATGTTTTACCAGTTTGTATTTATGGATCTGAGACTTGGATACTTAAAAGAAGAGCAATATAAAGACTTCAGACTACTTAAAGAAATATGGAGAGATGCAAGTTATGAGTAACAAGAAGAGGTTGAAAATGAAATACATGGGTAAGAGAACAAATAGGTGTGATTGACATTTTAAAAGAATTGAGACTAAAGTGAAGTTGGCCTGGACATATTACTAGAAAAAAAATAGATTGATAGTTGAAATCTTAAATTGAATTCCAAGAGAGTGTAAAAAATCCAGAAAGAGACTACATGTGAGATGGATGAATGAAATAAGGAAGTGTGCAGGGGTGATATGAAAAAGAGAGGCTAGGAATTAGAAAAGATGAATTGAATTTTGGTACCTCCTTTATCCTGCAGTGGATTGATAATGATTGACAACGATGATGATGACCAAGATTCATATGCACTCAAAGCAAAAATTACACAACACTCTTGCTCTCTCAAAAACCTCTTGCACAATCAAATCAATATAAAATCTTCAAAGAGCATCTACTTTTTATACTTTACCTGTCACTGTATTGGTGAAAAATTGGATATATACTTACAGAATATGTGTTTTAGGCTCAACTATCCTTGTACATTCTCATGGCAATTGGACAATGATATTTGAACACCACTGATCACCATTATATATATACAAGTTGTTAAATCAATATCAAGCTCTCCAAACTAGTGCCATCTAGTGCAAGTCTTAGTAATCAAACTTTTTTGCATCCATTGATTGGCACACTGGCACTGAAGATCTGTTATCACTTCAATATGCTTCATAAATTTATAATCCCTTTTTTTCTTACATATCCACATATGTATTATTGTCTAACTTGACATTCAATGAAACTGTGATTAAATAATTTTCTATATCATATTTAAAACTGTTTTACAAATGTTGTTTTAAATTCAGGATTATTGGATAATATAGTCTATTATATTATATATTTTATTTATGTTTATTATGAAACAAACCATGGAATGATTTCCTAAAATATCTTTAACTTATCTAAGGAAATCCAGGAAGCGGTCCATATATGCTTGCTTTATTTTCTTCAATTCACCATCTTTCCCTTAAATCCTCACACACATGTAATCTGCATGTAAGGGTGTGTACAATTGTGTATTCATATTAAAATAGAAAGTAGATTAAAAGCAAACTTAAGTAAAAAAAAATTCAAATTAAAAGAAATAATCATGTAAAATAAATTAGGAGAATAATAAAAAACAGTTGCTAATGGAATTAATCCATTAAGTAAGTAAAATCAGTGGCTTATTTTAAATCAATTACAAAAATCAGCAAAATAGTTATGGTTCAAAACCTTTGTAGTGAAACAGTAAGATTCGTATTCGAATCTTAAGTTTCACCTTTTTCTATCGTCTCTCACTCACCGCTCTATCCTACCCAAATCTAAACTTTTTGGTATCGAATTGTGTGTGTAGCAATATTAAAAATGTATAGATATATGTAGAATTCACCATAAACATGCACACATTTTGATATCAAATTTAAGGCAAAAAATAGAGATAAATAATATAATTTAGATTTCTTCTTTTAGTTATATAAAAATATATAATTTTAACTATTTATTTTGAATTGTAAAATCCGTTATTTATTGCTTTGTTTAAATTTCATTTAGTAATAATTTTAGAAATAGATTGTAATATTTAATTAAAAGTAAAAATAATCATGTGTTCCCTTTTGTATTTGAAATTTTAAAAGCAATGGTCGGTGAGAGATAATAGATTAATTAAAGAAAAATCCCCCAAAATGTAATTATAAAATGTAAATGTAAACAATAGAAAGGCAGCTTTCTCTATAATTAAACTTAACAAAAATGCATTGATTATCCTCAGGGCAGATTAAGTGGAATCCAAAAATAAACTATAACAAAAATGTAAAGATAAGATTTAAGAATGGAGGCCATTTTAGACTTTCTAGAAACTTTGAGTTGAACTTTAGCTTTGCTCTCGAGCAGTTGAGAGTCTCCAAAGATATATATTGTTTTTACGTGCCACAGTATGCGTGAGTAGAAAGCGCCAAAGACTATTCTCCCCGGAGAAGGTCGATTGTTTGCCGAGAATCTTTGCCCATGCCCTCCATAAAATCAGCCAAAGAAGATCTGTTGCCCTGAACAATTAGAAAACTGCTGCTGCTATTCAAGTAACTAAATCACCTAAATAATGTAAAGAACTGCTAATGCTAGAATCATGAACAATTTGCTGCTGATCACTGAATCAGAAAACTTCTCATAAAACAGGTACCTGTATCCAAATTCTCTAGAGTACTCTACTAATATTCTGCTATAGCTCATTCATCTTTTTATAACTTATAAACTGTAAATTATCATTTGTAAAACTATAAATTTAATAATTAATATTATGTAAATTTCTTTAACAATCTAACCTGCCTAACTCTCTCTTTCTTGGTTACGTATTTCTAAAATCTACATTTTATTATATAATTATCGCATGCTCATAATTTTCTAAGTCTAAATCTATGATCGCTTGAAACAGTGGATGCGTGTCAAATTTTCATTAATATTTACTTTCATAAATAACTTAATATTTTCATATAAATCGACACGCATTCAATGCTTCATTTATTGTAATGCAGGGGTCTACTGCTTAGCAAATGGCTGACGTATTAGTTATAATAATCACCCAGTTTACATATTGTTTATATTTTATTAAATTTTAATTAATAAATTCCATAAAATTGCATTTCTTTGAGAATCACAACCATTCTTTATAAAATGTTGATAATGTAGGGCCGAGTTATAAAATATATTTAAATTTTAACAGAGTCATCTGTACATTATACATGTGTTATGTTTTAGAGATGCGATGACCCATTACAAGCCTTGAATATTCCGGATTCTATAGGATTGAAATTAACCCCAGTCGTCCTACACAAGCGGACATAATAAATGCTCCCGTAGGGCTTGACGACTGTCATGCAGCCAGCAGGCAATCGTGGCACAAACCACTTTCCCCTGGTTATGCTTATGTGACACCTTACCTCTTTGGACTTATGACAAATGCCAGCCCATTTTTAAAAACTCATTCACGGCTTTGCAGTTTCAATATACTGCCACTTCCTATCGCCTTTCTAAATGTACCACATGTTTCTTTTGTTAACTTTATTATTCTGTGTTTAACTCCGTCCCTACATTAGTGACATAATTCACTCTCAAATAAATGTTTGCCCCTAGTTATTAGTAAATATCTTTAATTAAATAAATATATGTCTGCCGCTACTATTATAAATCTTATTTAGACTCTTGTATTGCACAAGTATAAATCCCTAAAGGCATGCCTTAGAAATACTTACTCGAGAATTTTAGGTAGCTAGATTACGTCATTCAAATAAATGTATTTCTCTTTGTAAACATAACAGTATCGGAAAATACCGCTACTGAGATCTTAAATATAAAGTATTATTGGTAAAATGATTTCGCATAAATGTTTTTGAATAAATAAATGCATTTCTATAATATATAACAGTATCGGAAAATTCCGTTACTCAATTTTAAATATTACCAAATATTATTAGTAAATGATTTATTATTAAAATGTTTCAATAAATAATGTCAAACTATACATCTGCCGTTACTTTATTTATTTATTCGATACCCATTCCATATTATATTTCCTCGATTCTATAAGATAAATGTTTAAGATTAATGTTCTGATTGGCTAACTCGAAATAAAATTCTTGATTCTCTTGCATCTCCCTGACTCTGTGCCTAAAAAAATGTTTACTAATGTGGCATCAGATGCATTGTTTTATAGATTGTATTGTGGAACCGTTAAACTATGTTCGAACTCAGTACTATGGGTGGCTTCACTACCTAGATAGTGCTGCCGTTCATTGTGGTGGTCGAATTCTGCATTATGTTAATGAATCACATGTTTCTGACTGTTACAGTAGCGAGTACACATCAAAAAGGTACTAAAGTCAAAATAAAGACAAAGGGGACAGGAAATAAAGATAATATAAAGTAAGAAGTAAAAATAAGTAAGAGAAAAACTAATGGAAAAGCTACTAACTCAAGAAATCCATTAAAATCCATTCACTAAATTGAAAAACTTTCCAAGGCAAATTAGAGAATATAAAAACTAAAAAAAAATGCATTGGGCTGGGCTTGAAGTCTTCAGTTCTTGTTTTGAAATCATTAAGAGCTACATATCAAAAATGATTGAGTAGTTTAACATTGGCTTACAGTGTCATCAGAGAGGGGGGTGGCATCACAAAGATGAGATCCAATGAGAGAGAAGTGTGCCATGTTCCAGTCATCCCGATACTGATAGAGAGAGCAACCTGCCTGTCTCCCACATAATTCATTGCAATTGACAGAGGAAAATGCTCCATGAAATCATATAGAAATGTTATCCATCATTATGAACTTTCTCCCATCAAGCTCTTGTTCACTACACGAAGATGCTGGCAAACATTTATAAAGTTCTTTTATTTTTAAGTATGAAAGTATATTTAACCAACTTTATTAACTGTAACGATAATTTAAATATGCACTAGTTTCCTTTAAGTTTTAATATTTTTTGGGTTCTTTTTATAAATGTAAGTTGCTAAGCTAAAAGAAAAAAATGTTTAATTACTTTTATCTGATTTGTAAGACTTAAACAATTATGGGGTGAATTTAACGAATACAAACTCCCATCTTGCATTTCTCTTTGTAACATCTCTGAGACCCCATGGAGAAAATAGAAACCAAGAGTGGAAATCATTTTTCTTCATGATGTCTCAAGGGACACCATGGAGATAATAAAAGCAAGAGTGAAAATCATTTACATCAAAGTTAAAGTTTATAATACATTAATTTTACTCCTAGATTTTCTTTTTCCATCATTTTAAGTAATGTTATTTTTTTTTACTGTTGCAAGAAAAACTAGTGAAGGATGGCGAGTGATATTTTTTTTTTTAGTTTTTACAAATATATTACTTAGGTGTGTCACATCTGGAAATTATGATAAATAAATAAAGTAAAATTGATTTTGTTTTATATATTTCTCCACAGATAAAATATATTTATAACTTAAGTTATAACAATCTATGTTCTCAAGTCTATATATATCATATCACTCTATATAGGTAAAGTGAAGAGCGAATTGCAATTTCTATACATTTTGAATTTAATATGATAGAGACTGGATCAAAGATCACTGATTATGGGTTGGTAATCCCTCCTTTATTATAATCAATTTAGCTGTATTAATAAGCTGTAAGTATGGATAGATGAGCTAAAGATCTTATAAATGGATATGTCATTACATGGGGATATGGGCGTTTTAGACTATTTCGTTACTTAAATTTAGCATAGGCGTAACTTAGCTTAATATTATGTTTTATTATATTCATTATTGTGTACTTGCATTGGAGGTGTGCATTCTCAGGCACTATTTTAAATATTTTGTTAAACTATAATATGATTCATTTGTATTAATTTATGCAGAGCATCCAGAGCCTGCTATATATCTTATATATGCCCAGTGAGTCTTCATAATAATTTAAATATATAAATATTATCACTGGACTAGGTAGAGCTGTAGGACAGTGGATCCCAGCCTTAAACCCTTGTGCATCCTGTATGTATACTTTCTTTATATGATGTGCCTATGGTTAGAAGCATAACATCCTTGTGGCCTAGGACATCTATATTTGTTCCCAGAATCCTATATCCAGATCACAAAGCCAATCCTCCTGCTCAATAGCCATTGATTCACATATAATGCAGTTCATGATTTTTTTTATTCCTCCCTATTATGTACATGCCTATGCATCTAGCCATAAACTTATGTTATATTATATCTAGCACAGATATGAAAAAGGTCCCTAGAAATAATAAACCACATAACTATAATCAATGTTGACCATAATGATGTAATAAATATTCTTGTCATTACCCTGTGGATAAATAATATAACACTCTTATTTTAGTAGTTATAAATATCACCACCATCCATAATTTTATATATATGTGAAGTCCAGTAAACAACCTCTAACCTTAGAATGTTCATAAACAAGCCATTTCATTAATTTATAAAAGTTTATTCATCATCCGGTCAGAATCATATAATTAAGGTTAAATAATAGTTAAGAGTCTGTGCATATCCCTGAGCTGAGCAGAGCTATGTGAAAAGTGGAAGCTGTGTGACATCAAGGGTGTTAATTATGTAGTAGAGGCCAGGAAGCCTAAGCCAGGGTTTAAGCTAGGATGATGGGGGTAGCAGCATGGTCTTTCAGTCTTGTTAACAAAATTATACATGTTTGACTGTTACAGATTTTTTTTATATAACATGGTGCTACCAACATGAGGATTTAGAACCACTTGTCATACAACCCTGAGAATATCTATATATATATTAACCAGAAATGGAATGACCCCATCAAATTTTGTTTCCCTCTAATGTGGTGCCAAAATTTTTTTTTCTTATGTTATACATGTTTGACCATTAGATTTTTTTTATATAACATGGTGCTACCAACATGAGGATTTAGAACCACTTGTCATACAACCCTGAGAATATCTATATATATTAACCAGAAATGGAATGACCTTATCAAATTTTGTTTCCCTCTAATATGGTGCCAAAATGTTATTTATCTAAATAGAAAATTACCTCATGCATAGCTTTGGGATTTATAGACATATTTTGGAAAATTTTTGTGGTATTCTGATTAGTAATGATGGAAAAAAATATATGTTAACAGGTGGCACACAGTTGGAGCTAGTGTGTTTATATACACATAACATGCAAATAAAAACAAGGCATCATTACTCAAATATGTTAATAATGTATAATAAAAGATTTTTTCTTATATATTTCTTTGCAAGTGGATAGAGTGATCAAAGACCAATAAATAAATGACAAAATATAAATAGGAAGTAAAAATATGATGAGGGACAAAGATGAAATTTTTTTATTAACCCTTGTGCGGGTCACTTCTTTATTGGCCAAATGAGGCAAAACTCAGAAACTTTTAATTGGCCAATTGACAAACTCTTTGATAGAAATATTTTCATCTTTTAATATATATTAATTTTTTCAAAAATATATTTTTATTTGTATTTTATAGAAATATTCAAAAGCGGAAAAATCAAAGAAAACATTACGAGCAAATTACAAGCAATGCAAACGTCATTTATATCCCTCCCAGATTTAAACGTTAACAAATTTTTTAAAATTTTTTTAGTAAAATCTTAGCGTTTTTCTAAAAATGATTATATTTTCAGCATTTTTTAACCAAAATACATTATGATATTTAAATAAATGCCAGAAAAATATTCTAAAACATTAATCTTTGTTAGAAAAATTAAATAAACAGTTTGGGGCAATCTAAACTCTTGACAGGATGTCAAAATTATTGCTATCGCTGCTTTATTTTTCAATTTACAATCGTGTAAAGTATACATTTTTTTAATAAAACCTTACTACATTTGTAAAATAACTATATTTTCAGCAGATTTTATGAAGATGATCTATAATATGTATGTTAAAATAATTAAAAAACCACTCTAAAACATATATTTTCATTTCAGCGGTGAAAAAATATTTATCGGAATTATCAGCCAATAAGCATCAAGAATGGATGGCCCAACCAATAAGAACTGGCCTTATTCTTTTGTTAAAGTTAAAACACTCCTAGTATTGATATTTTACTTGTAAAATAATTCAAGAGAGGGCAGCATCTTACGGGACTTTTTCTAAAGTTTCCAACAAGTATATATATGTCACCATAGCTCAAAAAATAGCCGATTTAGAGCGATCCAAAGCCTTTGATGCAACAATGCATTGAACCCCATACAAGGGTTAAAGCAGACAGTATAGAGGAAAGGGATTTTTTTCAGAATATTAAACTGGAGCAGATTAAGGCACTGGAACAGAGCATGATGCTACAGGAGGATGGCACAGGGGAAATGGAACACTTTTTCATCAAGAAAAAATAATAATACCACAAATGGAAAGATAGTGATAGTGAACAGGAATGGGGAGTCAGACAATGCCCAGAGATAGTAACATTTAGAGGGGAGTCTGGGAAAGCCTGATTGAACATTTAGAAAGTTTAAAACACATTCATGTAAATTGAATGATATGCAACAAGTAATAGTCACCAAGAACCATTTGGAAAGACCTACATGATGTTGGTGGGAAGGTGCCAAATACCAGTTCCACACATTTTAGTGATACATGGCAACATTGTTAAGAATTTTCTGGTGTAAGGAAAGAGAATATCAGATCCATAATAAGATATACCATGTAAAGTATGAGCAAGGAAGTGGAACCCTTTAGTCAGTTTATCATAAAGCAAATAATGACCCTGAAATCATTATCAGCATACCACAAGTCAGACTAATAACTTATCATGAGAGTCAGGAGCAACCTGCCACAGGAGGTACAGGCAATTATGTATGATTAGCAATTCACCAACTAGTATTCAGAATACAATTGAGTTACTTATTAAGGTCGAATGCATGAGAGACAATGAGTACAAGAGCGAAATCAGAAGCCAAACTATTCACAAGCAAAGACTAAACATTGAAAAGGGGGGAATATAGGATACTAGTGAGATATGACACCAAGGGATTAGAGAGCCAATGAGTGAGTAACACAGTAGTGTATATTCATCAATAATCCAAGAAAAGGTCTCCAGGAGCATTTACCCTCACCACCAATGCCCAATGGTCCAGACGAAGGTAGAATATGTGCCTGACCTTGCCTTACTGGATATCAGAAGCCAAGCATCAATGATATGGGGGACAAATTAAGGAAAGAAAAAAAATCTTGACCATGCCAGATCAAACCATGTCATCACTTTAGCAAATAAAAAGAAGGCACAAACAGAAAGGTACCAACTCTGGATAGACATAAAAATAAGTAAGATACTAAGAGACCAATATAAGAAATTCCTTCCATTGTACAATGACTCATCATATACTATAAGAAAGAAATATGGAGACAATGCATTGTTATTTGAAGGTCCAAAAGGATTAAAAGGGCTGTTCAATGCCAGAAGCCTGAAAGTATACTATGGCTGACCATACAATCTGGGTAGATGATGATAGAAAAAATAAGGAAGGATAAACTTCCACCTAATGACACAGAAATAAAATAAATGATGAGAAATGGGCAGTAGTATAGTAAGATAGTGAAGTTAGAATAAGTAGTATAAAGTACATAAAATACACACAAACACACCAGCAGGAGCAATGATCATTTGATTCCATGCCAGGAAATATAAGTTGTTGTTTTTTTAAGATTTTATTTTTTGGTGTAACTGTGCATATATGAAGTAGTGCTGTGCATATACGCTTGTTTCATTTTCTTCAATTTTGCCATCTTTCCCTTAAATCCTCACACACACGATGTGTGTGTGCAATTGTGTATTCATATTAAAATATAAAGTAGACTAAAAGCAAGTTTTTAAAGTAAAAAAAATTCAAGTTAAAAGAAATAATCATCTAAAGTAAGTTGGGAGAACAATAAAAAGGAATTTTGGGAGAACAATAAAAAGGAATTTGCTAATGGAATTAATCCATTAACTAAGTATAGTCGATGTCTTATTTTAAATCAATTACAAAAATTAGCAATATAGTTATGGTTCACCACCTTTGTAGTAAGTACATATCAAAAAGGTGATAAAGTCAAAATAAAGACAAAGGAGGAAAGAAATAAGATAAAATAAGAAGTAAAAATAAATAAGAGAAAAACTAATGGAAAAGCTATTAACTCTGGAAATCCATCCAGTAAGTTGTAAAATGTCCCAAGGCAAAATAAGAATATAAAAAGTAAAAAAAACACATTGGGCTGAGTTTGAATTCTTGGTTCTTGTCTTAAAATATTTAAGAAGCTACATACCAAAAATGATCAAGTAGTTTGAGGTTGGCTTTCCTAGTATCATCAGAGAGGGGAAGTGGCATCATAAGAATGAGATCCAGTGAGAGAGAGAGAGAGAGAAGTATATCATGCTCCAGTTATCCCAGTGCTGATAGAGAGACCAAGCTGTCTGTCTTCCACATAATTCATTGCCATTGATTGAGGAAAATTCTCCATGAAATCATACAGAGTTGTTGTCCATCATTATAAACTTTCTCCCATCAAGCGCTTGTCTACTATATGAAGATGCAGGCAAACATAAAGTTCTTTTATTTTAAATATGAAAATATATTTAACTAACTTTATTAATCATAACTATAATTTAAATATACTCTAGTTTCCTTTAAGTTATACTCTAGTTTCCTTTAAGTTTTAATATTTTTTTTGATTTCTTTTATATTGTTGAACTAAAACAAAAAAATGTTTAATTACTTTTACCTGATTTGTAAGACTTAAACGATTGTGGGATGAATTTAATGAGTACAAACTCTATCTTTCATTTCTCTTCATGATGTCTCAAGGGACCCCACAATGAGAATAGAAGTTAAGAGTGGAAATCACTCCCCCCATCATTTTAAGTAATGTTATTTTTCTTTACTGTTGTAAGAAACACTAGTGAAGGATGACGAGTGATATTATTTTTTTTTTAGTTTTTACAAATATATTTATTTAGTCAAAATAAGAGTCATATATCACATGACCCTATCTCTTAAGCTTGTAAGTTATCATAAAGCTTGTAGAGGAATTGGCAATCCTCATGGTTTATATTTATTTAGTGTGTCGCATATGGAAATTCATGATAAATAAATAAAGTAAAATTGATTTTATTTTATATATTTCTCCACAGATAAAATATATTTATAACTTAAGTTATTTATTTATAACAATCCATGTTTTAAGTATATATGTATATCAGTTTGCTCTAAATAGGTAAAGCGAAGAGTGATAGTCCATCCTTTATTATAATCAATTTACATAGATTAGTAAGCTATAAGTATGAGTAGATGAGGTAAAGTTCTTATAAATTGATATGTCATTGCATAGGGATATGTGCATTGTAATTATAACTATTTTGTTACTTAAATTTAGCATAGGCATATCTTAGCTTAATATTATGCTTTATTATATCCATTATTGCGTACTGCATTGGATGTGCATTTTTAGGGGCTATCTCAAATATTTTGTTAAATTATAATATGATTCTTTGTATTAATTTATGCAGTGTGTTCAATGTGCTATATATCTTATATATGCCCAGTGAGTCTTTCTAATAATTTTAAATATATAAATATTATCACTGGACTAGGTAAAGCTGTAGGACAGCAGATCTCAGCTCCTAAACCCTTGTGCATCCATACATATACTTCCTTCATGTGATGTGCCTATGGTTAAAAGTGAAAACATCCCTATGGCCTAGGACATCTATATTCATTCCATGAATCATATATTCAGATTACAAAGCTGATCCCACTGCTTGATAGCTATTGATCCACATATAATTAATACAGTCTGTGATTTCTTTTTTATTCATCCCTATTTTTCTATACGCCTATGCATCTAGCCATAACCCTATGTTACATTATATCTAGCTCAGATACCAAAAAAAATTCCTAGAAATAATAAACCACATAAAGAAAATATAATTAATGTTGACCCATAATGATGTGATAAATATTTTTGTCATTACCCTGTGGATAAATAATACAACATCTTTATTTTAATGGTTATGAATATCACTGTCATCCATAATTCTAATATATCTGAAGTCCATTAAACAGCCTCTAACCTTAGAATATACATAAGCAAACTACTTTATTAATTTATAAACATTAATTTATAAAAATTTATTCATTGTCCTTCTCATTGCTGGTTGGAATCATAAAATTAAGGTTAAATAATAGTTAAGAGTTTGTGCATATACCTGAAATGAGCAGAGCTACATTAAAAGGGGAAGCTGTCAAGAGTGTTAATTATGCAGTAGAGGGTAAGAAGCCTAGGCCAGGGTTTAAACTAGGATCAAGGAGGTTGCGATACCCCTATGCATGGAATGATTTCTTTAATTATCTTTCACTTATTTAAGGAAATCTAGAGTATATATATATATATGCTCAGGGCCTTCTCTATTGATCAAATATCAACTTAAAAAATGTTTATATTATCTGTATACTAAAATAAGTGTCAACTTTAGGCAATAGTCCAATGAGAAATATTAATTGTGTTAAAACAATACTAAAAATTAAATTTTTTTTTTAAAACATGAAGAAGTGGAGGGAATTTTTTATTGAATTAAACAATATGCTCAAAACTTGAAAATACAGTTAAATACAGATATTTCAAAAGAAAACAAGACACGAATATTTTAAATAAAACACAGTTGGAACTTAAGTTCTTGTTATTTTTTAAATTCAATTCAATGAGCTATTAAAATATTTATGCATATAGCATCACTAGGTAGCACACCAGTCTCAGAATTTGTAATTTGTGGATGGTTGCTTCTTGTGCACAGAAAGTAGAAAAATATGGAAGTTATGCTGAAGGCATGCTCAAGAGTGGGTAAAGAGATGGGGATTAAATTTAATGAAGAAAAATCAAAAGTAATAATAATTAACACTAGGGAAAGAGAAGACCAATCATTTTTACTGGGGGATATAAAAGTCTGGTGAATATGTTTGAGAATCTTAAGTAATCAGAGAAATTGCTTGAATGAATGGAAGAAAAAATTGATAAATGAAATAAAGAAAAAAATGGCTGATAATGAAATTAACAGTGTTTTCATAAAATAAATGTGATGTAGCTAGAATTGTATGGAAGGGTATGGCAGTAGCACAGTAAACATATGGTAATGATGCATTATGTATTAATAAAGATGTCTTATATTACTTAGAAAAAGTACAAAGAGAAGTAGGAAGACATGCATCAGATGCAGATGCATGGACAGAAAAGGAGGCAATTCAAGAAGAAATGGGATGGTTGAGTTTTTATACGAGACATGCAAAAAGCAAAATGAAAATATTTGGTAGATTGCAGTTTATGGATAATAAGAGAATAGTCAAAAATAGTATTTATTTGGTTTATGAGTAAAGAGCAGGCAACAAGATGGGTGAGAAAGGTAGTATGGTATGCAGAAGATTTGGATAAAGAATTTATGTCAGTATATGTATACAAAAGGTGTGATGATTGTGTTAGGAGAATTGTTGAGTGTTACAGTGGCAAGAAAAAAATAGATGCATTAATAAAGAAATAGGGAGTTGGTGAGATGGATAACTAGTATGAATAGTAAAAGAGTTTAGAAGTAAACAGAATATTGGGTATGAGTTAATTTATGATAATAGCAAGGAAAGTCATTTACTGTTTAAGGCTCAAATAGGATCTTTAGCAACAAGGGACTATATAGATAAATGGAAACGTGGGCAATTTATTTTGCAAGTTGTGTAAGGATGGCATAGAAAATATTAGGATTCTGTTAATTGAATGTAAATGCCTGAAAGCAAAATGGGTACAAATAATGAAGTTAAGGGAGAATAAATATAAACAAAGATTGATTATACAGAAAGTGGGATCTTGGGTTTTTATGCTGGGTTTAGGAAAAGATAAGGGGGATTTAGATATAAAGGCTATGGAATTGACAAAGATTATGTTGTGGAAATGGGTTGGAGCAGGATAGAGAATATGGGAAAATTTAGGGTGAGGAATAGAAAGGGAAGGTAAAGTGACCAACAGGTTTCTTTGGGCATAGTGGCTGAGAGATCCTGACTCTATATAAGGAGAAGTCACAGCACATCACATCACATCAATATTTAAACAATTATGAAACAATGGTAAATCAATTTATGCAAGATAAAAATGAGTTACTTTTCCAAGCATTGCTGTATTTGGACAAAGGAAAATATATTTTAGCTTTAGATCTAGATGATAAATCATATCTTTGTGAGTAATTCCTACAGTTTTATAAAGTCAAAACTGACTAAAAAATTATTTACATTTAATAATAGGACAAGAAAAATCACATAGCTGAAAGATGCTATCTATAACAAAGCTGATATAGCAAATACTTTAGTTTTGGGAGAAATAAAGTAAAAATTAAGTGTTTTTCTAAAATTATCTGAATATACCTATTTTTAACGGTTCATTAAATAAAGATAAAATAAATTTTAAATAGCCTATTTAGAGAAAAAACATCTTCAGTTCACTTTTCAACAAAATAATCAATTTTTATTTAGGAAAGTTGTTAGTGTTTTTGTTGCCGTTTTATTCTCTAGCTAAGGATGGCTAAATGATCATTTAATGGCTATCTATTCTGGATGGTTAGTTAGGGATTGGCTACCGAAAAGTACAATTTTAGTTAGAATCTGATTTTTCTTTTAAAATTATAGAATTTGAACTCTTGTTGCTTTGTGCATGGCAAAATGGGAAAAAGATACTAAGTGATTTATATCATAAAATAATAAACAAGGATATATTAATAGAAAGGGAAGAAAGTCATAAGTAATGGTAAATAAGATATACAGTAATTAAGAATGTGGATATCAATTTTATAGATGAGATGAATAATGGCAAAGCACAGAGAACTGAACTTCAATTACTGAAAGATATAACATTCAGTCACACCCATATAATTGAAGAAAATTTAACGATTATAATTTATTATTCAAATAAAAATAATTGAGTTTTTCTCCAACAGAGAAAAGATATAACAGTGACTAGTGGTGTGAAGTTAATCATGTAGTATTGTATATGTCATAAAAATTATAAATCTTAATTGTTAAGAAGTAATTTTTTTGGGTTACTTTATTAAAAATGTTTTATAAAGTTTATATTAAGTGAAACATAATTTCATAGAATTTAAGGCAGTGAATTTATTAAAATGAATGTATTTATAATGAATAAAGTTCAGCTTGGAGTTACTGAAGGGAAGAAAGATGTTCTTTGTTATCAGAAATTAAATGATTCTTCAACTTAAAACGCTTTGATAAAAAGGAAAAGAAAAAAGTCTTTTTTGAAAAATGAAAACAGCTAGTAAGATATAGGTTTATTAAATAAATTACTATAATAAATATATGTTTATATTAAAAAAATTTAGATGATAACAATCAACCCTTAAGCAACCAACAATCTCAATCTATAGTCAGCAATTAACTCCTTTAACAATAAAGGTGGTATCATCTTTATCTTTACAGCAGTGCTGCAAGAAGTATTTTATGAATTAAAATGGGAAGCTAAAGGAGTGAAAGTAAATGGAGATTATTTAAGTCATTTAGATTTTGCAGATGATGTAGTTGTTTTTGCAAATAATGCTTTAGAGCTGCAGGAGTTATCAGATGAAAGTAGGACTAAAGATACATGTTAAAAAGACCAAAGTAATGTTTAATGGATTTTCTCAAAATATGAAAATAAAGATTGATTATGATGAGTTAGAAGAAGTTAACAGTTACAAATACTTGGTCAGATTATTAATACAGATGGAAACATAATGGATGAAATTAATCATAGAAATAAGTTGGAGTGCTTTTGGTAGAATAACTTTATACTAAAAGGAAATATGCCTTTGTGTTTGAAAAGAAAGGTTTTTAATAAATGTGTTTTACCAGTTCTTATGGATCTGAGACTTGGACACTTAATAGAAGAGCAATACAGAGACTTCAGACCACTCAAAGAAGTATGGAAAGATGCATGTTGGGAGTAACAAGAAGAGATCGAAAATGCAATATATGGGTAAGAGAACAAACAGGTGTTATTGACCTCATTGAAAAAATTAAAAGACTAAAGTGGAATTGGGCTGGACATATTGCTAGAAGAGATGATAATAGATGGACAATTGAAATCTTTTATCCAGATGGATTGAACTTGGAGAAACCTTCATCCTGCAGTGAATTGATAATGGTTGATGATGATGATTAAAAAAATGTACAACTAAAGAATATTTGTTTTCACTGCACTTGATTAAAACATTATCCAATCATTATGTTGTTTAGATTAATGTTAATTATAATTGTAAAATTTGTATTCAGTTGTAAAATGAATGTTAATATTAATATTTATTAAATATGATGTTAGTTGATAATAATTATAAAATTCTTATGCTTTTGAGATAAAATGTCTTTATTAATGCAATGTTCCTGTGGTTTCACAATCATGTGTGTTATTAGGTTTAATATTGCACTTTATGCTCTGTCATGAGTCTGCCTATACTTCTTCAACATGGAGGTTACTAATAATGTAGTAAGAGGATTTATTCTTACTGCATATGAATGGCACAATTTCTTGATAAATTGATAAAAATATAAAGATTTTTATGAGCTACAGATATAAATGACATTAACCGGATTCATCCATGTATAACTCATATTAACATTTCAGTTGTATCTCACCTACCATCAATTTGGTAATAGATGTTATATAAAGGCACTGCAAGTATTGACATGTAACAAAATTAACATCAGAGAATTTTAAACTATAAAAATGGATATGGAATGATAGTGGATAAGAAAATGAATATAAAAATCAATAGCTATTTAAATTAATGATTAAATTTTTTTTTTTAAATGGAAGGTAGTTTACAATGGCTTCTTATTTTTTTGTCGTGGAGATTGTCACATTTAGACAGGATCCTGGTGTTTGAAAAATCTACATTATGACTAGAATCCATAGCATGAAATGAGAATGTTAATAATGTTGAGTCTTGCTTTATTCATGCTCACATAAGGTACTCCACAAATTTTACATGGGCTTTCATAAACTTCATGGACCTGGATTGAGACATTAGATCTGGTTACATTCCCTAATTGTTTAATTAGTGATAAATATATATATTATTTTTATGTTATAGTATTTTAGAATATGTTCATTCTCTTGTAGTTCCTAATAATCAACCCTTAGGTAATCAACACTCTCAACCTATATTCAAAACAACCTCCTTTAACAATAAAGATGGTACCATCTTTATCTATAGTCTGATATATATATATATATTAAACATTGCAACTTGGCTTCTGAAAGCAGACTAATAAATAGTCAATTATAACTTCCAGATTCTGAAAGCAGGTTAAGTCATTTATAACCTCCAAATTTCATACAAAGTATATATTTATTAAGTCAATAAAGCCAATTACTCAAGGCTTTAATAGGTTTATAAATGTAGATATCTTGGTCAAGTTGCAATCTTTAGTGTCCATATAAACATATCACCACAGATAAAGGTGGTACCACCTTTACTGTTAAAGGAGTTGCCTTGATTATAGATTGAGATTGTTGATTGTTTAGGGATTGATTGTTATCATCTACATTTATAAACTTATTTGACACCTTGAGTTATTGGCTTTATTGTCTTGTACTTTTTTATATATAAGGAATACATACTCTAATAGTTGTAGTTTTTCTTCTTTTATCTATTTTGGGCCCGAATTAAGGCTTTTCTAATAAGACATTGCTTATATAATTTACTTCTTCCTCTAGATATTATTTGAAAGTTTACTGCTCTAGTAGAAGAGTTTTGGCTTCAGAAAATATTAGACTTGAGTGATGATATTGTGTATGGGTTTTACAAAAATGGGAAACAAAATTTTTTTTTGGTGATTAGTACAACATTAAGGAAGAGGATTTTTCCTCTATTGAGTACTATTTGTATGTGAGAAGAAATTATACAGTTTGTCATTACATGTTGCCAAACAATCTAAGTGAAATAAAAGATTTTAAAAATATTGAAACTAACGCACAAATTTCTATGTAATCCATAAACAAAACAAATATATCTAAGATGGAATAACCTATCTGAGTACGAAAATCTGTTTATAATATTGCCTATTAAAATAAGTATTTGAAAGGCATTTAGCTAAGGTGATATATTAGGTTGTATTATATCAGACAAATACATAGCTACAGCTTGAATGGTAGATCTTATTACTCTGGTTTGTCTGCTTTTGTTATTATCAAATCATTGATCGAAAAAGAAATAAAAGAACAAAATTAATCCCATATAAGTCTTATTTATATCAAATTTTATGGATTATCAAAAATACACAAAGCAGATATTTCTCTCTATCCCATGAGGATCTCTCATTTATATTTTAGCTAGGTCTTTGTCATATATGATACAGGCTCATTGTGATGAGGAAGTAGGAGATTTTTTAAATGGATGTACAAAAGACCAGCCAAACAACATTTTAAAATTGTCATGGGAGACTTTAATACTAGAATTGGTAAACAATTGAAAGATGAAAGTGCTTTAGATAAATTTGGTTATAGTGATAGAAATGAGAGAAGATATCGACTTGTGGAGTTTTCAGAAAAAAAAAACCTTGGATTTCTTTTTTTGAGAAAAATGTTAAACGAAAATGAACTTGAAAAGGCATCTAAATGAAGGTACAGCAGAATTGGATTACATTTTGATTAACAGGAAATTATGTATTTCAAGATTACAAAATTCTTAATAAATTCAACCATTGATTAGTGAGATATAATATTCATGATAATGCAAAACTAGAAAGAATTTATTAAGAAAAATATTCACAGTTGATATTCTTAATCTTCAGAAACATTTTGATGAATTTAAATTAGAACTTTCTCTTTATAACAGCAGTTAAGTTTTCAGATAAATTATACTCAGAGGAAGAAGAAATTATATAAGCAATATATAATTATAATAATGGAATCATAAACAAAGCATTAATTCAGGCTCAAAACACTTATAAAAAAAAAACCAAGAGAAGAAAAAACTACAACTATTATAATATGTATTATGTATATGTATTACGTACATACATATTATAAAACATACATATTATAAAACAGAAAGAAGTTTACTATTAACTG
Source organism: Epiperipatus broadwayi (assembly GCA_028023455.1). Lineage (NCBI taxonomy): Eukaryota > Metazoa > Onychophora > Udeonychophora > Euonychophora > Peripatidae > Epiperipatus > Epiperipatus broadwayi. The sequence goes on along the minus strand of JAQFVV010000035.1, from coordinate 5,222,251 downwards.
AAAGAAGACCCTTTGATTCCTCTTGGAGGCCTTAAAGGAACCGAGCAGGGCAAATTCCTAATGTTCACTCCATACATTCTTGTCGTTGCAGCTGTTATTACTATGTGATTATTCATATAGTATACGAAAATGGCTGGTCACCCATGGTGAATTTATTGGCTTTTTACCTCCGAGATTAAGAATATTTTTTCAATATATACAATCATGACAGACAAAAATAAATCATGGCCCTTATTCCCAGAAGGTTGTAAAGTCACCAACCAAGGTAGCGGTTGGTGGCCGAAGGTGCTAAGAATCCCCTGATTGTGGACTCAGGCTGCCATTTGATGACGACTTTTTATTTAGGTACTTACAACTGCAGATCACTTTCAAGTAAAGGAAGATTGCAAGAGTTAGAAAGAGAACTGTCTTATATTAAATGGGACATTATTGGACTTTGTGAAGTTAGAAAAAAAGGTGAAGAAATAATTGATTTAAAAAGTGGACATATACTCTACTATAAAGGCACAAATATTGGAAGTACATGTGGAGTAGGATTCATTATACATAAAAAATGAAAGAATAACATTGTGGAGATTGATAATGTATCAGACAGAGTGGCAAGATTAGTTTTACAACTTAATAGCAGATACCAAATGCAGATAATTCAGGTTTATGCCCCAACAAGTTCTCATAGTGATGAAGTTATAGAAGATTTTTATATAGATGTACAAAAAGCTTTTGATCAGAGTAAACAACATTTTAAAATTGTTATGGGAGACTTTAATGCTAGAATTGGTAAACAAATGAAAGATGAAAATGCTGTAGGTAATTTTGGTTATGGTAATAGAAATGAGAGAGGACATAGACTTGTGGAGTTTGCAGAAAAAGAAAAACTTTATATTATGAATTCTTTTTTTGAGAAAAATGTTAAAAGGAAATGGACATGGAAGCAACCAAATGAAGGTACAGCAGAATTGGATTATATTTTGATTAACAGAAAATACATATTTCAAGATTGTAATGTTCTTAATAAATTTAACACAGGAAGTGATCATCGATTAATAAGATATAAGATACATGTTAATGCAAAACTAGAGAGACAAAAATTATTAAGAAAAACAATATTTACAGTTGATATTCATAATCTTCAGAAACATTCTAATGAATTTAAATTAGAACTTACAAATCTGTTTCAAGTATTTCTAGATTTTGAACATGATTCAGATTTGAATGACATTAATAGGAAAATAAGTGATACACTTTTAAAAACTACAACAAAGATAGCTGGTAGAAAAAAGCAGCAATTGACCAATAAAATTTCTACTGAGACTAGAGAATTTGCGAAGAAAAGAAGGAATATGAGGATATACAACAATGATGCATTAAAAAAGATTGAATATCTTGAATTCTGTAAAATAGTGCGGAAAAGAGTTGAAAATGATATAAGAAAGTATAATTGTGAACTAGCAAGAAAAGCTGTAGAAGAGAATAAAAGTCTAAAGAGTGTAAAACAACATTTTAGTATTGGTAGGAAATTTATATCTGGAATAAGAAAAAAAAGATGGCATTATTACTAAAAAGAGGGATGACATCATGAAATGTGTAGAAGACTTCTATCAAGAATTATATAGTAATAAAGAACAAGTGGCTGCAGAAAGGACTTTGCTATTAACTGAAAGGAGACCCTTTGATTCCTCTTGGAGGCCTTAAAGGAACCGAGCAGGGCAAATTCCTAATGTCCACTCCATACATTCTTGTCGTTGCAGTTGTTATTGCTATGTGATTATTCATATAATATACGAACATGGATGGGCTGCTCACCAACACGCATTAGCCAGCGTGGTGAGTTTATTGGCTTTTTACCTCTGAGTTTAAGATCAAGAAACACCATGGTCTTTCTTCTCAGTGCCTGATAAGGCAGAATGAATGTTTGTGTAAATGATAATTATGACAGACAAAAATAAAGCATGACCCTTATTCCCAGGAGGCTGTAAAGTCACCAACCAAGGCAGCGGTTGGTGGCCGAAGGCGGAGGGTGCTTAGAATCCCCTGATTGCAGACCCAGGCTGCCATTTGATGACGACTTTTTATTTAGGTACTTACAACTGCAGATCACTTTCAAGTGAAGGAAGATTGCAAGAATTAGAAGAAGAACTGTCTTATATTAAATGGGACATTATTGGACTTTGTGAAGTTAGAAGAAAAGGAGAAGAAACAATTGATTTAAAAAGTGGACATATTCTTTATTATAAAGGCACACATATTGGAAATACAAGTGGAGTAGAATTCATTATAAATAAAAAGTGGAAGAACAATATTGTGGAGATTGATGGTGTATCGGACAGAGTGGCAAGATTAGTTATACAACTTAATAGCAGATACCAAATGCAGATAATTCAGGTTTATGCCCCAACAAGTTCTCATAGTGATGAAGTAGTAGAAGATTTTTATATGGATGTACAAAAGGCTTTTGATCAGAGTAAACAACATTTTAAAATTGTTATGGGAGACTTTAATGCTAGAATTGGTAGACAAATGAAAGATGAAATTGCTGTAGGTAATTTTGGTTATAGTAATAGAAATGAGAGAGGACATAGACTTGTGGAGTTTGCAGAAAAAGAAAAACTTTATATTATGAATTCATTTTTTGAGAAAAATGTTAAAAGAAAATGGACATGGAAGCATCCAAATGAAGGTACAGCAGAATTGGATTAATGTTCTTAATAAATTTAACACAGGAAGTGATCATCGATTAGTAAGGTGTAAGTTACGTGTTAATGTAAAACTAGAGAGACAAAAATTATTAAGAAAAACAATATTTACAGTTGATATTCCTAATCTTCAGAAACATTCTAATAAATTTAAATTAGAACTTACAAATAGGTTTCAAGTGTTAGGAGATTTTGAACATGATTCAGATTTGAATGAAATTAATATGAAAATAACTGATACACTTTTAAAATCTGCAACAAACATAGCTGGTAGAAAAAAGCAGCAATTGACTAATAAAATTTCTACTGAGACTAGAGAATTTATGAAGAAAAGAAGGAATATGAAGATATACAAAAATGATGTATTAAAAAGAATTGAATATCTCGAATGTTGTAAAATGGTATGGAAAAGAGTTGAAAATGATATAAGAAAGTATAACTGTGAAATAGCAAGGAAAGCTGTAGAAGAAAATAAAAGTCTCAAAAATGTTAAACAACATTTTGGTATTGGTAGGAAATTTATATCTACAATAAGAAAAAAAGATGGAATTATTACTAAAAAGAGAGATGACATCATGAAATTGGTAGAAGATTTTTATCAAGAATTATATAGTAATAAAGAACAAGTACCTCCTACATCTATTACATCTTCCGAATTGCCCAGAATTTTAAATGAAGAAGTGAGACATGCAATTAAGTGTATGAAGAAAGGAAAGGCTCCAGGAAATGATGGAATTATAATTGATATATTAAAAAAAGCAGGTGAAGAAATAGAAACAATTTTAGCAAAGTTATATACCAAATGTCTAAATGATAAAGAATTATATAGTAATAAAGAACAAGTACCTCCTATATCTATTACATCTTCCGAATTGCCCAGAATTTTAAATGAAGAAGTGAGACATGCAATTAAGTGTATGAAGAAAGGAAAGGCTCCAGAAAATGATGGAATTATAATTGATATATTAAAAAAAGCAGGTGAAGAAATAGAAACAATTTTAGCAAAGTTATATACCAAATATCTAAATGATAAAGATGTACCGGAAGATTGGAAGAATGCAGTAATTATATACCAAATATCTAAATGATAAAGATGTACCGGAAGATTGGAAGAATGCAGTAATAATATTAATATTTAAAAAAGGTGATAAAGAAGATATTAGAAATTACAGACCTATCAGCCTTTTATCAGTTTTATATAAAAAATTTTCCACCAACCAAGAGAACAAGCTGGATTTAAAAGTGGTTTTAGTACAATAGATCATATCCAGGTATTGAGTAAAGTCATAGAAAGGACAAACGAATATGAGTTGTCATTATGTTTTGGATTTATAGATTATGAAAAAGCATTCGATTCTATACACATTTCTTCAGTGATTAAAGCATTGGATCATCAAGGTATAGATCCAGGATATTGTCATATTTTAAAGAATATTTATAAAAATGCAACAGCAACAATTAGATTACATAATGATACTGGAAAAATCAACATTGAGAAAGGTGTAAGACAAGGTGACTCCATATCTCCAAAATTCTTTACAGCAATGCTGCAAGAAGTATTTTGTGGATTAAAATGGGAAACTAAAGGAGTGAAAGTAAATGGAGAGTATTTAAGTCATTTAGATTTCGCAGATGATGTAGTTGTTTTTGCAAATAATGCTTCAGAGCTGCAGGAAATGTTGCAGGAGTTAGCAGATGAAAGTAGAAAAGTAGGACTAAAGATAAATGTTAAAAAGACTAAAGTAATGTTTAATCGATTTGCTCAAAATATGAAAATAAAGATTGATTATGAAGAATTAGAAGAAGTTAACAGTTACAAATACCTTGGTCAGATTATTAATACAGATGGAAACATAATGAAGGAAATTAATCATAGAATTAAACTTGGTTGGAGTGCTTTTGGTAGAAATAACTTGATACTAAAAGGAAATATGCCTATGTGTTTGAAAAGGATAGTTTTTAATAAATGTGTTTTACCAGTTCTTACTTATGGATCTGAGACTTGGACACTTAATAGAAGAGCAATACAGAGACTTCAGACCACTCAAAGGAGTATGGAGAGATGTATGTTGGGAGTAACAAGAAGAGATCGAAAACGCAATGTATGGGTAAGACAACAAACAGGTGATACTGACCTTATTGAAAAAATTAAAAGATAGAAATGGAGTTGGACTGGACATATTGCTAGAAGAGATGATAATAGATGGACAATTGAAATTTTAAACTGGATTCCAAGAGATTGTAAAAGACGCAGAAAGGGACCACATGTGAGATGGATGGATGAAATAAGAAAATGTGCAGGGGTGTTGTGGAGAAGAGAAGCTAAAGATCGGAGAAGATGGATTAAACTTGGAGAGACCTTCATCCTGCAGTGGATTGATAATGGTTGATGATGAAAGAACAAGTGCCTCCTATACCTATTATATCTTCCGAATTGCCAGAATTTTGAATGAGGAAGTGAGACATGCAATTAAATTTATGAAGAAAGGGAAGGAAGGCTTCAGGTAATGATGGAATTATAATTGATATATTAAAAGAAGCAAGTGAAGAAATAGAATTTTTTTTAGCAAAGTTATATACCAAATGTCTAAATGATAAAGATGTACCAGATGATTGGAAGAATGCAGTATTAATATTAATATTTAAAAAAGGTGATAAAGAAGATATTAGAAATTACAGACCTATCCGTCATTTATCAGTTTTATACAAAATTTTTACTAGATAATTACAACTCGTCTACAGAAAACACTGGATTTCCATCACCCAAGAGAACAAACTGGATTTAAAAGTGGCTTTAGTACAATAGATCATATCCAGGTCTTGAGAGAAATTATAGAAAGGACAAATGAATCTGAGTTGCCATTATGCTTAGGATTTGTAGACTATGAGAAGGCATTTGATTCTATAAACATTTCTTCAATGATTAAAGCATAGGATCATCAAGGTGTAGATCCAGGATATTGTCATATTTTAAAGAATATTTATAAAAATGCAACATCAACAATTAGATTACATAATGATAGTAATAACTGAAACACAGGCTTATTATATACCTGTGTCTATATATGTAATATAGGGTATATAAGCACAGACTTTCACATGACCCACCACTCTCCACTCTATCTAATAATACCAATACACTCAAGCACATATATGCTGAAAAGATAAATAATCACCAATATATGTATTTCATGCTAAACCAGCAATCATCAGTTGGTCCAGATTATCATCTCCCACACATATATACTATAAGTGCTCAGATATATATTAAGATAGACAATCTTCATACTTTAATGGACAGACTCCAATCCACTACACTCTCCAACTCTTCAACCATCCATCCAATTGAAAATCTGATGATGGAATGCTCAAAGGCCACCCTGAGGCCGAGATTCTTATCATACCCATGTTGACCTAAGGTCAATCTGAACCCCACATGTACAGGACATAATCCATTAAATACATATGCAAGGATGGGCAGACATCTCTATAATGTAATAACTGAAACACAGGCTTATTATATACCTTATATGTAATATAGGGTATATAAAAACAGACTTTCACATGACCCACTACTCTCCACTCTATCTAATAACACCGATACACTCAAGAACATATGCTGAAAAGATAAATAATCACCAATAAACGTATTTCATGCTAAACCAGCAATCATCAGTTGGTCCCGATTATCATCTCCCACACATATATACTATAAGTGCTCAGATATATATTAAAATAGACAATCTTCATTATAGAGATGTCTGCCCATCCTTGCATATGTATTTAATGGATTATGCCCTGTACATGTGGGGTTCAGATTGACCTTAGGTCAACATGGGTATGACAAGAATCTCGGCCTCAGGGTGGCCTTCGAGCATTCCATCATCAGATTTTCAATTGGATGAACGGTTGAAGAGTTGGAGGGTGTAATGGATTGGAGCCTGTCCATTAAAGTATGAAGATTGTCTATCTTAATATATATCTGAGCACTTATAGTATATATGTGTGGGAGATGATAATCTGGACCAACTGATGATTGCTGGTTTAGCATGAAATACGTATACTGGTGATTATTTATCTTTTCAGCATATATGTGCTTGAGTGTATCGGTGTTATTAGATAGAGTGGAGGGTCATGTGAAAGTCTGTGCTTATATACCCTATATTACATATAATGATAGTAGGAAAATCAACATTGAAACGGGTGTAAGACAGGGTGACTCCATATCTCCAAAACGTTTTACAGCAGTGCTGCAAGAAGTATTTTGTGGATTAAAATGGGAAGCTAAAGGAGTAAAAGTAAATGGAAATTATTTAAATCATTTAGATTTTGCAGATGAAGTAGTTGTTTTTGCAAATAATGCTTCAGAGCTACAGGAAATGTTGCAGGAGTTATCAGATGAAAGTAGGACTAAAGATAAATGTTAAAAAAACTAAAGTAATGTTTAATAGATTTTCTCAAAATATGAAAATAAAGATTATGATGAGTTAGATGTTAACAGTTACAAATACCTTGGTCAGATTATTAATACAGATGGAAATATAATGGATGAAATTAATCATAGAATTACTAACTTGGTTGGAGTGCTTTTGGTAGAAATAACTTGATACTAAAAGGAAATATGCCTTGTGTGTTTGAAAAGGAAGGTTTTTAATAAATGTGTTTTGCCAGTTCTTACTTATGGATCTGAGACTTGGACACTTAACAGAAGAGCAATACAGAGACTTCAGACCATTCAAAGGAGTATGGAGAGATGCATGTTGGGAGTAACAAGAAGGGATCGAAAACGCAATGTAAGAGAACAAACAGGTGTTACTGATCTCATTGAAAAAATTAAAAGACTGGAGTTGGGCTGGACATATTGTTAGAAGAAATGATAATAAATGGACAAATTGAAATTTTAAACTGGATTCCAAGAGATTGCAAAAGACCTAGGAAGAGACCACATGTGAGATGGATGGATGAAATAAGAAAGTGTGCAGGGGCGATGTGGAGAAGAGAAGCTATAGATAGGAAAAGATGGATTGAACTTGGAGAGACCTTCATCCTGCAGTGGATTGATAATGGTTGATGATGATGATATATTATTAATCAAAAAAATGGTAATGTAACCAGAGCTAATGTCTCAATCCCTCTTGTGGCCAATGAAGTTTATGAAATCCCATGTGAAGTTTGTGGAGCATCTTATATGGACAAGAATAATCATCCCATCAGTGCTAGAAGAGATAAACATGCTGATGCAATAAAGCAGCAATTATTATTTGTAGTTTCACTTCATGCTATGGATTCTGGTCACAATGCAGATTTTTTAAGCACTAGAATCCTATCCAGATGACATTCTCCACCAAAAAAAAAAGAAGTAAGGAAGCCATTGAGCTTCTTAAGGAATCAGATTGTAGGAAAAACATATATGTAAACTATCTCCCATTCTAAAAAAAAATTAAATTATTAATCTGAATAGCTAGTGATTTTTATATTGGATTTTTTAAATTACTATCATCGCATCTCCACTTTTTTTTTTTAAAACCTTGTTCTTGTTTTATAACCGATTAAGCTTTTAAACTTTGTTATACATCAATGTGCAGCAGCATCTCTACAATGGTTTTTATAGTATTCATCAACCAGTTAGTGATAGGTGTGAGCCAACCAAAGTATCAATATGATAGTACTACGAGTCATACACCAATTAACCCAGATATTATTTATATATGGAGGGCATCTTAGTGTAGAGCATTTCCTTACAATATCTGTGATCTGAATTCAAGTAGAGCAAAACATTAAAAATGTTTACCATCCCAACAGATCTAATTTTTTCCCCAGGTAGCTGTATTCTGACTAACAATCCAAAATTGATCAATAAATAATTTACAAAACTATTTATTCATATTTAAAGGATTAAAGAAGGATAGAAAAACAATTTTACACAATTAATGCATTTGGTTAGATAAGTAACCTCTCCTTTATAGGCTATTTATAAGATGGTTTTATATTTTAATATATATATATATGCTAGCAAATTTGTTGATTACAATCTATTTTAGCAAAATATATTGCAGATAAGCATTTAAATATCAATCTTATATATACATGTATTAAACCATAAGTATCAATATCTAACTGGGTTATTACATCACTGCAAATATTCTTAAATTAATCATCATTACAATAATCAGGATGGTCTCTCCAACTCCAATCCATTTCTGATCTTTAGCCACTCTTCTCCACATTATCCTAAGCACACATCCTTATTTTGTCTATCCATCTCACATGTGGTCTCTTAAATCTCTTGGAATCTAGTTTAAGATTTAAATTGACTATCTATTATCATCTCTTCTAACAATATGTAAGCCCAACTCCATTTCAGTCTTTTAATTTTTTCATTGATATCAGTAACATTTGTTTGTTCTCTTACCCATCTATTTTGGCTTCCAATCTCTTTTTGTTACTCAGAACATGCATCTCTCTATATTTATTTGAGTGGTCTAAATTCCCTGTACTGCTCTTCTGTTAAGTATCTGAGTAGATTCATAAGAATTGGAAAAAACATTTGTTAAAAACCTTCCTTTTCAAACACATATTTCCTTTTAATATTTATTTCTATCAAAAGCATTCCAAGCAAGTTTAATTCTATATCAATTTCATCCATTATTTTTCCATCTGTGGCAATAATCTGACCAAGGTATTTATAGCTGTTAACTTCTAACTCATTATTACCAATCTTTATTTTCTTCATTTGAAAAAAATCCATTGAACATTACTTTAGTCTTTTTAACATTTACCTTTAATCCTACTTTCATCTGCTAACTCTTGCAACATTTCCCGAATCTCTACGGCATTACTTGCAAAAACAATGTCATCTGCAAAATGTGGATGAAGTACATAATCCCCATTTACTTTTCCATTTTAATCTACAAAATACTTCTTGCAAAACTGCTGTAAAAAGTCTTGGAGTCACCCTGTGATATACCCATCTCAAAATTAATCTTTTAAATATTATGTAATCTAATTGTTGCTGTTGGCATTTTTTAAAATATTCAGAATATGATTATCCTGGGTCTATACCTTGATGATCTAATGCTTTAAACACAGAAGTGCTTTTAGAATCAAATGGCTTTTCATAATCTACAAATCCAAAATGTAATGGCAATTCGTTGGTCATTTCAATAGCTTCTCATAAGACTTGGATATGATCCACTGAACTAAAATCACTTTTAAATCCAGCTTGATTAAAATCTAAAGTTTGTTATAGAGTTGTAATTATTTTGGTAAAACTTGTATAAAATTAATATCTGCAATTTCTAACATCTTGATTACCTTTTTAAAAAATATTATTACATTCTTCCAGCCATCTGGTAGTACATCATTTAAGGATTTGGTATATAACTTTTCTATTCCATCATTATCTGGAACTTTTCCCTTCTTCATAAATTTAATTGCATCTCACTTCATTAAAAATCCTAGGCAATTCAGAAGGTATGGTAGTTGTAGGAAGTACTTTTCTTTGTTCTTTATTGCTATATAATTCTTAATAGAACTCAACACATTTTATATCTCTTTTTAGTAATAGTTCCATCTTTTTTTTTTTTTTATTGCAGAAATGTTTCCGACCAATATAAAGATATTGTTTTACACCCAAGACTTTTATGTACTATAGCTTTCCTTGCTAATTCATAGTTGTGCTTTTTTATATCACTATCAACTTTTTCTAGCATCATTTAACAAAAATTGATATTCAATCCTTCTTATGCATCTTTTTGATATTTTATATTCCTAAATTATAGTCTTAGTAGAAATTTTACTATCAACTGCTGCTTTTTTGTACTTCCTATCTTTGTTTCAGTTTTCAAGTGTATCAGTTATCTTTCAAATCTGTTAATATTTGAAAACGAGTTGCACGTTCTAATTTAAGCTCATCAAATGTTTTGAAGATTAGGAATATCAACTGTGAAGTTTTTTCTTAATAATTTGTCTCTAGTTTTGCATTATAATACATGTATTTTTACATCTTATTAATCAATGACTACTTCCTGTGAGGAATTTAAGAACATTACAATCATGGAATACATATTTCCTGTTAGTCAAAATGTAATCCAATTCTGCTGTACCTTCATTTGAATGCTTCTATGTTTATTTTTCTCCAAAAAGGTCATAATTTAAATTTTCCTGCAAACTCCACAAATCTTATGTCCTCTCTCATTTCTATTACCACAACCAAATTTACCTATAGCACTTTCGTCATTCAATTAAATTCTATCATTAAAGTATCCCCTGACAATTTTGTTTGGTCTGATCAAGCCTTTTGTATATCCATATAAAAATCCTCTACTTCTTTATCACAATGACAACTTATTGGGACATAAACCAGAATTACATGCATTTGATATCTGCTATTAAATTGAATAAGCTAGTCTTGCCACTCTATCCAATACACCATCAATCTCCACATCATTCTTCCACTTTTTATTTGTATTGGATCTTACTCTGCTTGTACTTCCGTTTGTGCCTTTATAGCAGTGTTCTTCAACCCTTGGTCCGCAGCCCGGCACCAGACTTTTCTGCAGGTCTGGGTGCTAGACGGGCAGTAAAAAGTTTGTAATAATAAATAATAAAGAGTTTAAACTTTTAATTAATATAGCAAATTTTTATTTATTTTTTCCATCTCATTTTTACCCAATTAAAAAAAAAAACAGAACGAAAACAAAATCTAATCAATCATTCATAAATTAATTTGTTTTTCTAGTTATCACAATGTTTATGGGGGGGGGGGGTAGAATTAAATTTTTTATTACTTTTCTAAAAAAATTTTTTTTTATTATATAAACTCCATATATATATAAAACTTTATCTTATATATTTAACATTGTTGTTTTGATCAGTTATAACAATTATGCTTATCTTTAAGAAAATTTATCTATAGACTTCTGCTGGTCTGCGAAATCTTATCCTTATTTTTGCTGGTCCGCGGAACCTTATCCTTATTTTTACCGGTCTGCAGATGTGAAAAGGTTGACCACTGCTTTATAGGAATATACATGCCCACTTCTTAAAATGAATTCTCTTCACCTAATAAAATATCAGAAATTTTGTTACCAAGGCAATACTACAATTCAAAAAGTGTTTTCTTATCAAGAAAATGCTGATATTAAATTGGTTCACTTAAGCAGAAGGGGTTATGGTGATATCAGAAACAAAATTATACTTTCAAGAAATGAAGGGCCATCATTCATTCTAATATCTTCTTAGTCTCCATTATCAGACCCCTCTCAGTCCAGATCGCTTTTCCCAAAGTTTATTTTTCATATATTAATAGCAATTTTCTTTTTTAAGACGAGTCAACTTCTTTTAGGCTTTCTATATTTCCCATCAAATTTTCCATAAATTAGCAGTCTCTAAATACATTTTCTAATCTAGTCATAATTTTTTCAAAAAATATTTTTTTCCACTTTTAACATGGTTTTTCATTATTTTTTTAACCCATATCTTTCTGCCCTATATAAAGCTAAGCTCTAAGCAAATCATTTATATGTATATGATTTTCATAGTCCACAAAATAACTATTAAAATAATTTAGTCATCATTTCCAGTACCTCACAAATATTTAAAAGCTCTAATTTGTGCTATAACTTTGTATATTCTCATTTTTTTTTCAGTGCTTTAATTTTACCAATAGCTATCTTTATTCTAATTTTTGCTAGTCCTAAATAACACCCTCATCTGCATATAAATCTGATGCAATTAAAACTGCTGCCCCTCCACTGCAAATTCTTTTTTAACAAAACAAGTCATTTAAATAAAGCAAAAAATAAACTACATCCCTGCCTTAGTGTCTATAAGACTATCCTCCCTAAAATACAATTGCTCTGTGACGTAATCCCATTTCCAAAGTATTGATCTTTTCATTAAATTGCCATTCAATATTTTACAATTCAGATGTCTGATCATCATTTTCATATTTTAAAAACCAGTTTGTCTGTGTAAGCAGAGTGAATTGGATTATTTTTGGATAAATAGTACTACAACCTGGCAGTAAATAAACACAATGGATTGGTTTTGCAGACAATAGGGTGTTCAGATGAATGTTGTCTTCATCTACATATATTGTAGATTGTGACCAACTGGTATTATAAGCTTTTAAAAACAAACAGGTTTAGAATATGGAATTGGGAAGGTAGGCAGAAGATACAAGAGATTAATAATAATTCAGAGAATGGGAATAACCCAAACAAAAGTATACCATTCCCATCTCTAATCAGGATAAAATAGATTAATAGTTTATATTTAATAGGTAAGTGGGGAAAAATGAATAAGTATGTAAATGAGATTTAAATCAGATATTATTTGCATTGGGAGGGGGGGTTTCAGAACAGCAATTATTAAAGATAATATGACAAATTCCAGACATTTTTAAATAGGAATAGTCAATGTTTGTTAAGGATAGTTGTAAAAGGAAATATATAAAACAAAAGAATAATCTTTTTCTCTCTTCAGTAATTTTATTTATCTATTGATTTTTTTAAAAAGGATAAGTAAAATCTTTAAATAATATTTATCAATTTTTTTTTAAAAAAAGAAAAATTAAAGTTTTTAAAGAATGCTGTTTTTAATTAAAGTTAACTTTTCTCTCTAACTCTCTAAGGAAATAAAAAAAAATGTTTGACAAAATTAAAGGATTATAAGAAAATAATTAAAGGAATTTTTCAATTAAGGTATAATTGGAAATTTTAATTTAAAAAATGAAAATATTTTCATAAAATGAGAAAATTGATCTAGGCTTAATGCTGTCATGTCAGTAATCTGCACTGGATAGATAGCAAAATTTTCCAAAAAAAGTAGGGTTGAGGGCAATAAACTTGTTGTTTAGTCAATAGGTCTATTGAGAACAGCAGTAGCAACTCTGTTCAAGAACAACTTTGATCAATTTCAATTCTGACCTTCAAATAATTTTTGAAATTGGGTTTGAGAAGCTATATTTAAGCTTTAACTAAAAACTGATCATTAATCCAACATGTAACCTACTACATAAAAAGAAAATGTAAAATAGCTTGCAAAAAATTTGCAATAAGCATTGTAGGTTTATCCAAAATTGTAACTGCCCTAGCTTGTGCTAACCCGACCTCAAAATCTTATTAAAAATATTGCAGATCACAATTGTACTGCCTGATCCGTTTTTTAATAATCAAGTCTATATAGGATATATCATTGAAGAGCCCAAAGCAGATGTCTTGGAAGTAAACAATTTGTAATACTCTAATAAACACCCAAGTTGATCTATCTATAAAAAGTTGTGAAAATTAGTAAATGAGTGCTGGATTTAAAATTGAGATGCATTCCTAAGAAAGTAAATCCATCTTAGATAAATATCACAAAATTCCTACAAGATTTCTATGACAGTCAGTTGTTACATCTATTAAAGATGTACAACATAATATAATTTTGAATATAAAATATGATAGTATTGCTATAAATCAGTCTAACATGAATAAACAATATAGATGCAAAGTCTTTCATAAAAAATGATATAGAAATTGCAGAAAACAATCCGTGAAAAACAGAACGCATTAAAATTGGCTATAATAAAAGCTGTATAAATTTTCATGACCATAGAACATTTTTCGTTAGTCAAATTTAATAAATCTGGAAGATCATATAACAGCTAGAGTATATGGTATAGAATGACATTACTGCAGACTCTTAAGACTGTAATGAAAAATTTCATTACAAATGAATACTTCATGCAATGTCTTTTGTATTTACTATAAAATGTTGCTCATATATGTCAAAGTTATAATTGATAAATACTCTTCATATAAAAGATAATATATGAGATGGTGACCTGGGTCAACTGATGAAGGCTGGTACATGAAATGCTTCTTGGGAGTCATGTCTTTTATTGTATTTTTATTAATATAATTTTAAAGAATATGTGGAAATTATTTAATATATTTATGAAGATATTATGCATGGGAAAGAGAAATGTGGCCAACTATTAATCTTTAACTCAGGTTTAAAGTTTATATCGGTGCTCGAGACAATCTCTAGTTTAGTAAATGATTAGTGATAATTACTGTATGATGTCAAAATTGTGAAGTTTGACATTTGCAAATCAAAATGTAATAAGTCAAAATATATGCATCATAATTAAATTATTTCTTTTTTGACCAGGAGAGAAAGAGTGATTGATTTAATAATTTTTTAAAAAAAAGTTAAAATAAGTATGATTAAGACAGAATCAAAATATTAATGTACTTACTTTTGATTTGAAAAATAAGGCAAATTGTTTTAAGATATTTTCACAAATGTATTTTTTTTTTGGTAAACTTATAACTTAAATGAAAGAATGCAAAGTTTGGTATTATAGATTAAATAAACTAATAGTAAATTTGGAAAAAAAAGTGATTTATTTAAAGAATTAATATTAGAAGTTGATAAAGTTGGTTACAATTAATCATGTCAGTTGGAAAAATTAATAAGCAATCTTAGCCTCTGAATGAGTAGTTTACCAAAGCTCGTTTTGCTAAAGAAATCAATAAACTTGAAATAACTGCCAACCCATTTCTAGAAGAAAACAATCACCATACTTCAAGCAGATTAACCTGCCTGCATTGGAAAAGCATCTATGAAATTTCATTAAATTCATGGACGAACACTTAACATAGGAAAATTAAATGATGCATAATTAGAAACAGAATGCTAAGGAAATCTATGTTAGATATAGACACCTCCATGGATTTTATAAAAAATATATTTAAAGTTATGTAAATCTGCCATAGCAATATTTATAGCTGCAAATTTAATATTTAAAACAAATATTTTATTTCCAGTAATTGTTACTTATTTTTATTATTCATCTTTGTATGTCAAATAATTTTCTGCAAATTTGTGTGTAAAGACTAGCTCAGTATTTTGCTTTGAAGTATTTGAACAGATTTAGATATAAAAATATTTCACTAAAGAAATCTTATAACAATTGTTCTTGCCTAAAGTTCTCAGGATTATTTATTTTAATAAAAAAAAAAAAATTTTTTTTAATGTTTTGTGCCTTTATCAATTGTTTCCCTTAGTTTTAATCAAGGAGCGAGATATTTTATTAACAATCTTGATTGAGGATATATAGTGCAAAGCAAGCCCATATCGCGTGCATGTGCGTATATATATATGTTGTTTATTTGTGGGAATCTAACTAATGCATTTTCTGTTTTGCTTTCATTCGGATTATTAGTCAATGTTACTTGTATTTTAGATGCTTGGGACGATTACCATTACCAAACTTATCAATCAAACAGTCATATATCTGTTATCTTCTCATAAACACTTGACATCTATTCAGTTAATATAAAATAGTGCACACAAATTGGTGGCTGTTGATTTATTTTGTTAATAATCACCATTGAGTATTAGAATATATATAATAACAAGAGTTGAACAAAATAATGAAAATAATTGTGATGTCTTTTTTGCTATAATTTAAGTTTAGTATTCGAATGAGAAAATCTTGATATTATGATTGGAATAGTAAATAATTACAGTAATTATGCCTCTAAGATATGCAATATTATATTTTTCAATCAATTCTGTATGACAATGTGAAATGCAACATCAGCGTTACTATATTATAATTGGAGAAATGTTAATCTAATCTGCCAAAATGTTTAAATGACTAGCATTATTTGATATGACTGCTCTCAATCATTGTGTTCAACAGTAGGCAGAAGGAAGTTTCAATGATAACTTTATTGATTCCTAGGCATAAAGCCTTCCATTGATTTTAATAAATGTTCACAGAGTCCATTATTATAGTTTTAAAATAATTCTTATTTACTTTTGGAAGACAGATCTGCTAAAATGTTTAAATGACTAGCATTATTTGATATGACTGCTCTCAATCGTGTTCAACAGTATGCAGAAGGAAGTTTGGACGATAACTTTTTTTGATTCCTAGGCATAAAGCCTTCCATTGATTTTAATAAATGTTCACAGAGTCCATTATTATAGTTTTATAATAATTCTTATCCACTTTTGGAAGACAGATCACTATACACCTGGGTTTCTTTTTACACGGACTTATTTAACACGATTTTGAAGTTACGCGATTCGTGTTTCACCGGAAGTTGAACTCCGATAATGCGCTATTACTTTAAATAATAAATTTTGCGCACTTACGTTATATTGAAAGTAATAGCACATTATTGGAATTCGACTTTCATCTTAGTAATTTCAATATTTTCAGTGCTTTATAATAGCAAGATTTTATGCAATAATGAAATTAAAATCATGATTTCCACATTTTATGTACACACATTAAATTTTACAAGATTATAATGTAAATTTGTTCAAACATTGTGCGTGTTAATTTTGCACTTTAAATCACATTGTTTTTGCTTTTTAAAAAAGAACGTAATCAATTATTAATCATTTAGTGTCCGCAATATTTTTAAAAGGTGAGTAATAGCAGTGAAACGAAATTTGATTTTTAAACGGAATTGAAAATTAAAGACAAAAATAAAAGTTTAGATACAGAAAAAAATGTAGAAAAAGATAATGAAACAGAAGTGGAACCTGTTCCTTTCACTGCAAAAATGATTCGAGAAGGTCTTCAACTTTCTAATCAGTTGGCAAATTATTTTCTTATAAATGACACTAATCACGAACGTGCTCTTAAATTCCAATGAGAGCTAAATGGTTGTATGTCTGGATATCGCGTTCATAAACAATTAATAAAATCATCATCTCAAAGATTAATTACTAATTACGTTGTCACCAGAAAACAATTAACACATGAGAGTGAAGTTGGCGCTAGTTGTATTTCCTCTTGTGAAGAATAAAAAACCAGTTTGCAAACGAACCTGTTTACGGGTAAATAGTGATAATAATTAAAACGTGTATTAAAAAATGTATGCATAAAAATAAATATTGTTTTGAATAAAATTAAATATTATAGTTAAAAAGTTTGCCTTGTATCATTTTTTTTCAAATTTGAAATTTTTTATGTCATATTTTATTTCCTTATTTTTTTTTGCGCGAATTTTAAAGTAATTTTACGTTGGTGCTTTGCTTTTACGCGATTTTTGAAAAATCACAGTCCGTATCCCCCCCCCTTTTCAAGGTAAGTTAAGTCTATTTTTGCGCAATTTTGTTTGCGCGCGTTTTCTGAGGAACCTATCTATCACGTAAACGAGACCCAGGTGTATTACTGTAGTTTACTAATGATATTGGATGGATTAAAAAATCTTAAATGGGCAATTGTTGTTTTACACAGGTACTCAAATTTGCCACATAAAAACAAAAATAATGGCACTTTTGCTAAAGCCATTAAATTAATATAATTGCAAAATTTTAGTTGCTAATTAATAAATTTAAATTACATATTCCTTTTTTTTTTTCAAGTTATACATGATTCTCATAATAAATACTGAAAATCCATAGGAGACGGATGGACAAGTCTTATACTCTATATCAATCTAACTAGTATTATGAATGATGTATAAGGTTATTCATTAAGAATATTAGCATTTTAAATACATATAATTTTGTAAAAATATAATTAAATAAATAAACAAAAACGTTAACTTTAATTTCTTTATTTGCAATACTTCAATCTGTCTTTTATATTCCTCAACAAACAAGAATGATTTTTTATCAGTAGATAATTCTTTCACACTTGTCCCAACAGATTGTTTAGAGTTATCCTTTTCATTGCAATTGAGATTCAATTCTTTACTGCTTTGAGATCTTTCTGCAATCCAAAAAATGTCTTCTGCCATTACACAGCATTTTCATTAATTTGCTATCAGCAGGACAAAATGAACTACAAAATCCAGATAACGGGAAAAAAATTGTATAGTTTATTTGCAACCCAAGATAATTTTAAGTTTGCAATTATCAAATTATACCTTTTTAAAATACTGAAATTCTTTATGAATAACCCAAACTATACTCCCAGACAAATATATATAAATATAACAAGAATTAATATATAAAAATATACAAAACTGTGTGAAAAAAAAAATCAAAAATAAAGACAATTTTATAGTAATTTTATTTAATGAACCATCAAATCAAAAATTATATATAAACATTTATTTTCAGCTATAGCTTTAGTAGAAATTATAAGGATTAAAACAAGAAAAAAAAAAAAAAATGGGATGATTTAAACCTTTTAATATAAATTATGTAGGTTAAAAATTTTAATCGGTGAGATATCAATTAAATGTTTCACCTTTTTTTTTTTTAAAAAAAAAAAAAAAAAATTTAAAACCCTTGATTACAATATTTTATTCCTTTAAAATGCTTAACATTCATGAATGGAAAATGTAAAATTTAGGCCAGTTTTTTTTAATGGCCATAACAAAACCCCAAAAATAAAATAAATAAAAGTGAACATAATTGAAGGTTCTTTACATTTGCACCTAATTAAATATATATATATAAAAACGTAAAAAGGCATCTTAAAGTTTCATATTATATGGTTATGTGGGCTAAATGCCATGATTATATGAAAACTAATTAAGTCTTCAAAGAATTCATTCTTCCCCCAATAACCATTTTTATAAACTTATGGCAAATACACGAGAATTACTTTATAATTAATTTACAAGGCTCATGAGAAAATCTAGTGCTCAAACATTTGCCAATATTACTTCTCCAACAAGTTACAAAATAAATGCAACCAAATCAGAAATTGCCTTTTTTTTTTTTTTAAAGTTTTAATCCGAAAGTAAGGTTCCAAATGGAAAACAAAAATACGATGAGAACATCTTTCATAAAATAAAGGCTAATAAATGGCCCTACACATTTACAATCCAAAATGGGGAAAAAAAATTAAAAAGGATAGAAAAAAAAATAATGGCTATTTAGAATAGGCACGCTCTTAGAGATATTTAAATAACAATTCATAAAAATATTGTTCAATTTATTTTGCCATACAGTTTGTCAAAATAGAGAACAAATATTATTGCCATTTTGAAATCTCTAAAATTTGCCAGAAGAGGGCACTTGAGGTTATAGCAAGATTTGCCCACTGTACTAAATTTTTTATACAATTTTAAAAAAAAAAACAAATTTTTTTTATTATTATTTTATATATTTTTTTTTTCTTAAAAAAAATATTTATACAAAATTTTGGTATGGTTTAATGTCCCCTCCCACCCTAAGGAGAAAATAAAAAATAAGCAAAAAAAAAAAAAAAACAATGTAGCATTATTTATACATTACTATATATTATTGACAAAAACTAGGCAGACAACATATTTAAGGTAGAATGTCAGTAGGCAAATCTGCACAGTGGCCCTAACTGATATCATCCTAATGAAAATTTAGTTTCCATCTAAAATTCTATTCATTAGGAAAATAACATATAAAAGAAATGACCAAGGCTAAAAAAAAATTATATACTAAAAATACATGGGTGGGAACATTGTAGCCAGCTCAGAAGAGGTTAAGGAAATTCTAACTGACGGAGCATAGAAAAATTTTACAAATGAGCCCCAAAAGCCAGAAAAGAATATCCGGGAATAAGGAAGCCAGAAAGCACTTTACAATACAGCATATTTCTTGATGTCCTTTTAATATCCAGACAATTCCTGGAAGCACTGGTCCAACTCTTCGCTGATTGCCTTGTATTTCTCTTTTTCATGTACCAGTTCATCTATAAAAAAAAAATTAAATACTTAAATTACAAAATGCGCAAACACAAAAATATATGAATTTAGACATACGTAAATGAAAAGTATTTTCACATAATAGCTATTTATAATATTGCTATCCAATCTCTAACTGTACAGAAGACAGACTGAAAATGATACCATCATGTTTATTTGAGAAACATGATTTTTCAGTTATAAATGTTGAAACTGATTAGTTATGGAGATTACTAAATCAGTCTACTTGTTTCTGAAAAATCTTATAAAGGAATGTTATTGGTGAGCTTCACACAATTAGTTTAAGCAATAACATATGGTAAAAAATAAGTCAATACATTTAAGCAAAACATAAAACAGTCCAAAATATTCATAAATATTGCTATCTTTTTTTAATTTAATCTGAAAAAACAACCAAATATTATTATCTTAAGTACATCTACAGTAAAATTTAGCATTCACTATTACTATACATACATACGTATATAATTAGTGATAAGTTGATTCATTCATCAATGTTTTAATTCTATTTTATTAAGCATAATTCACTTTTCATTCATTCAAATGCACTTATCTCCCAACAATAATTAATTGAGTTAATATTCATTTTTTTCTCTTTTATAATTTCATTACCACATTCTATTTTTTTTCATTTGTAGCTGAGAAATAATTTTCAATAACAAATATTCGAAAGAAGTCAAAAATTAAAGAAGCTCTTTTTAAAAAAGTTAACAAATGATTACTAACTTTATACAATCAGTTAAAATATTCAATAATTACCATTCCATTATGCAAATACATTTACATTTAATACTATGATTTAAAATGAATAAATAAATAAGCCATGCAATTAAGGTACTAAAAACTTGCAAATTTAATTAATGACAAAAATGCTTTTAAAATACAAGCGTTTAAAAAATAATGTAACATAAACTAAGCTTAATATTAACTTATCTATATTATATAATAAAGCCAAATCATTAATTTGGGTTAGTAATGAAAGCGTCATGCCAACCTTTATAAATTTTTTTATTTTGTTTGTTTGTTTGTTTTACATTGATTGGATATCTTGTAAAGTTGCTTCCATTTCTTCTGTAAGACATTTATTTTTCTCCTTTTCTGTCACCAGTTCATCTGAAATAATTGATAACTCATAATAAAACAAAAAGCATGCAAAAATAAGCATCACTAAGTTAAGATGATGAAAAATATTAGTTAAGATGTTTATTAAATATATATATATAATGATTTTACAATAATTTTTCCTAAAAGTAAATTTACTGATATAAGCATAGACAGATTGTAGTAATGGTTTTTATTTATTTATTAATACATATTTATAAGACTTTATATAGCTCTTAGAATTATCACTTTATTTTTGGAAATCATTTTGTATCTATTTTTTTTAAAAAAGATTTATTTACATAATAAGAAAGCACTCGTATATCGGCTATATAAATAATATACAAAATAATTAGTCTATTTTGCACATTTAATTAAAAAAAAATGGAATATTGAAAAAATATATATATTATTCCTATTTTATTATTATTCAATATTAAAATCTATAAAAAATAAAATTAATGGTCTTGTTGCTGTATGCATATTTTCTTTTCATAAACTGTAGTTGAATTAAAGTTATTGCTTTCATTTTAAAAATTATGTGGCATATTCCAGGATCAAACATGAGAATGATTTTAAAGGATGCAATTTGTTTCATTATTTTGATTTTTCATAGTTTATATTAATTAGTTTTAATAATTAATACTGTATGTGTTTCAAATTTACCATGTTTTATTCACTATAAAACAATCATTCCAAATGACAAGCAAATCACAAAGAACGAAATAAACTTTTAGATTTAAGTATGCAGTGAATACAGCTTTTGGCGTAATATTCAATTCTACAATTTGATTCAAATGTTTTTGCAGTTATTCACAAAAATTTGTATAAAAAGTAAATTATTTTATTCTTAATGAAAGTAATTCAAAGCACTATTTGCTTTATCAAAAGATATAATTGAAAATTACTTCCTGAAAATTTTAACAAAGGTGAGCAATGTCTGCACATAAGGTACACAAATATCTTGCAGACATGAAGGATATTAATTTTTCTGTATTTAGTAACAATAAAGATATTGTTCTTATTCTTAAGAACATATAGAAAATTAGTATAAAAAAATATGCCAGTGAATCTATACAAAATCCAAATAAAATTTGTTGTTTTTCAACTAATATAACAATTTAGCATTGCTCTTTACTTGCATGAAACAAAATATTTTTAGAATTTGGAATATAATTTCATTATGATTTGCTTTATAAGATATTGCTTCTTCGCCATTCAGTCAATTAGCTTCAATAATGTTCTAAAATCAATATCAAAATCAGTAAAATAAATTGTTTTTAATCTACAATTTTAAGCATTTATTATTATTAATATAATTGCATAAATCTTTCTTCATGCTTTTTGAAATAGTAGGAAGAGAAATAGAAAATTAGGATATATTTAATTCTTATCTAAGCTCGATGCAGAATAAGTATACATGAAATTCGCACAGATTGATAAATATGTAACTAAAGCTTCTCTAAACAAATCTTAAAAGATATTTGTTTTTTAAACAAGTTTAGATAAAAATTGATCTAATTTAAAAATATTGTATAAAAAGTCAATGGTCAATTTTTAATAATAATAATAAAATAATCTGACATACATAAAACAAATTCATTAATTATATATATGACATTTATCAATTCAATATTTTACTATTCATGTCATAACTATGATTTCGAATAAATAAACTTTTTAAATGAATTTATATATTCTAGAAACTGATAGTCTTTAAACTGGGTAGTTGTTTAACAATTTTACGACACAATTGTAAGCAAATTATAGTGTATATCAATAATTGTTAAAATGCCTTTTTTTTTTTTTTAAATTTGAGAAAATTTCCAAGATGTTATTACTTTTATTTTAATTATATATATATCAGTTAAAACCGTAAGTACGTACCTTCCAATTTATCTACCTCCTTCTGGAGTTTCTGGACTGATCGTTCTGCAAACTCAGCTCTGGTCTCAGCCTAAAGTTAAGAAATATTGCCCCAAAATAGATTAATAGTGAACATTTTGTACAACTATATTTTATCAGCAAATTTAAAGCATACAATTATCCCTCTACTCACACATGGTTAATAGAAAAAAAAATCATTCCCCTCATTTATATTTGTTGAATTAAAAAAAAAAAACATAAAATAAAAGAGAAAGATTCAATTTACATTAGCTTATAAGAAATAAGCATATATTAAATCTGATAATTTAAAATTTTAAGTTATAAATGTAATAATGTCATAATTAGTTAAGTAATTCTGATTACCCATAAAATTGCAAGTTGAGGGAAAAATATTATGCATGATTATTTATCCAGTAAAGTATATATAAATTATATATACAGTCTTATAGACATTTATGTACATGCATACATATACAGTATTACAAAAAAAAAAATCTGTTTAGTCATAACACATATTCTTACCCACAAAAGTTAGAATCAAAATTGTAAAGCCAACGCGCGCTACATACATACAGACATAAACACACACACACACACACAAAAAAAAAAAATCACCCTCCACACCTCCAGTTTTTTTTTTTTTTAAAAAAAACATTTTCAGTTCTAAAAATTTGAATAAAATTAAATATTTAAAATCCTTTTACAATTTATGTGCTAATTATATATATAATATAGTAAATGGATAAATTAATCTTTTAATAGTTTGGCAGTATTTAAAAAGTAGTCAAAATCTTGTCCCATATAGCAATAAACTTATTTAATATGCAATCAAAGGCAGAGTGAAGTTGTAAATAATAATAATAAAAATAATCCAATAGCTAGTCGCTCAGAAGATTTTGTGCTGTTTGAGCATCATTTGTTTTGGGTTGAGATTCAATCGAGAAACTTTTAAGCTTTCAAAACATAGTTTTAACATCTCAAGAAATCATAAATAATCCTTGAAAATAATACCAATAAAATTGATAACCATTACCAATTATTGCTATTACTCTAAAATAACTTTTGCATTAAGCCAACACTGATAATAGATCAGAGAATGCAACTGGCATGACAAATAAATTGCTTTTAAATATAAATATGATTGTAAACAAACAAAAAAAAAAATTTAACATGTTTTTTCTTTTCTACTCATCACATTACTTTTCTTTACGAAATGAAAAATGTAATTTTTCTTCTTTAAATTCTTATATACACATATTACAAAGTCAAATAAACAAACTAATAAATCAGATTCCATAAAGCAATACAACTGCTTATTTCAGACTAAAAGACATTCTGTCAAATGATTGTAAGGTTATTTCTAAAACATTATCTTTATGCATACATACATAAAATAGAATTTTTTTTTTCAACCAAACAATATTTTTATCAATTATATCTTCTTTTTCTAAAAGCTAAAAATTAAACGAGAGAGATAAGAAAGATAATGTAATGATATATGTCTATGCTTCCACAATATAAAAAAATTTTTTTTAAAAAAAAGATACTGCAATGAATTTAATAAATTATTCCCATTATTGACATCTTAGGACAAATATCAAATAAATTTATAGACAAAGCAAGTGGCACTGTCTAATTAAATAGAATGAATTAAAAAAAAAAAAAAACAGGTTAGAATATAATTTTAAATTGGTTAATGCTTACTGTTCCAATACTTTTTCCTATCATTTAGAAATACATGACCTTTCTTGAATATAAAAATAAATTAAACCGCCATATATTCAAAAGAATACAAAGCTTATCCCATAGTTTCACTAGTATAAAAAAAATCATCTAGATTTTAAAACTTTTATCTTAATTCTGACCAATAACAATACATATTTTTACAACCCATTTTACCTTTTACTCTTTCACATCAATTTTTTGTGCATATTTTTACAAATTCATTTACTATGAGCAAATTTTGAGTATCAGCACAAAAGTTTATAATAATTTAGTAATTATGTTTTATGCAACATAATTGTTGCCATATCTCCATTGAATGAATTCATGCCAGAATATATAAAATTAGTTTGAGCAGAATTAACTCATTAAATTTTAGACATGGTAGTTGTACATTGTAACATTTATTATCTTAAAAAAATATACTTGGAATGAAGTAATGCACATACGAATATTATACACAAATTTACATGTGCATGTATATTTTAATGTAATTTGAAAAATCTTAGACATACTTTTTAAAATACTAAAACCCTCACAAAATAGATTTTTTTTATCAGGGCAAATTAATAACTGAAAATGTTTAAAATTTCATTGGCCACCCCCTCAATATTTCTTTTAATGCTACAAATATCATGCTCAAAAATTTTGCTGCAAAATCCTGAAAATAAAAGGGAGTGAATGGGGAATTAAAATGCTGAAAATAAAAGCTACTGTTTCTTTCATACCTGAAATGCTCACACTTATTATTTCTTTAAATTATATGTATTTGTGTTTTTATTTTTGCAATATATTTCCAGTTTTGCAGCAAATGTAAAATATGCAAATCACAATACTTGGCAAAAAAATGCACTAGGGACAAAAGGAATAAGCAAACTAAAAATCCCAATCATCTGGAATTTTTTTAATATTTGTCACATGTGTCTGCTGTTGCTTACACACAAACACATACAAGTTTATACATATATATTTTGTATTCTTTTTAAGTATATCGATTTTATATAATCTCTTCAAAGGAAATAAGACCTTTCAAGATTACTACATCCATTTCTATAATTATCAAATTTTTTATTGAATCAGGGCAAATCTTTCACCTGTTCTTAAAATTATCTATAACTTTCTTCCATCTCTCTCAATCTTCTTCAAAGCATTTTTCACAAATTCTCCATTTATAAATAGCGTAAGCTTGTGGTTAAACACCTGTAGAGGTCACTACTATCGCATTTTACAGGCATATTCTCGAGGTTATAGCCTCAGTAAATATTAAATACTATATATGTAAAGTATTTTTTTTAAGCAAGACTTCATATTAGATTATTTATTTCCAGACATTACAACTCTCAGTATGTACTTTTTACCATTATTCTACAATTAATACATAAAAAAAGTTTTTTTTTTTTTTTGATTACTATATCTTCCAATTTACATGAAGCAAAGTATAATTGTGCAATATCATTTTTTTATATATAAAAAATTAAATATTAAAAATAACTGATTGAGGAAATAATTTGTAAATAATAGCCAAAATAATCTGAAGCAATAAGGTGCATTTTACTGCTTAGGATGCATTACAAAAATTGAAACACAAAGTTCTATTAAGCAGTAATTATAACTATTTTGAATAAATCCAAAAAATAAATTGATAAAACTGATGCTGAAAATGAAATTAATATATATACATTTTGTAAATTTATATAAATAAAAATATTCCAATTAGTTTAGCAACCTTATTTTGCTTTCGATGCAATTATTTTTAAATATTTTTGCTCAAAATTGATTTAGAAAAGTATCCCCTCCCTGTCCCCCAACACAATGTTTTTAATTTGAATATATAGCAAATGAAACAGGATGATGGTGTTTATTTCTATTAGTCTTATTAATTCATACTTAAATTATTATTTTTTCTTCAATTTTATAATATGCAATGCGAGTATTCAAGATTTGTTAAAATAAGAGTCTGTTTGTTAATCATAAAAATTGAAACTACTCCTTAATTTTGTCCAAATGATAGAAGTTGCCAAAGTATAAAAAGCCAATACTAATGATATTCTATTTGGACATAAATACATATTTGGTTTAGTGATAGCATCTTATATTATCATTTAATAAAACTATTGATTATAGATAATAGGAGAATTGCTAGTGCATATCTAATAGAAATGAATCTATATTAATGACTTTCCAGATAACAAATGGTTCTTGAGATACATGCAACAAGATTTTTTTATTATTATATATATTCTACTACGAGATAAAAAATGTTTTATAGCTTGCTGATGTAAAAAATTCTTAATTTGATTTTAACAAAAAAGACCAACTTTGTTGCTGATATATCTACACAACTAGAACCATAAGATGGAAAGAAAACTGATTAAGGACAAAAAAAAAAAACATGAGCAGAATATCTTTTTGGAAAATCATTTTTATATAATATTATACAAATTTATATATTATCTTGTCACAAATTTTTTGGAAGAATTAACAAATTTTCTAGAAATGAAATAAAAAATCAAAATGTTCATAGAAATTTAGATATAAATTATTTCTTCTGCACAAATTTATCAGTAAAAAAAATAAATTATAGATCCCCCATCCATTCCCTACCCAAAAATTCTAACATATTTTGCAATGTGAAATAACTGGTCAATTCTTGCTCCAAATGTGTAAATTTCTGCATTTTAGTAAACAAGCTAAAAACAAAAGCCATTTAATTATTTATAACAAAAGAGTTATAGATGTCAAAATATGAAAATTTCCTAATAAAATTTAAAATAGGTTAGGTATTTTAATATTCAAACATATATATTTATAAATTTGAGTATGTGTGTGAAACATATGACGAATATAAAGCATATAGTGCATGCAGACACAATTTCAATTTTTTTTTCCCCAACATTTTAAAATACAACTGGGCAAGCCTTGAAAAACGTGCTGCTATTCCTTATTTTTTAAAAAAATATATATATTTACGTATAAATATATACAAAAATCATTTCAACAAAAAAGGTTGGACACCAACAATTTGTGGAGATGCACGTTAAATCACATGTCGGCCCAAGCTCTACATACCTCCTTCAGCCTTGCAGAAAGAGTACGCAATTGTTCCTCATAACTATCTTCCCTTTGCAACGCCTAGTGTTAGGTGCACGGAAAAAAAAAAAGAAAAAAAAATTTACATTGATATATCAAAAAAAACCCACTCACCTCTTTAAGACGTGAGCTAAGGGTACGAATTTGTTCTTCATAGCTGTCTTCTCGCTGTATGGCCTAAATATGTACATGTACACACATATTTATATGTATAGAAAGTAAAATGCACATTAAAACAATAAATACTTTAGAAAACACACAAAGAACAATTATCTTAAATAAATTTAATTATAAATATACGATAACTGTATTGAGAAAAACTTTCTTACAGTTTGTTTAGACTCGTAGGAGTCGAGAGTTGGCTAAGCACATAAAATAAAACAAATTATAAAAAAGCTTTCCTCAATATAATTATCATGTATTTATAATAACAGTAATTTGGGTTAAAGCGTATAATTTTATAATTAAATAAATTTAATTAACAGAAATTTTATAAGTAATTAAAAAATAAAAGACAATCATTATATAGTCTATATTAACAATTAGAAATTTAAAATCATACACTTCACTTTCCAAATTATGAAAATACTATCTAAAACAATTTACTAGTTTATTTCTAATTGCTGATTTAAATTTACTTGCAGTAGAAACGCCATGGAAAAATCTTAAGTAGTTTATCTCTACAATATATTTGTTATGAACTTGCTTTTCAAAAAAAAAAAAACACAAAACAAAACAGAGATTTTAATTTTGCAAGATGAATCAATGAACAAAAAATTCCTGAATTTCTTTTAACACAATATGTAAAAATGATTTATATTAAGACGCATAAAGGTAAAAATGATTACACCAAGGTTAGTGATAAAGTGATTCTAATGCTTCTCCATATCACACATTCTGATTCCTACAAAAAAAAAAAAAAAAAGATGAATGTGGATTTGTGTTAAACAAAAACATTTATCCTCCTGATAACAACTAGAAAAAAAAAATCCTGTAAAAAAAAAAAAATCCCATGGAGTATGTAAATGTTCCAAAAACAAGTACACACACATCATCAGCAGCAGCCATTCATTATATACATAGTACTATAAATACTTTTATGCATTAAAAAGCATCAAACTTTTCCATGATTCAGGATCATTCTATTTGGTTGAAAATTGTCAAAGTTTGCTGACACTCTCTTCTACATAAATACAATCCATTTATATTCTTCACTTCTTTTAATATCATTTTTAATCTATCTTTATTATTCCTAATATACTTCACTTCATAATTCTTAGTTTCTCTAGTAATCTTTATCTTATTTTTGATTCAAAGTCTACCACCATTACAAGTATAAACAGATTGTAGCATAGGTGAATATTTTGTTATGTAATTGATTAGTTTCTTAATAAAAAAAAGTTGTTCCCATAACAATTTAATGAATTTTTGCATATTTAGTTGTTTCCATTGCTGTTTATAACATTTAAATGAACAACCTAAGTTCAATATGTTTCTACATCTTGTAACATAGTGATTTGATGCATGCTAGTTAAATTTAGTTATCAGAATTATTATCTTAGTTTGTACATCTTCCTACTTTGATTTCAACAATTACTTATGATTCTTTACTGGTGATGTGACTAATTTGATCAATTTTCTTAATATTTGTTAGAAGCTTTTTTTCATTACATGTAGGCATTAAATGATATCAAACCTATTGAATCAAACTAAGGCACTCTTTTATATGAGAAATATGATTCAAGAAATCAGAAAACTTTTAGTGATATATACATCTTACTTGTTCATTTGGATTTGATCAAAGGTATCTACTTTAATCAGCTCTTTGTAATTTTAAAAATAGAAAAGGTTATTTGTCATGGTAGAACATTCAAAGAAGACTTAAAATATAGACGTGAAATATTATCTTCAAAACTATTTCAATTTTAGAAAATCAAAAAGAACTACAAGATGATTCTGATTGTCAGATATAAAAAAAAAAGTTGTGATGTTTTAAAATGAACTGATTATTCATAGAAGTTGATTCATATCATACAGCTTCTAGGTAAAAGATAGTGAAGAGAAAGTGTTATTTCTGTGATATATTTAAAATGAAAACTTATGTCAAAACAAAAATGTGTATTAGCTCCAATAGTATTTTTCATTTTTATATCGGTGATCTTTGTAACAGTTTATAGATAGTTTCACGAATGCAAGAGATTTAATGATGGGTTTTAACTTGAATCAAAATATAAAGACAACAATCACATCCTCTTAACTTTCTACATTTGCCATTTAAAAAAAAAAAGATATATAGTATCTTATTTATGCAATGAAGCCATGATATACACTAGTTCAATGAATTATATACTATTCAAAAAAATGTACATGAACAAAAAAAAAAAAAACCAATAAAATTTGTAAATATAAAAATTTTTTATGAAACAGCAAACGTTAATTTTCTATCTCCGAGTTCTGTACATGATCAAGTTAAAAAAAAACAACAAACCAAAATATTAAAATTTATAAATTAAATAATTTTATGAAATGGCAGCCATTTTTCCATTTCCGAAAGCTATCCATGATCATGTTTATTTCTAACATTTTTTTGGTTTATGTTGGAAGGATATACATTTTTATTTTCCATAATAAAATGTTTTCTAATTGTAATGCTGACAAGTTTGCAAAATTTAAGAGCATTTATAAAGTCAATACAGATCTAAAAACATCAGTCAAAAGAATCTAGATAGCATAGTATATGTTGATAACAAGACTACTTTTGTTTTCATAGATAAAAAAAAAAATTGCATAGAGTATTTTATTGAAACGAAATTTCATCAATCATTTTATTTTATTTTTAAAAAAATACAATATAGGAAGTTTTTTTTTGAGTAAATGTGAGTAAGTAAATACTATACATATAAAACAAAGTATCAATGCTATATTATAATCAAAATTTAATAACAAACCATCAACTATCATTTATGCATGAGAGGGGCTTAAATAATATTGTGGTCCACTGCATTTTGAATTTAATCTATAAAAATTTTATTTAGTAAGTAAATGCTCAAAAAAATTCAGGTATGGAATTGGATGTTAAGGTACAATACTTAACATAAGAAAGGCATTATTTTTCAAAATGATATAACTATTTCAATTACATTAATTTGCATATAAGACTGTTTATTATCAACTTTTATTGCACGGACATTCTATCACATAATTAGAAAAATTTCATTTAAGGATCCTCTCTACAAAATCACAAAACAATTGATATGTCCTTCAAACTTGCTGGAAGTGATATTGAATTTATTATTGTAAAATGGCAGATTCTATTTATGCATAAAGATTCTTTCAAAGACAGGTTAACAATGTACAACATTGAGCGTGTTTATTGAAAAATAAATGGGTGAGGATAGAATACAAAATAGAATTACAATTAAGCAAGATTTTCAAGACTTTCTGAGAAAAATATTACTGAAAAAGTTAAAAGACAGCATTATAAGATATCATCCTAAAGAACCAGTATGTGATAT
This sequence comes from Epiperipatus broadwayi, assembly GCA_028023455.1. NCBI lineage: Eukaryota > Metazoa > Onychophora > Udeonychophora > Euonychophora > Peripatidae > Epiperipatus > Epiperipatus broadwayi. The sequence goes on along the minus strand of JAQFVV010000035.1, from coordinate 5,190,586 downwards.
TCATGATGTTATGGATTAATTTGTTATGATCATTACAAAAATCTATTTTCTCTTATTTTTCTTTCTTTCTTTTGGAATTGGCTGCAAGATTATAATTTCCTTTTTCTAAAAAAAAATGTTAAAAATAATATTACAATCTAAATGCATTGTTTATGTTGGTGATGTGCTTATATTTAAAACAAAAGCTTTTAATAAATAATATAAAATATATTTACATGAGCGGAAGAAATCAAGTATATAAAAAATTTGTCGACTAATTTATTATCAAAATCTATTTAGATCAGCAAGGTAAAAAAAAAAAAGGTGGCTAACATAAGTAAAATAACAAAAAAAAATATATATCTTGAGAGGAAACAAAAGAGCAATAAATATATTCACAACAAATTTTTTAATTTAGAAATCGCTAAAAAACATAAGATATAGTTTTGTTTTATACCAAAAATATCAAAAGGAATCATTATAAATTTAATGCAATGCTTACTCTATTGTTTGATTGAGAATTATGAAAAAGATTTTTATATTAGATTATTCTCAATCTCAATGCTTTTTCCAGTATCAACATTAGCAATGAGGTCAAGCTCATCATGATTTATTAAACATTGTATATAATCTTTAAATTAGATGTTTTCTTCTTGGAGGGGGAAAAAAAATCAGCTGATGTGCATGAATTAAGATAAACTATTTTAATGCACACCAACAAATCTTAAAGAATTCAGATGCAATACTTGGAAATGACCATTTAATCTATTTTTTTAAAATACTCCACAATCTCCAAATGAACATTTAAATTGACTGTTCCTATAACCGTTTCCTTCAATTAAGGTGATTTATTATGTAGATTGACTAATTAAAAAGTTAAAAGTATTTTCTCCAAAATAAACATTTTTCAAATTTTTTATAGCATAGATTCTTAATGATTTGTCCTCTTGGAAAATTAGTAGAACATAGTACTAAATATAGATGAAGATTTATTAATTTTTGCATTTTTAAAATTATATATATATAAAATCAGTTACTAGATAATTCACTGGTTAGACAATACATATTATGCTTAACAATAGCAACGATCCTCATATTCAATTTTGGAGTATCACATAATAAATAGTTGGAGTTATTTTTAAATTATATTTTTCTTAACAAAATGAGACCGGCACTTTATAAGTCTGTGACAAACTACCAGTATTAAAGCTATTATGCATTATTTTGAGCAACTTTCTTACAACTCTATAAAATATATTCTAAACATTTTTATAATATATAGACATAGGATAATTAAATAGTAGAATTCTAAAAAGTAAATTTATATCTTCACTAATCTTTAAAGATTCTAGTCAAATAGTTTAATAATTCAACTACAAAGCAAAAACTATCTACCAGAATGAGTTTTCAGTTTGGAACTAAATATATATACAGTAAAGAGATAATTATCTGTTTCTGCTTTTTTTTGACATTGCTATGAGTGACTAGTTCTTGTTTTATGGTTGAATTAAATGACTATTTTGTTAAAAAATTATCAGTCTATGGTATTTTTTGAACCATAAAAAAAAAAAAAGAAATCAGCTATTAGGCCATTTACTAGCTAAAATCTTAAAAAAAAAAAATAGTGTAGTTTAATATATATACAAACACAAATACACAGTGTTATTAAATAAAATAATATTAACATCAACACAAAAAAAATATAGTATACAAAAAAAATTTACCGCTTAAAAATAAATTATTCTAAAATATATTTTAATGATTTATTATATTAATTAGTTAGAAAAACTGAAATGGAATTTTAAACAAGTCTATGCACTTTCCATTCTCAAAACTTTCTGTGAAACAGTAAAAAATTTATTTTCAAGTCAGAAAATTTTTACTTTTTTTCAATAACTATTTTAACCAAGTGATATGTATATTATTTAGCAAACTAGCAAGTCAATTAATTCCTATATAAAAACATTACTGATGTCTATTTGAGCTTGTGTGCATATATATATATATAAGCACAAAACCTATCTTAAATGGAGTTTATGTTCTGATCAGTGGCATAATATTAAATTTGAAAGCCAGAGAACAAAATTTTAAATAAGCTCTTAATATATATATATATATATTATCCATTTATAATTATGAAGAAGTTGAAATTGAAATAGCTGTTATCTGTTTATACTGTGCCATAAAACAACAATATTTTATAGATATTTATATTATCTTCATGTAGTGGGTATACTTTCCAATGGGACAAAAAATCTTTGTTAGATTTATTATAATAATAACAACTATTGGAAAATTGTTTTCAGACCTTGTCAGTATAGAAAAAGCATGAAATATCTGTTCTTAATTGTTCAATATTTTTTCATCCTAGTAATGTTAATTTCAAAGATCAATGGGCCATTTATGTTGACAGGTTTGGAGATAACAAGCTCCATTAATTCTTAGTTGCAAAACTTCTGAGTAAGAAGAGCAAACAAAAGTTTAAACTATATAAATTCAGAAAAACACTAGTTAAACAAGATCACTTTATATAATAGATAAATTGGATAGGTAAAAATTGTGCTCTTCCAATCTCTGCCTACTCCTTTTGAAATTCAACTTTGTCCAGTAAAAGGAGAAAGTTCTTTTTCCATATTAGACTCAATTGCAAACTAATTTTTTACTCAATTGTAAGATATTGGTTATTTCTACCATTTAAATTCTATTGGTTAGAAATATGACATTTCAATTAATAAATATACTAATATATTTTTGTACTGCAAAGATGATCATTTTTCTAATCTAATAATAAAATCCAGCACATTATAATGAGATCATTCTAAATGAGTCAGATCTAAAAAGAAGTTTGTCTGCATATAGGATTCTTTAATATTTTTCATGTATATATAAAACATCGTTACTAACATACTTTTGTTAATAGGACAATATTTGCCACACGCGGTTTTTACTTTTCATTTTCATATTAAGGTGCAAATATTTTACTGACATGAATAGGATGATTCACCATTTTTATGTTATCAATGCACAATCTAGGAAGAATGCTGATTTTATGAACACTCATAACTGATAACATGATTTTTCATTGATTATATGAATCATCTAAATCACTCTCATAAAATCAATTTTTTTAAATAAAATTACTAATATGTTTTTTTTTTTTTTGGGGGGGGGGGGGGAGTATAGTTTATTAGCAAGAAAATTAAAAAAAAAAAGAAGTAAATTTATTAAATAAACATTAATCTTTATTTTTAATAACAGAAATTTGATTAATTGTTAGTAATTTTAATATATTACTAAATTATCAAAAAAAAAGAAAGAAAATATTTAGATCTTTTAATATATGTAATTTTAAATAAATTGTAACATGATTACAGGTTCAAAAACTTTACTATAATTACAAATAAGACTAAATATTTAAAAAAAAAGGCAAATCTTTTATTATGTAAATAAGCAATCAAATAAAAATAATTAAAAAACAGTACCTTTTCTTCACTGACTTCTAATGATTTCAAATTGTTACCAACAACTCTTAATTCTTCTTCAAGCTCTACAATTTTTCTGAATTAAAAAAAAAAAAAATTAAAAAAATCAATATATATTGTAATGTCTTAAAAAGATAAAAAAAAAAAAGCAAATCTCTTTTTAACTAAAAAATTGCTCTACGAATTTAGAATTGTATATTTACATATATTTATAACACGAGGGGGGAAAAGAATATTACTTGTCAAGCAGAATGTGGGCATGAAGAATAATAATAGCAACTATGAAAATCACGGAAATTATTTGATATTATAATATTATGTAAAAAGTTTAGATATATATTAGTAAAATATATCTAGATAAAAAAATATTGTAGTTTACTTACAGTAATGATAAAAGTGACTTAGTATATTTCAGAATGTAGATCAATTTCAATGAAGGAATATTGAAAAAAATCTGTTTGGCAAACTGAGTGAAATGCTTGGGCTCATCATGTCACTTTACTATTTGATTTTCTATATAACTAATCACATGACTGAGCGAGTAAACACATGATTGTAAGTTTTACCAAAAAAAAAAAAGTAATAATAGTTAACATCCATTTAAAATTATAAACAACCCTTACATTTTTAAGGATAAAATTTGTGAATTAAATTTACATAGAAAACAAATCAAAATATTATATAGAAGGCTACATCAAAATTACAAATATTATAAAATTTTAACATATTCTTTGTGAAAAGATAAACTTAGTGATTTGGCAAAAAGGTATAAATTGATAATATCTAACTAATGATAAGACTTCGTTGCTGTTTACCAGTTTCTCTTAATTAAAAAAAAATTAAAAATTATTGAAAGTTCAAAATAAAATGCTTGTGCTAAATGTTAAACAGAATAAGGCATTTTATTTCTGTTATTTATAAAACAACATAAATCATGGCTTCATAATCCAACTATTAAATTATTTTCTTTAGGACAATGCCATTATATAACATTACAAAAAAGAATTAATTTAATATGAAGATTTATTAATATGACTAATATTTCCCGTAAGTTGAAATTTCTGAAATGTAGGCTATGCCAATATAATGAAGATAAAATTTGTAATTACTTCATTGTAAAAAATTAATTATTTAATAAATAATAAAAAAACTAAGATATGTATGTATGTACTTATTTCTGAAAGGCTTCAAAATAACATAAAATAGACTAACAATAAATGTTTAGTAGACAAAACATTTCATATCAATAATAAATAAAACATCTTAAGAATAAAGAACTCAATTTATTTCATAAAGTTTGCTTGAAATAATGATAACGTAATAGTTTACGATCTAAATATACGCAGTGCAGAATCCAAATTGCAACACGAAGAACATTCAATCTTTTCTGATGATTCTTATTACAGTATTCACAAAGTACTTAATTAGTTTAGAATTCTTTTTTTTAAAAAACCAAACACTTAATGTTTCTGCAGTCACTTTTCTCATTATTTTTGAAAATACATTTACAGTTTAACTATATTTCTTCTGGATGTAAATATACATAAATTATAAACAAAATATTAATAAAGTCTAATTATTTTATGGATTGCCAGCCATTTTTTAAACATTTCATTTAAAAATTTTATTAAAAAACTTTAAAATTAGATAAATATAAACTTACGATTCACCAGCCTCGGCACGCTCTTCTGCTCTTTCTAAATCAGCTTCAACCATTGCCAATTTACGTGCCACCTTTAAAATAATACATCAAGTTTCTAGGACATTATAAATGTAACTTTCATTTGAAAAACACAAACATCAACAATATAAATTTAAATGCCAATTAAAATCAATGAAATAATTTTTAAAAAAAAAAAAAAACATAAACAAAATCATTAATCAAAATATTTAAAAATTTAAATGTTAGTCACAAACTAATCATAAATATATATATATATTGGCTTATGGCTTTATGAACATAATTTGTCTACAATATATGCATAAAGTTTTATATGACAATTCTCACCAATATTTCTTGAAATATAGTACATGATATCATTTTTAACTTGTAGAAATATGCTTAGATAATATTCTGACTTTAAGTACAACTTTTTCAAATAATGCCCTCCCCCCATACTCTTTGATTTTTATAACTTATAGCTCTATGAAAGACATGAAATCTGAAAAAAAAAAAAAAATGCAAAATATTATCATTAAATATCTAACAATTTATTAAATAAAAACTGAATCAATATATAAAATAATAAAACTGATCTAATTGGGCATTTTAATTTTTAAAAAAAAAAAATGCAAATGTGTGATATACAATATAGCAATTTACAATGCATATACATGTGTGTTAAGTAATTTATAAAAAACAATAACACAAAATCTGTTAATAGGTTTCACAATAACTAAGAATGTGAAATTTAGAAAAAATTGAAGAGGAAAATCCCGTGATAATGTAATATTGAATTTCAAAAATATTACACATTTCACTTTTCAGCAAAAAAACTTTTATTATTGATTACAGTTTTGAAATTCAATATTATATATGAAAACAGCAAAAATAAAGGAGGAAGAAAAGAATTTGGAAGGACGAAGAATTTTTAAAAATTTCTGAAATATTTTAAAGTAGTATTTTTATTTCTCTTTATTGTAATAATAATTATACTTAATTAATTATGAACAATATTTTCTACACATGCCTGTTTTTTTGAAAATTTTTAGACTATGTCCATCAATAATTATCTATCTCTAAAAATATTTATAGCAATATAAATTCTTAAATTTCATAATTATCGTAACAAATGTATCAATATTTTATCATTTATTTTTTAGCAACAAAATTATTATATGGCCTTGTTTAAATTTTAGCATATACTTTTAGGATATGTTTTCTAAGTTTGAATAATCAATAGACATGGTTTATAGATGATTGTAATTTATTGTACTTGAAGAAGAAATAAAAATAGAAATGCAGAAATATTTGTGTACCCAATCTTTATTTGTGTGGAAAATGACCATGTTATTTACCTATTTGACATCTCAACGGTAAAAAATAAAAAATATATTAAAATAATTTTAAAAATATTTTTTTTTTTTTTATATATGATGTCTTAAATGTCAGCAGCAAATTATAAAATATTGTTTTCTTTAATTTTTAGATAGAAATTAATTTTTAAGCAAGTTTCTTTAACATGGAATGATTTAATTAACTTGAATGATCATAATTAAAATGCTATTGACCTAATTGTATGTACTCACACCGTGCACACACACAAAAACCATATATATACAATTATCAATGCATAAATTTATTTTAATTTGTGCTGTTATTATCAGTTATTATTACAAACAGAAGTTATATAATTGGTCTGATTTTGAGAAAAATTTTTTTTCATATTTGATATACTCTTAATACTGAATACAATTTATAATGAGTACTATAATCTCAGTACAAATATTCACTCTTATGATGTAAAGTCAATGGTAGTAGGAAATTTAATAATGTTCCACAATTCAACTTCTGAAAACTGATACACAAAAATCCTTAATTTAATAGATATAAGTAGCTTGCTATTGGATATTTTATCTTACTGCATGATAATTAGCCGAGATGTAAAAACATCATACATGAACTATTTAATTTATAACATCAAGTATATTAAATAATTAATTCTAATACAAATTCATAAGAAGCATTATATTATACAATGCAGGTACAGCAAGAAAAAAATTTGAATAGTTCCCCCAAGTATTTTTGACACCATTCAATGTGTAGCTTATATAATAGAACCATATGATAGTATTAGAGAGAGTATTTACTATATGTATACTCAATGGTAAAAGATAGCAAATCGGACATAAAAAGTATTTGATTTCCATGTAGATATTTTGGAAAATATTTAAGCAGGAATTCAATGCATTATGCTAATTAAAAAATAATTGTTTTAATGAATAACTAAATTTCTTCCTATCATTTTTGCATTGTCATTCTGTTGATCTTTAATTAACTTTATTCAATTAATAGAGATTACTGTTATTCTGAACTGCACTGCAGTCACTAATTTCTCTTAATTGTAATTCTAAAAATAAATATCTTATTTGAAGATGTTTTCCCAGCATCATTTTGGTCAATTTTTTCCCATGTTATATAGTGAGCGTGCTAATAACTCTTAACAAACTTTTCTGAATATCCCTATCCTCAGACCGCTTTCTAGCTTGTTAAAGAGTTATTAGCATGTTCATTATATAACGTTTATAGTACAAGCTTATTAAATTAAGTCACATGATATATGACTCGATTCCCTTGCAAGTTTTTCTCATATACTTCTCAATCAGAAATTTTTTGTTTAATGATTTCTTTTTCTATAATGCTATATAATTTACTCTTTCTAAAATAACAATATATATCTTTTAACTTTTAAATTGAATAAAGCTAAATTTTTTGATGATTCTTGTAATTCCTGCATAAGTTAAAAAACAAACATAAAATTCTAATGACCGATAAAATAATGGAAGAGATTATTGCAGATTCAACATCATCTCACAGAATAAAAATATATAATTGTAACTAAAATGTAAATGAAAAAAATACTTACATGCTTTTTCTTCCAGTCAATTTAATTTAACTGTATAAAATGTGTCTCAACAATTAAGATATACTATTAACAATAAAACAACAGCAACAAAAAATTAAACTACTTAAAAAAATTATATTACCTAAACAATTTTTTTTTTTTTGTAATTGGTTAATTCTTTCATTAATAATAAGAAATAATGGTGAATTATTATTACACAATTTTATAATTTTACTTAACATTTTATAAAAATTAAAACCATAAGCCAAAATAAAATAAATGTAATCTATGAGAAAGATAAAACAGTACATAATAAAGTATCAAAACACCAAAAATAAAAAAAAATAAAAACATGCAAATTTAACTAATATTTCATGCACCAAAGTATCATGCATTCTTAGTAAACCAGAACTTGTATGATAAAAATAGTCGTAAATTAGCTGGACTGATGTTCTTTGGTATAAGGAATCAGCTGCTCATCGCAAAAAAAGGCATCTCCTCTCATGCAATACAAACACACACACACATATAAAACTGAGAAAAGAAAAAAGCATGAAATTAAAATATAGACTGACAATTAACAACTGTTAATATTTGCATATTATGCATAAAAACAAAAAAGAGAATCAGGGCAAGTTTTAAAGAAAAAAAAGTTTGAGGTGAAACTGATTTTTGATTTAAATTCATAGAGAATAAATGCATGTTTTAAACTATAATATTAATTAAATAAATAATTAAATATTGAAATATCTCATATTTTCTTTTAATTATGTAAAGAGATTTAAGATGAACTTTTCTTTGAACAAATATATATTTATAACTAAGATGACTATATTTTTTTGGAATCGTGAATAGTAACACGGGGAAAAAAATAAACAAGAGTAATGATATTTTTTTCTTTTTTAAAAGCAATAATAATTTTTCTTTTAAGTATTTACAATATCTTGAAATATCCCCCAGCCCAAGAAAATGTACAGAAATTTATGGGTTTTTTTAATGAGAAATATACTGAGAATTTAAAAATTTTCAATAATTTTTTTTTTTTAGAAAAGAGGTAAATTTGCAATAGAACTTCCAATGATGATTTCATGTGTAGAAAGTCATTATTCTTCACAAATTATGTTTTGTATAATCATGATTGGATAATTATAATTCATGAAAATTCTCTCCTTGCTTTCTAACTAGGAAGCTTTTAAAAAAAACCCTGAATAAATAAAACATTACACTATAAGCATTTTTTGTCAAAGTGAATGAGAATAGATTTATTTATAGGCTTTTATGGCTAATGATAATTTATTTTATACTATATTTTATCAAAATATAGTTGTGCTGTATGTAGAGTATTTTTTCCTACTATACTTTAAGTCTTCAATGTTTTTTAAAAAGCACCATATAATTGCAGCAAAAAAACTTATGTAAAAAAAAAATCATTTCTATACATTACCAGAAATTTTACTTCAAAAAATATATGCAAAAAAATCTGACAATTTAAAAAAAACAAAACAACAATGTCAAATCAAGAGAGTGAATACCTTAATTAGCCAGGCCCACATTACTGATCTGTATTTTACTATAAGCAATTTTGATTTTTATTTACATTGAGTTATTTTTAGTTGTGTGTATTCATATCTGTTTGTTTTCAAACAATATAAAATAGATATATATTTTATACTCAAGTATAATATTTATATTTAAGCATTGATTAATGTATAATTTATACCAATATGTAAAAATAAATATCAGCAGCTTTATTTGCCGCAGTTCTGATTATGCTTCACTAAACACAGTCATTATGAAAATTTATTTCTCGTTATTTCAATCTTCATAACATTTCTGAATCAATAAATTTGAAAAAATTCAAAATCAAGGCATGAATAATGAAGTAGTCACATGCTGAAAATAAAACGCTTTAGGCATGTGTACACGAGATCCGTATAACAATAGATGCCTATCTAAAACCCTATTGAAAGTTTGCTACTTTTTATCATAGAATTAAATTTATATTGTCCATAAGATTCGGTTAGATTTTTAATTAAACATTAATTTACTCTATGCAATGTTTTATTATTTTAAATAATATGATACAATCTATTGATTTCTCATATTCAATAACAAAACATCATTTCATCTGTATGGAGAAAAGCAATCAAATTTTTTTATATATTATGTGGAAAATCTTTCTGAACTTTTGAGAATCAAATGATAATGAAAAAGAAAGTAAATAAATGCTTAAACAGATGAGATCTAAGCTTTTATTTAAAGCACTACACTTATTTGGTTATATTCAGTTGGAAAACCTAACGGTGATCAGCATCGAGATGGAAAGAATTTTCATAAGAAATTGAATTGCATGAAAAAACATTGTCAAGGTCAATGACTTAAAGAGATTTTTCTCATCCTTAAGCATATTAAATACCAAATCACAAAAAGAAATTATTTATATATATTTTCATTAATCGCATTACATTCCAATTATTCCAGATAATAAATTTGTAAAATTAATTGAATTCTTAGCATACTGAAGATAAATGGAACAAATAAAAAGCTTCAAGAATAAAAAGTGTATAGTTTGTGGGTATGGATTAATATAATTGATAAAAAAACTATATATTTATTTTCATGAATTGCAGATGTAATTAATTTAAAAATGACTCAACATCATTAATTTCATTTTAATCTATATTATTCATATTCAATTTATATAAGTATAAAAAAAAAATTGAAATTTACCCCCCCCCCTTCAATTAATTTTCGAAAAAAACATTTAGGACTAATAACAAGTCCAACTTTTATTTTTATATGTGATTAAAATTATGATTATATTTTTGCAAAAAGTTTTCATAATAACCTAATACTAACTTTTAAACAAATGTTATATTTGTTTACATAATTTGAAACAACAGAATCCTAAATGCAATTATTAGTTGATAATAAATTATACTTACTGAAACAAGCACTTAAAAAAACAAAAAAATTATTCCTTTTTAAATGATTAGAAAAAAAATTATATGCGAAAAAACTTCAAGCATGTTAGAATTGAAAAAAAACAGCAAGAAAAACACAATCACACTATACAGAAGACACAATCACCTCATCATATTTCCTGTCAGCCTCTTCAGCGATGTAGCGAGCCTCTTTCAGCTGAGATTCAAGGACATCAACTCTCTCTTCATCAGTCAGACTTCGGTTCTCCAACACTTTTCTGTTTCTGTTGTCACGAACAGAAAGAGAAAAAAGGAAAGTAGTATTAGTTTCCCTGACCTCATTATTTTTTCCCACCACCATTGACTGACCTCTTCAAACTTATGTTCGGCCTCTTCGGCCATCATCCTAGACTCCTTCAACTGCAATTCCAGAACCTCAACACGACTATCATCCATTTCGTTGCGATTTTCAAGAACTTTCCGGGCTCTAAGGAGAAAAACACAACAGGACACACATGACACAAGACATAACAACTAGACGATAACATACCTCTTCATACTTCCGATCAGCTTCTTCAGCTATCTGTTTAGCTTGCACCAGCTGGCCCTCTAGATGGGCGACACGATCATCTTCCATATTACTTCGGTTCTCAAGAGCTTTTCGGGCTCTAGGAGTTAAAAAGAAAGACAGCAAACACACACATAGTCGATGTTAGTTTTTTTTTTTTTTTTGTTTAAAAAAGTCAGAGGATTAGCAAGCAAAACTAACTTTTGTGGACAGTTAACACATTCAAATACTTCTTTTAATAGCATTTAGTAAAACAATTGCTACTGATTTTAAAATAAATTTTATATATAAAAATATATTTATAACTTCTTTGTATACATATTTATTTTTTACATATTTCTATAATGAAAACATTTATTAATATTCTTGAAGATCATGTAAACCAATAACTTCTGGTGAAAGAATCATTTTTTAAAAATAAAAAAAGCATTTACAATAAAATTGACCAATGTTATTCTTTTATAATTAATATATACTTATCAAATTCTCTAAACTTAAGGATTTTTTTTTTTAAAAAATATATATATAACATGAATTATTAGGCAAAACTATATTAGTAATTGACAAAAATTGATTTTAAAACCTTTTTTTAAATAACTTGTAAAATCAAAACTAAAGTTTATTGTAGTTTGGGGACATTTTTATTTTATGCTTGAAATTTGCATCTGATGAATTATTAGATGACAAAAAAAAATCTCATAAAATTAATACTAACAATAAATGATTTAAGAATATACATAAATAAAACTTATAACTTTTTCTTCAAAATACATTACATCCTCTTGTAAAGCCTTGATATAAATCCAAGCTGAATGAATATGTAAAAAAACAAAATTTAGCAGAATTTTATGGAATGAACTGGTAATGCAAAAATAGGTTACATACACAAATTTAAATTTTAGCATATGGCAATTCAAAGTTCTTCACCTTCATTCAACACACATGTATGTGCCAGATGAAACTGCCTGTGCATGTTTGTGAACATTCTATGCTAGTTTAAAAATGATATACAGTTTAAGTGAAAAACAGTTAATTTAATTACATGTATACATTACTGCCTGCAATAAAAAGTTTGCTCTTTCATTCAAAGCAAAAAAAAAAAAGATTTAATATTAGTAAAAATAGTTCAGTACTACATGTATTAACTCATTATCATTGTTATTATGCCATTTTGATTACCAGTTTCAGAAAGAAATTTGCTGTCATTGGAAGAGATCTTAAAAGAAATCAAGCAATGCAAATTCTTAATGTTCATTCCATACATTTTTATCATTGCAGCTATTATTACTATGAGTATGTTCATATGGTAAATAAATATGGACGAGGTGTTCATCAGTAAGCAATAGCCAATGCATTGAATTTACTTTTTGTTTCCGAGTGTAAAATCAAAAAAACATTATGTCCCTCTACCTGATAGTTCTTAACTGAAGGTATGAATGATTTTTTAAAATATTTACACTCATGACAAACAAAATTAAATTATAACCTTATTCCCAAGAGATTGAAAAGTTATTAGTCAAATCTCCTGTTTCGAAGATATAAAGTGCTAAAAATCTCTTGATTATAAATCCAAGCTGTCATTCAATGATCTCTTATTTAGATATTTACAAATTCAAATCATTTAATATTAAATAATATTCTAAATTGGATTTAGTGAAGTTAAATATGAAAAGACTTTGAAAAGCTGACATGATACTTTACTACCATATAAAAATACAAATATTGAAAACAAGAATTCATTGTAAATAATAAGTAATCATAGATTGATGATATATCAGATATAGTGACAAGATTAGTTATTCATTTTAAAAAAAGATACCAAATGTAGATAATTCAACTTCATGCCCAACAAGTTGTCATTGTGATGAAAAAATAAATGATTTTTACATAAATACACAAAATGCTTTTGATTACAGCAATAGGCCTTAATGCTAGAATCGGAAAGCAATTAAAAAAATGAAAGTGCTGTGGTTATAATAATAGAATTGAGAGAGAAAAGACCCTTGTGGAATTTGCACAAAAACTATATTATGAATTCATTTTTTGAAAAAAAAAAAAAAAAAAAATGCTTATGAAAAATACAGCAGAAAACATTCCAATGAATTTCAATTAGAGTTAGCAAATCATTTCAAAATATTAACACACTCTAAAGACGGTTCAAACTTGATTGAGATCAATACAAAGATAACTGATACTCTATTAAGAACTACAACATAGCGAATACAAAAATATCAATTCATCAGTAAATTTTTAACTGAGATAATATATATATGAAAACTTAAAATAATCTATTAAAAAGAATTGACAACGATATAAGAATACTGTGAATTGACAAGAAATGTTATACAGAATAAAAGTTTCATAAGTATAAAATATCTTTATAATGAAAATAAACTTGTTTCAGGAAAAAAAAGAGAAAATAAAAATATTTTTAAAAAAGCGTAGAAAAGTTTTACAAAGAATTATGTAGCAATAAAGAACAAAAAAATCTTAAGTAATCCTTACAATTGCTAGATATTTTTAAGTGAAGAGATATGTGATTAAATCTATGAAAAAGAAAGCTGTAGGAAATGATGAAATTATTATCCTAAAAAAAAAAAAAAAAGCAGGTAGAAAAAATTTTGCACACTATGTACAAAATGTTTAAATAATAGAGATGTACCAGATAATTGGAAGAATGCACAATATTTAAGAAAAGTAAAAAATAGAAATTAGTTTTTTTATCAGTTCTATATAACAATTTTGCAAAGGTAATTATAATTCATCTATAGTGAATTTTAGATTCAGCCCAACAAAAAGAATAAGCTGAATTTAAAATGGTTTTATCATAGTTGTCTATGTCCAAATATTGAGAGAAGTTACAGAAATGGCCAATCTTAGATATGAAGTTGCCATTATGCTTTAAATTTATAGATTGTGAAAGAATTCTGTAACTATTCCCGTAATTAAATAAATCTTTAGATCATCAAGATGCAGATTGAAGATATTGTTTTTATTGAAATGTTACAGATTACGTAGTAACCCTAATAACAAGAATACACTATAAAGTGATTCTGCATCTACAATACAGCACTTTTACGAGAAGTATTTTGTGAATTAAAATGAAAAACTAAGAGAATTAAAGTCATGTATCTTATTTAAGTTATCTAGATTTTGCAGATGATGTGGTTATTTTTGCAAATTATGCTTCAAAGCTTAAGAAAATATTACAATAGTTATCAGATGAAAGCAAGAAAGTCAAAAATAAATGCTAAAAAAATTAAAGTAATGTTCAGTAGATTTTCTCTGGAGGGGGGGGGGGGATAAAGATTAATTATCATGAATTAAAAAAAATCTAACAACTATCTTAATCAGATTATTAATCCAGATAGACAAGTTTAATGGTTGAAATTAATCATAAAATTAATCTTGTATAGAGTGGTTTTGGAAGAAATAATACTAAAAAAAAATCCTGTGTTTGAGAAAAAAGTTTTTAGTATGTGTTTTACCAATTTTTACTTGGACACTTAATATAGAGGCAACACAAATGCTTCAGATTAAAGAAGTAAGGAAAGATGTGTATTGGGAATAACAAGAAATGAAAGTGAAATACGTGGATTAGTAAGCAGGCAAATATCACTCATAACAGAATCAAGTGATTAAAATAGAGCTAGGCATTTTACCAAATGAGATTATAATAAACAATTGAAATATTAAACTGGATCCCAATAGACTGTAAAAGATATAGAAAGACTATATATGAGATAAATGGAGAAAATGAAAGTTTAGTGGTACGAGTCTATAGATAAAAAAACTTGATTAAACTTGGGAGAGAACTTCATCTACAGTCGATCAATAATAGTTGAAAATGATAATTATACATAAAGTTGCATTTATTTCAACTGGCATACAAGTAACAGAACTGATCATTTATTTATTAAAGATGACAATTTCACTTTTTATCTGCCAAATAAATTTTTCCATAATTTGCTCAGGTGTGTAAAATATATATTCCAACTTCTTGAAATTAAAACTGAAATTTTTTTTTGACAATTTCACACTCAATTACTATTAATTTAGGATGTTTGTTTTTATTACTGATAACAATATTATAATAACAAAACTTTTAAAATCTCAAACTCAGACTTGAACACATTGTTCGAAGATTATTTATATTAAATAATAATTGTTAAATTTAACATTGAAAATATGATATGACTTTTGTTTAGATAATTCCATTTTTTAGAATAGATTTTGCTTTCAGCAATTTTCAGTTGTTGCAAGACATCTAAACTGAATTTTAGTTATCAGCTATATGAATAAAAATTCTTTCACATCCATTTTATTTTGAGAAAAACACCGAATTATTAGCATAATTTCTGAAGTTTACCTCATTTTCAACACCAGACTTAATTAAGCTCATTAGTATGTAATGAGAATATAAATCCAGATTTCTTTATAGTAATTTCATTTCAAATCTCTTTCTCAAGGTGATTATGATTGCAGTACTAATAAATTCTTCAAAGTTTTTGCAATTTATCATTATATTTCATCATAATGATTTTTCATCAAAATAGGAGCCAGTACTATTTTGACTGTTGTCATATATACAAATAATTAATTATTTTAATTTTCAGAAAGTAGTTTATAAAATAAACACCCAATTATTTTATTAAAGATACATATATATACACATTTAAACAATGTTTTGATCTTCAGATAAAATAAATAGATCTTAAAAAACCTCATTTCTGGGTAAAAGGATCTCCAAATGTCCTCCACAAATGATTATTGCAAATGCCAGATAATGAAGATATAAGTACCCATTATTAAACAATAATTAAATGCTAACTGCAAAACTTCTAAAGTCTTATTTAACTCAGATTTGGTCCAAAGATATAACAGGTGGGTACATTAACATACTATAATAAAGATGATGCATAATAATCATAGCCATTCACAAACAAATCAATAAATAATGATAAATTTAATGTGTGTTCATGAATTTAATTGTGTTATGAAAATTCTGTCAGAAGCTTTTTTTCGATTGTATTTACATCAACCAACAAAATATAATACAAATTTTATTAATTATGTAAATATTTTAAATAAATACAATTAAACTTGAAAAAAAAAACTTAACAAAGAAAGTGTAACATTATTTTCAAAATGCAATACAGTCTGGTTAAGAAGATTCAATGCAGTCTTGCAATTTTACTTTTTAAAATATAACTAATTGAAAAAATTCTTACAAAATTATTTTCAACTCTTTCAAGTCCAACTTATTAACTTATTGTTTAAAAGCTTAAATTAATAATTGGAATTAAATAAAACCAATAACTTAAAACAAAAATATATATACATGTGTATGTAACATTGCCTGCTAAAAATGCATTTTATAATTAATCATTTGTAAACAAAGGCCAGTTATAAAAAAATAAAAATCCATTGCAATTAATGAACAAAAATTAAAATATTAATATTTTTTTAATCAGTGCTAAAATATTTCTTTCTTTTAATTAAAGCTTATATATATATATAGGAATTAAAATTTTCACTTTCAGATATTAAAATATTGTCAGGCACTATAAATTCTGTATTTACAACAATTTCAAAATCACAAATGTCAAAATCATTTTGTGAAAATGATTCAAAGGTACAAAAAATTTTTTAATTAAAATATTACAAGAGTTTTAAAGTTTAAATTGACAATCTGCTATTTTAATTAATTAAGATCTGATAATTAAAATATTTTTAGAAAGTAAATTTTCCGCTTTTTTAAAAATTTTTTTAAACTTAAATTGAATAGGTTTTTGTAAAAACACTGACTAATTAAAATACATTATTAAAAAGTATGTGAAAAACATTACCCAAATATACATTTTTGAACACTAATTACATTTGTAAACAGCAAACCAACAAAAAAATTGAAATAACTAAAATTAAAACTCTGAACTATTAAATCATTATACTTTTTTGATTTGAAGTTTGTAATAATTAATTAATGCACAATATCATAGCAGCAAACTTGGCAAAAACCAACCAAATAATATAATTCTCATTCATTCATAATTAATCTGATCAAATTTTTAAATCTAATTAATTCTACCTAATATGTTCTAAAAGTAATTTTCAGTTTATATATTTAATATGATAAGTTCATGCATTTTTATTTTTATAAGAAAATTATATTCAAAATACATCTATTTATTCTTTCAAAACCCTCAGTCAATGAATATGATAAACTGAAACATAAGTTTGCACTCTATTGATATTAACTTATGAGATATAAAATCTAAATACAATAACATAAAGAGACTTTCAAACTTTTTTCTTCCCCAAAATTACAATATATGATATATAACTAAAATGATATTTCAAAAAGTTGGGTGCAGTGAAATCATTTCTTTTGTGTTTATATTTACATTTATTTATTTTTTTCTTTCACAATATACACAACAACAATTCACATTTTTAATATTTGAAATCTGAAAGCTAAAGATTGTGACAAAATTTTTCATTTCCATTACTGTATTTTGCCAACATTTTTAAACATTTAAAGATTATTCCTTATATAGCTTAGGGTAGTATAAATTTGTGTACACAGTTTCAATAAATTATTTTAATACAAAACGATTACATTATAACTTATAACAAATCTTTTAAAGACTAAACTGTAAAGCAATTTAGAGATGGATATTTAAATATAATACACGGATCTGATAATCATAGATTAATCAAGCCTATTAAATACATTAAGAGTAGATCTGTTTTTATACATATAACGAGTCAGCTAAAGAAATGATTTATTGTTATAATTAATTTTTAACATATTATAATGTTAATTTTTCTATAAGCAATAATCTTTATATATATATATGTTAAAAATTGAAAATAATTCATGTATTATTGGAAAACAAGTTTGAAAGATCTATTTCATAATAAAAAATTTTTAAACTTAAATTGAATAGGTTTTTGTAAAAATAGTGACTAATTAAAAATATATTATTAAAAGTATTGGAAGAACATTACACAAATATACATTTTTGAACACTAATTACATTTGTAAACAACAATAAAACTTCTTAAGCAAACAAACAAACAAAAAAATTGAAATAATTAAAATTAAAACTCTGATCTATTAAATCATTAAAGTTTTCTGATTTGAAGTTTGTAATAATTAATTAATGCATAATATCATAGCTGCTGAGGTTTGTTTGTTTTTTTTTAAAAATATTCACCTTTAACAAACTTGGCAAAAACCAACCAAATAATATAATTCTCATTCAATCATAATCTGATCAAATTTTTAAATCTAATTAATTCTACCTAATATGTTAGGTTCTTAAAATAGGCAAAACCCTTTCTCCATGCAGTAGTGACACTCAAAGCAAAACAGAGTAATCAATGGATGCCAGAAGGCTTGTGCATAAAATCCCTATCTAGTGCCTACTCATCCAGTATCCCCAAACTAGTTTCTGGCTTATGGCCTTCATCAGTGAGGAGTCTTGGATCTGAGAACTCTGCACTTAGATCTTGGTGCAATGCTCTCAGATCCAAGGCTCCTTACTGACGAAGGCCACAAGCCAGAAACTAGTTTGGGGATACTGGATGAGTAGGCACTAGATAGGGATTTTATGCATAAGCCTTCTGGCATCCATTGATTACTCTGTCTAGCTTTGAGTGGCACTTCTGCATGGAGAGAGTTTTGCCTATTTTAACAACAGTTATGTGCAAGCATGGGAGATAGTGATCATGTGATGTTAGGTTCTAAAAGTAATTTTCAATTTGTTGACTTTATTTATATACCAAATATATATTTAATACGACAAGTTCATGCATTTTTATTTTTCTAGGAAAATTATATTCAAAATATATCTATTTATTCTTTTAAAACCCTCAGTCAATGAATATGATAAGCTGAAACATAAGTTTGCACTCTCCTGATATTAACTTATGAGATATAAAATCTAAATACAATAACATAAAGAGACTTTCAAACTTTTTTCTTCCCCAAAATTACAAATAAAAATTCAATATGATATATAACTAAAACAATATTTCAAAAAGTTGGGTGCAGTGAAATCATTTCTTTTGTGTTTATATTTACATTTATTTATTTTTTTCTTCCAAAAACTAAAAATAAAATCAATACAATTATTCAAAAACACACACAACAACAATTCACATTTTTAATATTTGAAATCTGAAAGCTAAAGATTGTGACAAATTTTTTCATTTTCATTATTGTATTTTGCCAAGATTTTTTAACATCTATATAAAGATTATTTCTTATATAGCTTAAGGTAGTATAAATTTGTGTACACAGTTTCAATAAATTATTTTAATACAAAACGATTACATTATATAATTTATAACAAATCTTTTAAAGACTAAACTAAAATTAATAATTCTATAAGCAATAATCTTTATATATATATATATGTTAAAAATTGAAAATAATTCATGTATTATTAGAAAACAAGTTTGAAAGATCTATTTCATAATAATTAGCTTATGAAAATAACATACATAAACTTGTTACACATTACTTTTCTTCTTATAACCTGTGCCTTAAATAAGGACTGGTGAATAATGGGATTTGAATATCTTTATTTCTATCCATGATTAGCTTTATGCAGCCATTTCTAGAGTGAAAAATTTTAATTTTGTTAAAGTAAAAAAAAAAAAAAATCAAATACAAGAAAAATAATGTTACAATGTTATCCACTTGAAATATAATATTAATTATTATATAAATTATAAGGAATGAATAAAATTATAACAAGCCCTCACAACTTAGAATTAATTTGAATCTATTTTGTAGCTTTCTACTACTACATATATAAAAGTATGGATAAAATTGTTTTTTAAAACTTCAGTGGAATTTTCTAAATCCATCTCAGACATATTTCCAGATTATAGTTTTTTGTTGCAAAGAAAGTAATTTTGATTTGCCAGTGTCTTGAAACTAGTTTTATTATTTAATTTTTTTTAAAAAGTCAATAAAAAATTAATACTAATTTTTCAAAAGATTAAATTTCTTACATCAATAATATAAAAATTCAATTAAGAATAAATGCAAACTAAATTTCTATGTGTATTTGACAACTTTCTTTTATAATATATTTATCTCCACTTTTAAAATATGTACATATCCAAATTTATGCATAAAGCCCAGCAGTTATTGTATTTCAATATTATTTAATTAGAATCAAACAAACGAGTGATTAGGAAGAAATCAAACTTCTATTAGTAATTTCAATGATTATAACTAAATTATTCATAATAAAATTAAAATAGAAATCAACCTGGGTACATTGCAGTACAATGCAAATTCTAGTTAAATTGACTGAAGTTGTGTTTTAATTCGTGATAAGGATTATTCTACTTCTTAAAGAAAATAGTCTATGAATTATGGATATGATTTTTTGAAATATAAATTAAATACAATAATAATATCAATCACTTTTTTTAATTTACTTTTTTACAATGCATAATACAATTATAATGCATTGTAAAAAAAAGAATAATATAAAGTGATTGATATTAATATTGGATAAATTGGGCAATGCATTAAAAAAAAATTAGAATGGTAAATACAATAGTGTTATAAAGTAAACTTCAGAAAAGATAATGATATGCTTTATAATAAATCAGTTTGTATAATAATCATCATAGAATTGCTTTGTTATAAATTAGTACTATACTATAATAATACATATAGTCTAATTTTCAACTTTCTATAGAATAAAACAACCAAGATCAACAAATCTATCTATCTATTGTTTTTCAAGGAACTAGAGGAAAGAATTGATAGAAATGCTATTATTATTTTAGTGTTTTTGGGACAAAGTTTCATCCCATATAGATACAATATACATGTGTAAAAATGGCATTAAGGCAAATGAAATCTATTCACTCCACCACATTATGGTGTTTTGCTATTAAAATAAAAATTGTTAAAAAATTAGTTATGAAAAATATTTATGTTCCATTGGGAGCAGGTTTAAAAATTTGAAACTCATTACATCAATGACTGGTGAGCAGTCAATATTTCCTAATCTTCAAATCCAAACATTATAATTTCTAATTAACAAATCAATAATGACTGTTTAAAGTTATTATAAAGTGCAACAGAAAGAATGAGCTCTAAAACTGATTAAAAAAATGTTTTTTATTACAAATTGAATAAACAGAATAAATAAATTAAAAGACAATAAATTAAAATAATTAATATTTAACTAAAATCATTTGTAGTTCTACAAACTTCTATTAAGGGAAGTAAATTTACTTCTCATATCCTGCCAATATTTGTGAAGAAAAGGAAACTGCTTTTATTCAAAGAAAACTTAAGATAATGTTTACCAGATAATCTTGATTCAAGCCTTAATTTAGTGATTCACTTCAAATTAAAACTTTAATAAGTTGATAATACTATTTCTAGATTACATCTTGGGGAGGGGGGGGGAGATGTTTAGGGCAATATTCAGAATGGCATCAACGAAGTATTTCAAAAATGATTCTTTATGAAAAAAAATTCTAAATATTTCACTTTATTCAACTACTTTGTTATTACTCTTTCTGTATAAAAACTTTGCATATTCTATATATGCATTTTAGTTATTTTCTAGACAAATCCAAATTGATAGGTACAAAACATTCCTAACTTACACTTTAGCCAATTATTAATTAGACTATACTTAAGAATTAAAATTGTTATTCTAAAATGACCTAAACAAACCAAATACTAACTCATTAGTTTATTTCTACAGTTGTGTGAATACATGCTTCAGTCTGTTAAATGATACACTGAAATCAATTATATCATGTTGGTATACTTAATAAAGAGACAGTTCAATCTGGCCTACTAAAATATTTTATTAAAATGCTAAATATGTGTAACAATCATATGATCTAAACGAAAGCTAATTATTTTCTCTATTAAATAAAAAATTGATGATAAACAATTACAGACAATTATGTTGAGAAATATATATAAAGGATATGCACACACACAAAATGATTCTTGTATTTTATTTTATACATTATCGAGATTAAAACTTAAAATTGTCTTGCACGAACGTGACTATAAACATGTATTTAATAAAATAATACTTTGTAAAATAAATGTAATGAAAAAAAAAAAAAACAAACAAACAGACAAAATATATATATTACTGAGCAGAATATAAAAAAGACTGGCTGTATATTATATCAATATTGTGCAATAAATTCCTTAACAAATACATACACAAAATAATTTTTAAATATTATAAATTATAAGATACCATTTGCATTAATGAATAATACTTCTGTAGTGTAATTTCCATTCTCACGCAAGTTAAAGACTGGTTTCTATCCACTTTCTGGAAGGCTGTAATCATATATATGACCAAAGACATGTAAAACAGATTTACGATCCCCAAGATGCACATTTTGTGCTGATCCAGCACTCATCAGTTGGTCCAGACCACAATCTCTTACACATATCTTTATCATTGTTCAGTTTATATATAAATAGCAAATTAGTACAGTTTATTTGATAAGTGTCAAATGTGTTGCTCTAACAACTTTGACACAAATCACTTAATGAAAGTATATTAATAATTTTATTAGACATTCATTGGACTAGAGATTATCCAATAATGAATATTTCTATAGTATAATTTTCTCTACACCTCTTTCACTAAGGTAAGGACGGGTTTCTATCCACTTTGTGTAATGAAAATTATACCCCAGAAATATTCATTATTGGATAAACTGTAGTCTAATGAATGACTAATAAAAATTATTAGCATGCCATTTTCATATCAAAACTTGTATTTTCAAATAATAATCTTTCTGATATAAAATAAACAAAACGATAAAAAAATTTAAAAAATGAATTTTAATTGTTAAACATTGTTATTATTTTACTCTCCACCAAAAGTATTAATGTTAATTTTTACGTTCCTCTAATTTTCAATTAGTTGAAAAGATCTTTAACAATACATACTTTTTACCCTATTACCCATAAATTCTAGGGCTTAAAAGTCCATGGCTGAGCCCAGTTCAGACACTTCTGGCGCTTGAACTTCTTACGAATTCTTGAGCAATAAAGCCATTCAGTTTTTTTCTTCAAGTTCACATATGTGTTAGTAGTAGCAATTGTAAAGAGAATACAAATATGCAATGAGAAGCTTACTAAATTAATCTTTAACTATGCTCAATTAAGTTAAGTAACCAGCAGCAATATAAAAAAAAAAAACTATTTATTAAAAAAAAAAAAACATGTCCACAAAAGTTAAAATCAGAGTAACCTTTTATAAATTATGAAAGGCAATCATTTGGCAGAATGTATTTAATATTTAATTTAATGCATGCAAAACAAACATTTCTCAATAAATTTTGCCCATTTTTAAAAGAACTAATATTAGTTAATTAGATGTTAAAATTATTTTAAAAAAAAAATGCCTGGAAAAAAAAAAGACATCAACAACAGAAAATAAAACAACACAGAAACAAAAATACACAGACGAGAAAAACTTATAAAAAAAAAACTGTACTAAGGTCAGGACTTTGGTCTTCCTTAAAATAATATACAAAGAAGAGAAAATAAAATGGTTAAAAATAATTATTTTAAATAATAAATTAAAACATAAAACATTTAATAGTCTTACATAGAACATAAATTTCTATTGGTAAATATAAAGACTTTCAAATCATAAAAAAAAAAAACATGCAATATTTTCTTCTCAAATTAAATATATATTATCAATTTTTTTAGAACTTGAATTTATTCATTTTAATTTTTATATTTCAAACTATATTCATTAAAATTTATATACAAGTGACTTTATGTAAATTAAAAATATGCATAAATTACATATTACTTTAAAGCTTATATACTCCTCTAAAGTATTCACAACACTTCAAAACTAATTTTCATCTTATTATTCAATTTTAGAAATAAAATTTCAAGACAGACTTGTATTATTACGTATACAGATAACATACGTAAAGAATATTTAAAAATATTTAATATTGATAATATGTTTTACTTTTGAAAACTGATAGGAAGTATTAAACTATGAAATTTAAAAGATGTGCCAAACAGTTAGTTTATCACATTCCTGTTTTTTTTTGTGATTTTCTGGCATCCTCAAACCATAAAGTGCATTAGTTGTCACAACAGAATTCATAAAACCCCTCCAACTCTTCACACTTCTTAAAGGTACAAACTGCCACGCCCATCAAATATTTTATTGCATATGTATTTCCTGATCCAACCACACTATCTATCAAATACCCATTACTTATTATAGTGTGCCATGGACACTTTATGTGACCATCCATCCATCCATCGTTATACATTTTTATTTTTTAACATTAAAAAATTGCTTTTTTGTTCCTTGAAACAGTATGTAGTAGAAAAACCTCCTAATTTAATTTCTTTTCTATTTGGAAAAATTATAATCAAGATTCAATTGCTTAATTAGCTATACAAATTGGGAGTGTTCCACATTGCGAAATGTAATATTGGTGTTTGACAAAATTTGTATTACATCTGGGTCTCGTTTTACGCGATTCATGTTTCTTCGGAAGTCGAACTCCGATAATGCGCTAATACTTTAAATAATAAATTTCGCGCACTTACGTCATATTGAAAGTAATAGCACATTATTGGAATTTGACTTTCATCTTAGTAATTTCAATATTTTCAGTGCTTTATAATAGTAAGATTTTATGCAATAATGAAATTAAAATCATGATTTCCACATTTTATGTATACACACATTAAATTTTACAAGATTATAATGTAAATTTGTTCAAACATTGTGCGTGTTAATTTTGCATCTTAAATCACATTCTGTTTTTGCTTTTTAAAACAGAACGTAATCAATTATTAATCATTTAGTGTCCGCAAGTTTATTTTTAAAAGGTGAGTAATAGCAGTGGGCACAATTAAATTTGACAATTAAAAATTAAAATCTGATTTTTAATTGTAATTAACAATTTAAAAATTACAAAGATTAATTACTAATTACGTTGTCACCAGAAAACCATTAACACAACATGAGAGTGAAGTTGGCGCTAGCTGTATTTCCTCTTGTGAAGAATCTGATTTTTTACCAGTTTGCAAACAAACCTGTTTATCAGCAAATAGCGATAATAATTAAAACGTGTATAAAAAAATGTAAATTACTGTACTGTAAATTATGCATAAAAATACATATTGTTTTGAATAAAATTAAATATAGTTAAAAAAAGTTTGTCTTGTATCAATTTTTTTCAAATTTGAAATTTTTTATTAAGTCATATTTTATTTCCTTATTTTTTTTTTGCGTGAATTTTAAAGTAATTTTACGTTGGTGCTTTGCTTTTATGCAATTTTTGAAAAATCACAGTCCGTATTCCCCCCTTTTCAAGGTAAGTTACGTCTATTTTTGTGCGATTTCATTTGCGCATGTTTTCTGATGAACCTATCTATCGTGTAAAACGAGATTCGGGTGTACTTATAAATTTAATGAATGTATTTTTATTAACAAACACATTCAGAAAACAGAAGTCATTTTCTTTTTTTTTGTTTGAAGGTGCTCGCAAAATATTTCAGTGTTTGGTGATTTGAAATTTCTAAGTAAGAGCGTGGGGAATTATAAACATATCTCAAGGAAAAATATTATTAAAAAAACCCAACAATTATTTGAATTTTGATAAAGAATTGAAATAATATTTAAATGGCAGTCAAAATTGAACATACACATATATAATTAAACTTTACAAGCTGTTATTATTGCTCAAAGGAAAAGACTTTATTTAAAAAATATGTTACATATGGATGTTTTATTGGGTATATCCAATCATTCCGTTCCTTCAATATGTACAAAATTAGAACCCAAGGTTGAATGTATAATTTATATTAATTTCATATTTTAAGATAGTAAAGTGTTAATATTTCTACATTATATTAATTTTTCATCACTTAGTGCCAAAAAAAGAATCATATAACTATTGAAAATGCAATTGCATAGGGAAATGTTCACATCAAGGCAAATTACTGCAAAATGTCAAACAGATAATATAGAAAATCATACCCAACATCTTCAAGACAACGCAGATAAATTCAATTGTGAGAGAACAGCAGCAACAACAACAACAAAAAAAAGATTTGAAAACAAATTAGAGAAAGAAAATTTTACAATCCACACAAAAGTATACTGCTCTTAGGCCATTAAGAAAAGCAAGCTGTCAGAGATAATAAATACAAAAAAAGGTTGAGATTTGCAAAAATATATAGCTTGGTCTAAATATTAATTTTTTAATATCTTCTAGAAGTAGGTCATATTGACAAAAGTAAATTTAAGTTATACAACCTAATTCCTGAATGCAATAAAAGAATATATAGGCCAATTTATATTTTTTTGTGTTATTTTTGTTTGTCCACAGGCTTCTTTTTGAATTTGCATCCATGATAACTTGCTTTTCTCAATGCATTAAGGACACTTACACTCTAATGAGATTAATCAATCTTGGTTACAAAAATTGCTGCAAATCTTTATATACTTTGATGCGGATTCATGGTTATTTTTTAAAAATTTTCTTTTAACTCTCTCATTTACATGGGTTTTCAAATCTCTATTTTCTTTATTTCACATACTCTTCTTACAATATATCTGCATTTTCATTAAATTACTGGATATGATTTCCAATAATCTGTCCACTTTATCTTGATGTAAAAATTTCATTATTAAATTGTATCTTATAATTGTCATATAATATTTTTTTGCACTGATTTTGTTTTGAAATAATATAACCACTAAGCAAAGATAAGTTAAAACAATGTATATGTTGCAGGAATGAAGTGAATGGACATGTTAAATAAAACATTTAATATTATTTATTTTAAATAATAGATTCAATAACGGAATATATGAATTAATAAATGCATACTATAAGTAAATTCTTTTCGTATGAGTAATTAGCACAGCTTATATAGTTTAATTGCATGCATATCTTCAATTATGAACAAAAAAAATTTCTAAATATCTTTAAACAGACTTTTTTAGAAGCCAGTATCTTTCTATTAAAAGTTAAACAGATAAGTCTGTAAATAAAGATAAAATAAAATTATTGAGGATTTAGAATTTTTAGCATAAGAAATGAATTTTATTAACTATAAAATTTATTTTGAGAAAAATATGATTACTTAATGCTTAAAATAATAGATTAAGATAAATATATATTTCATCATCATTGTTGCCTTCTTTGCACTTTTCTAAATAATTCATTTTGCATACTTGATCTTCCAAGTCATACTCATATTTCTTACACTTAGTTCTACATATTTTTCTCTCTCATTTTTTATCTCATTAAGAAAGATTAAATCTTTCTTCCTCCCACTAATTTCACTCAAATAAAGATCACAAGCAACAAGGACATTGAATACCAGGAAAATTCCCTTATAGTAGACAAATAATGAATTCCACTTACATACATAGGTTTCCCAACTACTGACATTATATATTATACTGATAGGCTGGTAGTCTATACAGAGAAGTATAGAACTATCAAACCAAAATGCAGTTCAAGTGTTAATGGCCATTAGCTAAACTGAAAGATTTATTATTGAATAACATATTTTGCATTACAAAAGTGGATAGAAATCAGTCCAAATAATGTAATGAAGAAGTATTAAGTTGTCATTATAGGGATGGAGACTCAGGTGTTTGAAATATCTAGTTCACCGAAAGAGTGAAGATTGTTCACAAAATGCATGCATAATGAAAGAAAATGATGGTAATATGGCGGAGTTGACTAAAGATGCACTGATAAAAGCTTTGACACTGAATACTGGTCTAACAATAAACAACTGTTAATAAACTATTAAAGGTAAAATTTTTAAATTCAAACAGTCATTGCTAGTGAGGCTTTTTAAATATATTTAAAAAAACTAAGGTTGATTAAATAATTATTAAATGTTTTTTTTTTTTTTTATAAGGTCACAAAACTAACAAGTTTGTCTTCAAAGATAAGATTATATATTAATAATTTTTGTTAGTCATTCATTAGAGTAAAGATTATCCATTTAATGAATATTTCTGTACTGTAATTTTCACTACACCATCCTCACACAAGGTAGGTCTGATTTCTATCTGCTTTTAACACCTAATGGAGAGGTCTAATCATAAACATGACCAAAGATATACCTAGTGGAAGGGTGAAATCATAAACATGTGACCAAAGACATACCTAGTGGAGGGGTGTAATCATAAGCATATATATGACCAAAGACATGTCTTTGGTTAGGTGTTAAAAGTGAATAAAAACCAATCCCTACTTGCACGAGTGGTGTAGTGAAAATTATACTACAGAAATATTATTAATTAAGATTATATATATTTCTAAAAACAATTTCTATATTTAGCTTTATGTATTCAATTATTAATTTTATTGAAATTGTATTATATTTATTTTTTTATAAATCATAATTATTTGATATTATATAAAAAAACAAATTTTTACAAAAAAAAGGCAATAGATTTATTGTAGCTTTTAAAAAATAATTCAAGTTTTTATTTCTGTTGTAATATTCAAAATTATTCATAATCTTGCATCAGTTAGTTAGAAATTATTATTTTAATAAAATTGCAAAAAAAAAAAAGGAGCTATGTAAATGTAGGAAGTAGTGATAGATCAATATATACATTTAGAAACAGAGTATGATAGTTTTACTTTGAAAATGGCAAATAAGAAATTAGCATCTTTCAGTTTTGTTTTGAATATTAAAATCATTTTTTTTGACAATATATTATTTTTCATTTTATAATTTTTTTTTAAAAAAAGACAAGAATTCTTGGAAGATCAACAATATGTAATAGTAGAATTCCTAGAATGGAAAAAAATTACGAAGTAAAACAAAGATGGAAAAGATAGGCTGTTATAGTCTATAAATCAGTCCATTCAATGCCAAAGTTAAATTTTCATTAATGTCATATTAAAATACATGGATGCTGTAAATAAACTTAAAAGTTTAAATTATATATCCTAGTAATTAAAACTATTAAAAAGCTATAATTAATAAAAGTTGATGCAGCTTTAGTTTTTGACTAATTATAAAAATATCAGGGATGGATGTATTTTTGTTTTATAGACTTGAATATCATTTGTACGATAACAGAGCAAGAAGACATTTTTTTAGAACTATCGGTAGTAACACTACCATGATTATATAAATATGTAATAATATAATTTATTAATAAATATGATATAAATAATGTTATAATCAACACTGATACTGAAATATTCAAATTACTATAAAATACTGATATAGATTATATTTTGTCATCAATATTGCAATTTTTATATTGTAATTGTGTTTTAATCAAGCACCTGTAATATATGACTTTTGGACAGTGAGATATGTAGGAACGATTATTTTTAGAGCAAACAGATTGAGATATGCATAAGATAAATATTACAACAAATGCCAGAATAGTAGATATCTTTATAATATTTTGTAAACCTCAGTAATTATAAACATTTTTTCAAAGTTTGATTATAGTTTCCATTAGGAAAAGATTACTAGTGCAAAATTAATTAGATAATAACGAGCACTGAGGGCAGAAATTATATCAATATGATTAATTTATATCAAATAAGATTATTTATGATAGATGATGCATGTTGACGAGCAACCCATTCATTTTTATTTTCCACAGCGTTCTCCAAATTATGTTCAGTGTTTCATGAAAAATTAATATATGCTTGTATGATTTTAAATGCTGGGCCACGCAATTTGTGTTTCCCCAATGCTAATCATGACATTTAACAATTTACCAAAGTAAATGGATGTCAGCTTTGCCAGCTAAACACATATTATTCATGACAATACTTGTTTATTAAAGACATCTTTGTAAATTTATTATAATTATAAGCCTTTATTAGCACTTCTGACAACTATTATAACAGACTTAAATTGACACAAAAATTTTGTGATCTTTTTTATTATTACAATTTCTCCTTTATAATAAATTATTTATTATAACTACATTAAGTATTTATTTTAGCATAACAGCTTTTAGCTATTTTTATATTTAATTTACAATCTTAAATTTTCGTAACTAAAATATCCAAGTCATTATTAAGAATGTAATTTTATTATACATATGCTAATTTATTTTACTATTTTAATTTTTCTTTTAACTTATTCATTATCACCAACGCTCAAGAAATTTCAAATTATAAACATCTGGGTTGAGGTTAAGATTAACGGAAATCTATGCAGGTTACGCATGCGCTTTTTAGATCTTTTCCATCTTTGTCTGCAGATTCCAAAAAGGTAAATTTTATTTTTCTACGATAAAAAATAAAAATTTTATGATAATTTTTGTGATCAAATAGATTGAATTTTTTTGTCTTTCTCTCATTTTTTTGTTAGTTTCTAGAGAACAGTTCAGCGTAAAATTATAATGGAAAAAAGGTTTTATTTTTTCCGTTATATTTTGAAGAAAACGTTGTGAGTTCCTATTAGTAAGTATTTTTATTTTTCTATATTTTTTTTAAGTATTATTTTATTTTATGTTTTTTAATTATATATTTTTTAATTATTGTTTTATATATATTGATAAAAAAAATGATTGTCGTCGATGAGCAACCATATCCCACTGGATGGCGCAGTTATCACGCTAAAACTATAAAATATGATCATTCACGGGCCGTTAATTATAATCATTTTGATGTGTTTTTTGTAATGCAAAAATAAAAACAAAAGAAAATCGTCTTTTTTAAATATTATTTAATTTTAAATATTATTTTTTATTAACGTATACAAATTAAATGATAATAATAAATGTAAAATAAAATAAACAAATTACAATTTGATTCGTCTTTTTTAGTTTTCTTTTTATTAGAAAAATCAATTTTCTATCGGAGATTTTTTTACTGGGGTTACAGCTTTTTTTTTTGTTGTTTACCGCTATTTTTTATTTCAAATAGAATGACAACTAAAAGTAAAAGTTGTTACGGTTAGGTTTAGTTTTAGGGTTAGGTTTACGGTTAGTGTTCTGTTGTTTGTAACATCTATAAAATAAATGATAACAATAAATGTAAACTATATTCAACAAAGTATAACAGTAGTCGGAGAAAAGAAAGAAACTAAAACTTTTTTAAACAACGACAAATATATATATATAAAATGTTTATAATATATGCTTTTTATGACATTTAAAAATACAGTGTACAATTGTACTTTTCTTACTGGATATTTTTGTGTTAACGCTCTTTTTTATTTCAAAAATATAAGGTACAATCTTAAAATGTCTCGTGGAAATGTTACGAACAATACGTAACTTGACGCGTTACCTAATACCAATTCACTTTATACATATATCTCGTCAACATTTACTACTTAAAACTTCAATACACTACGATGTAAAAAGTCTGTTAATTATTACTTTACAAAATCTGAACATTTCAATACTTTAAAATAAAAAAAAATCCAATGAAAATAACATTTCCATCCAATTAAAAAAAACACACTCTCTCCCCAAGCCGTAACCATTTTATAAACTGTACGAATTGGGAAAATGTATTTGCTGCGTAAACATACATGCTGTACTGCGACGCGACACAGCGGCCTGCAATCTGTAGTACAACAAAAAAGTTGTATTATAGAAAACGCGGGTTCGAACGTGTCGGCCGCGGAAATGGCATTTTTATGTGTTTTAGCGCGAAAACAGCGCCATCCAGTGGGATATAGTGGCTCATCGACGACAACCAAAAAAATTACTATTAAAACTAACATACAAAAAAAAAAAGAAAGATCATGATTGCATTTTTTTCTATAATGTGAGCTTAGTCTTTGAATTAATTGATATGAAACAAAAATGAATATATTTCGGAAATATAATGACCTAATTTAGATGTTTCTATAATTTCTTTTCTGCACTTTAATAATAGTAACAATATGCAAATGCTAAAAGTAACGATTTGACAGTACATAAACTTAGGCCGATTATAGACTTGCAATATAAATTTCACAGCTGCATATTTTTTAATTATTACTTTATTATATGTTTTTTTTTATATATATTTGATAAAAAAATTACTATCGAAACTAACATAAAAGTAACGGTTTTGACAGTATATATATAAACTACAAATGTATGTACATCAAGCTTAACTCTATGATAAATTTAGTATTTCATTCCCTTTTTATTTTATTATTTTGTATATAGTGACTATTTTAATAGTACTTTTTAATAAATTGCAAACTGTATTAAAGTTTTTTACTATAATATTCAAATTATATTAATTATTGATCAATATTAACTACTTGTTATAAGGGATGTCTTATACATTGCAAACCCCTGTATGGAAATGCATTTTGAAGGACTACCGAGAAAAATGAAAAGTACTAATGTCTTTATTCTATGAAGTTTTCAAGTGATGGATTACCTTAGGTAAGTGTTGTTATATATGAAATGTTTAGAAATTTTATGATGAATCCAACTAACCTACTAACAAAACAATAGTTTTAAGTTGTGTGCATGATAATTTTGAATTTATAAAATACTATGAAAATGATTATTAGAAATATTCACCTAGGGGTTCCCAACCTTTTTGCACTCAAGAGCACATTCTATAATACCTGCCAGGTGGCGGGCACCACTTATTTTTTTCAACCAGCTGGCAGGCACCATTTATTTTTTCAATGTAAATTTATAGTTGGATATTGTTAATAATACACATAATGTACAAAAAAATATTTATTTCAAAAATAAAATTTTAACATATAATTAATGTTTATATTTTTACGCTGTAAAAGTATAGTATGCCCTACAATTTGATTACAATATAATACAATAATTTATAAGAAATTTTAAAAATTAAATTTATTTGTATCAGATAAATAATTTTTTAGCGTGTTCAAATAGCGGTAGGCACATGTAAAATGATCTGTGGGTGCCATGGTGCCCGTGGGCATAAGGTTGGGGACCCCTGTATTAACCTTTATTCTAAGATTGGGGACCCCTATATTAACCTTTATTCTATTTTTTATTACTTTAAATATCAATAACTATATTTTTTCAACCTGCTTACATTCTTTGGGGTTTTATGTTTCAAAAAATATATACTATTTCATTTTTGAGTAATATAAATTTTAATTCATGATAAAATTTGTGGATTAACATAATTTTTTAATTATTCAATATGGCCGCTTCAGCAGTCAATAAGTTAACTGCTTCACTATTTATAGCGATAACGCAGTGCTGTGGTGGTGCGTCATTAAAATTTTGTGTTCTTTTAAAAATGACATAAAAATTACAAGCATGACATCAACAGAAATCACAGCATTTGTTTCATTTTTCAATTCTCTTTTGAATGACATACATTATATTGAAATCCGAAAAAAATTCAATTTTTTATGAATACTTTTATTTGTACCTTCTTTTAATTTTTTTATTTCTTGCTAAGTTTACTATTTTACATGAAGAAGATAAAGGCAAAAATTTTTAAATATCCAAACAGTTTACGAAAATGGATTTAAAATGTGCCGATAAAATTCGCATTTCAAGGCCCTCAAAACGTAATTAGAATATCGGGTTGTAAGTAAAATTTTATTTTTAATTATTTGAATAGTATATTTTTTAAAATGATTTGATAAATAAATAGTATGTTTGCGTTTATATATATATCATTTATGTTATTTATATATATAAATTTAAACATTTGTATTCAAATACAACAAAAGTAGTTTATATGATTTTGGGACTCTGAATTAGAATACGGGGTCGTAAATATTAAAATTTTTTATTTTTAAATACACCTGGGTCTCGTTTTATGCGGATTATTTTAATGCAATTTTGAAGTTATGCGATTCATGTTTCTTCTTAATATCTTTCATATTTCACTATATTTATTAGATATCAAGAAATTTAAATTATTAATAACTTATTTTGACTTGAAATACTTTTTTTTTCTTTCAAAAATATAATGTTATATTAGCAGCTAACGTGAATATGGCCTGAAGCTGTATTTAGAATATTAGCTTCTATGTAAATAACCTACTTATACTAATGAGTAAATAATAATAATAGATTTATATTTACATATAAAAATATCGCAATAAATATTCAAAAATTTTAAACTTTTAAAGCGTATTTTGTTAATTATAACAGAAATAAATAATTTTTTAGATTTTTAAAATAAATAATAACGAAGATTTTATTGATTTTATAAACGGAAAATAATCTTTCTAATGATAATCTATAATTTTATGTTTTGATTACGATCTCATTTTTTTAATATAGAAACAAAAAAATCATTAACACAGCTCAAGACTAAAAGTGGCGCTAGTTGTTTGTCACATGACGAATCTGATTTCTTAACAGTTCACAAACGAACGCATATTGTCAAATAGCCAAATAACTGCTAATGATAAAAATATGTATGAAAAAATGTAAAATTAAATACTGTAGTTATTAAAAAAAGTTTGTCTTGTATTATTTTTTACCAAATATTTGAAATTTTTTATTAGTCATACTTTATTTCCTTATTTTTTTAATGCGAATTTTAAAATAATTTTTCCTTCTTGCTTTGCTTTTATGCGATTTCTGAAAATTACAACCTTTATCCCCATTTTTCAAGATAAGTTAAGTCTATTTTTGTGCGATTTCTTTTGTGTGAGTTTTCTGAGGAACCTATGTACCCATAAAACAAGACCAAGGTGTATTTGAAAATTAATTTTTTTAAAATTATATGATAAATTGTATGTTTACATATGTATTGGTATCTGTGTAGTATATAGAAATTATATATCATTTATGCTCTTTATTATATGTATATAAATTTAATCATTTGTATTCAAATATAACAAAAGTAGTTTATGTAATTTTGGGGCTCAGATCTAAGTTTAGACAATCTTATTTTCTAGACATAATTTATTACTATGTTTATATTTATATTACTGTGTTTGTAATTATAGGTTTGCATTTATATAACAAGTAATGTCTATATATATAAAATTAAAGTATTATAGAGCAGTACAATGTAAATTTTAGGACTGATTATCAAATATACAAAAATTTTGCAGTTGACAAAGCAATCATAAAATTTAATGGGCATGTGAAAATATAAACACTTAAAACCAACAAAAAAAGATTTCAAACAGTGTGTGTGTGGAGATAACCACAATAGTTATGTATATACCACATGAAATTGTATGCAGACGAATCAAATTCTGATTTTTGCCTATGACTTGGTACTAATGTGGAGTCAGTAGTTTTGCCACATCTTGCATCACATTATTTTCAATTCTATAGCTAGCAAATAAATTATATCTCTGTGGGACACTAAATATAACAAGATAACATCACTGGTGTGCATAAAGAATATAAATATCACTGATGTACCCAAAAAATATAAAATGAAGGGATGAAACTCATTTTATCAGTAATACAGACAGTAATCTACAATTTCTAGTTTTAGATAGACAAGAAGCCAATTGCTATGATGACAAATGCATATCCATCTTCTGGAAATGATTTGTTTTGTATCTTTTATTAGGATGAACCTTTTTCTTATAGATGCCTTTGAGATTTGTCATCTTTGGGGTATAAGATAAAAATGAAGAATTCATATGCGATTTATTTTGGAGATTCTGATGCTATAGATTATCTCAGGTAAGAAGTATTGTATATGGTTTGAAAGATAACTTTGTGAGGAATACAAAGAAATTATCAATGAAGATGTAATTTAAACTTAGTTAATGATAAATTAGAAATTATGAACAAACAATAAAGTAATAATTATGTCGAATGTTGAAATTTCTTTTTTTCCTTATATTTTAAATGGTTATCACTATTTATCTTAGCTTTATTGCTTTCCTTAGTTTTTCTAGTTTCTATCAATGTAAAGCTTTTTGCTCTAACATTATGAAAACTGAAGTTATTGTGAAAATTGTGACTCTAAGTCAGTTTTTAAAAAATTCAATATGGCAGCATGCATAGTGAACATGTTAAAGCCTCAGAGAAATCAAAGGATTTCCTTTCAATTAACATCAAAATCCTTTCTGCAGTCTGTCTTTCCACATGACACTGTAAATGACAAAAAAATTGTCTTTAGCAAGAATCACAGTTTTAAAAATATCATTTTTTCTTCTTTTTTGTGAGTTTATTCAAATCTCTGGCCCACCTGAAAAAAATTTCACTTGAAGACATACGTAGCAAAAAGGAAGGTCCGACTTCTTAGCCAGGTAACATAGAATCTTAAAAACTTTCACTTGACATACTTAATGAAAAAGAATGTCTGACTTCTTAGCCGGGTAACATAGAATCTTATAGATTTATACTTGTTTAGGAATGTTTTCACAATTAACAAAGATCAGAAATAAAAGGCAAAGAAGGGATAGGAAAAATAAAAAAAGAACTATTTAAAAAAAGATAAATTGTTAAAAATTTTTTCCATAATTTTAGGAATTGGAAAAAACGATTTGGCAATTAAATTTTAGTTGAAGATGTTTTAAATACTAATTAATATACAAAGTTGCGCTTAATTTGAATAAATTAGTTATTAAATAAAAAATAATAAATGGACTTTTATGAATCTAATATTGCATTAATGACTCTATGTCATTAAAAGATTTTATATATCAATTTTTTTTTAAATACAAAAATCAATATATTATAATTACAAAAAAAAATTCAAATATATATTATCAAAATTATTTTAATTTTCTAACATCTTAAATTTAATAAATTGAAAAAGCTTAAAAATTAATTTAAAAAAAAACAACAACAAAAAACTATAGATTCGAAAGTACTTTATTAATTCGATTATAAATTCTTATAAGTACCAGATTATATAAATAGTTATTTATCTTTCCAATATTTTTAAAAAGTTGTTCTAATATTTAACAAAGATTATAGAAAAATATAGATATATTAACTTACCGTTCACTTTCATCTGCTGCTTTTGATGCTTCTTCAAGCTTCTCTGTTGCTGTTTTCAAACGCTCTTCTGAGCGTTCCAAGTCCTCTTCTAAAAGCTGTATACGTCTGTTCAAAGCTGCAACTTCTGCTTCAGCCTAAATTTCAATTAAGAAAATAATATAAATTAAATTTATTGTAAAAAAATAAAGAAGTAAATATAGGCTGAATAATTTTATTTTGAGCAAAAAATTTAGTCCATTTCATATTATCATATTTTAGATTTGGATAAGTCACTCAAATAATTATAAGGATAAAAAAGGAAAATGTCTAAAAAATATTGTTTAACAAAAATTAAATTAAATTAATTAATAAATAAATAAATAAATAAATACTGGTATAAATGTTTTGCTTTCAATTTCATATAGAATTAATAATCAATAATTCATAAAGTGACAATTTTTTAATAATTCTACTTTCACAAATTCTGTTGTCATTTATTTTGAACAAGCACAAAATTGTTCTTTGCTTTTATGTCAAACACAGAAAAAAATCAATACATACTTGCAGATATGGATAAACACATTTTACCCTTTTTTTTTTTTTAGCAATTCAATTTTGCCAACACACAAGTGCAATATAAAATTTATACTACAATGATTATTTTAAAAGTGTTTGATATCAAAATATATCTTAGATCGCAAACCATGATATTACATATATATGACTGTACTTATGTAAATAAGTTTTTGTAACTAGGAATACAAATATGGAATAACTCCTAAATTTATTGCCTAAATCAGACAATGTTATAGCAAAACTCCATCTCTGCAAGATAAATAAATGAATCATCCTTCATTATAACAGAGTGATTGGACAACAAGCCTGCTGCTATTAAAAATATTTATTGAAATAAAAATTGCAGCTACTTTGCAATCACTTAAGGGAAACAATATACTGTTTTTGCTTGTCTGCATAAAAAAATCAATTACTTTATAACATTTCAACATAAAAATGAAAACTTATTCCCAACACATTTTTGCCTACTTATGCCATAACCTCCTGACTATAGCTAAGACTTAGGAAAAATTTTATTGTTAAAAAGCAAAGTTTAGAATTTTTCTTTCAAACCAATTAAGCTAGCCATTCAAAACTGCTAAGTAAATGAATAATCAAACTATCAATCAGAAAATAAAACAAGGACAAAAAAACCTTTAAAATCTTCCCCAGCTGATATATGATGAGCCCGATTAGCAAAGTTTTCCATTTCGTTGTTTTTTGGAGAGTTGTTGGATTTTTGCCTTTTAAGTAGCTATTTAAAAGCTGTTTTCCATACCTTGTTATCTTAAAACTTAACAACAAAAATCAGTTATTATCAAATATTGTGTGGTTTAACAAAATTATTAAAAAATAATAGCTGTATTTTTATTTTAAAAAGAAAACAAAACTTTAATGGGAGACTGTAATTAAAAGAAGTGCATTATTTGTTCAACATATACTAAAATAATGAGGTCTGTCTACATGATTTTATATAATTGATAATTTTTATGTGGTGCACTAGTAATTCCAATAGATTAGTCTTCTTGTTATTGTTACAACAAGGGCATTGACATTAGGAATTTTGTACATATCCTCCCCCGCCCTACATATTACTATTTACAATATAAATTTCAAGCAATGATTTTTCACAATACGTTTCTTCAAAACAAAAAAGCTTGTAATATAATACATTAAAGATAATATTCAGAATTTTGTTGAATTTTTTTTCATTTCCCATCAAAACAATCATCACATACTTTGAATTTTATTTAGTCTGTAACACAAATAACATACAGTAATTATTATTTTTGATACAGGTAGAAAAACAATGGGATTCAAATTTTCTAAGTTAAAAAAGAAAAACAGTCAATATTAAAAGTTAATGAGCATCTTTGTTTACATGTTTAGCTCCAACATATAAAAGTAATTTTTAGTCAGTCTAAATTTAAAATTCTATAGGTTATTGACAATTTTGATTGATTCGTTTCATTTATAAAATGGTTCACATACAAAATCCTGAACATAGATTCACTAACATTTGAAAACTTGTTTAAAAGTGTAAAAGAAATTATTAATTTTTCTGGTTCTAGATTGAAAAATCAGAAATTAACTCTTATTTGTTTAATTAAAAATATATATATAAGTTTTATTAGGTTGCATTTTATGTAAAATAAATATTACTACAATTCTATTTTCAAGTACCAAACTATTTACACTCATTTGACAACAATGTTTAGATAAATACATTAACAATTATCACAAACCATTTATTAGTCTAGAGATTATCTGGTCACTTTAAACTTAAATTAAAGAGTAATATATCTATTCTTTCTAAAAAATTCTGTTTGGAAATCATTTGCCCCATTTCAATATTTGATCTATATGTTTGAATGGGTGTAGAAAGATGGAGATTTTAAAATTTATCTAAAATATTAACATGCAGGGGAAAAAAGGTTAAGTTCAATTAACAACACAAAATGATTATTAAAAAGCATATAATAATCTCTAGTTTAACTGCTGATTTACAATTATCCTTAATAAAATATTTCCATAAAGACATTGCCATAAATGAGTGAGTGCAAAAATGGAAATATAGTAATTTACTGCTGACAAACACTGAACAATTCTGCTAAAGACATCTAAGATAAGAGGCTGTGAAATGAAGTCAGTCAGAATCTCTCTAACTTTTTTAAATGTCTACATTCATGTTTTCTCTAAAGAAGGATGGGGATTTTAAAATATATACAAAAATATCTGATTACAATAATTCCAAAGTATTATAAATTATTGCACATAATATAATATATAAGTAAACAATGTATTCTTATTAAAATTTAATGTAAAACTATATCAGATCGTAAAGTTTTAAATTTTATTGTATTTCATGTTAATGAAAAAAAAAACAGTTGAAGAGATTTGTGAAAAGGACTATAACAATAATGTATCTATTGTTTTTAAAATAATTGTAGAAATGTTAAACATTTCTACAATTATTTTAAAAACAATAGATACATTGTTAAAAATTTTAACTTCGCTTATTTAATATAAAGATTAATATAATAAAATAGCTATTATATGAATTTACATTTGCTATGCTTTTTTCTTTGGGGGAAAAAAAATTAACTACTTTATAGTAAAATTCATTTTAAATATATAATAATAGATAAGGGTTAATTAATCTTCCAAGTTGCGGAAGATCACCATAGGTGACAATGGTAAGAAGGAAAATTGTAGACGGATGATTTATGAAATACAGCTACCACATTAAGCCTGTAATGAAAGTTATTGCTAGACAAGTAAAGTAACAGGAAACCACTTTGTCTTATAATTATCTTCCCTTTTTTTTTTTATTATGAGTATGCTCAAAAGATTCAGATTGATGCTGAGACCTTAGCTAAAGATGGCTAGGGTATCCTGCCCAGCAGAAGTAGTCATGAGACTGGTATAAACTTGCAGAATTTCTCATAAAGATAATCTATTGAAAAAAGACATATTAAAAAGAGCTGGTAGAATTGAAACAAAGAAATGAAAATACATACTATTGTTGATGTTATAGAATTAAATGAAGTGAGAAAAATGTAAATAAATGAATAGTGGGGCTGTTAATTTATCCCGGTGGCGATAGAGCAGTAAATGGAGTTGGCATTGCTATCGGAAAGAAAATTTGGATTAGTGCGGCAAAGATAGATTGTGTTGGTGATAGACATGATGAGGATAACTGCTATTCCTAGAGATTTAATATTGATACAAGTTTACATGCCAACTACTAGCCATGATGATATGACAGAAAGGAAATTATACAATTTGGGTATAAAAATGTATGTATATTGCTATTGGGTGATTGGATTGCTATTATGGAAAAAGGTAAGAAAGGAAAAGTTATTGAGTATTATGGTATTGGAAAAAGAAATGAAGAGATAGCCAACTTGTGGAATTTTGTAAGGAAAATAGATTTGTGTTTGTAAACCTTTGATTTAAAAATCATCAACAAAGATTGTATATATGAAAAATTCCAGGTGATAAGATAATATCAAATGAATTATATACTGATTCAAGATAGATATAAAAATGCTATTAAAGATTCACATTTTGTTTGGTGTTGATATAAACTCTGATCATAATTTGGTTATGACAAAAAGAGGGAAAAGATATTTTTAAGATGGGATCTTAGATAAATTGAGAGAAATAGAGAATAATTTGATTTAATATGTGAAAATATAATAAAAAGAATTGATAAAAAAAAAAAGTATATTAAAAACAGCAAAAAAGTGAAATAAAAATTATTCGGCTAAAGATAGCTAAATGACCATGGATAACTGAAAGTATGTTGGAAAAGATGGCAGAAAAAAGAAGATGGAAGAATATCAGTACTGATGAAAGAAAAAGAGCATATAGAAAAATTATAATAATTATCTAAGAACAGATTTAGCAAAATAAAAATGGTTGGAACAAAAATATAGTGAGATAGAAGTACTTCAACAGATACCAAGATATGATCTGGCATTTGATAGAATTAGAAATCTCACTTGAGAAAGAAAGAAATGGTTAACAAGTGAAATAGTTAATAAGAATCGAAAGAGATTAACTAACAGCGATGTGTTGAAAAGATGGAAAGAATAACTTCAACACCTATTTAGAAAAGAAAAGAATTCAATTAATTATGAACTTGAAGATGAGGAAGATATTGAAATAGATGATAAAAGTATGGACATATTGACATGAAGTAAAAAAAGTCAATTACTCAAATAAAGAATGGTATAGCGGTTGGATTTGATACAATATCTATAGAAGTTTTGGAAAAAATGGGAGAAATTACTATGAAGGAAATAGTTGGACTTTGCATTTTTATATGTAAGTGGAATTTGGCCTAAGATTTTTTGAGGACTATAATGATTCCAAAGGCTAAAAGGAAAACTGTTATATGTGAAGAATATAGGACAGTAAGTTTGTAATCTTATGCTTCTAAAGTTTTATTGAGGATTTTCACACAAAGAATTGATGGAGAAAAAGAATATTATATTGGAGAACAGTTGGGTTTTCTGAGAGGGAAAAGTGTAACAGATATTATTAGTGTTGTTAAAACAATTGCAGAGATATAGAAAATGATAAAGGAATTGATTTAGAATATGTATATTGGGGAAAATAATATGAATTAGACTAGAGAATAATGATACTGATGAAGTGAATATAGAAAGGAGTTAGCCAAAAATGCAGTATGTCAGCTATGCCTTTTAATATTTATTCAGAAGATATGTTAAATAAATATTTAGGTTATTATGGAATTATGGAGTGAACATTGCAAGCAGAAAAATAAAATGTATAAGATTTGTAGATAATAAGATTCTTGTAGCTGAGGATGAAGTCTTCAGAAAATATTAAATAATTGGAAGAAGAATGTATGGAATATGGAATAAAGATTAATGTTTAGAAGACCAAGTGTTTATGGACAGAGAGGAATACAAAAAGATTAAGTTGAAATCCATGATAATATAGTTCAACAGGTAAATGGATTTAGATCTTTGGGTAATTGATTGAGAGGGAATGGAATAAGTGAAGATGAAGTTAAAAAAAAATTCAGTAAATGC
Source organism: Epiperipatus broadwayi (assembly GCA_028023455.1). Lineage (NCBI taxonomy): Eukaryota > Metazoa > Onychophora > Udeonychophora > Euonychophora > Peripatidae > Epiperipatus > Epiperipatus broadwayi. Next base: position 5,147,555 of record JAQFVV010000035.1, on the reverse strand, counting down.
TACGTATGGAATGTATTATTGTATGATTATGAAATGTGGTTAGTGTGTAAAAAAATTAGAAAGTGAATAAAATGACAAATGAAATTTTTTTGGGGAAAAAAAAACAAATGAAAAAAGATTAATTGAGGTAATTAAAATAAAAAGACAAAGTGGACTGGACTTAAAGAATAGTTTAATGAAAGATGTTTTGGAGGGAATGGCGAGTGCAAACAAGAAAAAAGAATGGATAAATATTATAAACGAGATGGAGATACTTGGAATTGAAAAGTTGGGCAATGAAGAAATGGATGAATGTGTAATGTGACTGCTCTATGGACCTAGGATAGAATACTATTAATTGAATGGTTGCTCATATTTTTTTAGTATACACATAACTTACTGAATGAAAGCTATCAAAATGTAGTTAACATAAAACTATCACAAAACTGGAAAATACATTATTCATATTGTATTAGATTAGCAAGGTTAATGTAAAGTAACTTAAAAACTAATAAATTACTGTAATAATAAATAAATTTATATTAAAATTAAACAAGGGTATGGAATGTGCACACAAGGTATGAAAATCAATTTTTTATTCTTTCAAAATTTGTTTGAAAAAAAAGAAGTAAATCAACAGACCATAGTTTGCTATTTAATTAAATTCAGTGAGATGAGAGAAAAATTGATTACAGTATATCTAAAACTGGGGGAGGGGGGAGGTTTAGAAATAATCTAAATAAAAAGGTTATTACCCAACGATTGAACCTATCTTTCCTATATAGTTATTTAATAAGAAACTGAAGTTAGCTTTATAAAATTTACTACATTTAAAACTAATTTTATATAAGATATTACCGTACAACCAGTTTACAGCTTATCAGCCTGCCCACTATTAATTATATAAAATTATATTTGATATTAACATTTTCATTGGATCATTTATTATGTCAAAGAACCTCAGATATGTATATAATGTTCGGTCATACCATAAGCTAACTATAGCTTAATATTTATAGGTTACTTCAATTTCATTTTGGTAGTATATATTGTTTAGTTATTCATTTAATGGTTCATTGGTTTAATTAACATTTGTAAATGAAAGATTTTAATCTCATAAAAAAAAAAAAAAAAAATACAAGTTAAATAAAAAAAAAATCTTACTAATAATTAAAATAATTCTTAAATTATAATTAATTTCTGAAACTAATTTACAGTAACAAAAATAATTAAGAAACTTAATTAAATGCCAGCAGTAAACAATTAGAACCAAGTGGATTAAACATATATAAGAAATATAACCTACCCATATTTATGAACATACTTGGTTCCAAAAAATGTTTGCAAATCTAAGTGATCATTCAAAGAACAAATTTATATATATATATAGTATTTCAACAGAAAAATAGGTCCCAGAGTATATCTTTTTTTTTTAATGTCTTCAATTTTTAAATTCTTATACATATTGATAACAACTGTATTACTTAAAATCATTTTAAATGTCTTCAATTATTAAATTCTTATACATATTGATAACAACTGTATTACTTAAAATCATTTTAATAGCTTGTGAAAACATTTACATATATATTTAAAAAACTATTTTTTTCATACTGAAAAACACAACAAAAAAATACTGGAAAAGTAATGTATATCTTTCTTTACAGAAAAGCAGGAAAATTCATGTTATCCTAAAGAAACACTTTACAAAAATTATTTACCAATTAATAACATACAAAAATTATTATTCTGTTTAATAAGATTTAAATGATTTAGATTAAAAAAATTAAGTGTAAGATTTAAATGATTTAGATTAAAAAAATTAAGTTCCAGAAATATATAACACACAAAAAAATATTACTTTGTGTTGGTAAAAATAATTTTCTATTTTGATAAAATTTTTAAAAACTTTAATGTGACAATTATCATTTAAAATTGATAATTTTTAGGATCATAACCTGCTTTCAGTTTTTTTATTTGCTGCATAAAGCTAAATTATTATTAATAAAAAAGCAAGTAAATACATACATACATATAGTCTATCGATTGGATATTTTAGAAGTTTTTTATGTGGAAAAATATGTATACAGATAATAAATATTCTTAACATTTTATAAAATTACCATAAAAATCAATTTCTTTTCCCAAGCATATAAAATTAATCTTGTATAAATACAGTCATCACTATCATCATCAACTATTATCAATCCATTGCAGGATGAAGGTCTCTCCAAGTTCAATTCATCTTCTCCAATCTTTAGCTTCTTTCTCTCCACATCACCCCTGCACACTTTCTTATTTCATCTTCTGGATCTTTTACAATCTCTTGGAATCCAGTTTAAGATTTCAAATGTCCATCTAGTATCATTTCTTCTAGCAATATGTCCAGCCCAACTCCACTTCAGTCTTTTAATTTTTACAATGTCAGTAACACCTGTTTGTTCTCTTACCTATATATTGTGTTTTCGACTGCTTCTTGTTACTTCTAACATGCATCTCTCCATATTTCTTTGAGTGGTCTGAAGTCTCTGTATTGCTCTTCTATTAAGTATCCAAGTCTCAGATCCATAAGTAAGAACTGGTAAAACACATTCCTTTTCAAACACATAGGCATATTTTCTTTTAGTAACAAGTTATTTCTACCAAAAGCACTCCAAGTTTAATTCTATGATTAATCCATTGAACATTACTTTAGTCTTTTTAACATTTATTTTTACTCCTACTTTCTTACTTTCATCTAATAACTCTTGCAACATTTTCTGAAGTTCTAAAGCATTATTTGCAAAAACAACTACATCATCTGCAAAATCTAAATGGCTTAAATAACCTCCATTTACTTTTACTCCTTTTAACTTCCCATTTTAATCCACAAAATATTTCTTGCAGCACTGCTGTTATAAGTTTTGGAGATATGGAGTCCCCCTGTCTTACACCCTTCTGAATGGAGTTTTCTAGTATCATTATGTAATCTAATTGTTGCTGTTGCATTTTTATAAATATTCTTCAAAATATGACAATATCCTGGGTCTATACTTTGATGATCCAATGCTTTAATCATTGAAGAAATGTTTATAGAATCAAATGCCTTTTCATAATCTACAAATCCAAAGCATAATGACAACTCATATTCATTGGTCATTTCTATAACTTCTCTCAATATTTGGATATGATCCAGCTTGTTCTCTTAGTTGGCGGAAATCCAATGTTCTCTGTAGACGAGTTGTAATTATCTTGATAAAATTTTTGTATAAAACTGATAAAAGGCTGATAGGTCTGTAATTTCTAATATCTTATCTTTTTTAAATATTAATAGTGCATTCTTCCAATCATCTGGTACATCTTTATCATTTAGACATTTGGTATATAACTTTGTAAAAAAATTTCTATTTCTTCACCTGCTTCTTTTAATATATCAAGTACAATTCCATCATTACCTGAAGCTTTTCCTTTCTTCATAAATTTAATTGTATGTCTCACTTCATTTAAAATTCTGGGCAATTTGGAATATATAATAGATGTAGGAGGTACTTGTTCTTTATTACTATATAATTTTTGATCAAAGTTTTCTACCCATTTCATGATCCTCTCTCTTTTTAGTAATAGTTCCATCATTTTTTCTTATTGTAGATATAAATTTCCTACCAATACCAAAATATTTTATACTCTTGAGACTTTTATTCTCTTCCACAGCTTTCCTTGCAGTACAGTATTGTAATTAAAATAAATAAATAAATGCATATTACTTGAAATAGATTTTCATCTTTTTTATAGTTATTAATAGCAGTGATTACACTATATCATCTAATATATACATTGATCTGAACCAGATATTAAATATATTATTTTCAATAAACCTTCAGATTTTATCAGTCGAATTTTCTCTTAGGATTCACTTTAACATTTGTTATTCATTTATCATTTACATTACCATTTCACTGCATAGCATACCAAACCCAGCTTCAATAATGTTTGTTCTATCAATCGTATACTTTACTTAGCTTTTATTTACTCCTTAATCTCAACATAATCTTACCATATCTTATGTAATCAGTAATCAAAAGGTGGACATAATGACAATATTTTGATTATTACAGCAAAATAGTTTGTATAATTTATTGACATTAAAATGCATATTAATATGAAAAATGTAGCAATATAGTAGCAATTATGATGAGGAGACAGAGAATTTATACAAGCGTTAGTATTCAAATTACAAAAAATTGGAATTGATTTTTATTTCAATTGTACTAACTTTCTGACAGACAATAATTATTACAAGATAATTAGAACTTTAAAAGAAGCATTAATACATTGTTTGGGGAAGGAATACCTTCAAAAGAACAATATTAATTTATTAGCCTATTTCACAAAGTTTTAGTATTCCTTTACATATATGTGTATACAAAGATTTAAATAGTTTGATGTGAAAAAGGAAAGTTATGTTTGATAAATAATAATATCTACTTATCTGATATTAAAATATCCAAAGTAAAATTTTATTTAGTTTTCAATATGTAAGACAACACCCAAATATTATTAGAATCAAGGAAATGAAAAAGCTATTTTGAAAGCAGGTTTAAGAAACATGACTTGAAACTTAAATGATTGCTAAGCAATTTGTTCCAACTGTAAATGGAAATATAAGGTATTGTGAATTATTTAGGACAGATTAAAATACTAATTAAAAAAATTTAAAATAGTTTTGACAAGACAATGAATTTTTTCCCCACCTCAAAAAAAAAATTTAAAAAAATTAATTAACTGTATATATAATACTGAAAAAAAAAAAACTCTCCCATTAGCCACGGAATGATATATGATGTTGCAAAAATGAAGACAAACTGAGAAAAAATATTAATGATAACAACGCGATATAAAATTGTGGTCACAATGCCCAAAAGGTTGTCAGAAGGCAGTTGGTTAATTAGACAATAAGATAGTACACAACAAAATAACATTTATTATCAGTAGTAGCTAAAGTTTGTCATTTAATACAATTTGCTTTATCATTTTGATTCAAAAATATGAGAATTAACAGATATTAAAAAGTTTTCAGCAAGCACAATTTTTCTTAGACAAACTAAATCTAAAAAACTACATTCATTTATGGAAAAAAAAAAATTATCCAAGAATTGAAACCTAATTCTGATTACTGAATATGAAAAATGAGCATGTGACTGTTAATCATATAGTTTGTCACTCAGGAAGTCATATGATCAAGCACCAAAAGTACACAGTAGATTTGAAATTCACGGATCTTTAATTTCTAATTCTGCTATTTTTCCAATCCACTAAACCATGCAAAACATTCTTTGAAAATTATTCAATATACTAACTTCAATGACAATAATATAATTTTCAAATGAATAGTCTATTTTATTATACATGGATTGTTGGTCTTCTAAGTAAGTTGTATTTTTCATCAGGAGCATAATTACTATTATCTATAGCACAGAATTTGAAATTTTTTTACCAAATCAAAATAAACATCGTTTTCACATGGCATGAAACACATAAAAAGACGATATTTATTTGGATATCAATTTTTTTGTCACATGAAAATTATTTATTTAAGTTAGTTTTATACAAGCAGAGAAATGCCTTTACATCTATGATATACAAAATCACAAACAGAAATGTATATAAAACTTATCTCTAACATATTGCAAATGTATGCACTTGGGGTTATATACTAAATAGAAAAGTATACTATAAAAAGTAGAATGGCAATTAATCCAAAATAAATTTGGAAAGTGCTATTGTTAAATATATATAAGTTATAGACACATGTTAATCTTTTGTATGTGAAGAACATTTAATTTATGTTAAAGAATATTCTTATTATTTAAATTTTAATTAGAAACAATTTATAAATTTTCAAAAATTGTTTTTTAAGTAAACAAAATGAAACAAGTATGATTAAACCAATAAACTGCATATAATTAATCACGAAAATACTGTAGATGAAAAAAATATGAATAAAAATGAACGAGTGAATTTAATGTTAAAAGACAAAAAGATCAATTAATAAAAAAATAAGTAGAATAAAACAGCAAATGCTATTAATAAAATATTATCCTATAAAATGCATAAATGAATACACGAATGTTGCATTTGAAATGCCCAACAAAAAAAAACCACATACCTACATACTTGAATAACAGTCAGAAAAAGAAAAATAAGAGAAAAAATGAAGAATGAAAGAGTCAATATAAATTAAGAATTATCATTAGAATAAAATGTAATATATTTATAATAGAAATTATAACATTCAATATCTATACTTTAAATACTTGGAATTAATATGAGATAGGGTGGATAGCTGAAGAGAACTTAAAAGTCTCTGTTCAAATCCCCTATAATTAATGTTGTTTTATATGTAATAAGATTTTTCTATAGATACTGAAAAGATTTATTATTTTAAACTAACAAATCTTACCTATTTTCATCATCTATTTAAAATAAATATTTTTAGGAGTAGATTCTGTTTCTTTAATTTTTCCAAAAAATTAACAAGAGTACTTAGAAAGAATTTAATATTTCATTTTTAAATATAAATGTCATTTCATTTACCATTTTTATAATTAAGAATGTACACTGTGTTTCAGTGGAAATGAAACCGATTCTTTCTTCAAGCTGTATGCACTTTATGTGGTAACATAATTTAATTATTTACTACAAAAATTTTAAAAGATGGAGCACTTCTAGATCATAAGTTACAATATGAAATGTGACAGTGCATTTTGTATTTTTGTTGAAACTTCATAACAGAACAATGCATTAACATTAAATTTTATTTTAAATGGGATAAAATTACTATTTAAATAATTCAAACTGTGTATGGGAATGAAGCAATGAATTGAAAGAATATTTTCAAGTTAGATGCATGTTGGACTATTTCCATCATCTATGAGTGAATGGTGAATGTATAGAAAATTTTAAACTTTATTTAAACTTTCCAAATACAAACAACTTGTTAGTAATAACACACAAATAGACATCACAGGTTGTGTGTTATTACTTACAAGTTGTTTGTATATGGAAAGTTTAAATAGAGTTTAAAATTTTCTGTACATTCAACATTCATTCATAGATGCTGGAAATAGTCCAACATATCACATCTAATAATATACCATCATCACAAACTTTCAGACAAATAATATGTTCAAGTATTTTGCAAGATTTCACAATAGCTGGAAGAGCACTGAAGATGACCAACTGGCATTGACAATCAATCAAAAACATGCACTACAAAGACATGTAAAGAACTACAATTATAAATCCAGAATTCTTATCAAACACTATAACAGATAATGAAACATGGTATTTCCATTCAATGAGCTATCAGCCAAGCACTAGAGTGCAGAATGAAGATTGCCAATAAAGACCCCCCCCCCCATGAAAATACAAAGAGAGCAGAATCAAAACATCACTGACTGAATAAGCTTCTTGAAAATTAGATAGTAAATGCTAACTACTATTTGGATGTTTTGAATTATTTGCAAGCCAAAATTATGAGTGGTCTGAATACTGCAAGCAAGATTCTTTGGTCAGTGTTCCACAATAACATACAGATTCTTAGTACTAAGATTATGCACAACTTTCATTCTGTTATCCCGTTTTAGTCTCCACTTTTCAAAATTAAAATTGGTCATGAAAGAGGCAATTCATGATTATAATAAAATTCCTCAAAAGATTCTGATGGAGAATTTCAAGTATTGCTTCAAACAGTTTTATTTCAATCATTTCAAGCTGTATATTGAGCCACAAAAAGATTATTTTGAATAATCAACAATAAAAACAAACACAAATAATAGTTTTGTTTTATTTCATATCAATCACTTTTTAATTGGGATATGTGCATACTACATAAAACAAATGACAATAACTAAAAAAGACAAATGATTCCAACTCCTGACTGAACCATTCATTACATGCCTTCATCACATTTCAATATTTATTCATAGTAAATTACTACAGTTGATTGCCACATTTAATTCTTAAACATATTCATTTGACAACATTATCTTTAAATAAATACATGAATATTTATTACTAATCATTTATTAGGCTAAAAATTATATAATTAACAAATATATATTAAATTTAATTGAAGATTAATATATATATTAAATTTTCCAGCATGATATTATTAATTCAATCTCTTTTTTTTCTATTCATGTGATACTAACTTAAAACATCCTATCTTTACACATACTCAAAACATATCATAGATATCTGAACAAGAGAAATGACTCAAAATACATTTATAAAGACAATATTGCCAAATGACTATGGTTGAGAAATGTAGCATTTGTAAACAAAATTGTAATAATTAAAGGATATAGTGTATAAGGCACACACATATACAAAGAAAAAAAACTTTTAATCATTAGTTTTTGTCTCCCTCTTATATACCTTATATGTACATAGACATGTAAACTATTTATTTACACCTGAAGCAAAATTAAAGTTTATATCCTTTTATGTTCAAATTTTAAAAAGAAAAAATACTCTTCAGATATAACATACTTAAATATATATAAAATGCATTCTTTTTTTTTTCTGTCAAGATCTAATTCTCAGATTTAAAATATTATTCCTTATATAGATGTATAAATTGTGTTCAAAAATTATACTTCAACATTTGCCTTATATAATTAACAATTCCAAAACTATTAAATATAAAACTGAAATAATTATCAATTTCTTAATAGAAAGAAAACCTTAATATTTACTATAAATATTAATTATAAAATGTAAACATTTCTCAACATTTGCCTTATATAATTAATATTAAATTAAAAAAACAAAACAAAACATTCTTGTGTGTATATATGTTTGCATACACATATAATCACCCAAATACAAAATGGAATCTTTTCTATTTAAAATTAATATTAAAGCTATTCAAATGAAAACATTTTACAGAATACCAGTTTACTTATTTCACTTTGCACAATGCATCTCCACCATGCCCATATCTGGGTTTGAGTTTGGCAAGGTGAATCTTGGAATTTTTTTAGGCTAGAGCCAATACAACTAGCTGTCCACTATTGTTTGAAAAATGTGTATTTACCTGTTACAAAAGTCTCAGATTAATCACAAAAATTGGTCAGTTGACTGCTGACCATATAAGAAAAAATATAGTATGAACTATCGCCACTGACAGAGTAAATACTATACATCTAATAACAATGAGTCCATTGTTTACCACAAACTTTTATTCAGTAATAAAGTTTATTAAAACAATTGATGAAGCAGAAATGTTATACAAAGGAGGGGTGCACCCCCCCCCCCCAATTAAATTACATGCAAAAGGAATACTATTTTTCACTATGTAAATCTGAATGTAGTTTTTTAATATAAAGAGCTTTTATCATCATTAAGTACATTTTCTGTACTATATAAATTTACTATTCTTATAACAAAGAGTGTAAATGCAAAAAGGCAATTAATTCTATTTAGTATCATATTATTGATATAATAAGTTTTAAATGCACTAATTTTTTTTTCTTCTCTATCAGAGATCACTGATAACTTCCAAAATGAATTTTAACAAAAATGGAAATAAAGAAGCTTGATATAGATTTGAATAAAAAAATCTGGACAAAAAATTGTAAAACATGCAGATTTTAATATACCATTTATATATGTATAAATTTGATGTATAAATAAATTCAATGATGTATTCAGTCAATGAAAAAGTAATGCTAATTAAAATATAAAAATACTTAGTGGTCACTGTTATTAATTATACTTAAAGTTATTATCTATGCTGAAAGATAAAATTTATTCAAGCATTTTCAATAAAAACATGAAATTAACAGACTAAATCAATACCCTCCATTCTCTCCCCCCTTCAGTGACAACAATCTTGAATGCATGAAGCTGATTTAATCTTTTTTTTCAGTTTTTTTTCATTTCCTGTTATTCAACTTCCTTAACTTATATTAACAAGGCATATTTATCTTCTAACGTCTTCAAAAACTTTAAAAAAACTTCTGTAAAAACATTTAAAAATAATCAATTTTTATATTTTTAACTCTGCAATAGTGAATATTACATTAAAATGCTTTTATTTAAAAATAGTCACAAGACCATACTACCTCCAACTTTGGATATGAAATCACAGTAATATTTTGAAATAACTAAAAAGAGAATTGATTTAGAAAATAATATTTTAGTAATGTAATTTTCATTACACCATTCTCAAGCAAGGTAGGAAACGTTTTCTATTCACTTTTAACATTTTGTGGAGGGGTGTAATCATAAACATAGGACCAAATAAAAAAGATGTGATTCCCAAGATGAGATGCTGAATGAACATTTATCAGTTGGCCAAGATCAAAATCTCTTACACATATCATTATCATTGTTTAGTATATATAGGTAGCCAATTACTATAGCTTAATGATGGCACAAACCACTTAATACAAATATATTAATTTTTTAAATCATAGTCCCTACCTTGTGTGAGAGTGGTGTAGTGAAAATTACACTACAGAAATATTATTCATTAGTGGATAATCTGTAGTCTAATGAATGGAATAAAGATTTAGAAAATGATTCATAAATAATAACAAAACATTTGATATTTACTCATAACTCTAAAGTTTTAAATGTATTCTAAAAAATTGTAAAAACAGCTTTAAATGATGTTAATAATACAATATTCTCTATTATTTTAGTTTAGACAGAAAAAACTTTTTTTGATCATATAAAAATGAAAAACTAGAAGAAAAAAGTTAATGAAATTTTTATTAATTATAAATTTTATTAATCCTACCTTATTTTAAACAAATTTTAAATATAGTATATCAAATATTGCATAATCATCCAAAGAGTGACAAATGTCAATTCATCATGAGATGCTTTGTTGTTGTTTGGGGGGGGGGGTTGAAAATGCTTAAATTATTATTTGCAATCTAAATAACATTCCTCAAATCTTTCTTATGAATCTTTTTATGTCTGAACAAATGAATAATGAATTAAACAACAAAATTTAACTTCAATGTAACAATCAGTACCCTAAAACAAAATAACATAATGTGGGGGAAAATGAGAACAGGGGAAAGAGACAAATAACAATCATGCAAATGTTTGAAATTTAGGGAATTAACATTTTACTGAATATTTCTTAATGATGAAAAAATTTTATATCTAAAATCTACATTTATATATTATTAATCAATTACATAATCTGTAGAATCAAAATATAGTTTAAACTTACAGATACTTAAAAAATTTTAAATATAAATTGTACAAGCTTAATATTAATTAAAATTATTCTTTTTCCAAATTAAGATACATAAAATAACAATAACACTACATTTTAATTAGAAATTCAAACATATTCTAAAATATTTTACTTTAAGGTTAAGGTGCTAAGGATTTGTTTTAAGCACAAATCTCAAAAAAGCAAATTATATTCTCTAAAAATAGTTGGAAATCAATATTGAGGACTGATAAAAAATTATGGATTAAATCATTCAAATAGTATCTACTAAAGCAACTGGCTTCATATTAAACTACCATTTCAAAAGCAATGGTTTAATGGGTTCAATATTAAACAATGGATAACTAGAAACATGTCATATGGTAAGAAGAACTTATGCTTTTCCCAATCAATGAAAAAGGGAATGCCTAGTGCTCATCAAAAAAAAAAAAAAACTATCAACAAAAATATTTACCAATTATAAAACATGGTGAAATTAATACAATTTTGCCAACCATAGTATGAAATTCTCTTGCTTCAATTCTTACTTTTTATGAATACATTATTTCTGAAAAATGCATATGTATTTAAGAAACTGATCTTTTAACTGTACACATATTTTGATTAAGAAAGTTTCTGATTGATGTTTTTAAAAATTCAAGTTAAAGCTATTATTATTTACTGTACATACATTAACATTTTAATTATATACTTTGATGTGCATTCTTTTAAATATCTTTTTTTTTATATCTCTATTAAAACTACTATTTATAAAAGAACACATATAATATATTAATTACAGCTCCTGCCAAATGCTAATTTTCCAATTTCATTAATCTTTTAAATGAAATAGAAACCTTAACCTGATTCTTTTTAAAGTAACAGCATTTTAAAAAGAATTTAGATTAAATTACAAAATACATAATATATGAGTTAATATTACTATTTGATTAAAGCAATTAAATAAATTAATGAGACTTGGAGGTGGAATGAATTATGAATGCAAGGTATGTGGGAAACTATAGTTCAAGTAATACTCAAAATACATAAAGAAAAAAATACCTTAAGTAGATTAAGTGTAACAGTAAATATATATATTATGAAAATTTATATACAAGTAGATAATAAAAGCAATTACTATTAATAATGATCTTTCAAAGCCAAAATTATGAACAATTTCATATTATATGTAACAGATTGACAAATGTGTCCTGTCATTATTAAAATCACATAAATAAAATACTTTCCAAGCTTGTTAAAAGCCTCAAACTTTCTCTCTCAGTGCAAGTCTTCCAGACCAATCTCTCAATATACATCTATTTAAGAGAAACCCTGGTTATTGACAGTTAGAATAAAAAGTTTAGAAGATTTCATAATTGCTTTATAAAAGTATATGCAAAAATTCATTAATGGAATGTAATATAGATAAATTACCAAAAATCTTAATATATTACCCAATAAAACTTCATTTTTTGATTCACTACTAGGTAATAAAGAAAATTACAAATGGGTAAAAAAAAAAATCACATGTTCATTGAGAAATGTAATAATTTATAAATCTTTCATTGAATCAAAAATAATTGGATTGTATTATATCAATAAATTGAATAGTCAATTTAACATAAATTTAACAAATGATAAAACTGAGTATATCTTAAAACATGCCCCAATATCTAAATACTCAGTTATTATACGATTGGAGAAAAAAAAAAAATGCAATTTTTATGGACTTTGATAACAAGAAATGCCTTGTTACAGACTGTAACAAGGATGTGACTTATCATTCATAAGGGTTAATTTAGAAAAAATTTGGAAAAACTAGATCTTTGCACTGACAAATACTCCTGAGAAATTATTTAAATGCTTTATTGTAATTTATATAAGCTAATTGTATATTTAAATGTATAACTTCAAAATACCAATTGTTCTATTGTTAATAAAAAAATTTTTTTACATAGTCCAAATATCAGAATAGTATGCATAAAACAACTAATTTGTAATACATAATATTCCACAAGGCAACTTGAAACATTAAAAAAATTCTGAAGTAGAAAAATATTTATACCTCTCTCCCCCTCCAAAAAAGAAACTGACAAATAACAGATAATTATCTCCTCAAAAGATAATATGTTGGTAGATAGGAAAAATATATTTATAATATTGTCCAGGTTTTCTAAATAAAATTGAAATAAAATTCATACAATTTTAAAACAAGCATGCCATAAATTATTAAATATTTAAGTTCTCAGCTTAAGATAGGCTTGATTAACCAACTAACAGAGTATACTACTACTAAGCAATCTTAGCGAAAAGTCCTTTCTTGCTATTCTCTAAACAATTTATTCTGGCATTTCAATTTTAGACTTAGAGGACATGAAAAACTTTAATGAGTTCTTATGATTTCTTAAAAAAAAAATCTACATTTTAAAATAAATCCATGCATATATCTATTTTAAAGTTTCATAACTGATGGATAGGAATGGAGGTTCTGAAGCTAAATAGTTTATATTTTTCTACATTTATCTTCATGTTAATTTATAACTATTATACTCTAAATCACTTGAAGATAAAATCAGCATTATATAAAATATTAAATCCATTTTTGGAAAAATCTATACAATATATATAAGTATAGAGGATTTGAACTCAGATTTTCAAGCACCCTAAAACTATCCACACTATCACATACAACTGATGCACATGACCACACACATGTAGAAAAGATTAATAATCACCAATACACGTATTTCGTGCTAAACCAGCATTGATTATATATATGTGAGATGATAGTCTGGAACTGATGAGTGCTGGTTTAGCACGAAATACGAATATTGGTGATTATTAATCTTTTCTACATGTGTGTGGTCATGTGCATCAGTTGTATGTGGTAGTGTGGATAGTTTTAGTGTGCTTAAAAATCTGAGTTCAAATCCTCTATACTTACAATTAAGCTCCTAGGTTTGTGAAGAGTGCCTGGTTTCAAATATTTACAATACATATAAGTAAATTAAGTAATGTGAATTTTTTGTAATACCATGTAATGAGATTTTTTTTTTTTGCAAAACTAACTTTTATATTGCCTTTCAAATTATTGATTTATACTGAATTACAGAAGTTTCATGTTATTTTCAGTTTACCAAATTAATCAACTAGTATAGATGATAATAGATGGGCAATTGAAATTTTAAACTGGATTCCAAGAGATTGTAAAAGACCCAGAAAGAGACCACATGTGAGATGGATGGATGAAATAAGAAAGTGTGCAGGGGTGATGTGGAAAAGAGAAGCTAAAGATAGGAAAAGATGGACTGAACTTGGAGAGACCTTGATGATGATGATGATAGCAGATAATTTATAACTCATGTATTAGTTAAACAAATCATGAAATGACCCAATCAAATCTAAAGCAATCTACCTAATGTTAAAGTTTACCATCAACATTTGATCCAGTATTTTATTTTTGAGTTTTAAATTGCAGGTATCTTTATAATTTTTATTTTCAGACTGCAAAATCAGTTTCATCAATAAACAAGATAGTTCTAAAATTGATATAAATTGTATTAAATGTAGCAAGCAAAGCCAAACTAGCACTAATTATATAAAGTTATTAATAAGTAGTAAAAAAAATTACATCTTTTATACACATCCACAATGGAATATAAATTGGTCCTAGAATCATTATAGTGTACATTAAAATATATAAATTTAGGAGCAAACAGTTACAGAGCCACAACTAAAAACAAAAATATCTTCCAACATTATTTAAACACACAAACAAATATAATACAATATGTACAAATTAATTGGTCTATTTTTACATTGTACAGGTAAATTTAAAAAGCAGAATCTGTATATCTCTAGTAAAATGATATAAAAATAATCATGTTGTATTCAGTTTTTAAGATATATATCACTTTACACTTAATATTTTATCAGCTCATAGCTAAAATTATTTCATATGGCTTAATGACACAAATAATTTAATTTAAGTTGATAAGTGAAATGTACCAACTATAACAAATGTGACACACTAATCCAAGTGTGAGCAACCGCCGGCCCGTAACAATGTCAAACAATGCCTGCTGTACAGATAGACAAAATCCATATCTAACGAATTATTAGGCTAGAAAAATGCTAACTTTGTATAGTTAACAGCAATAGAGAAAGAAACAATGACCTCATTAACGTCCATACGAAACGTTTTCTGATAACATAGATGGCAAATTAATGTTCTGATGGATTTGTTAATAATGCACATGATATAGGAATGGTGGGTATAAAGTAACTGATTTTACACCACTACAATACTATGCACTGCAAGTAGCAGACATGCGCTATTGTTGCATGGCATTTTATAAATAAGTTTATACCTTTTCTAATTATTAAAACTTTTAATTTTATAGCCAATAAAATGAGCTAATTAAAAAAAAGAAAAATTGATGATGAATGCTGCATTTTGAATGATAATTGGACATTCAAATATTTATTTGCAAATATAGACAATAAAGCTGTTTGGTTTGTAACAAAAGTATTTCCATTTTTAAAGAATATAATTTAAAAAGGCATTTTTCAACAAAATATTTTGGTAAATTTAAGCTATTTTCACTGGAACAAATGAAAATTTTATTATTAAAAACAAATGAAAATTGAAGCAAAAAATTAAAAACTGGTTTGTATAAACAAACAATAAAATACTTTGAAAAATCTGTCAAATACCGATAGAGCTTTGACAAAAGCTAGTTACATTGTTGACATAAGGTTGCAAAACAATGGAAATCATTTTCTGATGGGAAATTTGTAATGACATGCTTAATAGATATTGCTGAATTATTATGCCCTCATAAAAAAGTGATGCTTGAAAAAATTCTCTCTCATGAATAACTTTTGTGAGATGCATTTATAATATTTCAAACAATTTGTGATCAATTAAAATTAAAATGGAAGAAACTTACTATGCACAGTCTTTAGAGGAGTCATGTGACTTTACCAATATGAATCAACTTTTGATCAGATTTGAAATTATAGAAGAATTACTTACCACTACTGGTGAAAAATTTGGCATAGCCCTTCAAGATGCTTTGCAAAAGCATAATATAAAGTGGGACAAAATTGTCATCATTACAACCAATGGGTGTTCGAGTTTGGCAGGAAAAACAGTGGATTATTAAAAAAAAATAAGCGATGAAATAAAGCATATTCCAAGAAAAGAAATAATTTTCTTATATTGTACAATTCATCAAGAAATCCTTTGCAAAAGAGTTCTAAAACTGAAGCACGTTATATCAGTTGTAACGAAAGTAATTAATTTTATTCACAAAACAGCTTTAAATCACCAACAATTCATAACATTTTTGAAAGAAATTGAATGTGACTTTATTGATATTCCACCATTTGAATATAAGATGGCTTAATCTTGCAAAATTATTAAAATGATTTGTTGGATGAAATTGTTAATTTCTTAAATTATAAAGATAAGCTTAATGAATTTTGAGAATTAAAAGATGAACAATGGTCGAATGACTTTTTCTTCTCCATCAATATGTTAACATATCAAAATGAATTAAATTTATCATTATAAGGGAAATGATTATTTATTTATATGTATATAAATATCACATCATTTACAACAAAATAGTTATTTTCACAATAATTTCAAACGAACAGTTAACTCACTTTTCCAATCTAGCAAAAACAACTTGTAATGTCAATGATGTAGTACATCATGTCCAATTGAAACTAATAAATTTACAATCAAATTTAATATTAAAGAACCAATTTGCTGACAAAACAATAACAGAATTTTATGCCTCTTTAAATCCAGAAATGTTTAAAAATATTCTGGATAATGCACAGAAATATTTGGCATTCTTTGGATCAACATATCTAAGTGAAACTACATTTTCCATAATGAAAATACAAATAGAAAAATTAGATCACTAATGTAACAGATGAAAATTTAGTTGTCTACAAATAGCCACTTATAAATTGAATCCCAATTTTGATGCAATCATAAATCAGGAACATTCCAAATTCAGTTCTTCACATTAAAGTTTTTGTAACAATAAGTTTTATGTATTTATTTTGTTAACAAGACCAAAAGAGCACCCAAAAAGGTTCCTTACAAATTTTAGTTTTTATCTATAATTGATTCCTATTTAGGTCATTAAATTCTAATAAATTAAAGATCAGCCTTTCAAGCTAATGTACATGCGCTTTTTATGAATATTAATACTAATAAATGAATACTTTCATTTCCAATACAAGATAAAGTCTTTTCAAAAGAATAGAATGAATCCACCTATTCCTTCAACCCAAATGCTTATATATGGGCAAATCTTAAGTACTGGAAATGAAAGCGTGAGGATAAACCAATCACTTCAAATTATTTTTTACTATGTCCGAATGAATGATGCCCACACTTTCATTTCCAGTACTTAAGATTTGCCCATATATAAGCATTTGGGTTGAAGGAATAGGTGGATTCATTCTATTCTTTCGAAAAGACTTTATCTTGTGTTGGAAATGAACGTATTCATTTATTAGTATTAATATTCATAAAAAGGGCATGTGAGTTAGCTTGAAAGGCTGATCTTTAGTTTATTACAATTTATAAACATAGTGCTATATAAAATAAATGCGTCATTAAATTCTGTTTTTATAATTTTTTAAAAAAATGTTAATAATTTGGTAATTCAAGTAATTTAACATTTTTTAGCTTCTAAATTTTTTGTTAAATCGTACTCCCTACTCCAGCCATGATAAAAAAATTTCATTCAGCCTGCTGACGAAAAAAGTTGCGTACCCTTGCTATAATCAAAGCAGAAAAGCTTCATAACATAATGAACATGTTACTTCACCCAATAATATTACTATGTTCATTATAGCACTTGCACTGCTGGCTGTAGCATATCCCATTATATTCAAGTATATACATTTGCAATGTTCTACATAATACATTTTGGTTTATATATATTTTAAAAAGACTGCCTTGAGCATATATATTAATCAAGAATGGTAGTTTGATTATTTAGTTCTGGTCATTTTTTAAAAAAATATTTAAATAAAAATTAAAGGGGAGGGGGGATTTTAAATTGCAACAATAGATGTTATTTTATATATATATATTTTAAAAAACATCATTTTGGAAGATTTTGAAAATATAATTATCATCACTTAACTACTCAGCTCTTTAACTATTGCTGCTCTCTGTATTGGTTTTCAATACTTTTAAAATCCATTAAACCATTGATCAACATCACTTCTTTACAGTATACATTTTATAATTACACTTAAGAACATTTACAATACCACTTTTTCTTTAAAATACTCTAGTTCACATAATTCAATGTATTGAGTATATTTTTTTACTGAAAAATAAGTGTGCTCGTTTCTATACATATAGAGTACAAAGTGATATCTAGATAAATATATATACACATTTGTATTTATATAATGTGAATAAATAAACTAACATAATATTGAAGAATCTTGTGCAAGGAATGTAATTGGTTTCAGAAGCATATTCATCAAATGATCTATTCATTCCCTGATATATTGAAATGCATACAGTTAATGATAATCCTTTCCTAATCCCCACCCTAGAACAAAATTACCAACCAAAACAAACCAATAGAAAGAATATCAAAAATAAGTGTAAAAATTAATTGCTGAACTATATGTATACATTTTATTAGTTTGGTTTTGGTAATAAAAATTAAATCAGGAAAAAAGTTTAAACGTGACTGCAATAAAAATTTATGATCAATATTTTTTTTAAAAATTGTAATCATCTGCTATATGTAACAAATAAATACACAATCCTATCTTGAAGAAGAGTTTCAATTAAATTCATTTTGGAATATTTGAATTAAACTCTGCAAAATGCTACTATAAGCATTTTTTGTACCATTATAATTTGCTATTGGCAAAGTAGATTATTACTTCAATTATGCATTGCTGATGATTATACACATTTTAAAAATATTAATGAATAAAGTTGAATTTTTAATAAATTTATTGCATGCATATTAATTAAGTACAAATAATATTAAAAGTCATTTTCTTCAGGAAAGACATATATTTTTATCATGGACTTTTTTACAATTTTGCACCTTTCATCCATTATTAATAGAAGAATTAACATGATATTTAGACAAATTAATGCGCATAATGAATATTTGTAAGCCATAATACTTGATATTGTCAGTGGTAATTTGGTATAGTTAATCTCTTTCCTAATATATGATCATTAACAGCTATATCATAAATTTTAATGAGCCTTTTAAATCACTAAATGGCCATAATAATAATGTAAATTGATATTGCATATGATTTTAATAAAATTAAATTATAAA
Organism: Epiperipatus broadwayi; assembly: GCA_028023455.1. Lineage (NCBI taxonomy): Eukaryota > Metazoa > Onychophora > Udeonychophora > Euonychophora > Peripatidae > Epiperipatus > Epiperipatus broadwayi. The sequence continues at coordinate 5,128,004 of JAQFVV010000035.1, read as the reverse complement.
AAAAAAAATACATGTAATAAAAACCGCTATTGAGTAATTTTTTTAAAAATAAGTTATCACTTGCTAAATGTGATGAATATGCAAATTGAATTACATTATAGTAAACTGCAATGTGACTGATGTCTAATGTTCCAAAAAGTTTTATGTTTAGCACGTTGGTGTGTTGTATCAGCCACTGATTCTTCATTCCATTTGCTGATTTTAACCATTCAATCCCAATAGTTTTTCTGCTCACAATTTTACTTTTCTTTCTTAATACCCATTTTATAAAGTGAAGCCAACATATTAATTTGAATTAATTGAATTGTTCAATGTGTCATTGAGAAAATCTTAAATATTTGATGTTTGACAAGACAATTATACTGACATTTAGAAATCAGAGATTTTGATAAACCTATGATTGAATTAGTCAAATTAAATCGGTAACTACATCTTACAAAACATTTCAAAATTGGTCTAAAGCTCTAGCCAAAGAGGGGAAGTTTTGATATATCTTGTACATGTTATGTCAGCCAATGGCATTGGTCCTAATCTTAAATTAGTGTAAAAAGTCATGTTACACACTGAGCAGTTGTCTGTTATATGGGATTCTATGAAATAAATTTATATTAAATGTAGTAAAGAAAAAAATTATTGAATACTAGTACATTCATAAAACTGATTAATTTGAATTCCTTATTTTGTGAAAGATAAAGGAAATGTATTAAGCAAAAACCATACAAATATTCCCAACAAAACAGCTATCAACTTCCATGTTTTTGTTTCATTAGTTAACCTTCTTGACTCGCCCAAATCATAGATTTTGTAGCAGAGACACATAAGACAAACATTATTTTCACACACACACACACACTTCTTTTACTCAATTTATTATCAATACCATCTATAATATTTATATCCCATATATTGACTAAACTTATTTTGATCAAAGATGTTATGTACAAAATACAAGCAATCATTATGTATATCAGTATAAATTTAAACCTATTAAATGTACACAATCTCCATTAATAAATTAATAAAAATATTCCATTTATTTTATTTTCAAAACAACCCACCCATTAGTAATTATATAACAATTTTTCTTTTATTTTTTTTATAAATTTTATTGTTTCAAGTATATTTTATGATCTTTATCAGTTATATATATGTGATAAAAATTAGAATAGAATTTGTAAAAGAGCATATTAAAAAATAATATATTGCTTTCATAAAAATATACAGTATATCCATATATTAGCCTTTACTTTTCTTGCACTACATCAAGAATGTATATATATTTTTTTAAAATTTTTTATATTTTTCTTATGAAAGTAATTAGTCCAAAATAAAAATATTCCTAATGTAACCTTAGTATGCAGGTTAGTATATGTACTATTTTTATGATAAAGAAATAACATTTATTAATATATGTATTCAATATGTTATTTTACATATTTCATTTCATTTTTAGCACATTTCTTCAGATAATTAAATAATCATGTATATATAACTAATGATAAAAAACATAAAATATGCTTGAAATATAGAATCAAATTTGTAAAAATTATATGAACCACATGAAATACAAACAAGTTTTCATACATCAGATTTATCTGTTTTACAAAATCTTATTGAAGCAGAAATAATGCAAGCACAAAGAAACTAGTAAAATAGAAAACTGTTACACTTAAAAAAGTTCTATACCTGCAAGTGTTAATTGAGACAGTGAGCAGAATAATCGTGATAACTTGTGATAAAGGAATATGCAAATTTATCCCAATTCCTTATAGAGAAAGAATTGTATATGAAAAAAACTTACTAAATTATTACTATACATATAAATAATATCTCACTGAGAAAGTCTTAATAAATTATAGTTCTTTTGCTTCTTTTAATAGTTGAAAATATGTGGAAAAATACTAATATATTTATTTATTTAGATCCCTGACAGAATATAAGTATGGTTTCAGAATGCAGTTAATGGAATGATATGCATGACAAATTCATTGGCAAGACAGAAAGTTTATAGATTCTTGTTCATTTTAATTTAAACAATTTTAAAGCATTTTCTGTTATTCACTTATTTTATTAATTAACATATAAAACTAGATTAATTACTTTTTCTTACTATCTTCAATTGCTTGCTTAGATTAATACAAGTCCACTCTCATACTATCGATCATTATTCTGCACTAGCTATGGCAAAGAAATCGTGTTTTTGTGTAATTATTTCCATCATTTAATTGCAACACAATTTGGATCCTGCATTATTTTCCTTCTACCTTTTTATTTTGTATCTTTTTTTCTTCTTCTGGAATTAAAATGGTCAATTTGTTTATGAATGGCTGTCATGGTTGCAGTACTCCGTTGTCTAAAACCTCACTTTATTTTAATTATCATGAGATTTTAAAAACATCTAACCTCTTTTGATTGTGGCTTTGAATAATCCAAATCATCTTTCAGTTTTACTAAAAACTGATAGGGGAAAAAAGCTTACATCAAATAAAATCAAATGTAAATAAGATTTAATCGTTATAAAGATGTTATTTTTCATTAAATAATAAGATTATTAAGATTACAATAAAGATGCAATATTTACTTTTATAATTAATACCATTAAATATAATTGATATACATTTTAAAATATATATACCAAAAATTAAAGCTTTTTGATTAAAACTATAATTAGTACAAAAAAAATATAGCAGCATGTGTTTTTGAAATATTTTATAAGAATATACAAACACAAATGTCAATAAAATAAATTGTTTTGACAATGTGAATATTAAAAAAAAAAATCAAATTATTTCTACAGTTAATAAAATATAAACTCTAGTTAGGAATTTTACAGCAATGAATGATTCATAGATTTTTCTTCTATTTTCTGAGCTTAAAATGGAGAAATGGGAAACATTTTTTAAAATTAAAATTGCAAATAAGGAATGATTGTGAATAATTATAATCAAAGTATATTGTTTACATTATCAAAAAAAAAAAAATTCATTCCTTAAACATTTAAATATTTTGATTAACTAATTAAAAATCTAAATGTTTAATAGTTTGCACATTTTAAGATTAATAAAGAAATAAAAGAAATATACAGGTAAAATACTTATGGAGTAAATAAAATAAAAACAATCCCACCCAAACTAAACCAGGATTATATACTCAAAATATATAAGTTAAAAACATATTCCACTTCTTTCTCCTACACAATCGTATCAAACTGTATAAGTTCACTATTTATGAGTGTATATATACATGTAAGCATATACAATATGCTTTTAATTCTGAATGTGACATACATACTAAGTTTCTTTTTGCAATTATACAACAAAAACAATACAATTTGTTTAATTAGCTGGTAAAATACTCATACATACTAAGTCTGCAATGTTTGAAAGCAATATTAAATATTTTTTAAATTATATAAATTTCATATATATTTATCATAGCACAGTTGTAGTAATTTGCACTCATTCTGCTGTACTATGATGTAGAAAATTAAAATTTCATTTAAAATGGCTCCAATAATGATAACAATTCTGCCAAGTTCAAATGAAGTTGGAAATGTTTTGTTTATTGAAACTGGTTAGATATTTTTTTAAAAAAAAAAAATCATTGATTCACAAAATAATAAAAAAGAAAAAGAAACTTATATTCCTAAAACTGCCAAAAATATACCTCTAATGAAAGTTTGGAAAATAAGAACAAAAAGAGCATTATAGTACACAAGGATGCTATTGTATCAAAAAGCATTTAAGTCTACTGTATACACAATTTTTAGAAAAGAATCCAAAGGGATAGTTCTTAAAATCAGAAATTGGTTTGAGGAAATACTATTTTCAATGATCTACTAATATACCAAGAAATATGTTGCACAAGTAATTTACATTATTATCAACATGCTTATATTATGCAATAAAAAAATAATCTAATCACAAAACGATGAAGCAATAAATGGGGTTTTAAAAATATGAAAAACAAATCTATATATATATGAAAACTAAATATCAAAAATAAAAATACATATGAAAACTAAAAAATTAATCTACATTTAAAACCACATTAACAAATAAAAATGTAACAGAATAACAACTTTTTGTCAGATATAAAATATTTTAGCCATTATATATCATTTAGATATACATAAGAAAAAAGATCTATCCATCTAGCTAAATTATTAATCAATAGGTTTTATAATTTGATTTCATGGGCTCTTTTTGACTCAACACTGCATATGTATTACAAATAGTCAACATTTTTGCATGTATGTTCATACTTATATGCAAGAAAATGACTAATCACTCCTAATGCAATAAAGGAAAATCTCTCTTTCAAAATAATTTTCATACCAAAGTGACAAAAAAAGAGTCGAGAATCTACGAATCCTACAAAGCATGATACTTAAGTTTTATAATTAAAATTTTTTGCTTTAAATATAGTTACAGAAAATGTTGAAAACCATGTCTATGTCTTGACCGAGTACCTCTCCATTTGGACTACGCTCTTATAATTCTTCAAATGCCATATATTTTGTATTTGTGTTAGTAGTAAGTGCTAAATTTTCTAAAACATTTATTTAATCACAATCCAGTTTAAATATGTATATGATTAATAAATATTTTTTATCAGGTTTGTGTAACTTAATTTGAATTTGATCATTAAATATATTTATAAATGCTTTGTATGGATGCACATGATAATTTCTATTCTTCCTTAAGTTTAAAAATAAATAAATGATTTTGAAATACCACTTATACTAGCACAAATAGAATAAGCACATACACAAAAAGATTCACAATATTTATTTAACAGCCCTATTATTACAAATATAGTTGTCATCATCTATAGAATTGGTTTTTTCTATTATAATCTGCACAAAGTTTGAAGAGCATTCCTTATGACACAATATGGCTTGTACTCCTAACTCCTAAAGATTTAATTATCAAACTGCAGCCTGTAAATATTAAAATGCAAATATGGAACATTTACTTTTGATATGTGAACTATAATTAAAAATACTGTTTTCACAAATTAATTATGCAATAAAAAAGATCAAAATTTTTCTTTTCCTGAGGACAAAAAAAAAAAAAGCTTACCATGATCAAATATAGAAAAGGCCAAATAAAATAGCTTTATATTAGCATAATGTCAAATGATTCTTTAACTTATTACATTAAATGAAAACAAAAGCAGCATTTTATTCTAGTGCCATCTATTATAAGTTTTGAATAATCAATGATTAATGAATGGATTGTGAACGTGGATAAGTGCACTATTAAATGTTAATAACTATTTATTGAAACTTATATTAGGTGGCATTAAAGTAGAGCTGTTCCAGTTTACAGGTAGTAAATTGATAAGTTCTAATTTAAAACTAACATTTTGATTCATACACAGAATTTTTTCCCCTATAAGATTCATCCACTATAGATAGTTTCTAACAATAATATTAGATGATAATGACAAAATCTATAACAAATATTAGACATTGTTTTCCTTTTTAAAAATCATATTTTAGGTGTTAGGTGATCCTCTGGAAAGATAGAAAAAGAAATCTAGTAGTTTATTAATTCTTTCCAGTTAAATTAATGTTCATAACATAGATAAATATAAACACAATGCAGCTTTATCTACTTCAATTGTAACAAATTGTACTACTAATGACTGAATTACCCTTCTTTTGCACATTAAACTTTCTTCCAATTCAATTCTAAAACCAAAATATTTTCTGTAGAATGAAGTAATCAAGTATGATATTAATAAAGAAAATAAACTGTGTAGTTTAATGGCTTATTTACTTTGAAGAATAATGTACAACTGATAAAGAAATTTAAGACTGAGAATGCAAAACAATATTCTAATAAAGAATTGGAAATTATAGTTTTTTTTAAATAAATAGGTTTATTCTTAAGTAGTCAACACTGTCTAAAATGTCAACTAAGTGAACTCTCATTTTATAAGATTTTAGAAATGCAATTTAGTTGAGGATATAAAAATAAAATTATTAATTTAATCATGAATAAATTAATACATTTTTTTTTAAAGTAATAAATTTGTGTGGTGGAGCTAAACTTAAAATGTCTGAAATAGTTTTTCTGATGCATTGTATATATATACAAAAAATAATGCAGACAACTCCATAAGATAAATATACAAAAAAGTGTTTGGCACACTTCAATTTACAAAATCAAGATCTTGATTATGATCACAGTTACTTTGACAAGACATCATTTGCACAGAGAAATATCAAAGATCATAATAAATATTATGCCTGTTTAAGCCGATTTTTTGTGGAAATAATATCTCTTAAAAAAATCATGGTGAAAAATTTATAATCTTCAGTAGTTTTTTTTCTCATCTAATATTTGTAAATGCATGAAAATTATCTATTCATTTGTTTCAGAAATATAATTACCTTTGAATTATATCTAATATTTTAAATGTGATCATTTTCTTTTATTGAATTTAAAAAAATAGTACTCATCAATGGAAACCCATTTCACTCCCACTGACCAAATGTAAATGTTGACAAAAATTATTCCACACTGAATAATGAACTCCAGTGTCAATACTTTTTTTTTAAAAGTATAATTATTGTACTATATACATATATTTAAAAAAAAGATTTCTGTCATATTTAAAATGAAATGATGGAAGAAAGATTAATTAAATGAACTTTTTACACTATTTTTTTTTAATAATAAAAAGGATATAAATAATAACTATAGGAAAAAAAAAGACTATTAAAAAAGAAGAAAAAAAAGCTTTTGTTTTAAATAATAATTGATTTTGATAAGTCTACTACAATTCAATAAAATTATTAAAAAATATTTTTGTGAATAATATAAACTGAATTTACAAGTGCCTTGTTTTTAACCATTACTTCAATAAATACTTAAATGATTATTAATTAACTTTTCATTTGGTTAGAAATTATTTCATTTACTTTTTACTAAAGATCAAATATATTTATTATAAAATTGTTAGAAAATTTCTTTTATAAAACTGTATTCCTATCTTTATATTCATGCATAGTTTTACATCTATAAAACATTGCCATTGCTATACATACTTCAAACACAATTTTAGATACTGAAGAAAAAATCTCAATAGTTCCTAATATGCATTTTGATCTGACTAGGTACTCTTCAATTAAACCAAGTCATCCATTTGCTCCAGTAATATATTAAGAACATTTACTTGGTTTTTATTATGAATACTCTACTCATTAATGGAGTTACCATTCACACATCAAACTATACCAGAATAAACTAATCCATAAGTTTTATTTTTTCTGTAAAAATAAATCAAAAACAAACCAATAAAGAGCAAAAAATGTAAAACTAATCAATAAGTTTTATTTTTTCTGTAAAAAAAAAAATCAAAAACAAGCCAATAAAGAGTAAAAAATATAAAACATGAAATTTTTTTTTCAAAAGTGGCACAAGTTCTAATGTTATAGTATCAAACAGTAATGCAGAGTGAAAATAGTCAAGACTTATTTACATTTTTTGTTTAAACATATATTTTTGCTCTTCTTTTGCTAAACACAATTTTCCTCACTTCATAGTTTTTATGTATGGTATTTGCATTTATTGCCATCAATTATTACAAGATGGATACCTTTTTGCATTTAAACTTATGGATTTATTACTCTCAATTACTACTTGGAGACAACTTTTTGAATTTCTTATGAATTTAGTGCTTTCAATTACTATTAATTTATTTTGTCATTAAATTATCTTTTTTCTAAAAATTTAATTTCTAAATAAATAAATAATATTTTCATGTTTTTAAATATATTGTTTTATAATTATTATCTGTTTGCAATATCTTTTTGTAAAAATATATTATTTTAATGTTTTCAAACTTATGGAATTACACTTTTTTTACAGATGAAAAAAAAATAGCATACATGCAAATGGCATTTTAAGTATACTAATGATAATATTGATTTATAGAAGATGAGCAAGAATTAAAAAAAAGGAATAAACTGTTAAAAAAAAAAAAAAAAGAAATTCTCATATACTTTTATTAAAAATGGTAGATAAATTTGATTTTTAATAAAATTTAAAATCTACACCTGAAGCTACAAATATATGCATAAATAATAATTTTTTAATCTAAAGAAATATTGGTGGCAATAAATACTGGCTTTAAATATGGCATTTGTAAATTAAATGTATATAATTTATGTAAATGAATATGTGGCTATTGGGGAAAGCAAGGTCTTAGCCTTATTGAAGGGACTTGTTAGATTGAAATATACATAAAAACTCATTAACATAATCTTCATAAATATTCCTATCTACATATACATATCAGAAACCAAGTTTAGTGTCCAAAGGTGAATATTTTCTCCATTAAAATTAAATGGATGAAATTTAACTCCATATTATTCTTTAATATCACCTGTTCATATTGTATGAGATCTCCATCTTTTACTTATACCATGTGAATTTTTTTAAATTACCAATCATCATTCATTTGAAATATAAGGAAGGCCAAACAATTGTATAAATATACAATTTAAACTTTATAAAATTAAATGAATCAAGCAACCAAAGAAATTAAAGCAGTTGTTTACTTAAAAAATCAGAATGTATTTTGTGGGATTAAAAAACAAATATCCCATCCCCAAACTATATATCATGATAATGGATTCAATTATTAAACTTAATTCAAATCTCATAATGAGAATAACCCTCCGGCCAACTGAGATCATTAAAATATATTTAGTGACCTAGTATCACTGATGTAATTTAATTGGATTAAAAATGGTGACGTTCAAAATCTTTGGGTATTTGAAAAAATATCTGCTGGAAGCTAATTGCAATCCAATGTTCTTTAGAAGAAAAGTAACATCTAGAAACCATATGGGGATCTGATTTACACTTTCATCAGGTTTTATTGATTAGCTACATATAGCTTTATAAAATAGTAAGATTAATTATTGCTATCAACATCAGTTATTAAATGTAAGTTAGAAAAATCAAATGCATAATATTAATGGTTCTTATTTGATACATTAGCTTGCTAGATCAGTTCTACAGCATTATTTACTGTCAAACTTTTAAAATTGTCATATCTAAGTGCTGAAATTTAAATAAAAATTAAGACAATTTGAAATCACAGATTAACAATTACATTTCATTAAAATCTATAATATGTCAAAAATAATGTAAAACTGAGCATAATGCAAGATGTCTAAATTATTCCAACAGTATCGTAGACTTCTCAAAATAATAATAATCATATCAATATGTGAAGATTACTTGAGAAAAATCTCATATCTTTACTATTATAATAGAAGAATCAGAGATAAGTAAACAAAAATAAAGAAGGTTAGTAAACAAGACCACTGGATAAAATTTTAATACTTATATTTTTGAGAGAAAATATGCCCACACTTCAGTTTGTGTAGAATTACAGGATTTCAGTAAAGACAAGATATTACTTTAGAACAGTTTCAAATGTCTGTCCCAAATAATTTTTATTGAATATAGGAATTTAAACATTTAAAACTATAACATTCCCACTCAAGTTATCTATATATATATAATATTTATTTAATCATTAGCAATGTGAGGGGACATTAACTATCACTTTCAAAGTTTTTACTTATTACATTTCTTTTATAATAAAAACAGTTAAAACTTAGTCAAAAATAATTAGAAATACTTGTATAAAGTCATTAAAAAATATTACAAAAACATTACAGCTAATTCATTTAAAACTATATTTTACCTTAAGTGAAAATTTTAAAAATGCAAATAAATTTTCTTTTCATCATGAACTTCTACATATAAACATTAATTATATATATACACACACATTTGTTTTGATTCTTCAAAAGCTTTTAATAGCACTGACCATTTTAAACCACAAAAATATATCCAATATATCATATCACTAGGAATATCAGAGCAAATTATTCCTCTCATTAAAGTTCTATACATTATCAAAAAGAAAAGCTGTTAAAAGGGAATAGTTTCATTTTAATAATGGTATTTATCAATTAAAGTGTTCTACCATATGTTTTTTGACAATGCAAACATGAGAAAAATAGAAGCTGTCTTAGCAACTGAAAGTAAAATATACAACTTTTACTCCAAAAAAAAAAAAAAAAAAAGATACAGATGGGTTACTTCTACATTTATTATTAAGATAATTAATATTTAGCAAAAAAAAAAAAAGAATTTCAATTTAATACTGAAAGGACAAAGATAATTGTATCTTTCTGGCAATTAAAATCTGCAATAATGAAAATAATATTGATAAAAACAGTTCCACATTATAATTGGTAATGCTAAGCAGTCAAAAACAGAGATGTCTCAATTAGAATTGTCTGTTCTCTAGTCTTTCCAGTATTAACATATGATTAATACAAATAATTAAAAAAATAAATGACACTTTGACGACTTAGAATCCTCTGGACATAAAAAAAAAGAAGAAAGGATCAATTTGATAATTATCAAAGAACTAGGATAAAATAAATGCTCACTGGAATCTAAAATATTGAGATAGAAATTCATGTTTTAGACAAGTTATGACAAATGATGATTCACTGGAAAAAATATTAAGGTTTGGTAATGTCCAGTGCTATTCTAAAGAGTGCACAAATGTGACAGCAAGAATTTCACAGAATGGGGAGTGTTTGTATATAAAATCATTAAACACTAATTCAATGATGCATAATAAAATTGATCAATTCTAATTCCTAAATTCAAATGTGATTTATAACAATAAATGTGTATATACATGTTCTAGCCCCAAATTAAAATGACAAGAACACTATGATTATGTGACTGCTTGATCATCATTAATACAATATAGCAATTTTAAATAGTTTAGCAACATATATTTAAAAATAAAATTATTTTATGCACAATTCCACATATTTCATAAGTCAAATAATAATCGGAATACATCTTGCTCTCCACCTTTTATCCAAAGAGCATCAGATTTTAAAATGTGTGCATAGGTGCAGATATTTTACAAATTAAGCATTTCCATTTCATTTCAATAATTCTTATCTACTGAAGTCCTAATATTATATTATATATCTATAAATATATCATTCTATGTTATTTCACAGGTGTTTTAAATAAATGTGAAAACCATGCAATTGCTTATATATTTTAAACCATATACAATATCAAATATCAATTTTCTTATATACATTTTTAAAAAAGTTCTTAAATAATAATTATTTTATAAACATTATAATAAATTATCAAAGATGACTAAGATACATTATAAATTCTGACACTTCAAAATTAGTTGTTCATTTAAGGTCAATTGCGATTATTTAATGAATATTATAAAAACAGACTTTAAAGTTATATTATGGAGAAGAATAGAATTTATATACTTAAATTATGGCGTTCATACACGAGAAATAATAATAATAATAAAGAAATGGAATAAAAATCGACTAGTTTTTAAGACAACGAAGAAATGACCTTTAAATTACATATGAATACAGATGACCGTAAAGGTAGGTTTAAAGCGTTGTAAATATACAACAATCTCTTACTAATTTCAAATGTAAACTACAACAATAAAAAAATATATCCATATAAAAAAATATTTATATATATATTTTAAAAATTAATGAATGGTTTGAATGACAATTTAGCTCAAATCCGGTAAAACTTCCCTAATTAAAATGAGCTAAAATGAAGCAGACATATTTCTCGAAACCTATATATTATAATTTAAACACTTTTATTGAAATAAATTATTACATACTGACCAAACAACACAACGTTAACAAAAATATTTTTCTTGATAAATATAATATCCAGGTCGACAAAAAATGAAAACATGGCTGACAATTTTATGACACGCCTAATGAATAAAACTATTAATGGTTTCACTCTTTTGGTCAGTATTTTAGCCTAAAATCCTTGAAATCGTAAAAATACCAGACTAAAAAATAATAGCTTATTAAAATCTTAGCGTATCTATAAATATACTCTAAAAAATTTGCAAACCTCTTCTCTTCGCTTGATTTCGATCATTAACTTTTGCTTTGAATCTTCGGACTCGTCTTTGGCAATTTCCATTTCTTCTTTGGCTTGACGCATCTTTTTTTTCAATATGTCCAGCATAGATGTTTGATTAAAAGCGGTCATTTTGGTTAATTTAATGAAGCACTGCTAACACTAACAAAAATTAGCTTTAATTAATCCACAAGCGGATACTTAAAATGGAGGTGTATAAGCAGCAGAATAAAACCGCTTTACTCAACCGGCTTGACAACTAATATTATTACGCTCTAAAATTATAATCAATTAGCAAACTCAACAGACCTTTTTCCAAGTACTATTTTATTAAACGTTATTTGCATTTAATTTTGGAAAGAAAAGCTAAGCATCCGGTCAAAAAACAAATGTTACATTTTAACACTATCAATATGATGTAAACAGGTGGGTATTTAGTAAAGGTGCGTGATTTGGCTAGGGTGGAGATTTTTTTTTTTTATATCACGTGGTAATAAATTTATATTACTACTATTCTGATAAGACTAAACTAACTTAGTACCTGAGAAATGCTGTTTTATATTACAATTATACTCCCACCAAAATTTTAAAGTTATTTACTTTTTAAATATAAATTTCTTAAAATATATTTAATTAAAGCATAAGATTCTTTTAATTGCTAATTATAAACACGTAAGACAATAAAGGTAGTATGTAAATAAACCGACAATCTTTATTAAAATAGCCGTGGATTCCGATAAAGCAAACATAAATTTATAAAAGCTAGTAACTCACGTTAGCAATAACGTCTATTAGCGTTATAACATTGTTGCAAGCTTAAAATTGGCGAGAAATTCGATAAAAAAAAAAAAAAACTGATTGATAAAGTGCAATCATAAAGATAGTAGAAGAGAAAATGTTCTGAGGAAATAGTTAATTATTCTTTATGGTTTTTTGTAACAATGACGCCATTATAAATATATCGATTATTTCTAGTACAATATATCGATGTATTTCATCAAAATGAGAAAATTTTTCATTAGATAGCAAACATATTTTAATTTTAAGAAGTCATTGTAACAGAAGAAAAAAACTTTTTTTTTTCTTTACCCCTGTATTGTATAATTTTATTTCAAATATTAAACTAAAAGTCAATGTATCGAGTTTGTTTATTACCCTTTTTAACTGGACATTCATGATGTTGTGCAATTCATTTCCTATAATGTAAAACTTCATCATTGTGTTGGAGTTGAAGCTCGAGGGTCCGAACGCTAATCCAGGAAATCCTGAACTTTGTGGGCGTCTACGAGCCACCATTTCTTCCGTCGAATTGCTACGGCATCTTAGTTTTTCAATCTCTTCTTGTTCAAGATCATACCTACAACTTTCATCATTTGATTGTTCGTTATTATTTATTTCGCTCATAACTTTGACTGATCATATATGACTGTTCAATTTTTATTTTTTCTTTTGTAGGATAATAAATTTTGAGACATAGAAGTAACAAAAAATCTTATTTCGTGTGTTTATTGTCTTGCGAAAATATATTTAACTTATTTTTTTTATTTTTTAACTTTCAATAAAACTTATACAAAAACTTACACGAATTTTTTAGTTCGACTATTTCCGTTAAAGAATGTGACGCTAATTTTTTTATTTTTAAACAACTCCTATTGGTTAAGAAACGTTATTTGTCTGGAGGGACGACATATAAAAGATAGCATAGCAAATGCTAGCTAGACAAATACATTCCTAACGTTACAATTCCTTATTAGGTGAATGTGACGTCACATATTGCATAATGCATATATTATGATTCACAGCAAAGCTTTTGCCAACCTTATAAGGCAGTATAGAGTTACTAACTTTCTATAAGAGAAAGAAGTTTATTATTAAGTTTATTACTTATTTATACTTTTTTTGAAAATCGAACTTTATTTTTCAAAAATATGTCGAGCATAATGTTGAATTGTTTCTAGGAAAGACGCGAAAAGGCACATTAGATATTAATATTAAGTAACTAATAGATAATTTTAAATTCCAAAGATTTCAATAATGGTAAACAAAATTAAGCAATCATATTTTTTTTTTGTAATTGTTAAATTAAAACATCAACATTTATGGAAATATAATTTTGATAAATCTCATGTAGTAAAAATGACTTAATTATTGAAAAAAAAAACTTCCTCAATACGTACTTTCATCTATCTACTATGATTAAATTTATGAAATTGTCTACACAAACAGAACATACGAAAAGATCACAAAGTTTAGTGCTAAAAACATCTCTACCCTAACTCGCTAAGTCTCTTAAATAAAATACTGTATAAATGTAAAAGCGAGTTTTTTTAAACCCATATACTGTATACATTACCTATATATCTGTATGCATGCGCAAATTAATTATAATTAATAATTGCCTACGACATATGCTATTTATTAAAAATAAATAATTTAAAAAGTGTTTAATTAAGACTCTATTTTAATGTAATATCTATAGTGAAATTATCCCCTAGCAAAAAAAAAAAAAATCTTACCTCTGCAGCTTTTTTGTCTTTTTCCTCCAATTGTTGTTCGGCCTGCTGCAGCTTTTCCTGGACACTATCCAATTCATTTTCAATCAGTTGAATCTTTTTTTGGAGTGCCTTCACCTCTTCCTCGGCCTGAAATTGATAAATTTTAACAATTATAATTTAAAATGAAATTACTAAATATATTTTTTGAAAAAACAAAAACATATAAAAATATATTTTTGCAAATGAGTTATGAATACTTTCTTTAAAATTATGAAGGAAAAATAAAATCTTATCCCAAGATAAATATATAATTTCAAATTAATTAAGTTATAATAACGATCAACTTATTTTTTATTTTGATATTTGATACCAGTCTCCTATTTCATCAACAATATTTAAATTTTAAAAATTTAAAAACAATTTTAAATTACACTTCAAATATCCAGAAGATATTTTACTCAAAAAAAAAAATTTAAGATGGATGAGGGGAGACGGTGTAATGATAAATTCCAGACAATTTTTCAGGATGCTATTATTAAAAACAAAGTTAAAAATTTGTAAATATTTAATATTTGGCTACATTAAAGAACAAAATTGAATAAACTCTTTAATTTTTATGTGTATAAAAAAATTGCACTGAATTATTGCTGTTCTTTAATAAGGCCATTTATAAATAGATCTAAATCTGGAAGCCAGAATTGGATTCATTTACTATAACAAAATTATTTTTGCAGTTTAAATTGAAAGCGTTTATAATAATTTGGATAGAATTATAATTTAAACATTACTGTAAAAAAAATTTCATAATGGATTATTTCGAATAAGACTACTGATTCAATCAAAGAAAGTTTTTAAAGAATTTTCTTACTTTATCAGCCCGGTCGTTGGCATTCCTCGCCTCCTGCTCGGCCTGTTCCGCCCGATCAATGGCATTTTCCTTCTCGAGCTTCATAGCCTGCATCTTCTTTTTGATCGCGTCCATTGTGATGGAATATTATGAAGTTGATATTAAGAGATTTAACTGGAAACTAGGAATGCAATATGGACCCGAGTTGAGGACTGTGGACAGCTACAGTCTGGCCTAGCCTTAGTCTCCTGCACGACAGAGACGGGTTCGGGGAAGAACTGATTTCCCAAATAATAAATTGTTTTTGGTTCACTTTTACAGAAGCTTATTGGTTAGCCCAAATTTCTGAGTATACGTTTTGCACATAAAACGACATCATAGTAACTTCCAAAATAAAACTTACTCTTACGTCACACGTTTTTACGACAACGGGATACTAATGATAGGTAATCTAAGTTTAAAAAAAAAAAAAAGAAGAAAATGCTTAGTTTTGAACTAGTTATTTGAATCATTAATGCGTATAATTAAATATATTAGTTATGTAAAGAAAAAAGTTTTTTTCTCATTTTCTACTTAATAGTAAATTAAAAGAAAAATATTGAATTTTTATTTTCCGAAAATGATACCGAACCAAATATGGCAGCTGAACTCTGTACATTTGCATTCAGTATTTTTGTTATTTTCTACTTTTAACTTAGTTAGAATTCCCCGCTAAGATGAAAATTGAGCTCTCTTATGTGACTATTTTTTCCCTACCTTGTAATTGCTATTGCTGACATTAATATTGTTAGCATTTCTTTAAAAAGCTATACACAAAACTTTATTATGTTTATTATTATTTAAAACATTAATTTTCTTTTAGCATACTTGTGGACATCAATACAAAAATAATATTCATTAACATTATAATTTTTTTTAAAGCGTTGCATCTCTAGTACAGAATTCATAAATACTAGCATTGTTACAATTTATTGGTTTATTTATATATTTAATACTGCAATGCCATCCATATCATTTAAAAGCTGTAGAAATTTCATTTATTCAAAGTCATCCAACGTAAATTTGAGTTTTAAGGTTTCTCAGTAAGATATTCATTGTTAAAATGAATTAGACCTATTCATCTTGTTATTGTTTTTATTTTTGTAATTGGGCTTGCTTGCTTCTTGATATCGCAACTTTAAAGCAGTCATTTGAACAGAAAATTCAAATTAATAATCTACAATTTTGATTTGCATCTTTTTCTTTGCTAATATCAGAATTTATTGTCCAACTTTCATATCCATAGAATCATTAATAGAATCTTGCTTAAGTATTGCTGCATGAGATGCAAATTTTAAACATTAACTTCTAGATTTGAAGTTCATTAGTTCTTATCCTCTTTAGCAATGTAAAATCTTTATATATTTGGGATCACATGAAGCTTTAAATATAATTCTGAAAATTTTTTTTCCTGATAGTAAATTTCTTATCATAACTAATAATTTTTTTTTGTATACATAAGCCAGTATACTTTAACTATTTTTTTTTAAGGTCTTTTATTATAATTCTTTTAAATTATAGTATGTGCAAATTGTTTTTATAACTGCATTTTTTGTAATTCATAAATAATTCAAACTATCAAACTTTATCATTATTTTAATATATTTATATTTAACTACATTTTAATTGTATTATTTAAAAGGATTTATATAATAAAAACATTTTTTTTCAATATTAATTTCACCTTGATTAGCTCTTAAGAATATTCACTTTCTTTACAATTAATTTCAGCATCTTTATAGGAAAATTTTTAAAAAATTTAAATTGTAATACATTAAAGATCAGCCTTTCCAAGCTATTGCGCATGCACTTTTTACGAGTGTTAATAATAAATGAATACTTTCATTCCCAACACAAGATATAGTATTTTATGAAAGAATAAAATGAATCCACTTATTCTTTCCAACCCAAATGCTTATATATGGGCAAATCTTAAGTACTGGAAATGAAAGTGTGAGGATAAACCACTCACTTTAAAATACTGTTTACAATGGCCGAATGAATGACGTCGACGAAATTATTTAGAATTTACTAAATGTCATTCTCAAATGAAACTTAAACATATGTAAATAAGCGTTTAAATAAGCACTATAAAAATTTAAATATATATGGTTGTAATTTTTGCAAAAATAGCAGATAATTTACAATCAAAAAACTGCAAGTTCTCCATTTGGTTGATATGAAAATTAATTGAAAATAAATTTTGTTTAATAAAATAACATTGCATGAGGACATTGTAATTATAAAAAATATTAAAGAAATGAATAATTATATATATTTGAGTTAACTAATATCAGCTTAAGCAAATAAAATGGGTAAAAATATATAAAATTAAAATGGCTTGGAGAGTAAATGGTAGATCTAATGTATTAAAGAAACTTCTACCTTTATTCTTTTTTCTTATGATTGTAAAACATAGTCTTTTAAATTTAAACAAAAATTACAAGTAATACTATGGAGACTTATATTAAGATCAACTAAAAGAATGGATTCAAACATCAGATTGATATTACTAACATAATCATAAAAATTAAAGAAATTATGTAGAAATGAAATAAACATTCAGTTAGAAATATTGATAATTTATAGACTAGAAGAGTCTTGGACTAAATATCTAAAACAAGAAGCATTCTCAGAGGAGACTTATTTTCAGATAGAAGAATGACAAGAAAGTTTGCTGAATTGTTATGGAAAAATAAAATTTGTGACAAATTACAAAAGTATTGGAGATATCTTTGGTCTGAAGTAAAGAACCAATAGCGAAAAGTGATAAGGATAATATATAAAATCAATTTATCTTTTATGAAAATAGTCTAGTTAGAAAGACTTTTTATCTTAACTTTTTCATTTTGAATATTTATAATAATTACTGCCTTTCTATCATATTATTATTATTTATATTCCATTTAAGCAAACTTTTGTTTTTCAATTAAGATAATTATTATTTTTATTGTCATCATCCTTACTTTTTTTTCACATTTCATTAATGTTTTTAAAGATAAGGCTTCTGAATATACATCAGAATGCATTAATAACTTGAAACAGTACTGATAATAGACAAATATTAGTCCAATATTTAGATTCAGGTTGTTTGATTCAAAATGCTCTTTTATGAAGAGATTATTGGATTGAAAGCCCAATCTTAAAAAACACATGAAAAAAACAAACAAACAAAATTAAGCATTGATGATTAAGTTTTCATTGATTTGAACATATCTGCATTTAAGTAAAGAATTTAATATATATATATCATTATATGTATTTATGTTTTCTTACTTAGTAATTATTCCAGTTCATCATCATTAGTAATTAATTATTACAGTTCATCGTCATTTTCACCCATTATTGAGCCACTGAATGGTAATGGTCTCTCCAAGTATAATCCAATTTCTTCAATTCCTAACATTTCTTCTCCACATCATACCAGCAAATTTTCTTATTTCATCCATCATACACATGATTACTTTTTAGATCTTTTACAATCTCTTGGGATCCAATTCAAAACTTCAACCATCCATTTATTATCATTTCTTTTAGTAATATATCTAGCCCAGTGCATTTTAATCTTAATTTAATATCAGAGACATCTGTTTTTTCTCTCACCCATATATGTCATTTTCATTATGTTTTTGCTAATCCTAAAATAGGTCTCTTCATACTTTGTTGAATCGTTTGAAGTTTCTCTAGTGCTCATCTTTTAAATATCCAAGTCTAAGATCCATAAGTAAGAATTTGTAAAACACATATAATAAAACTTTTCAAACCCATAGATATATTTCTTTTTAATACTAACTTATTTCTATTAAAAGTACTCAGTTCAAATTTAAATCTATGATTAATTGCATCTATTATGTTTTTATTTGTATTTATAATTTAGTTAAGGTATTATTAGTTGTCAATTTCTTTTAATTTATGATTATCAATCATTATTTTCTGAGAAAATCCATTGAATATTTCTTTAGTCTTTTTAATATTTATATTTAGTACTATTTTCTTATTTTCATCTCATAACTTTTGTAATATTTTCTTTAGCTTTGAAGCTTTATTTGCAAAAACAATAATATCTCTATAATGTAAATGATTTAAATTTACTTTTACTACCTTAGCTTCATATTTTGATTCACAAAATACTCTTTACAAAACTGTTGTAAAAAGTTTTGGACATATGGAATCACTCTATCGAACACCTTAATGTTATCATGCAATCTAATTACTTCTGGTACATTTTGATGAATATTTTTCAGAATATAACAATATATCTTGAAAAATAACTTTTAAAATTAAATTATTTTTGTAATCTACAAATCCAAAGCACAGTAGCATATTGAGTAGTTCTTTCTATAATTTCTCTCAACATTTTAGATGTAATACTCTCTCTTAAATTATTTTTAAATCCAACTTGTTCTTTTGGTTGAATTATAATTGTCTTGGTAAAGATTTTGTATAGAATCGATAAAAGTCTGATAAGTCTATAATTTCTAATATTTTATTTTTCATTTTTCTTCAACATTTCATCTTTATTATTTAGACATTTGGTATATAGTTTTGTTAATAATTTTTTTATTTTTTAGCTGCTTCTTTTAAAATATCAACAATTACATCATTTCATGGCTTTCTCTTCTTCATAGATTTAAATGTATGCATCATCTCTTCATTTAAAATACTTGGCAATTCAAACAGTGTAGAATCTGTTGGTGATATGTTGTTTTCTTTATGTTATATAATTCTTTAAAACAGAGGCAAAACTCTCCACGCAGTACTGCCACAAATGAAAGCCAGATTAACCAATGGATGCAAAAAGGTTTGTGCATACTCTGGCTTGCACTGGTTAGCATTACTGGATGGAAAGTTTTGCCTCTATTTTAATTGCTTGTATAAGCATAGGAAGTGGTAATCATGTGATGTTTAGTGATATAATTTTTTATAGTACTCTTTTATACATTTTCATGATATTATCTGTTTTTTAATAATAGTTCCAACTTTTTTTCTTCTTGCTGAAACAACCTTCCATATTGCTTTACACTTTTAGAGACTTATTCTCTTCAGTATATTTTCTTGCCAATTAAAAATTATATTTTATTATATCATTATTAATTCTTTTTTATACCATTTTACTCTATATATGCAATTCTTTTTAATTGATCATTTTAAACATTTTCATATTTCTTCTTGTCTTCATACATTATCTTGTCTCAGTAGAAAATTTATTGGTAAATTGCTGCTTTTGTTTTTCTTGCAGTTCTTAATAGAATATCAGTTGGTTTTATTGATTTCAATAAATTCTGAATCAATTTTAAAGTTTGATAATATTTTAAAACACTTTTCAAGTTCTAATTTAAATCCATTGGAGTGTTTATGAATTTATGAATATCAACTCTTAATAGTGTCTTTCTTAATAGTATTCATCTGTTTAGTTTTACTTTAACATATTTCTTATATCTTGCTAATCAATAATCACTTTAGTTTTGAAATACATATTTTCTGTTAGTCAAAATATAACCCAAATCTACAGTACCTTTACTTGGTTGCTTCCATATTCATCTTTGTTTAGCATTTTTCTCAAAATAAGAATTCATAATATTCAGTTGTTGTTTTTTTCTGTGAACTCCAATCTATGTCCTCTCATTTCTATCACCATAATCGAGTTTGCAATTCTACCATTAAAGTTTTCCATGACAATTTTAAAATGTTTGATCTAATCAAAGACATTTTATATATCCATATAAAAATCCTCTATTTTTTCAGCACAATGAAAACTTTGCTGGGGAATAAATCTGAAATTATCTGCCATTGGTATCTTTAAATTGAATAATTAATCTTTCCACGATACCATCAATTTCCACAATATTGTTTTTTCACTTTTTATTTATAATGAACCCTTCTCCACTTATGCCTTTATAGTAAAATATATTTTTAAAATCTATCATCTATTCACATTTCTTTTTAACTTCATGAAATTTCAACAATGTCCCATTTAATAGTAGACAGTCTTTCCAATTTGTGCAATCTTAATTAACGGGGAAATGATTTGCTGCAGTTGTAGATATCTAAACAGAATGTCATGATGGAATGGCAGGCTAAGACTGCAATCGGAATTCTTGGCACTCTCTGTCTTCAGCCATGATTTTACACCATTCTTGGAATAAAAACCATGATTTATTTTTGTTATTATGATTATGACTATTTATAAGAAGAAAATCAATTACACAAACATTTATTCTGCCTTCAAGAAAATTCAATTGACATTTCAGTTAAGAATGTCAGACAATTGAGAAAAAAGAACATGTTTTTGATTTCAGTAGACTGATTTTAGCAAAACTTGGGTTTTTGAAATCTGAAAAATTCACTAATTCAAAAAAAAAATATTAGGGATTTCAAATTCAGGGTATTTCACTTCTAATTTGTTTAGTATCTCATATGTAAAAACTGATTTAACTTCAATTTGTATAGTATTTTGAACATTACTTTTTAATTGCGTATAAAATTGTGAGTATAAGTATTTCATTTTCTTTTTTGCTAAGTTTTACCAATTTGTTACTTTCATTTCTGAATCTTATCACCAGAAAAAACTCAACACCCAAATACAAGAGCATAGAAATGGATAAGAAGAACAATGGGTTTGCCGTACAGAGATTGTAATAGTTTTAAACATTTGGAAGTCATGAATTCTTTTGTTTCTGTTAGCCCAAAAATACAATATAAAATGTTTGCAAGCTATTCTCATTATTATTGTAGAAAATAGTACATAATAAAAGTAGAGGATAAAAGAGAAAATCATGCAAAAAGAAAAAAATTATATTAATTTAAAAAGATACAAAGAAGAGAGCAAGAAAACAAAATCACAGAATAACCAAAAATATAGCTTAATATTCTTAGCAAATGAAAGTATGTTAAATCTTTTCCTAATAGATGTGAAGAACATGTTATATCAATAAAAACAATTTTAGAAATATCTAGCTGGAGAAGTAGATTAAAGATGTAAGGGTTAATATTTGTTTTTATATTGATGTGAGATAAAATTTTAAAAAACTTCCATATAGCAACTCAAATTTTGAAAAGTGAGAATGTGAATTTGAAAATACAGATCAATCCTAAGTCATTAAACAATCAATTATAGATTTTAAGAGATGACTTTGAGAAATTTGAATCACTTGCAATAGGAAGATTACAAGATGATGATTAGTACAACTTATGCATGTATCAGAAAGAAAGTACCAAGAATTAAGATTACCAGAAGTAGATCTGAATGCAAGAGGCAAATTTTGTATAATCACTTTTTATAATTGTTAATAAACTAGAAACCCATATGAAAAGAAAAAGTGATATGTACTAAGAAGTGTCAAAGTTTCTTTCTAAATTATGTCCTATATAATATTACTTCATTTGCTAAAGATGAAAGATACTCTCAGTATTCTCAAAAGCTAATTGGTGTTTATCTAGAGGACTTGGACAGTTACATAACTTCCAAGCTCTAGAAGTTTTAGGTACCATCATCTACAGTACCTTGTCCTATTTACAAGTCCAGAAAGTAGTCACACAACTAATTCAAACATTTCCCCATTCTGTGCTGTCATTGCCCAAATTTTCAATTTCACATATCTCTTCCCAGCTCTTATATTATTCAATAAAGATCAATCTTCTTTGACCTTTCTTTTTGTTTTCATTCACAATACCTTTAAAACATCCTTACTTAAACTAATCTTTCTTCTTAGTATATATATATTCAACCAAATTCCTCTTTCTATCTTTAATTTCCTCAATTTTTTTTTTCATTTACTATTTTCAAAACTTTTTCATTGTCATTTTTTTCATCTATTTAATTTTCTTCATGATCACATCTTAAAGACTTCCAATCTGTTCCTAATTTTTTTTATTCATTGTCCATGTTTTATGACTGTATAATATATTCCACACATAACACCTAATTAATCTTTTCCTTAATTCTCTCTTCAAAAGTCTA
This sequence comes from Epiperipatus broadwayi, assembly GCA_028023455.1. Taxonomy (NCBI): domain Eukaryota; kingdom Metazoa; phylum Onychophora; class Udeonychophora; order Euonychophora; family Peripatidae; genus Epiperipatus; species Epiperipatus broadwayi. The sequence continues at coordinate 5,104,667 of JAQFVV010000035.1, read as the reverse complement.
CAAAATATTTTTTTTGCCTCTTAATAAATACATCCTTTGCCAATGCTATTTTCTTTTAACTTTATTTTCACTTCTTCCATTTTCACTTGACCAATTATCCAGATATCTAAATCCAATCATCTATTGAAATATATTATCATGAATATCAACTTATATTTCACACTATTTATAAACCTTTGGTCTTTTCTACATTTAATTTTATATTCTACACATCCTTTCACCAATTTATTCAACATATTCTGAAAATTCTTTTCACTTCAATTGTAACAACAATATTAGCTGTAAATCTTATACATTTTATTATTCTACCTTCAATATTAGCTTTCTACAGTCTAAATATTTATCTAACACATCTAAGCAAACATTAAAAAGCATGTGGCATAGCATTTTTGGTTAACTCCTCTTTCTATACACATTTCTTCAGTCTTATTATTCTCCAATCTGACTTATTCTACACTCCGTATATTTATTTCAAATCAGTCATCTCTTTTAATCATAAATTTATTCCAGATTATTCTATCAAGTGCTTTTTCCAAATCCTCAAAACATATTAATTACTTTATCATTTTCAATATATCTATATGCAATATGTTCTAACAATGCCAGCAGCATTTCTTGTACTTTTCCTTTTCTGAAAACCAAACTGTTCTTTTCCAATATAATATTCCACATTCCCATAAGATCTTTAAGTTATAATTCTTAATATTTTTGAAGCATGAGATAATAAATGTATTTTCATGTCTAACAGCTTTCTTTTTTTTTTTAACAATTGAAATCATTATAGTCCTCAAGAAACCTGTAGGCCAAAGTCCACTACTATATATCAAATTGCAAAGTCCAACAATTTCCTTCATAATATCTCCATCTCTTTCAAAAACTCTATAGGTGTTATACTCAACTTTTCTGTCCATATTTTGTTTATCTATTTCAACATATTTACTTTTTAGTAAAAATATTCTTTCCATTTTTTCGATACATTATCAGTTAATCTCTTTCCATTCTTATTAGCTATTTCACTTATTAACCTTTTTTTTTTTAAGTGACATTTATTTTTTTAATTAAAACTGTAAAAACCAAATTCAATCATTTTGAACTGTATAAAATAATTTTATAAGTAAATCAAGTATGTGATTCACATATAGATATTGCTCTGTATGGTTTAATACAATGGTAGAATATCAGACTCTAGCATAAAGTCCTTGGATTGATTCCAGTTCTGCCTCTTCTAGTACTTGAACTTGTTATGAATACCTATGCAATAAAGCTATTTGATTGTTTTTATTGCGCCCTGTATATATTTAAACATTAATACCATAAATTATATAAACTGAGATTGTATTTTTTCATCTCAAGCATATATAAATTTCAGTATATGCTATGGTACAAGATAGACTGGATGTTTCTGTACTAAATATAGAAAGATATATTTGTTAAACTAATTCTTTTTGGGAATTTGATCAAACAGTTTTTCATTTAAAAATCTAAAAGAAATCCCTAAAACGGAGAGTAAAATCATTTAATTATGTTGCTTGTTAGTAGTTAGTGTGAATAAGTAATATTAACAAAAACAGTTTTTATTCAATAAAGATATCATAAATGACCTGGAAAGAAAGTGAAATAGGGCCAAGAATTATAATTTTTCAGATTATTATTTTGCCATCGGTACATAGTGAGTTTTTCCTATAATTTATTCAGTAAAGAAACTGAATTGGGAATGGCATCCACTGGTTTCATTTCAGTTGTCAGATTTCATAATAATTATTATATTTCACATTGACTTAATTTATATATATATTCTAACCTAAATTTTAGGCAAGTAGATAGTCGATTGAAAATAACTCTGGAACCGAGCAAGGAATGCTAGTGTGTTTACCTAATAATAGTAATAATAAAATTATGTATACCCAGGCACCAAATTGTAACTATGAAATCGTAATGCCAACAGAGATCATCACCCCAGCTTATTACTATAGGATATAATGAAGAAAGTAATAAAATTGCCTAAAAAAAAAATTTAATGTTAACACATCCAATTCAATTTATTATGGTCTTAATTTTAAATTTAATAACAATTATGTAAATACTCTCATGATAAGTTATTACTGCTAAATATCTTTTTAACTGACAACTCTTAATCTTATTTCTTTAAACACACTTATATGCCTTCCTAATTAGAGGATGTGGAGATGTAATTTCAACAAAAAGTAGAAATAGGTATGTAAGAGTATTTTGCCTAGAGCTAGAATTAAGGATGTTACAGATAATGTAAAGAAACAGGGAAGTAGAGATGTTTATTATGTTATGGGAGGGACAAATAATTTGTCAGAGCCATCAGAGAGAATACTGGATGAGTACAAAGTATTTATTAGTAATTTGAATAAGGTTAAAGGAAGAGTAGAAGTAATTGGATTATTACGAAGATTTGACAATAAATTTATGTTAGATAGGGCATGTTCTAGAAATAAGATATTGAAAAAATTATGCAAGCGAAATAATATTTGTGGATGTGAGGGATTTTTTTTATTAGTAAGAGAGAGTTATATAGCAAAGATTGATTGCACTTAGCAAAACAAGGATTATGAAAAATATAGTTTGGGAAACTTATAAAGGGGGTAGGGTTTTAAATTATAGTATCATCAAAGAGAAGGTTAAGAATGGATGGAATGTAAGAAGTAAACAAAGGGGAGCTGATTCAGATATAAATGTAGATGTGGGGAGGAATGGTTCTGTAAAACTAATGATAAACCAGCTAATTACAAATGTAATAGAGAAGAAAGAGTCAAAAGAATTTACAAAAGGGCAGTAAGAAAGAAAGAAATTTTTAAAATTGGATATTTGAATATGCAATGTGGTAGGAGACCAGAAAAGTGACTGTAATTAAACAAAGTGGTTAATGAAGGTATTTAGGCATTAGCAGTAGTGGAAACACATCTAAAAGAAGAAGAAGGGACTACACTGGAAGATTTGTTATGGCAGGGTATAAATAGGAAATAAAAAAAAGAGTAATGGTATAGTAGTTATGTCAAAAAAATATTTAAATACTGTAAAGTGTCGAGCACATTTGTGGTTTGAGATAAGGTTAGGAATACAAGAATGAATGGTGGTTATAGTGTATATGGCTACTGGAAATAATCGAGCTACAATGGATTAGAACAATAACATATATGAATGCCTAGTTAAGAATATACAGATTCAAAAATAGGGGAAGAAAATAATGTTTACAGGAGATATGAAGGGCTATTTTAAAGAAATTGATGATATGGATAACAAAAATGGACAGCTTTTGAAAATTTTTTGTCAGAGAGTAAATTTGAGCATTAGAAGTTTATCATCTATTTATGAGGGGCACTATATATGGTCTAGGAACAATATAATTCACACAATAGATTATGTATTAGTAGAGAAAGAGAGAATGACTAAAGTATGGAAAATTAAAGTATTTGATAATGAAATGAGAATATTAATAGGGATCATAATTTCTTTATAATAGAAATGGTTAGTAATATGATGGAAAATAGTGATAAAAGTAGAAAGGATAGTGAAAGATATGGATGGAGAATGAATGATAAGAATAAGTTGGAAGAAAATAAAATAAAAGTAAGAGAAATCATGGAAGAGTTTGTTGGAGAGGAATATAAGTACTGGTATGGTGAAGTAGAAAAATGGCAAATAGGGTTTTAGGTAAGATTATTCAGAAGAATAAAGGTAATAGAAAGTGAGAATTAGTAAAAGTGTAAAAGATAGTAAAAAAACATGCAGTGAATGTAAATGTGCTATTAAAAACAAAGAAAGTGAAAAAGATATTAATATTAAATGGAAAACTATTTTTAAAAAAGCAATTGGTTAAAATAAATAATTATATAGAAAGGATAAAATTAAATAGTAAATTAGTGGAAAATATTAATAAAAGTGGAAATGATGGGAGTAAAAAAATGTTGGAAATGTATTGAAAAAATGAATATAGTGGAGAGAAAAATAGTATTACTAAATGATGAGGAAAAAGAGTGTAACTCTAGAGAAGAATGAGAGACATTCTTAAATAATTATGTAATGGATATAGAAAATATGTTAGATGTGAAGGGCAGAATGATAACAAACATAAAAGCACATCATAAAGGAAGTATTAGTTTTACAGAAAATGAATTGAATGAGGCAGGGAAGAAACTGAAAAGTGGAAAGAGGTTTAGATGAATGGGCAGCAGGTATGGTGATGAATTGGGAAAATATGGCAAAATTAAATCATATTTTAATAAGATGACACAGAAGATAGAATTTCCTGATAGATGGAATAATACAAGAGTAAGAATGTTATTTAAAGAAAAGGCTAAGGACCATAGAAAGTTAAACAATTATAGACCTATAGTCGTAACATCAGTGAAATATAAAGTTGTTGCATACATGGTGGCTGGAAGAGTGTAAAAATGGATGGAAGAAAATAATATAGTGGAAAAAATTCAAGGAAATTTTAGAATGGATAGGTGTATAAAAGAAAGTTTGTTTGTAGTCACACAACTTATAAATATGAGTAGCAATACAGACTAGAGAGTTATATATGGTTTTTATAGATATAGAGAAGGGATACAATAGAGTAAATAGAAATAGATTATGGGTAAGTTTAGTAAATTTGGGAATGAATGGAGCTTTAGTGGATCTTATTAAGAGATTATATTTATATATTGGATTATTTCCATCATCTAATAAGAGTATCGAATGTCTTTAGAAAAATTTAACTTTATTTAAATATTCCAAATATATTCAACTGTTAGTAATAGCGTACAGGTTAATATATGCACAATGTTTTGAGAGGTATTATTCCCACTTCTTCAGGTGTTGTTGACCTAACCAGTGAAAGTACTAGATGACAATCAAACCTGGACCATTAGATTTTTTAGTATTGAATTTTAAGATAACACTAACCAACTGAGCTATCCAGCCAAAGGCAACAGTCAGTAGAAATTTCATATATTTATCTATGAGGTTCTACCCGATTTCTCCAATTTTTCCTTAAGAGCAAAGTTGATTAATAGTTTCTATACATTTATAGTCACAGTCACTCTAGTTTGGCTTATGCTGTTTGCTCTTGACATGTGAGCAGATTCTTTAAATTTTCTTCTTTGTACCTATTTCCCTATGGGACATATGATTATTGGTATATACATGTAACTTTAAATCTGAAGGGATAATTCCTAAAGATTTGCAACTAAAACCCCAATTCACTCCCAGAGAACTGAGAAAATTACTCAGAGAGCAAGTAAAGTTCTGTTAAGAGAAACAATAAATGCTCAAAGGTTTTTAAATATGAAACCTTGCATTCCATTAATAATGTAGAATGTTTTTTAAAAATAAACTTACTGATGAAGACTTCACAAGAGTTTCTTAAGCAATAAGAAAATCATATTCTACATTATATGAAAAAATAAAAGATTGCCAAAAGAAGAAATTTGTTAACCTACATGGGCATATCAAAATTCAATATACCAAGCAGTGTAGTTCTAAACATCTAACAGATATTGAAATTTTTGTTCTTGAAAAAGGATTAAACTTTGCCATAACACCGTCTAATATCCCTTTATTAGATATAATGGCAATCACCGAGGAAGTCACTCAAAAACTATCTTTAGAAGAAGCAGCCGAATTATGCTGGAGAATGATAAGCAACAAAAATTGAAGTCAAACATATTCTATGGTGAGAGGAAAGCAATTAAACCTCTTAAAGTAGAAGTTGTAATGGATACAATTGATTATGATAATAAAATACAAGAACTTCTCATAGCAGGCCAATATAGAAAAGTGGCAAAAAATCCAATACCAAGTACAGAAACAAAGTTACAAGCATTATTCAGAAAACATCACGGGTACTTCAGTGATTCAAAAAAAAGTAAAATAACACCATATTTCATCAAAATTCCTCCTCTTTATGGTCTTCCTAAAATTCATAAGGATCATGTTCCATTAAGACTTATTGTTCTAGAAATTCAAACTTGCCAACATTTTCAAGATTTCTTCTCAAAGTTCTTAGTCCTTTGACATACAAAACCCAGTCCTTTGTCAGAGACTGTAGACACTTTGTAGAATTAATCAAGAACGTGAAAATTGAAAGAACTGACTTAATGGTAAGCTTTGATGTAGAAAGTTTATTCACAAACGTACTATGTGAAGAAGCATTGTCTATTGTAAGGAAAATATTAAATGGTGATAATAGCTTACATATCAGAACAACTCTTTCTATAGATAGTGTAATGAAACTATTGACATTTTGCGTAAAAACAACCTACTTTCAATATAACACAGAATTCTTCAAACAAAATCAGGGAATAGCTATGGGCTCATCATTGTCACCCGTAATTAGCAATATTTATATGGAAGGACTTGAAACCACAGCCATAAAAACTACTCCATATCCACCTAAAGTTTGGCTTCACTATGTAGATGGTACATTTGTTGTATGATCACATGGTGAAGCACTACAAACTTTCTGGAAACACATTGGCAACATATTCATTTCAATTAAATTCACAATAGAATCAGAAAAAACATAGGCAACATATTTCTTTCAATTAAATTCACAATAGAATCAGGACAAGAATAAAAATTGGCATTCTTAGATGTTTTTGTGACAAAACCCTCTCATGGCAAAATCAAAACTACAGTTTACCAAAAGCCCATACGTACAGGAAAATACTTAACCTATACATTCAAACACATCCGAAACACAAAACATGGAGTTATACTAACATTGTGGAACTGAGCAAAGTAAGCTTGGTCAGAAACTAGGATTTTAAGATCTATATAGAACAAACTCTTATGAAAAATGGTTATCCATCAGCTATTATTAAGAAAATCTTAAATAGACAACAAAAGCCATCAAAAGAAAAAACAATTGTTGATACTGTAATGTACCCATACATATGAAAAATATCAGATAAAATAAGGAAAATCTGCAATCAGTATAACATCAGAACATCTTTCTAGAGCCATGCCACACTTAAAGGAATTCTACCATCTACAAAGCTTAAATTTGAAATGCTAAAAAGAAAAAACTATAAAAACTTTATGAATCTAGAAAAATGTATATTAATAAGACCAGTCATTCCATTGAAAAGCACTTGCAAGAACACAAACTGATGATTAGAAAAGAGAAAACAGATGTGTCTAAGGTAGCAGATCATGTATGTACCATTAAACATGTACAATTGGGAAAATACAAAAATATTGGATAGAGAAAAAGATACTAAGTAAAAAAATTTAAAGTAGCTACTCACATAATAATGGCAAACAATCTCATAAGACAACCTAGTAGGACTATACATAAAGTATAGATAGCACTAATCAACTTTGCTCTTAGGAAAAAGTGGAGAAATCAGGAGGAACCTCATAGATAAGTATATGAAATTTTTACTGACTGTTGCCTTTGGCAGGATGGCTCAGTTGATTAGAGTATTACCTTAAAATTCAATATTCAAGAATCTAAGAGTCCAGGTTTGATTTCCATGCTAATACTGTTACTGGTCATGCCAGCAACACCTGAAGAAGAAGGAAGAATAGTACATCTTGAAACATTGTGCATATACTAACCTGTGTGCTATTACTAACAGTTGAATGGATTTGGAATATTTAAATAAAGTTAAATTTTTCTAAAGATATTCAATACTCATATTAGATGATGGAAATAGTTCAATATATAACTAAAACTCCATCATCACAAACCTTCAGAAAATCATTCTTAAGAGATTGTATGAAAATAATTACGATATGTATCAATTAGGAAATATAGAATAAGAGTTAAAAATGGGGTGGGATTAAGACGAGGATGCCCTAGGTCACCTATTTTGTTATTGTTATATATAACAGAAATGGAGAGAACAAAAAAACCAGGAAACAGTACAGATACCATTAATAGGTGGCAAGAGAGTATATACATATCAGGTCTTTTATTTGCTGATATATTCTTGTACACAGAAAATAAGGAAGATATGGAAGTTATACTAAAGACATGGGCAAGACTGGGTAAAGAGATGGAGATTAAATTTAGTGAAGAAAAATCAAAACTAATGATGACAAATGCTGCAGAAAGAGAAGAGAAAGAATTTATATCAGGGGATACAAAGTTAAATGTGGTAAATTGGTATAACTATTTGGGAATTGTTGTAAGTAATGAGAGAAATTGCTTGGATAAATGGGAGAAAAAATTGATAAATGAAGCAAAGAAAAGAATGGGACTGATAAAGAAATTAACAATGTTTTCATATAATAAATATGATGTAGCAAGAATTGTATGGAAGAGAATGGCACTATCAGGATTAACTTATGATAACGATGCACTATGTATTAGTAAAGATGTATTAGATTACTTAGAAAAAGTACAAGGAGAAGTAGGAAAACATCCACTAGATGCAAATGTGTGGATGGCAAAGGAGGCAATTCAAGGAGAAAATGGAATGGTCAAGTTTTTATATGAAAGATACAAAAAGCAAAATGAAAATGTTCAGTAGATTGCAATTTATATATAGTAAGAGAATAGTCAAAATAGTATTTAATTGGGTTATAAGTAAAGGACGGGCAACAAGATGGGTGAGAAAGGTACTACAGTATGCAGAAGATTTAGATAAAGAATGTATGTCAGTATATTTGTACAAAAGGTGGGATGTTTGTGTTAGGAGAATAATTGATTATTCTAGTGGCAATAAATGGGATAGAAGAATAGATGTATTAATAAAAAATAGAGTTGGAGAGATGGAGAACTAGTATGGAGGTAAAAAAAGTTTAAATATATATAGAAATAAATTGAATATTGGGTGCGAGTTACTTTATGGTAATACCAAGGAAATTAGTTTACTGTTTAAGGCTTGAATAGGATTGTTAGCAACAAAGAAATATACACATAAATGGAGGAATGTGGGTGATTTAGTCTGCAAGTTATGTAAGGAAGGCAGGCAAAATATTAGGTATCTGTTAATTGAATGTAAATGCTTACAAGCAGAAAGAGAACATATAATAAAGTTGTGGGAGAATAAATATAAACAAAATAATTATATAGCAAGTGGTTCTTGGTTTTTATGCTGGGTTTGGAAAAAGATAAGGGGGATCTAGATGTAAAGGCTATAGAGTGGACAAAGTTGGTGGTATGGAAATTAGATGGAGCAGGATAGAGAAGAATATGAGAAAAGCTTAGGATGGGAAAGGGAAGGTGGCTAACACATTTCTCTGGGCATAGTGGCTGAAAGATTCTTGACTTTGGTAAAGAAGAAGTCATAGTCATTGCATCGCTACTGTGTTAACACATTGTGTAAGCATAAGAAATGGTAATCATGTGATGTAGTGGTTTAAAAAGAAAAATTATATATTTTAAGAAAAATTCAAAGCAGAAGTATACATATAAATATTCAAATAAAGTTACAATAAAAAATATGTATTTCAAGAGTATAGTAGATGTTAAGATAGGTGTCAGTGCAAAGCTTGAAAAACCAAAACTGTTAATAAGTCTAATATTAATAATTGACATCAGTATTACAATGAATTTGAATTAAAACTTGCAAATCATTCTGATGTATTAGCAGACTTTAAAGATGATTCAGATTTAAATGACTTCTTTAAGAAAATAATATTTTACTAAGAACTGTGAATCATGGTTGGTATAGAAAAGCGATAATTCATTAGTAGTTTTTCAACTAAGATAAGCAAGTGTTTGAAGAAGGAATAAAAAAAGTATTTAATTGATCCATTTAGAAAAATTGAATACTTAGTATTTTGGAAAAAAGTATGAAAAAGAATTAATGATGACATAGGCATAATGAATTATAATTGAAATTCTTAGGAAAACTGTAAAAAAGAACACATTTTAAATTACATTAGATGTAATGTGACTTACAGTTCAGTATCACATCCTCTATCTATTAACATAATATCTTGATTTAATTAATTTAAAATTTAATAAGCAATAAATAAATTTTATTGTGATGCTCTTAAATGGATGGAGGCATTATTGCCTTTTCAATGGAGGATTTATACAATGGAACAAGGCTGGCCTGTGGGACTTGCTTTAATTGGAATAATTTGTAGTAAAGTATTGAACCAATTTGAATTAACAGTCATTCCAAAAAAGTTCACTATAACAATATCACTTTTGTGTATGCATTTGCATAGATGATGTTCTTATCTATGCTGAAAAAAAAAACAATTATTGATGTATGGGATGAGTTATGCCAATTATCTTCTTTGATTTGGACTTAGAAAATGAACATTCAAATAAACAAATAAATTATAAAATGATTATAAAACACACCAATGTTCGTGATGTAATTTACCCACATTTGTATACACCAGTTTCATATAAATTGGTTGGCTTCAAATGTTTTTTGTATATAAACTATAAATTATGCAAGTTGAAGCAGACAGAAAAGACAAGATTGAAAACCATATAAAAGAGTTGATTCAGGTATAATATTAATATATTAAATAAAACTTAAAAATTCTATTCATTTTTAAACACCATTAATAACAATATTAATGCACAGATCAGCTTTCCTTTTATACTGCATATATCTAAAAAGATGAAAATCTGCTCAAATGAATTCAACATTAGTTTTAGAAACCCCTCCTAATCTTAATCAAATGTTGAACAACACAAAAGATAAATTATCTCCAGACCAAGCCCTCCAAATAGTTTATAAAATTAAATGCAACGAATCAACATGTAATATAATTTACTATGGTGAGTCTCATACTATCTGTGCTACAAGATTACATCAACACAAATATATTTACAAACATGCTAAAACAGACTAGTAAATATTAAATCTATATTTTTAGAATATGAAATCGAATCTGACCACAATTTTGGTCCAATTAATATGAAAGTAGTTTGCACTGAACACAATGATTGTAAAAGAAAATATAAAGAGGCATGATTTATTGCAAATAACATCAATGCAAAAAAACAAAAAAGACTCTTGCATTACATTATCACATAAATGGTATATTTAAATTATCTTATAAATTCTATTTATATACTTATATTCTATAAATATGACTGACCTGGTCGAAAGCAGTTCTAAGCTGTAAAAACTTTTCTAATAAATTAATCTTTCCATATTACTGTACCTTCATTACTTATTTTATATTTTAAAATATATAATATCTTGATATTGAAAGAAAAGTAATAAATAAAAAGAAGATGCCACTATTAATAAAAAAACAAAACAAAAGAGATATTATGAATGGCCTAGTACTAAAGAACAAAAAAACAGCTTGTACTATTATGACATATTTTGAAATTCCAAATATTTTAAGTGAAGAGAGAAGTCTATAAAAAAAAAGAAATAGTTTCTAGAATTGATGGGATTATAGATGTTTTAAAAGAAGCAGATTAAGGAATAAAAAGTTGTTGACAAAGCTATATACCAAAATGATAAAAGCTGTTGTGAAGAAAACTTGTCAGATGGAATAACAGCTGTTATTAGTTTGCATGATTATAATGTTGAAGATAGAAGGCAGGGTAATTGAAGCTTTACGGGAAATATTCTGCAGATGATGTGATTATTATTATTATTTGCAAATAATATGCCAAAGCCCAGAAATATTAGATAAATGCAAAAAAGTAAAACTAAAGATAAATATTGAAGAATTAAAGATTGGCAGTAATAAAATTGAGCAAATTAACACCTTTGCATATTTTAATCATATTATTACTATAGATGCAAATTTAATGAATAAAATAAATATTGGGAAGAGAGTGCCTATATGATTGAAAAAGTATAATATAAATTGTGTTACCAGTTCTGACTTATGGATCAGAAAGTGCAGAATCTTGTAAATATTGATAGATATATGTTGAAAGTGAAATACAGAGGTGAAAAAACGATTATTGACATCATTAAAAAATTAAACACTGACATAAGGGTTGAACTGGATATTCACTAAAAGAGATGACAATTGAAGTTCTGAATTGTATCTCAAGTATTAGATTTAGAATAAGATAACATGCTGGATAAGGTTAAAAATTTTGCTAAAGTAATATGGTGAGGCATTGAAGAAAATGAATTAAATATGGAAACGCTTTCATTATGCAGTTGACTGATAATGGTTGAAAATGATAGTATTTAGTCTAATGGATTGATAATTCATTTAATTGTTAAGTTTTAATGTATTACATTAATTATCTAAGAATCTGTGTTGTTGTTTTTTTTAACACTATTTTAAAGAGTGAGTAAGGGTAAAACTGCCTTTAAATAGCTAGGCAAAGACCTGCCTTTCAAGATTTCACCCAAAAGGAAAAATGACAAAAACATTACTCAAGAGGTTTAACACTGGTTGGTAAGATTTTTCTTTCTTGTTCTGCTATCTGATTATATATATATAATCTCATAATCTTTAGGTGCTAAAAATATATTATAATGATTTTTATTTAAGATACAATTTCTTGAATGTCATCTATTGGACTAGATGTGAAATGTCTTATTAATTATCTATTCATCTATTAAAGAACCAAATTTCTATTTACATATTAAATGATTTTATTATTTAAATTAATATATACAAATTGGTGCTCACAATTATTTTAATAATGGCTAAACAGTCACTATTATTCTATAGCAAAAGAGTCTAACAGTTGAACTTTTTTTTTTACCTATTTCAGTACTGTATTATTTTCATATATATATATATGTTATTAAATGGTAACAGATTGGAGAGAAATAAATCAAACTATATCCCAACTAATCTTTGAAGATTTTAGCCAAATAATGATTTCAACTGCTAAATATATAACTAAGTCATCCATATTAATGCAAAGAAAGAAATGAAACTGTCTCATCATTTTACATATTTCATTCAGATCAGAAATTCATTCAGTTGACGATTTGACTGAAAAATTTAAACATTAGTATGACTATAGTTTAATATATTTATGGTACTCATCTTATAGCTAAAGACGCCACTCTATGGTGCGGTTTTTGCGCTAAAACACATAAAAATGCTGTTTCCGCGGCCGACACGTTCAAACCCGCGTTTTCTATAATACAACTTTTTTGTTGTGCTATACAATGCAGGCCGCTATGTCGCATCGCAACAAATACATTTCCCAAATTCGCACAGTTTATAAAATAGTTACGGCTTGATGAGAGAGTTTGTATTTGAATTGGATGGAAATGTTGTTTTCATTGGATTTTTTTTTTATTTTAAAGTATTGAAATGTTCATATTTTTTAAAGTAATAATTCTAAGACTTTTTACAATTTACTGTATTGAAGTTTTAATTGGAAAAATATTAAATATCTATGTTTTTAGTGAGTTGCAATTAGGTAACACGTCAAGTAATGTACTGTTGTTGTTTAAAAAAGTTTGAGTTTCTTTATATTGTCTGAGTACGGCGATTTTGAATTTTTTTATTTTAGCATTACAAACAACAGAACACTAACCCTAACTCTAAAACTAACCCTAAACCTAACAACTTTTACTTTTTATTGTCATTCTATTTGAAGTAAAAAATAGCCGTAATATCTCTTTATCTGTAAAAAAAAAAAAAAAGAAATGTAAAATGAAGACTGAAAAAATAAAAAATAGACTAAGAAATTTTACTTTTTATTACGATAATTTTTTAGTTGAACAACAACAAAAAAAAATAGTCGTAACACAAGTAAAAAAATATGCGATAGAAAATTGATAAAAAAAAGCCGTAACACAAAAAAATTTACGATAGAAAAAACACGAATCAAATTGTAATTTGTTGATTTTATTTTACATTTATTATTATCATTTAAATTGTATACGTTAATAAAAAATAGTATTTATAAAAGACGATTTTGTTTTGTTTTTATTTTCGCATTACAAAAAAGCACAGCAAAATTATTATAATCAACGGCCCGGGAATGGTCATATTTTATAGTTTTAGCATGAAAATGGTGCCATCCAACGGCATCTTTATCTATAAGACAAGCACCATATTTATATATTATCGAGTTGTATTTTTTACTTTTTGTCAGTTCGTCTTTCATTTCTATCAAATCACAAACATCTACTAGCACAGAAACTTAGTCTACCTTCTCTGATTAAGTATGTATTTTGCAAACAACCTTTACTCATCAGGTGAGGGAGAAGTATCAAACACCTGACTCTTAATACTTAAGATTTGATACCAGTGGTATGCCACTTGAGTTTTTTAAATTAATCTATTTAAAGTGTTATGTATGTCTTTTATTATATTAAAAAGTATAAAAACATGTGAAATTATAGCTTGCTTTATTTGTCAATATTTATATGCATATCTCTTCATTTTATGAATTCTTGTAAAGTCATAATTGAAGCCGCCCGGTGTGCGTGAGCGCGCTCCCGCTCACTCAATATCGTCACTATTATGAATCTGCTGTGTTCTTGCGCCCGGGGGATTACATAATGTTCTGTGAAGATAATTTCAAACACATATACACGTACGCTTTATTTATTTTATACGTAAATTCGGATTGAATCCAAGTAATAGGCGCCAGGAGAACTTTTATAAGAGTCCGCCACGTATGTGCATAAGCTCACTCAACTATATCACAAAACATGCCCGTGCATCACTACAGTCGGAAGCAAGAAACGAACACAGCCAATATTACCCTTCAAATTACATCGTATCTGTGATCTTTCACTCACGATCAATTACTTATTATATGAGGGCCCGCCCTATATCCCACAGAACAAATTAATCAAACTTAATTTAATCTAAGAGAACGTAACAAACATAAGCATAAATAAAATCAAATCCCAACAACAAAAATATCAAATGCATTCATCCATATACAAACAAATTTGATCGCTATAGCACTCATTCCTATTATATAAATTTATGTTGAAATTCCAAGCAATTAATAACAAAAAATACTAGTTAAATAAATGTTTTATTTAATGTTTACTAACAATTAATGCAGGTATATGATCGGCAAGCCGAGATAATTAAATATAGATTTCAAGGTGACTTCGCACATATTTTAAAGAATGTTAATCTGTAGGCAAACTTATTTGGTTAGATTCTCGAATCGTTCATTAATGGTCAAGAGTAACTTTATCATTTTAGCTTAACATTTTTTAAATAGTTCTGGTTATTAAAGTTATTTTATTTTGGTGCATAAGTGAATACGACAATTTAAAGATAGCTACCTGTGGAACGTAGAAAGACTGTAATGGGATCCTGAGCGATGGTTTCTTCTTTAACGAAGCATTCCGGCAATTTGCAAGGTCTCAAAAGCATGTGTGGTCCTTATGTGAAGTTTCTCTGGTGTTACGAGCATCCTATTGGCAATCAGCTGAGCTGGACGCGGAGGTCCGGCGGTCAAGCCGCGAATTTTATGTTCAGCAACGCATCTCCGTTAGATTTCAATCGTCTAATAATAATCAATAATAGTCTAATCATCTCATCCTGAAAAGCGCTGTCCGGCCTTTTTGATCTCTTCCTTCCCGCCCTCACACCTTGAATTTTTCTCACCCAATCACTCCCATGCACCTGTGAGTCCCTTCATCTTATAAGTCCATCGAGTGTCAACTTAATTCCGTGATTTCTGGGACTGTTTACACCACTTTGGAATTTAACCATTTTTTTCAGGTATTGTTTCGCTGGAGACAGAAGTCTGAGTTGTACAATAGCAGTGTACACTTTTTCTCACCTCTGTTTCTAAATTTGGCTTGTTTTATCTAGGCGTTTTATCTAGGCGTACCAGCACATATCCTGCCTATTGTTTCAATTTCTCTAATTTTACATTTACTAATTACCCCTATTTAAAATAATTTTAGATCGCTTGGACTTTCAGGACATATTGCAAATTAATTTATTCATTTTTCCCTTTTGTTCAAAATGATTCAAATGATTTAATAAAAGTTACACTTGCGTTCAATCATTCCTCTCTCTTTACTTAACTAAAAATGCAAAAAAAAACTACAACTAATGATTATAGATTTATTCTTAACAAACAAACACAAAATAAAAAAAAAAACTCTTTTACTTTTTTATTTCAATAAATATGACAGGGACTCTTATATAGCTGCGATCATGCTTTAGAAACGGCTGTTTCTCGTTTATTATTAAAGCGAGACCGCTTTTTTAAAAGTTTTGTTCCTGTCATTCATTTCGTCAATTGAATATAGTTTAATATAACCTCATAGGCCTGGGTTCAAATCCCATGTAACGCTATTCCGTTACATATCTTCCCGCCCGGTGTAGAGTAAAATCCGAGGTTGCGGGTTTTAGCTCTGAGTAGGAGCCAAGTTATTCGGCCCTCTTCAGTGCCCTTGCATTGAAAGTCCCCTTAATCATTTTTCCTCGTGCCAGTACAAAGGCATTATTCCCGTATGCCCTGACGATCTCGTAGGGGCCATCGTAGAGGTCAAGGAAATTCTTAAATATGTTCTGGTCTGGCCGACTGACAGGATTTGATCTTACCATAACTCTGTCTTCCACAGTGAAGGTGTTTTGGATTGGCCTATCGGTCTGCCTTCGCTTTTCCCCCATATGTTCTAATCTCCGTAATGCTACCTGGTTATCATGTTTCCGGTCCACTCTCTCTGTCCGGATCACAGGTCTATCATCGTACGGATACGGTATCGGTCGTCCGTAATGAAGTCGACTTGGTTCAAGCCCAGTGAACTCATTTTTTGAGGTATTGATCATATCAACGATCCGGGGAATTTCTCGAACCCATTTCCGATGATCTCCCGCAGTATACACACGAAATAGCCGCCCCAACTCACACATCACCCACTCGCATGGGTTGCTTTGCGGATTCCGGATAGATGTCATATGATGTTTGACCCCAATTCGGTTCACCCATTGTCTCCACATCTTTGATACAAAGGGCGTACCATGATCTGATAAAATGCACTTAGGCTTCTCGATGTGGGGAAACTGTTTGGTTTCCAACAGTTTGATGGTCTGGTTCGCATTTGCCCGGGCCATAGGGTACACCGCGACCATTTTGGAGCACAAATCATAAGTAACCAGTAAATATCTCTTCCCCCCAAACATTGGAAACGGGCCATAGTAATCAATAGCCAAAGTGTGGTTTGGATCCTGGACGATAATCGGTAGCTGCGATCCTTCATTTGATCGGTTTAATGGTTTTGTCCTCGCACATACCTCACACTTCCGGAGTCTTCTGGCAATGTCTTGGGACATCCCTGGCCAATAAAACCAATTACTAAGGTACCCCTCAGTCTTGCTGGTTCCGTAATGGCCATGTTCCTGATGTGTCATCCACCAGTTGATCCCGCATTCCCTTCGGTATTACGATACGGGTTTGTTTCCCATTCCCGGTTTTCCTTTGGACTATCCCTTCCAGCATGATGCATCGGTCCCGATACTTCCATAACCGACCCCCAGTCTCTTCCTTTTTTTTACCTACCCCCACATTTCGCTTCCTTTCATGTATGTATCGGATTACTTGTTGACACTCTTCGTCCCCTTCCTGGCCCCTCCGAATGTTGTTCGCACTAAACTCACCCTCTTTGCTTCACCGGGTAGTAGCGGCAATGTATGCAAATTCCTCAGCCTCAACATTTGGCTGTTGTCCCACAGGGTAATGGCTCAGTGCGTCCGCCACCACATTATCCTTCCCTTTGCAATATCCCACTTCGTACTGGAACTCCTGCAGGGCTAGGCTCCACCTCTCTAATCTATTGTTTGTCAAAAAACTTTTATTAAGGAATTCGAGGCTCCGATGGTCGGTGATTACTTTCACTTTGGATCCAACCAGGTATTGTCTGAATTTTTGAAAGCCATACTATGGCGAGGCTTCCCTTCTGTGACCGTTATCTCCATTCAGGGTCCTTGAGTAGTCGGCTGATGAAGGCCAACACCCATTGTTCACCATCCAGTCCCTTTTGGTACAAAGTTGCTCCTAACCCGATGTCGCTACTGTTGGTCTGTACCCAAAAGGTCTGGTCGAAGTCCGGGTACGCTAACAGGGTCTGTTTTAAAAATCCTTCTTTCACCCTCTGGAAGCTCCGTTCTCTTTTCTCATCCCAAACCCACACTTGCTCCTTTCTTAATAATTGTAGTAGGGGTTCCATATCGTGGGAGAAGTTTTCATAAAATTTGTTGTAGAACGTGCACATCCCGAGGAATGCTTTAATATCTTTTCTCTTTCGGAACTGGAAATTCTTGGATGGCCTGAATCTTCTCGGGGTTCGGCCGTATCCCATCCTGGCTTATGATGTGTCCCAAGAACTTAACTTCCTGGGTCACAAAGTGGCTTTTCTTTAGGTTTATTTTTATTCTCTTCTGTTCGCATTCATGGAGCAACATTTCTAAGTGCTGACAATGCTCCTCTATGTCTCCAGATGCTATAATGATATCATCTACGTACATGGTGACAAATTTCTTGACTTCATCTGATAGGGTTTGGTCCATGCACTGCACTAAACCTGCCCCACTATTCCTTAATCCGAAAGGCACGCGATTGAACTGGTATGCCCGTCCGTTATATTTGAATGCAGTGAATTTCCGATCATCCGGATGGAGGCTCATTTGCCAGTAACTATTTGTCAAATCCACAGTGGAAAAAATTCTCTTGTTCTGAAATCTAGTCATCAGTTCGCTCATGATGGGCGGAGCGTTTGTATCCGGAATTGTCACCTTGTTCAGTTGCCTCGCATTGTGGCACAATCGGATCGATCCGTCACCTTTTTTTACGGCTTTTCACGATGTATATACTTTTTTTTTTTTTATTTTAACATAGAAATTAATTTATTAATTTGCTTCCTTTTACTATACGATCTTTCTTCCACGGAATCCTGCTATTCCACAGCCTTCTACAACTATTAAGTATATTTGGACGCTTGATTATTTTAGTGCTAATAAGAGAACTAAATCCCTTTCCCACTCCCTTAAGCAATGTTTAATGATTTTATTTTATCGTGATTCCGAAAATTTCCCCCCGCTTTAATAGATAATTTATTCTGTAATTTCGAGCGCCCTCTCTTTTAGATTTGCTTTCGTTGTTAGAAACGTCAGCTTTATCCACGTCGGTCCCACCACGGAAACAAATCGGGCCACGTTGATGCGCCAAAAATGAACCCGCCCGGTGTGCGTGAGCGCGCTCCCGCTCACTCATTATCGTCACTATTACAAATCTGCTGTGTTCTTGCGCCCGGGGGATTACATAATGTTCTGTGAAGATAATTTCAAACACATATACACGTAAGCTTTATTTATTTTATACGTAAATTCGGATTGAATCCAAGTAATAGGTGCCAGGAGAACTTTTATAAGAGTCCGCCACGTATGTGCATAAGCTCACTCAACTATATCACAAAACATGCCCGTGCATCACTCCAGTCGGAAGCAAGAAACGAACACAGCCAATATTACCCTTCAAATTACATCGTATCTGTGATCTTTCACTCACGATCAATTACTTATTATATGAGGGCCCACCCTATATCCCACAGAACAAATTAATCAAACTTAATTTAATCTAAGAGAACATAACAAACATAAGCATAAATAAAATAAAATCCCAACACCAAAAATATCAAATGCATTCATCCATATACAAACAAATTTGATCGCTATAGCACTCATTCCTATTATATAAATTTATGTTGAAATTCCAAGCAATTAATAACAAAAAATACTAGTTAAATAAATGTTTTATTTAATGTTTACTAACAATTAATGCAGGTATATGATCGGCAAGCCGAGATAATTAAATAGATTTCAAGGTGACTTCGCACATATTTTAAAGAATGTTAATCTGTAGGCAAACTTATTTGGTTAGATTCTCGAATCGTTCATTAATGGTCAAGAGTAACTTTATCATTTTAGCTTAACGTTTTTTAAATAGTTCTGGTTATTAAAGTTATTTTATTTTGGTGCATAAGTGAATACGACAATTTAAAGATAGCTACCTGTGGAACGTAGAAAGACTGTAATGGGATCCTGAGCGATGGTTTCTTTTTTAACGAAGCATTCCAGCAATTTGCAAGGTCTCAAAAGCGTGTGTGGTCCTTATGTGAAGTTTCTTCGGTGTTACGAGCATCCTATTGGCAATCAGCTGAGCTGGATGCGGAGGTCCGGCGGTCAAGCCACGAATTTTATGTTCAGCAACGCATCTCCGTTAGATTTCAATCGTCTAATAATAATCAATAATAGTCTAATCATCTCATCCTGAAAAGCGCTGTCCGGCCTTTTTGATCTCTTCCTTCCCGCCCTCACACCTTGAATTTTTCTCACCCAATCACTCCCATGCACCTGTGAGTCCCTTCATCTTATAAGTCCATCGAGTGTCAACTTAATTCCGTGATTTCTGGGACTGTTTACACCACTTTGGAATTTAACCATTTTTTTCAGGTATTGTTTTGCTGGAGACAGAAGTCTGAGTTGTACAATAGCAGTGTACACTTTTTCTCACCTCTGTTTCTAAATTTGGCTTGTTTTATCTAGGCGTACCAGCACATATCCTGCCTATTGTTTCAATTTCTCTAATTTTACATTTACTAATTACCCCTATTTAAAATAATTTTAGATCGCTTGGACTTTCAGAACATATTGCAAATTAATTTATTCATTTTTCCCTTTTGTTCAAAATGATTCAAATGATTTAATAAAAGTTACACTTGCGTTCAATCATTCCTCTCTCTTTACTTAACTAAAAATGCAAAAAAAAACTACAACTAATGATTATAGATTTATTCTTAACAAACAAACACAAAATAATAAAAAAAACTCTTTTACTTTTTTATTTCAATAAATATGACAGGTACTCTTATATAGCTGCGATCATGCTTTAGAAACGGCTGTTTCTCGTTTATTATTAAAGCGAGACCGCTTTTTTAAAGGTTTTGTTCCTGTCATTCATTTCGTCAATTGAATATAGTTTAATATAACCTCATAGGCCTGAGTTCAAATCCCATGTAACACTATTCCATTACATAATATAACATTCTTGCATGTACTGTTTAAATTTGCATGTATTTTTAATTATCATCCTAGAAAATGCCCTTCAATAAGTCTGAAATGGTCAAGAATACTTTGGATAAAATTTTGTGAGCTGCAAAGTATCCCATATTCTTTTTCTCAGCAATCCAATATATTTATCTGCTGATTTCATCTGAATTTCTTAAGGACTTTGCTATTCATTTTGCAATAGCATGTCTCCATCAAAAAAAAAATTCATTAAATCTTTTAAAATTTTCAATTTTTATTTTTACTGCATTCAGTTTTACAAATTATAACTCTTAATATTAAGCTCCAAACTCATCAGTATTTGTATGCGTATTTAATATTGTTAACTCCAGTCATACACATGGCACTTTATATCTTGTTTTGAGTTTTCATCTGTTTCACAAATTTTTTAAAAATTCCAAATGATTTCTGCTTGGGCTGCATTATTAATTGGTATAAAATGATCAATACGGGGCCCATTTCGTACTGCCGTTTGTCATTGTTTCTGTACAATTTCCATAGAATAACAACATTCCCCAAGCTTTAAATTACTTCAGTAAATTTCTTAGAACATTTTACAATTTGCCTTGCATTGTTAACACTTCACACCATTATTCAAAAATATTTGTTGTTTTATTGTGAATGTTTGCATCTTTTTCGCTGTAAAAATTCATTTTAACTTGTTGCTCTAAAATTGTATAATTTATGATGAAAATAGTATCTGTAGCTTCATCAAGGTTTTTCACAAAGCTAAAAAAATTTAGAATGCTTGAGGTAAAATTTATTACAGGAATTTAGCTGGTATTAGTCTAACTTTAAAAAGCATTTAGTATGCTGTCTAAGTTTTATAGATATTATTTTTCTTTGTTTTATGGCAACTTAAATCAAGTTCTTCATTTAATACAATTTTTGATAAGTAAGGTTGTTAATTTTTCTTCTTCTTACTAATTTATAGAATAAATGTGCAAACTTTTTTTAATGCTTACTATATATCAGTTATTTATTATTATTATTATTTGTTTGTTTTATAGTTATTTATATAGAGAGGTATCCAAATTATTTATTATTATTATTTGTTTGTTTTATAGTTATTTATATAGAGAGGTATCCAATGATTATGTATATATGTAAGTAAAGATAGAGCAGGAAAAAAGAATATTAATTTGTAGGATTAAAATTGTGTGCTCAATTGGAACAATAAAATTCACTAAATACAGACATATAGTAGTGCAGGAGTCCCCAACCCTATGCCCACGGGCACCATAGCGCCCGCAGACCATTTTACATGTGCCCGCCGCTATCCAAACACGATAAAAAATTATTTATTTGATACAAATAAATTTAATTTTTAAATTTTTTTATAAATTATTGTATTATATTGTAATCAAATTGTAGGGCATAATATACTTTTATAACGTAAAATTATAAACGTTAATTATATACTAAAATTTTATTTTTGAAATAAATATTTTTTTGTACATTATGTGTATTATTAACAATATCCAACTATAAATTTATATTGAAAAAATAAATGGTGCCCGCCACCTGGCGAGTATTATAGAATTTGCTCTTAAGTGCAAAAAGGTTGGGGACCCCTGTAGTAGTGCTTACCAAGAATACATGTTAATTTGAGTTTGCATTTAAACAATATCCTGATTAGTGCTTAGATTCTTGTGACAAACTTTTATTCCTCAGTGGCTAATCATGAATAAGTGAAAGTTAATCCATCAATAATAATAAAATGAGATACTTGAATCTGATAAGATAGATTATATTGCAATCTGAGATAAGGCTATAAAAAGACTAAGGGGATAGAAGGAAAAACTATCTCGAGAAGACAGAACAAATTAAGAAATCTGATGCAAATTTCTTGGAGACATTACTCCCCATAGATGCCATGTGCAGCCTAGAGCATACTCTAATGGGATTATATCATTTTTTATAAATCTTCAGATTATTTAAGTAATAGAATTAATGTTATGGAAATTAGGATGTAACAAACTAGTAAACTATAATATTAATTAATGAATATGCAGATTAATAATTATTATAAAAGATAACTAGTCCAAAACCTTACTACCATATTTGGAGGAACTAACCAATTATTTGCCAGCATATATTTTCTGCTATTTAAATTATCACTTTAAAATGTGGTCTGGTTATACCCATTTTTCCATTGCATTATATATGATTTGAACTTATTTTTAATATAGGTCGCTTTTTGAAATGTTCAATTATTTATTGGATTGGTTAAATATAATAATGATTCACCTATGATACATTAAACTACAAAAGGAAGCACAAATCTGAAAGATATATATATAATCAAAATTGATAAAAATATTTTTAAAAAAATGTTAAAAGTGAAAAATAATAAAAATGGTGAGAGATTTCATGTGAAATAAAATAAATATTTGTAAGGTAAAAAAGTAATTACATATTAAGCTAGAACTATATAGTTTTATAATATATATTTATTTATCTTAATTCCTTCCCAATAATGAAATAAGACTATATACGCAGACATGCATATAAATTATGAGTAATATTTTGGATCAATATATCTACCTATAGGCATCTCTATAAATTTGTTTATTAATAACCAATTAATCAAACTAGTGTGAAGCCCTTTCTAAAATAGCAATAAAAATTATTAATACTCCATATCTTTTTGCTGACAAAGAACTATCCTTGATATATAAAAGCATGTGTGTATGGATATAGACAAAACAGTCGCAACATTATAAGATTCCCCCCTCCCCCCAGAATTTCACAAAGAAAACAATAATAACAGCTAGTGAACTGGCGGATTATGAAAGTTTCTATGATTTTTTTTTTTTATGTTAGATATGCAACTTTTATTTATACATACATTTATAAACAATTAAAAAACAATTTATATTCATGTTATATATATATATACAAATGCACATATTCTCAATAGCTATATTCGTACATGTTAATGAGTACATAATATTTTTAAAATACAAATAAATCTACCAATGATTAAAACTTTACATATACTTACATGTAATTACCACATAAATTTATTCCAAGTAATTATTAAAAAGGAAGGAAATATTTATAAGAAATTAATAAATGTGGAGGTAGACTGATAAGAATAGTCGCTAAGTAGTTGCCATATCATCATCCTTTTGCTACTGACACATTTTTTTTTGTTTATAGTAATGTATCTGAATATGTTACTATTATGGATATTACTTTTTTAAGAAATGATTTTTAATTAAAAAGGATGTATTAATTTCATTGTAGGGGAAATGAGAATCTATGGAAATTAACTCATCTGGCATTTTAATGTAGAAATTTTATTAAATCTAAATTTTTATCATGCTCATATGTACATTATTACATATATTTATATACAAAGGCACACAAACATAAGATATGAGCAATAAAAGAAAATTTTAAAATAAATTTGTCTGAATTTTTAAAAATAAGGTTTTACCAGTATTAATGATTTGCTTTGTATATTTTTGACCAGATCTATACCAATCTACTATTCATGTTTTCATAAGAATTCCAACTGGATTTGTTTTCTATTTACAAAGAATGAAACATATAAAAATGTAAAGAATTTGGATTATGAAATTTAGATTTGCCAAAGAGAAGAAATTCATTTTAGTAGTTACTATTTATAAAACCTGACTGAGTCAACTCCTGATTTACATTTTGCTTCAACAAAAAATTCATCATCACCTGTGATCTACTAGTATTGGACCATTTCCCCTATAGTCAACAGTTTCACTTCTATTCTTAAATGGAATTCAAAGAAAGCTAATTCAAATCAATGTACAATCTTGAATGGAATATTAAAAGAATCTGTACAATTCCCTCTTGTCATGATTGATTTAATAATCTTATAACTGCAGTTGCCAAAATATCCACCCCTTGAGAATATCAATGGAAATTTATTCCAAGTTACAACAGAACCAGAAGTACACTTTATAACCAGCATTTAGCTATCAAAGATCTGCAAATTGTTGACAAACTTATAAAATCAATTAATGATATTAGAAAAGAAGAGAAAGCATGGAAATATAAAACTTTATAAGATCTAATTAAAACATCTGGTCACTTTTATAAAAGCTTGGTGGTTGCAAAAACACTTAATGTAATTGCCAATTATATATCAAGCTTCTAAACCCAGTAAAGATAGAAAGAGAAAAAGCAGAACTGAAAACTCTTTTTCAATGAATATTTAATATCAATATGATAAAACCAGTAAATATTGATAAACTTTGACATGCCCTGAATTGTCTTAAATTAGAAAAAGCTCCAGGACCAAATAGAATACTTCAAGAGTTTCTAAAAAATGTAGGTTCTAAAGCTAAAGATTGGTTGGCACAACTATTCAGCAAAGTTGATCATAAAGGAACTATTCTAAAAGTTTGCATAAAAACAAAGCTATAACAGTTTTAAAAACAAATAAATCCAGCATGGTCCAAAAAATTATTACTCAAAATTATTGTGTTCCTTTCAAACTATTTTAAAAATAATCAAAAATTTGACTAAGATGAATCATCTACCCTTAGAATAAGATTTTGGCTAGGAAAAACTGCTGTGAACAGGTTTTGTTTTAATTCACATTAAAAAAAAAGCTTTCAAAGTAAATTAAAAACTGACCCTACCTTCATTGATGTAATCTTAACTTGTAATTCTATTTGGAAAAAATGTTGTTGTTTTTTTTTAAAAAAAAAGTTTATAAAATCTTCTTTAATAGAAAAATTAAAGCAAAATTAAATGGTAATTAAAGTAGATGAAATTTTTTTTATACAGGAATTCAGTTCCTTACCTACTTTGTTTAATATACAAAGTGTAAGAAGTTCATTTATGCTAATGACATAGTTTTAACTTCACAAACGAGATCTTTCCCAGAAATAGAAAAGTCTCTCACTAAAGATATGAAAAGTTTGGAAATTTTTTTCAAAGACCAGGCTCTCATTCCCAATTCAACAAATACAGTATACTTAACTTTTCATCTAAACAACAAGGAAATGTAATCTGAATGTAACCTTTTCTAATAAGATACTGAACATTGCTTGACTTATTTTCATTTATTTAAGTTTGAGACCTCAAATTATTTTTAAAAATAATCTTAGAAATATGGCCGGCATTGCTTTGTGATGCAAATAATTTATGGACAGCTTTCTTGGCATTAACATATTCTGTAAGTGAAAAACTGCGTCCTTATTTGTAGAAAAAGTTCTCATTAAGTTTTTGGATAATTTAGTTTCCTGATTTTTTTCATATATTTTGACATCAGATAATAGAGAAGTTGCCTCAGAAAATATATAAAAACTGTTAAATAGATCAGATTTGCCAACAATTCAAGATATATTTATATATTGGATTATTTCCATCAACTAATATGAGTATGATTCCCATGCTAGTACTATCACTGGTCAGACCAGCAATACCTGAAGAAGTGGTGAGAATAGCACCTCGAAACATTGTGTACATTACTAACAGTTGAATGTATTTAGAATATTTAAATAAAGCTCAATTTTTCTAAAGACATTCAATACTCATATTAGATAATGGAAATAATCCAATATATAAATACACCTAAAACATCATCATCACAAACCTTCAGGAATTCAAGATATAGTTTTGCCATCTAAGACTTATTTCAAATCTTTTTCTGGTTGTTCAATCAATAATCTACAACTAAAAATTATAACATAAAAAACAGATGGGGGGGGGGGAATACAAACAATCCCCCTTCCCAGATCTCACAATAAATCATCTAGATTTGATCATTAGAGCTTTATAAACAGATTCAGGGCAAACTATCACCTTGGTGTTCATCTGCATCATATATGGAATTTAACAGCCATTGATCTATATAGAAGTGGATAAATACAAACCATGAGCCATGTAATTAGTGAATGTTAAATCCATGGCTTCAATGGTTTAATTGAAGGACTTAATAAAGCTATCAATAAATCTATCTCCTGATTAGAATCTCTATAGTTTTCTTTTTGTTTATAATTAACCTGCATTTTTTTAAAAAAATGCATATGCTAAATAAATAGAGCCATTTTTGTTTTGATAAACTTTTTTTATTTCTGTTGCATGATGCTATTTTTATTTTACGTTGTGACTAAGACAGTCAAAAATTTTAAATTTTCATCCAACTTGTTTGAGATATCTACAATATTCAATAGATTTTAATATGAAATTTATAATAATAGTATTTTTTTCTTGCAGTGATTGAAGACTGATTTTTTACAATGATTTATTTAATTAACATGGATTTTTTTATTTTTAGATAGTAACAAAATATCACGAAGAAACTTTTTTTTTAGAGATTCTAAACAGCAAATAGATTCATCAAGTGGATCTATTCAGATCTACTATTGTATTCATAAATTCAGCAGTAATTAATTATGTGGTTCATGGTTTGCCTTATCACTATCTATCTAGATTAGTGATAATTAAATTCTATTTATGAAACAAGATAAATGCAATAGCCATGAATTGTTCTAAATCTGTTGATGAAACTTCAGTTATGTATCAAATGATCAAATCAATTTGATTTTATTGTTGGAGCTGGAAAAATAAATTTGTTTGAAACCACATGAGAATTACATTTTTGCATCATAGTTCTTCAATTGTAAAATCTTGATTGAACACCCAAAAAGGATATTTTGATCTGATATGAATCTTAGGTGATGAAAGTATATCTTGAGTTATTAGCAGGTTTGATCTGCTTAACAACCATTTATACATTTTCTGTGAGGCAACTTCTCTTCTGATATCTGACCAAGAAATATATGAAAGAACAGGATGGTATTGCAAAGGAGTAGACTTGAATGTACCAGAAATATTTCTCATGGTAATATTTAATTGAATATTCAAAACTTTACTGTGGGAATTTTTTTTCTAAGCAGACATATTAAAATTTGAACAAAAATAAAAACCAATTCATTTATAATAAATTGAGAGAACATTTATATATGTACACACATACTGGATTGTATTCAAATCTGTATGTATACATGTGTTTACTGGATTGTACCAAATCTACATGTATATATATGTAAATATGTTGATTATTTTATATCTCAAAAAATAAAATTCTCTTCTTTATATCTTCATTCTTTTTGTGATGAAATAGATGATGAAGTGGAAAAGATCTTTGATATTCTGAATTTGTTTATTCAGCAGTATGTGTGATTATTGTGTGTCAGCTTTCACACAGTGAATAAGAAAATAAAATTTATTAATACTGATAATAATTTTGTTAAGCCATAAAAAGCCATGATGTGCTTCTGAATCAATATAACAATGCCATAATACAATAAATGACTTGATATCATTTTTTGATGGATCTTTTGCTAGTCTTTGTGTAAACCGAATGCTTTCTGACACAATATGTTATTGTCTACAAAACATTTTTTTTGTTTATGTCCGCCATACTCATAAAATTAACATTTTTAAGGGCACAAATAATCCTAAGCCAATTTTTTTTTTACAATGTTGTGTTTGCTGATTGTTTTTATTAAATAATCGATCAACTTTAACGTATAGTCGTCGTCCCCCCCCCCCCATTTAGAACAAAATCAGTCATTTTGATTTTCTGACATAAATAAAAGCTATCCTCATTAATTTTGCACTATGGAGGCCATTAGAAAAGGAATTTAAAGTTCAGCAAAACTTATGACACATGCATTTTATAAAATTGTAATTATTTTGTATTCAATATTTTGTTCAGCTTATTGAAACTAGTTATTGTAGTTATATATGACTGCATGTGTACAACTTTGTCTACTACATTTTACCTAAATAAAATTCTTTAGGTAGAAACTGACTCTAGTAGTCAGAAATTAATGAATGCAGTGCCATCTATTCTCAGTGGCTTACATAATATGATTGATGATAAATGTGTATAATGCAGAGATTGTCTGCTAAAGAGTAGCATAATAATCAAGCTAAGTTTACATGAAAAGTTGCCATCCAATAGTAAAATTATTTTATTTTAGTTTTCTTTTTTTTAAAAAATTTTATGAATTATGAGATTTTTAAAAAAATTATGGTCGTAAGCTAACTCATGCATTTTGAATTAGCTCATTTTCATTGAATTAGGGCGCAAAAAAAATTGCAAATTTTATAAGAAACCTATTGTTTATGTGTGGTTTATGATATGATAAGTTTTGATTCATGATAGATTTAGCTAATGAAGAATTAAGTAAATTTATGCTATGTGCTCATAAGAAATTAATGAGTTTAGATTGGGGTGGGGAGTTTAACTTTACAATTTTTTTTTCTAACTGAAACACACAGGCTTATTATATACCTGTGTTTATATATGTAATATATAGGGTATATAAGCACAGACTTTCAGAGGACCCACCACTCTCCACACTATCTCATAACACAGGTATATAATAAGCCTGTGTGTTTCAGTTATTACATAGTGGAAATGTCTGCCCATCCCTTGTATTAAATGGATTATGTCCTGTGTATGAGGGGTCAGATTGATCTTAGGTCAACATGGGTGTGACAAGAATCTCGGCCTCAGGGTGGCCTTTGAGCGTTCCATCATCAGATTTTCAATTGGATGGACAGTTGAAGAGTTGGAGTGTGGAGTAGATTGAAGCCTGTCCATTAAAGTATGAGAATTGGCTATCTTAATATATATCTGAGCACTTATAGCATATATGTGTGGAGATGGTAATCTGGACCAACTGATGATTGCTGGTTTAGCATGAAATACATATATTGGTGATTATTTATCTTTTCAACATATATGTGTTCAAGTGTAATTTTTTTTTCTATAAATTAATAATTAAGCAGTATATTTTTTCAATTAGACTAATATAATGATTTTCTAAACTATGTTATAATAAAAGGTGGTATTATTACTTGGGTATATGTAAGTATATACTTATGTGACATTACAGTAACATTTAGAGGTCTGGGTGATTTAATGCAATAGTAATAGCAGACTTTAATGGTAAAGGTCTCTGTAAGGATTAGGAGCTCATATTATCACTTAGCTGCTTACATGACATCCAAATTATTAATTGTACAATATTTATAGCAATCACTGTTACACTGAATTATTCTTATATTTTTTCATAGAAAAGATTTTACAACAAATTATATAAATGTAGAATATTTATTACATGATTTTACAGATTTCATTCTGATAATGTCCACATTGATAGGCAAAAAAATAATGCAATCTAATTGTCTGAATTTATCATATATATATTTTTTGGTCTTAACAAATTTTTATGAGCCACATATCATATTGATTAATCTATCCATTTACTATATCCATGACCTAAAATTTGTTTTGGGTGAAACTCAAACATTTTTTAGATAGGTGAGGCTTTGTAAATCAGGATTTTTATTGGCTCATGACTATAAAGATCTAGCCATTTTTAATTGGACCTATGTTGGGATTGGTCACATGAGTGTCAATAAACTAGTCGTAATGCAAAAATACACTTATAATAATGAGGCCTTTATCATTGGGTAGAGAGGTGTACATTCATGTGGGTGTTAAGCCTATTGTTTACATTTACTATTTTAATTTTATATAAAGCATTTACTAGAAAGTTCTCAAATATATAGTTTGAATCCTAACTGAATAAGTTATGAAAAGTTTTTCAGATTTCAATAAGATTTTTTCCAGATATATGGACTATTGCCAACCCACCTAACTATTTATTATTGATTGGAAAATGGATATCTAGTTTAGATATATATTCTTAGCTAAAGAGTCAACTAAAGATGGAAAAAAACACTTGAATCATCACATGCCAGAAATTGGTAAGTCCAGTAAATAAGGTTTGAATCCTCACATGGCAGAAATTGGTAAGTCCAGTAAATAAGTTCATCTTTATTTTTTTTTATGGGAAAATGTTAGAAAAACCTTTTCCTGCTGTGACCAATTTAATCATTGTCTTATCTTTTTAACCTTATATATATATATATATACAAATAATTAATATAAATCTTGTCACTCATTGCATAAAAGTATTTATGATTTATATCTGGAATATTTTTTTTAAGATTCATATCAATTACTTTTCAATAAATTTCTTAGATCTGATAAATGCTGACACTAATAATAAGATAGCTCAATTCATCTTTTATTGATATTTTGAATAAATTACTGATTATCATAACCAAAAATACTCATAAGAAACATGATATTTGAGACATCAGGGTGAAAATAAATGAATTAAGACTATGATGTTTTTTTTTTAATTTTTGTAGAGAATAAATATGCAATATATTAATAATTATATTTTGGATTATTACTATCATCTAATATTAAATATTGTATGTCTTCAGAAAAATTCCAGATTTATTTAAATTTTCTAAATACATTCAACTGATTGTAATAGTACACAGATTAGTATATAACAGCATTTCAAATGGTATTATTCTGTTTTCTTTTTCAGGAGTTGCTTACCTGATGAATGACAGTATTAATATGGGAATCAAATCTGTAAACTTTACATTCATGAATATTAAATTTAAGGTAATACTCTAACCAATCGTGTCATTCTTCCAAATAATCCAACATATAATTGCTCCTAAAATGCCATCATTACAATCCACAAGCCTTCAGACAAACACTATAGAATATCACATGAGCACTATCTCTTATACTAGCACATGGATGGTTGCATTCGATCCTAAGATCTAGGTGCAGTGCTCTCAGATCCAAGGCTCCTCACTGATGAAGGCCTCAAGACAGAAACTAGTCTGGGGATATTGGATGAGTAGTCACTAGATAGGAATTTTATGCACAAGCCTTCTGGCATCCATTGATTACTCTGGTTGGCACAGGGTGGCACTACTGTATGGAGAGTTTTGCCTTATTGCACTATAGAATATATTGTTTGATAATAAAAATATCTTAGTTCCTGGAAAATAATGACAAATCATCATTAACATTTTTTAATATTTAATTATTGTTAAAAATCTCTTAGGAGTCAACAAACCTGCTTTCCAATTGATCACTTAACAGACATATTGCAGAACAAAATTTTAATTGTTTTATAATAATTTAGTAAACCATATTTGGTTAATTTTATATGAAACATAATTTCTGTGGTAACAGACATGCAAAAGCATAGCCTGATGATAAATAAATTTATTAGATCATATAAATCATCATTGACATGTATGTGCAAATTTCTTAGATATCTCTAAGCTGAACAAAAATAAAATTTTAACATAAGATGATTTATAATTTCTCTTATAAAATAATATAAAGAAAAGTCTAGGGTTAGAGCAACCTGCCAGCTTCCAAATCATAACTAGAAGGGAAAAGTGATTCATCAGATATACAGTTCTGAAACAGAGGAAGTGTCACTGTTCCCACATATTAAATCTAAATTTGAGTTTTGTGAAGGAAAAAACAACTTATGGTATTTTGAAAGTCATATAGGAAAATTGTGGAAACCTAATTTATACCTATCATTTGGGATATATTTATGAAATATCTCCATATACAGTATACAAAGAATGATCTAGGAATAAACTTTGTGTAAGATTGTAACATTCATTGTTAGAACATTTAAATATAAATATATCTATAAAAATGAAATAATTTTTATACACTTTTATTCACTTAATCTGTTTTATTATCATGCTTGATAAAATCTTGTAATTCAATTTTCAACCACTTTTCAATTTCCGACTTAATTAAAATTTTATATACATATCTATTGCCAGTGTCAATGAATATTTTTTATTTTTCAAACAATTTTAGCAACAACAACAAAAAAAGAAAATGAATGAAAAATTAAAATTTTTATATTTATATGAGTTTCACTATTCTACTGACATTTAATGGTATGAAATTGTATTTCAACTTTCTTCATTCCTAATTTTTGATAAAACTAAAAAGTAAAAAATAAAAATTACATTTTTGTAAAAGAAACACCTATTCACATTTGTGCATTAAAAAGTAAAAAAAAAAATCTTATACTTTAACATTCTTGGTATTATTTGATCAAAAATAAAACTGTAGGTGAATCATATTTAGAAATAGTCTTAATTTCTCTATATATTTCTAGACATGACTACGCCACACTTTTAGTTTTATTTATGTAATGCCAAGAATACTGTGTAAAAAAAGTTGTTTTCCACTTTGTAATGCATTTTTATGAATAAAAACATTTATTTATTTGTTTATTTTATGAAATAAAAAAAGGGTAAATAAATAAATTATGTGAAAAAGGCGTACATATATAAATTTAAATAAATAGTACTATTGTTTTGTAATGTGTAATGTCTATATCAATGTGTATAGAGTAGTTTAAAACTACACAAATATTGAAACATTATATGTATGTTCTAATATGTTTGTTGTTATGCATACTATATTCAAGATAAATACATATAAATTTATAAGTTTGTTTATTATTTAACAATTCAACAAATATTGCATCAATCCTGATGAATCTTGCATGATTTTCATTCTTTGGGGGGGGGGGGGTATATATGCTACGAATTTTTGCTTTATAGTACTTAATTTTTTTTTTAAAAATTAGTGATTTTCTACTAATACAAGCAAAGCTGTGGTGGATATAGAATTTGAATGTTTATACCTCTAGGGAATTTTTAATAATCTAAGAGTAATATTTTCTAGCAAATTCAAAATTTATCAATCTGTTATTTCACTGGAAAAAAAGAAAGTGTTTACTAAAAAGATTAGGACAATACTTGTTAAGTCCTTCCAATGTTTTTCTCACAATAGCAGAAACCTGTAAAGGAATGTATTTTCAGATGTGTATGTGAAACAAACAAAGTAAAATAGAAAACTGCCTTAATGTTTTAGGCACAATAAAATCAATTTACTGAACTAGTTATATATTATTTGCACATCATGTTGACTTCCATTAATTTTGAAATACATTGTTTAAATGATTTTTTGAATAGCTTTAGAAAGATAATTTTTTTTAATGATTTAAATGCTAAATCTTTCTTATATTTTTAAAAAAATATTAACTCCTGAAGAGAGATTGAGTTGACATTTGTTTAAACTAAATGTTGATTATTTTAAAATTAAATTTTGATTAATAAAATCAGTTCAATTATTTAAAACTCTTTAGGAGGGGAAAAAAAAACAAGAACAAAGTGAACTTTATCAGAGATAATGGAAATTTTCAATAGCATCTATACCTTTAAAAATATTTGAAAAGTAAGCCATGATATATCAAATACACTAAATTAAGTACAGTATTATAAAGTGTGAATCTTAAAATTAATTTAACATTCAAGATAAATAAAATAAATGCATAAAATCACATTAAATTATAAATTACCTGGATTTCTAAATTGTACTGGATGGGTAACTAGTATTTTAAAATTTTATTAAATGATTTTTAAAAGTAAATAAACTGATTAAGTTAAGTCTAAGATATGCCCAAAAGGAGATTAATTTTCTATAAATGTGAAATTATATTTCCATATGAACATTTTTGAAAAGAGAAGTCTGTTGGTTTATTAGTAAAATCCATTTATGGTTTTCAAATATTAGTCACAATCAGGTTTTATGTTTCCAAGTAGTTTGTCTTAAAAATTTGTTCACTTTTACTGTTGAGAAGTGCATTTAATTTAACTGCAATTTAATATATATGAGACTATTTGGCACAGTGCTGGATTTA
This sequence comes from Epiperipatus broadwayi, assembly GCA_028023455.1. Lineage (NCBI taxonomy): Eukaryota > Metazoa > Onychophora > Udeonychophora > Euonychophora > Peripatidae > Epiperipatus > Epiperipatus broadwayi. The sequence continues at coordinate 5,070,096 of JAQFVV010000035.1, read as the reverse complement.
ATTCAGCAAACAGTGTTTGACATCCTTATAGTTATGGGCTTTATGCTATGGAAATGAAGTTCTTTGCAGTGTTTTCTAGCTGACATGATGGTGACTTCAATTGCTGGTATAGCTTCCTGGTAATTCATATTGGCAACAATGATAAAAAACAAAATTCTTTTCTGAGTTAGCCTGTTTATCATTACAAACTTTGCAAAACACTTCTTTGTAATTAAATAAACCAGTAACTATTTCTAATCACTCATGTTTACAAAATTCTTCAGATAAGTAAACATTTTTATAGATAATATTAGCCATTTTTAATTCTTAAAAAGATATTTAATTGACATTTTAAAACATTTCCAAAATATAAAACAAAGCTTAACCAAATAAATAAGTTTTCCAAGAATTTCAATTAATAATGAGATAAGCCATTTTAGAAATTTTTCTTAATTTAAGAACTAATTAAAATCTAGAACCTAACTTTTTAAAACAAAATTATTTAATTGAAAAAACTTTGTTTCTTTATCTTTTTAAGACAAAATTTAAAATTGTCTGTTTTATTTTAAGCATAGATCTTTACTGATGTGTGGTGTGCCTATAATTGTAATCTAAATTTGATAGAAAAATATAAATTTAATTTGTGAAACCTGAATTTAAATGTACAATTGCCAACTACTTATATTTTTAAAGCTAAATTATAAATCGAGATAGGCAATAGTCTAAGATGTGATATGTTGGACTATTTCCATTATCTATGAGTGAATGTTGAATGTATAGAAAATTTTAAACTTTCCAAATACAAATAACTTGCTAGTAATAACACAGGTTAGTAATTACACAATGTTTCAAGTAGTAGTATTCTCCACTCTTCTTCAGGTGTTGCTGGCCTATATGCACAGTGACAATATTCGCTTAGAAGTTGAACTCACACCTTTAGATTCTTGTATATCGAATTTAAGGCAAATGCTCTACCAACTGAGCTATTCTGTCAAAGGCAACATATAGTAGAAATTCAATATATTTATATGTGAGGGTTGGTTCAAATCCTCCTGAGTCCTTCAATTTATATATATATAATAGTTTAATTATGTGCATGTATGAATGCAATGGTAAGATAAGAACTACTAATAAGATATATTAATAATATTTGGTAACCAATTGTATGTAAAATGTCATAGCAAGCAATTATAACTTTTTAGATTAATTGAAAGTTATAGAACAATTAATTACTGTAGAGGTAATGAAGTCAGTGAAAAATATATAATCTTATTTATAAGAATGTGAAGATGTTAAATATTTTAATGAGTGACTATAAATTTTTGGAAAATATTTCCTATCATTTTGAAGTGCAGGATGCAAAAATAAGTAGATTAAGATGTAGTGACATAAACATGTGAAGTCTTATATCATTAGTTTACTGATATTTAGCTTACAAATAATATCAAAGTAAGACAAGTGATTGATGGTGCCTAATATAGTTCTTCATATTTATCATGAATATTTTATTAATTTAATTTATAATATTCAAATACAAGTATAATGTCTGTAATTAAAGTTTGATGTAATTAGAGAAGATTTGAACCCAGACTTTCAAGTTCCTTTCAATCATCCATTCCATCTTATAAATAATGTGTAAATAATTGTGCCAGATTCATAATTGTAAGAAATTGAAAAAGAAGATATGTCGAATAAAATAAAATGTTATTCAAAATAATTGTAAATAAGAAAATAATTTAGAGCTATATAAGAATAATAAATTTGTAGAGTATGAAAAAATAAGGAAGTTTGGTGTATTAGGACAATAATAGACGTTTTGAATGCCAAGGGGGTGAGATGATATGGAATAATAATTTTATTGTAGATGTGAGAAAATGAGAGAATATAGAACATCTATTTTTGGAATATATAGGATGTTGAAAAAAAAAAAACAAGATTAAAATAGATTTTTTTTTTTTTGTTTGCTTGAGTTTTTATAATGAGAGAAAAAAAATGGTATAAAGATATTAATATTGATGAAACAGCTATAATGAAGATGAAGTAAGAAAAAGAGAATGTTTTAATGTTGGCAGAATGATTTAATAATAATAGATTGAAAGGATGTAATGGATGAGAAAAAAATAAAAGAGCCTATTGAATGAAAATACATCAGAAAGAGGGAATGTTAAGATGGCAAATGGCTTTTTAGGTATAGGCTTTTTCTAAGAAGATGCCATTCAAATCTAATATGATTAAGTTGTTTCAAGGCAGCATATAAATCATGTCAATCATTACCAATAATCTTGATTAATGAAAATAGATGATAACTTAAACATCTTTAATACAATCATTTAATGCAAAATTTCAATCACTCAGAGAAGAAAATACTTTTTTCCCCCAGGTACTATTATAATACTATATAATAAATATTTTTAGATATACAAGTACGTACACTATTTTTATAATTATTGTATTTGTTATTTTATATGAAAGATGTTTCAATTTACACATAAGTAATAAATCATTCAGTAATGATCTTGACTAATAAATTATGTAAATAATCAAATTTGATTGATTATATAGTTAATTAAGTAAAAAGATTAATAACGAGACAATTTTAAAAGTTTTTTTTTTCCAATTTTTTTACCCTATCACACAAATTATTCTAACATCTTAAACTTGGCAATATATATAATATACACACGTTCAATCTTTCTTTTAAAAACTTGTATATTTATCACAGAATCATTATTTATTCATTTTTTCATTCTTGATGTTTCGACTATTTATGCATATATATATAGTCTTTGTCAAATACTACACAATAAATATATATATATGAAAGACAAATTTTAAAAATATTTCCAACAATTAATAAATATAGAAATTATATTTATTTTCGAGAATATTTTAAAAACTTATCTTTGATATGTTTGTAATTTTTTGATAAAAACCTTATAAGATGGTTCAAACGTTAGGAAGGAAGAAGTGAATTTTAATAATTCAGTGTTAAACAAGTTTTTAAAAGAAGATTGAATATGTGTGAAATATAAATATACTGTTTTTGAATCATTTTAGAAAAAAGAAAAGTGATAAAAATATGAAAGAGATTACCAATTGACAATGTGTGTGTGTATATATAAGAAAATCTCATTTTTTTGTAAAAGTAGATCATGTAAAAGTGCGCAGTTTTACTATCTTTTTTTTTTTTAACTTAGCGACCTCATCCTGTTTGAATCATTAGAAGTTGTTTTTATTATTTTCAATGTTGCTGTGATGAGACGTAAGAGTATTGAGAAATAAATATGTTTGACGAAGTTTATATTTTTAGTAAATGTTTTTTTTTTTTAAATTCTAATATGAATTTATCATCTTTTCAAAATAAAAAACCGACACATTTCAGAAAGTAATTATTTGTGCGTGCATTTGTTATATGTTCTTAGAAAATTCAGAAACAAATAAATAGTATATTTTATATCAGTAACCACAAAAGTGAATCTCAAAAAGAAAAAAACTTATGACTAAGTCATTTTAGTTATCTTATTTGAAAGTTTCTGTAATGAAAAATATATAAACTTTCGAAAAAATAAAAAAAGGACTCCATCTTAGTATTTCAAAGATAATGGGTCAGGATTGTCGAATTTTAAACTCGCATGCAGAAACATGAGAACAATATGACAATAATTATTGCTGCACAAAGTTTTCAACAAACAATATACTTATTTTCTAGAATAGACTATTGTTTTCTTAATGTAAACATTTATTCCAAGCAAACCTATTTTTAATGTTGTTTCATAGATATGAATGTAGCAAGCTTTTAATGTATTTTAGTCTAAAAATATTCAAAATTTTATTTACTTCTTTGTAATATACTCATTTCATTTTATTGTTTAAGAAAACTTAAACAATACTTTGACATAATGTGAAGAGAAAAATATATTTCTCTATGGAAACGTTTTAATGAAATTAAATAACATGATAGTGATTAATTACTTTTACTATATGTTAATTTGAATTTGAATATATTTTATTCACAACTGATATTTTTATTATTAATATATATATATGTTTTTTACAATAGTTGAAATAATTAATTTAATTTTACATTTTAAGTCTACTACTGAACTAAGATTATTTTTTAGATCTAAGATATTGAATAAAATTTATTAACTAGATAAAGAAATCGTCCAAGACTAAATTAACAAAATAATATATTTTATTTCAGGATAAAGTGACAGACTGAAAAGCTAAATATCTCTAGTTCAAAGTTCAACTCTGTCTCTTCTACTACTTGTATGCCATATGTCTTCTAAGTGACAAACTAATTTGATTTTGCTCTGAGTAGTTTATTATATATATTGGTAGTGGGGATATGGATTTAAAAACTAAACACGTTTGGATTGACTTAATGACTAATATTTCTATAGTGTAATTTTCACTGCACCACTAGGTGGATAACATCTAGTTTAATGAATGACTAATAAAAAATATTAATATATTTCTTTCAAGTTGTTTGTGTCAAAGTTGTGAGGGCTGTAAGTCTAACACCTTAATTAAACTGTAGTAATTGGCTATCCATATATATATACTGGATGATGATAAAGATATGTGTGAGAGATTGTGGTCTGGGCTGACGAGTGAGTTCAAATTCAGCATGAAATGTGCATCTTGTGAATCATATATCTTTTTTATATGTCTCTGGTCATATGTTTATAATTATATCCTTTCACAAGGTGTTAAAAGTGGACAAAAACCAGCCTATTTTGTGTGAGAATAGTGTAATGAAAATTATATTACAGAAATATTATTCTTAAGTGGATAATATCTAGTTTAATGAAAGACTAATAAAAATTAATACAAAGGCAAAACTCTCTACACAGTGCCTCTGCGTTAACAATTGTGTAAGAATAATGAGTGGTAATCAAGTGATGTTTAGTTGTTTAAAAATTATTAATATACTTCTATCAAATAGCTTGTGTCAAAATTGTGGGGGCAGTAAGTTTTCCACATATCAATTAAACTGTAGTAATTGGCTATCTACATATACTTCTGGAATGAAGCACTTATGATGCTTATATATCATGTGACCTGCTTGACTAACCACTCATTATTTTGGGACTTACATGATTTAGTGTAATGGCAAAATAATCTATTGAAGAACTAACGATATCTGGTAAAAATATGACATTTTCACTTACAATACTCAAACACCATATAATCTGATTGATGAACCATTTGTTTTTTTTATTATTAGTAGTAATGATTAATAAAGTTTTACTGGTATTGTTAATAAATTACTATCCTTATATCCTATTTATTATTATACTTTTTTTTTTATGCCAAATGAAATACATGCTGGGTTCATTTAATTCTTTCAGATACCTTTGTTCATATGTGTCAAGATTGTATATTGGCGTGAAAGTTTTAAGTATATCTAAAAAAATACATTATTTGTTATATCCATACATTCTTTTAAAGTATAAAATAATATTACTAAACGATGATGATAAAAAATTTATATACATGTAGCATTTCATTCATCCTGCTAATTTATTTTAAAAAGTTGATCTTATGTCAAGTTTTTTGTATTATAAATAACTTTGTGTTTTCCATATGCATTTGATTTCACTTCATTTGATATTTGATAAAGCTGCATGTAATTCATAGATTTTTCTAGATATAAACAATTTAAGATAATATAGTGATTTTAATATTTCCTGTCAGATAATTGTGTAATTTTGTTTTTGTTTTATTTACCATGTTGTTTAATGCAGACCTTTTACATTATTCTGCAGCTGTAATTTCAGAGACAGTAAAGTGATTTTAACTAAAGAACTTTCTAATCTCATTTTTAACCATGGTTATACTTGACTCATTTTCAAGAACTCTTCTAACCTCTTTTTTTTTTTTTAATATTTATTTTATCTGAAAGTTATTTCTTACAAGCTGTGCTAATGTTCTGTTTACAATTGCTAAGTTGTTTGTGACCAATTTTTATCACTATAGTAACCAAATATTCTGAAGCTGAACTTGTATTTATTGTCAATCACAAATTGCAATGTAAAATTGGATTCAGTCATTTTCTTTGAAACAGTAAAAACATTATTGGCTGTTTTCTGTTGACTAGAAATGGAATTAGTAAGTAACAACTAATATTTTAATGTGTTTTTATATTCTGTAGTATCCTAAAGATATAAGCTGGTTGAATTTGGTCATAACAATAAGCTTTTAAAAAAAAGTTTGTTCACTTCAGTCAAGTCTATGATTGTTATGAAAAATTCACTATTTACTATTAAAATTAAAAATATATTCTTGTTTTTCTTATTTTTAAATTTTTTTTTTAGAAATTAGTAGACTATAATTTTTCCATTTGATAAGCTGATACTGAATAGAATATAAATGTATATTAAATATATGAGAAATATAAAATGTAATAAATGAGTAAATGTATGTTAGTCTGTATAACTGAAAGACGAAATATAATGAATTAATAAATGATTGACTACTTAATTTTAGATAATAAGTGTAATAATGCTCAAGTCTAAATGAGTTTATAAGGAATCATTAAAATCATTTAACACTTAGACTATCCCAATATCAATAACAATTAATCTCAATCTGTTATCAAAAGGAGGTTGCCTTGACAACAGGTTGAGATTGTTATTGATATTGGGATAGTCCAAATATTGACTGATTTTATTGATTAATTCTAGATGTATAGAAAAAATAAATTTGATGACTCTATGCTAAATATTGGGAAAAGGGTGCTGATTTAGACTGCATCACCATCATTTTGAATTCTAAGGACCACTCAAAATCACCTGCTGACACATCCAAGTGATAAATGACATTGAATAATTCACATGGGGTCACTTGAATGTGTCAGAAATAGTTTTGAGTGGTCTTTAGATTTTAAAATGGTAGTGAGAGCAGTCTAAATAAAAAAGCTTATAACTTCTAAAATAGGAATTTTATTACAATAATGATGCAACCAAAGTGCTCAAGTATACGGGGAGGGGAAGGATGTTTTTGATGATACTTTGTATCATCCAAAAAATGCAGAAATGTAATCAAACTAAGCTTATAATTTCAAAATACTAAAAGCTTGTAACTTCTAAAATAAGAATTTTATTATAATAATGTTGGCGAAGCACCAAAGAATGTGGGGAGGGGGAAGGATGTTTTCGACAATACAAAGTATCTTCTAAAAAATGCAGAAGTGCAATCTAATCTAGCTTATAATTTCAAAATATGAAAAGCTTATAATTTTTAAAATACAAATTTTATTACAAATGATGCCTACATCTATATGTTAAATAAATGTAAAATTGATCAAATCAAGCTTATAATTTTGAAATGCTAAAAGTTTATAACTTCTAAAATATTAATTTTATTACAATATATGCATATAAACACATGTTGAAATAAAGCATATTAATTTTATAATTAATTGGATTTTTTCTTACTAGAAAGATACAGTGATATTGCATGCTTCCTTTGTTACATGTAGTTAGAAAAAAAATGGAGATAAGAAAAAATAGCATTGTTCACATTTGATCTCATGAGGTCCTTATAAAATTTGCACTTTAATTTTTTAATTATTGATGTAAATTGTGATTTTGTAACAAATGGCCATAATGCAACCATGTGTGGATTATTCAGTATCATTCATTGCTTGGATGTGTCAGCTGCGTTTTTGGGTGGTCCTTAGAAATCAAAATGGCTATGAGAGCACTCTAAATTGGTATCGAAATAAATATTAGTTAAACTTTGTCATTTAGTTATTTTTGTGTCTCTGTATTTCACTATTTTTTAGTCACTATTGAGTATACATTCCCTTATCATTGTATGTTAAATTCTCTTTTTAAGGCTAAATCAGAATAATTAAGTATACTTAATTATTTAACACTTAATAATTTTTTATGGTATTTTATTATTTCTTTGATTCCTTAACAAATGTATAAAAACAAAGAAACTTTTATGTCATTAAAATGGGCAATTATTTATTTAAATAATAAAAGAGGTGTTATAAAAGATGAGAAATATCTGCTGGGTCTGATCTTGTCTATTTCTAAATAATAAGTATTAATGTTGATATCTTAATAATAAGTATTAATGTTTAAATAAATATATTATGTTTAACAAGTAATCAATTTTAATGCCTTGAAATGTAATGAATTTAATCAAGTCTTAGGAAAGATACTTTTCCTTTAAAATAACAAATCTGAATATATTTCTTATTTTGTCCTAATGCTGTATTCTATTTTAGCTTTTATATTACTAATAAACGTTACTCATTAAAATTAAGATTTTTGAATAGATTTTTTGTTAATTTTAAATAAATATTTGTCATGTGTGTGCTTAATATTATTATGGAAAATTCTGTACTCTTTATTTTTATTTTCTGTCTACTCTTATATATATAAAAGAACATCCTTATGAATTACTATATATATATATCTGAGAGAAAAGGATGATTCCAAAGATTTACCAGTAAAACAATAAAACTTTATTAATAATTTTGTTTAACACAAAAATATTGACAATAGAGGATAGATAAATATAATTTTAACAAAATAAACTAAAATAATAATTAACATACACACACATATTGAAATTCCTTTTTCAATAAATCTTTCTCTTATTTATAATTTGTATATATAATCTAAAATTCTGTAATAATAATTTAATTCTTTTGAATTTTCATCAAGATAAAAAAAGTATGTTAAGTAAATTGTGGATAGAAACTTATTCATTTCATCTTCATCCACCCACTTCTAATTCATTATAATGTATATGTAATGAAACACATAGTATTTTAAAATGTATATGATAATTTCTCATCATCATTTGTTTTTTCACATATAATACATATTTATCTGTAGAAATGGAATGTATCTTTGAGCTTGAACAAAATTCTTGAATGATTATTATTAAGAAAAATAAATCAAATGATTTATCACATAGGAGTTCATGAGAGATTTGAGCAACAAAAGTAACAAGACTAGACCATGAATTCGTAATGTTAAACTCCACTCTGTTACTGTACCAAATCACACAGATTGTCCTTTAATCAATACAAGTGGTAGCACAACATTTTCTTAATTTCCATGTGTGAAGAAAGAACTCATTTTCATTATTTCTTTATTATAGATTCTTCTGTCATGCTATATTACCTTCTAATAGTTTAAGAAGAAACACATCTTTATATCATGATAAGTAAACAAATGTAAATTTATGGAGGTTTTATTAAAAAAAAAGTCCATGGCTATTCTTTTTGTCAATTATAATATGACTCTTGACTTTGTGCTTGTTTATAAATGTTCTCATTTTCTGAAAAAATGCTTTTTTCTTTACAAAGATCTGTAGCTATTCATTTCATTTGAGCCTGCAATTCCCTTTTTTTAAAACAGGGACTGGTGTGTTCACTACTAGGGTATTCATATTTCCATAGAATCTAACTGGGATACACAAACAAATAATTTTATTAGAGATTACTGTATATTTCAGCATGAAATTAAAAAATCAGAAAACATCGAAAATAATGGGGAGTCATTTTAACCAATCAAACAATTATAAAATATTAAATGAATAAATATTAATACAAAATAAATATAAACATTGAATATAAAGTTACAATTAAAAATAAAAGTAGAAATAAAAATGAGTGGTTAAGAAAACCAGGATAATTAACTGTCCTGAAAGAATATGTTTGGACACTGGAACTAATCTGGAAAAACCAGGACGTATGGACACCCTACTATTACATTATATAAATCTGATATCTAACTCTTCATGGTTTTACACAGCATAATAATAAAATAATTATTTGTCAAACTTAAACTAAAAGTTTTCTTGCATGATCTTGCTTTTCATATGTAGGAACACCTGATTACTGTGCATAAACATTAAATTTTTATCTTTAGATTAGGACTGAAAAAGCAAATCTGTGAGAGATAATCATATTTCTTATCAGTTTAAAAAATATCTGATTTCATGGACAGATGCCGCTTTGTTTTTGGAATAATATTGATATTATAATATCTTTTTTGTCTATGTATGCTCATTTGAAAATTTGATAAAATATAAAGTTTTACATTACTATTTTTATCCATACTTTTTTGTAAATATAAACAAAACATTGTTTCAACAAATATATATATAAACAGGCAAAACTCTCTATACGTATTGCCACTCAGTGCAAGCCAGAGCAATCAATGGCTGCCAGAAGGCTTGTGCATAAAATCCCCATCTAGTGCCTATTCATCCAATATCCCAGACTAGTTTCTGGCTTGTATAGAGAGTTTTGCCTGTTTTAATAACAGTTATGAGCAAGCATAGGAAATGGTGATCATGTGATATTTATGTATATATATTTATTTATCTTTTATATTAAAATCATACATATATTATTACAAGTTTACAAGTGTTTTTTAATTAATCAAGATATATTTTAAATTTTAGTTTTAAAATGAGCAAATAAAAACACTTTTAAGAGAATTTTAAAAAAAAATATGAATAATAAATGAACGTAAAACGTGTTAACCAATTTTAAAAATTATTAAAAAAAATAGATGCTTAAAAAACTAGCAGTTTTTAATAACTTAAAATTAATATAAAATTCTATATTTTTATGTTCATTATCTTTTTTACATATTCTTTTTATTCTTTGTATATTTTTGTCTTCACATAATTTATTAATCTTTGCTTTATTTTTTATGATTATCCTATTAAATTAATTAATAAATTATGGGGATGGAAAAATATAAAAAGAATATATACGAAAGATAAGAAATATAAAAATACAGAAATCTACATTAGTTTTAAGTTATCAAAAACACATTTTATAAAATAAATAAAATAATAAAAATTATAAACAGGAAGTATGATCATGAATTTGTAATTAAACCAGTATATAAAAAGAAGATAAATTAATAAATATTTAAAAAAAGTGAGAATTGAAAAATATGAATGGCATTTAAATAGATTGAAAGAGCATTTAATAGGTAAAAAGATTCTAATATATACCAACATATGAAAGATTCTAAGCATTTAAATTTTGAACTAAAGATGTTGGAAAATGCAAAATCTTGTAAAGAAAGATTAATTAATGAAAATTTATATATAAGCATGAGAAAAACAGTTTAGAATAGAAAGTGTTAGGAATCTGGTGTAATTATATAAGTGTATTTATAATAATTGATGGATATTTTATATAAAGATATAAATTAAAGGGAAAATTTTCAAAATGTAAAAGGATATAGAACATAAAGGAAAGTAAGCAAGAAGTAAGCTTTAAAATATCGTAATTTATGTCATAAAATATTTTTTATTATGTTGGTTTTGAAAATTTTTTGTAAACATATATTTGTATTATATATATTAATGTAAAATAATACTCATACAGAGTTTAAATATAAAATTTTAACAATATTTATTATATCAAGTATATTTTTGACATTTTCACATCATATTCATATATATATACTGATAAAATCAATAGAAGATTCTAATTTTAGCATCAATACTACTTTTTTCACTATCAAAAAAATTGGTGATTTTTTCTGTAATCTTAAAGACTGAATAGGGGGTTTATGAAGTTCCATGTTTACAGTGATTAAAAAGCTATATATGGCAGTCTAGTAGATGAATTATTGTCAGAATTAATGAACATAAAAATGTCATAATCAGAAGTTAAATACATCATCTTTTACTTCACATTTTTTAAAAATTGATCACAATCTGACTTTGATAATGCTAAAATAATTGCTAATTTGGAAAAGTATGAATTGAGAACCATGAGGGAGTCAATTGAAATATTAAAAAGACCAACTAGTTTAAAAAGAGAGCACAAAGTATTCCAGTCTTATGGAGACCACATATTTTATCTCTTCTAATATAAACTTGAAAACAATTTATGGTGAAAGTGAAGAAAACAAACATTTTGTTAATATACTTATTCTGAATTCTCAACTACTTCACACTCAAGTTCATTATTATTTAAGATTTAACAGTTTTTTTTTGAAAAATTAACCTTGACAATGGTGGATGCTATTTCGTTGAAATGTTGTGTAGTAAGCAAAAATAACACATGATTTAATACAAAAACTATTTTGTTTATATATATTACAGAAATAATCCATCTTTGACAATGACTATATAATGTGGTCAAGACATTGTTAAAGTAAAATACAAAATGGTTCATGAATTTGTTGTGTTTCTATTGTTTAAATGAAATTATGTTAAAGGGAACATTGTGAATGTTAATGTCATGGACTTATTAATATTTATGATGTGCTAGATTAAATTGTATTTAGAGAATGGTAGATAGTGGTGAACTATTACCCACAATTGTAGCACCTTATTAATTTAATTAACTTCATTTTACTTGAATATAGAATTTAAGATATATAAACAAACAAATGGAAAATTAAACAGCGGTATTGTCTTTTTTTAACAAAACATTTTAAAATTATTATCTTATAAATTCACCTTTACTTGCTATAGGGAACAGCCTGATTAAATGAACTTACTCCATTAGTAAACTCATTAGAATATTGGTTCAGTGCATAACAAAGGTAAGCTGTTATTGATTTATTATCAAATAATTTTTCCAATTTCTCTTAAAGGGATGGCTTTTTCAAAGGAATTCATTCTGCTCAAAAGTAGTAGTTGTAGACAATATTTCACATTAATGATTATTATCAAATGCTATTATACAATATGGAATATACAGTTGATGATGAAATAGTAATGTACATGAGATAAAGATATATCACAAATACAGTCAAGAATTAATAATATCTGAATGAGAGAGAACATTGTGCTTTTAGGAGAGTTCACTAGCAACTTTTCCTTTAACATAAATAAGTTTTTTTCATTTATTAAAATGTATATACTAAATGATTCACATATATTATGAGAGATTTATCATTACCCAAGTAATATTTTGTTCTGTTAAATAAAATATATAAATGATTTTATCTCTATTAATACATAACATTCTTTGTTATAAGAATGGAATCTCAGATTTGAGATCAGAAATAGAATTCAATAAGTAATTTAATGTTCAGGCAAAAATTGTATTGATTGTTATCTAAAGCCTTAACCTAAGAATCTACTGGAGCTGTATATAAGATACAGTAGAATAGTTAATAATCACTTTAAGTCTTCAAAAACTTGCAGATTTGGATATACTTGAATTTTTTCTATAAAAATCAAAATGGTTGGAAACGCATCGGATCTTGTGATGACATCATAAGTACTGTTGGCTCATTATTTTAAACTAGCTTTTGATAATATCATAGAGCTATTAAACTCATATTTCAGTGCAAAATGCAGATTTATAATACAAAAGCATGAGTTCAACGTTTTCAGTTAAGAGAATAATGAGAAAAAAGTTACCTATGTATGTGAGCTCTGGAGAATAACTTTGGGCTGTGATTTAAGATGTTTCTCAATGAGCATGAAAAAAAATGTAAATCAGATTAGTAATGGACCTCAATACAGCCTTTTAATTGGTGATCTTAAAAGCATTGCACTCTTGCTAAAAATTGAAATCAGAAATAGAGATCTTAAATAAACAATATTGAAAAGAACAACCCAAATAAGTAAAAAGGTTGTTTTACTGTAACAAAGTTCATACAACTTTTCAGTATTACAAATAAATGTGATTTATCTATTTCTGTCATTATACACAGAACTCACCTGACTATGATTCATCATTTCTATTATATATATATATATATCAAATAAGAAGCAGGTGAATACCTATGTTATTAAAAAAATTAAGCATAATTGCTTAGCAACAAGTTAAATGTAAACACTGTTAAAGAGCATAATGAAATGTCAGCATTCTATAATAATAGAAAGTAGCTCTTGATCATCACTCTCCTATTGTTTCAAAAAACTTTTTCTCATCTATGCACTGTGGCTGCTCCGATGTGCTATTATTTTTGACCAGAGTACACTCAGTGAATCAAAAACTTTTGGACCTAACTCGCTTCCTCAAAAGCAGAGATATCAAACTAGCCACACTCCACTCCTCACAGACACTTGGATAGCCCTCCAACTCTCAGCTTCTGTCACAGGACTTCATCCATTTAAATGTTTGCGACCCATGTGGTCGCTCGCTCAATGAGGAAATGCATCTCAGACTTGCAACCAAAGACTTTTCCTAGCCTGGACTACACACCCTTTCCATTTCCCTTTCCATATGTATTCTTCTCCTTTCACCATGTTATTCCTGAATTTTCATTTTACCATATAATCACTTTTTTGTAAACCTTTTTTTAACTGTAACTTGTATCTGTTTTTTCTTTTTTTGATGAATAAACTTTCATCAGTAGAGATTAAAAAATAATTTTCCACTAACTTGAAAGTTATCTATGATTGCTACAACAAGCTAATTATTCTCTTTTGATAGAGATGTGTAAAAGTTTGAGCTCTAAACATATACTACTGCCTTTTTTAGAATCGTGTAAAGATCATAGCAACTTATATTTTTCATATTTTTTAAGATCATAGCAACTTAATAGGTTGTGATTAAAACTTTTAGGTTTAATCACTAAGAACAAAATCTTTGCCGACATAGCAGATTTTTTAAAAAAATGCCTGCAAGTATTTGAATCTGAAGCAAAGATGTAGAAATAATTAACAATTGACTTAGAAATAATGATAAAGTGATTAGATTAATAACAAAATGTTATCTCACTAAACTACAAAAGATCAGGCATTTCAACAATTGATCAAATAGATGTGCACAAAGTAGCCTGCTAAAAAGCCACAAAAGTTTATTTAAATTTTTTTTAGATGAGAAAATAAGAACTATCCATTGAAAGTAAAATATTATTCCATCACATGAAAATTATTACATCCTAGCAAACACAAATTAATAAAAATAAAGTGGCTGGATAGGTCACATGTCTGTAGCTTGATATAAACTTTGATATAAAATAATGATTTTATCAATGTAGCCATGTCAATTGATTTAAAATATGCCAATTCAGACAGATTTTAAATCTTAGCTATAAACCTCTGGATCTTGGAGCACCTCACATGCTAGTCTGTCAAAAAAAGTTCTTGTAAGTACTCCAAATGGTTAAATAGAACTAATCAATGCATTTTCTTTTTATATCTTGATAGCTATTGAGACTCTGAATAAACTTTGTCACACATTGTCTACATATAAGTATTGTTTCAAATAATGAAATATTTTTTACATCTAACTAGTTTAGAGACTTGTAGTGGATTCATTAACTTTATTTATGGTATGTGAAATGACACAATGTGGAATATAATGAAAAACTCTGGAATTTTTTACTCTTAAATGAGAATTCCAATAAAGAGTTCAGCAAATACTCTACAATTTAAGCACAGCATATAGATTCAAAAAACATTGGACACATTAAGCAGATGGTGCAAGATCTAAAAAACCTGAAAGAACCAGAGATGATTGGAATATGTGCTTAGTATGCTTCTGGCAAAGAACTCAAATCCAGAAATTTCTCAACAAATCACCAGATAAAATTTTAATGAAATGCACTTTAGTTATGTAATCTCAGATCTAAGGCTTCAAAGTGGATACAAAGATAATACATTGATTGTGTCCAGGAAAAAGTTGGATTCAAGTTGTAATATTGTTTAGAAAAGGTCAACACCATTTATTGGTGAAATCACCAGAAAATCTGTTTCATGGATATCATTCCAATAACAGTCATGAAAAGCATATCGTGAAAACTTAATCTATTCACCCAAATGAATTACAATTGATACTACAATAGAGAGAGAGAGAGAAAAACAGTTACGATCTAGCATATATCAAAATTTCATTACTGCAAGAGATAGAAGCACTAATAATCACTAAACTAGAGAATACAACATAATTACTACCAAAATAAATAAAAAAACAAAAAATACCAAAGTATCTGCTAAGAGTGTGATCTTTTTTTATAGGAAGAAGAAATATATTGAACAGCCTATTTAAATGAACTCATTCAGTTTATACACTAAAGTAAACTCATTTTGACTTTGAATGTAGATGAAATAAAATATTAGTTTATAATATAAATAAACAACTAATTGTAGTAATTAGATAATTATACCAAATTGCCACTGTGATCTATTATTACAATATATAAGAGTTAGGTTTTTTCAAAAGAATTCATTCCGTCATAGCAGATAGTGAGAATAATATTTCACAATATTGATAATGAAAAAAATATAATTAATAAGTACACAGCATGACTTCTATATATGGTAATATCTGGCAGTATAATAAAATGATTAAAATTTCAAATAGTTTTGTCTCAATTAGTAAGCAGTATTTCCAAAAATAATTGATGAAAAATGTTAGAAAAATGAAAATCACGTCACGATGTATGCTTCATTCAGACCATTCTTATTTAAGAAGTTTTGTCTCTCTTGTTAAACTGATGTTCTAATAGTGTAATTTTTTTAAAATTGTTTATGGTAATAAAGATGATTTTGCGAGATAATAATTTTAAAATAAGCTTATTTGAAGAGAACGCATTAGTAACAAGGGGGGGGGGGATAATGTATTGCAACCATAGATAAAAATTGATTATATCATAAGTTTAATCTTTAAAATAAAATATGTGGTATAAATTGAGAAGTTTAATAATTTACTTTTAAGAAGTAATCGTTTGTTGTTTAAGAATAAGAGTGCAATTTCTTTAATATCTAAACATTCGAGTAATTTGAAAGTGAAGCGAGTAATTTAAGTAGATAATCTTTTATTATTAGAATGGCAGATTCTATATAACTATTGTTTCAAATCACATCCAGGATTTTAAACATTTGCATTAGAATAAACAATTAGAATATCTATAAATAAATAATGATGTAATATTCTAAATATAATTATATTTTAAATGATTATTATAATAAAAAGTGAACATGATATGTATTATAAATTTAGTTATTGTAATTGTTTATTTAAATACAAGCATAGTATTTATAATTTAACCTAGACGTAATTAGATGGAGTGGATGACTAAAAAGAGCTTGAAATTGTGGGTTCAATTCCCCTCTAATTATAATTATGTTTATAATTTTTTTTTAATATTATGCTATATATTATTATTTATTTGTATAATCTAATTGTTCTTCTAATGTGATCATTAAACAAAATTTAATAAATATATTTTTAAGCAACAGCGCACCCCCACACCCCCATGTCAAAGCGTCGGCGCCGGGAAACGAACCGGGGACAACGGCTTGTAAGGTAGCTGTGCTAACCACTCTACCACCAACGCTTGACTCCTTTTTAATAGTTTTAGTAATGCAATCTGATTCCAATTTGATGCTGCAGGTAGCTATGAAATTAGAAGAAAGAATATTTGATCATAGTAATATAGCTATTTCAATAAAATTAGTTGCATATAGGCTATTATTCTACCAAATTCATTGTATGGAAGTGAAACACGAGCTCTCTGAAGATGTAAAAAATATTTTGAAAATAAAAGAGCAAGTTTAAAAGTCCAATTAGTAAGTAATTTAGCCTGCAGAATATAAAAGTAACCTTGAAATTAATTCTGTGAAAAAAGTATACTCTTTCTGCATTAGCAACATGCAATCATGTTTTGTTTTTGTTTTTTTTTTCATTAGGAAGCTGTACTTGGGGATTGAATGTAATGTAATCTACAATTAGGCAAAGTGTTGAAATCTTTTAAAAAATAAATCTTACTGCAAAAATTAAAGAGCCATGACAATATGTAAGCAAACAGAATAAAGAACCACTGTGCAATATCATAGATTGATTTGTATAATCTTTGGAAAAGTTACAACTTTTTACTATTTATTTTATCTTTTTTTTTTTACTTGATTTTGTTGTTGATGAGTAATGCTCAATATCCCTTGGTATAATATGGTAGTTTAATTGAGTCTGTTTTTGTGGATAATACATGGATTCTTGTAAATAATTTAATTAGATCCTTCTTCAATACTGTAGCTAAATTGCCTGTTGGAGAATCTTGAAATTACTTAAATTGTCTTAAGCTATCTGGGGAAAAAAATTCTTCTTGAAATCTCTAATGAATTTGCAACACCACATCTACCTTTTACACAAGTGTGATTTTTATTCATTCTATTTTGCCAGAGTATTATAAAAGTAGTATATTGTGTATGTATATGAACATAAATGTTTTGTACTTTCATATCTTTCTTATTAATCAAAACAATACACATAGCATATAATAATAGAATAAATGATTAGTAAATACCACAAGTGAAAAGGATTCATGATTTGATGCAGTGGTAGAATAGCAATAGCTTAAGCTCAGCACTAAAAGTGACAGAGCTGATCACAATACATGGATCTTGATCTCTAGAATCGGCACTCTACAATGGTATTAACCATACAGGATCCTATACCTTTTATTAAAGATTATGTTAGCTATTGATAATAAAAATCAAATCAAATATTTTTCTGTTAAATTATTTGATCTGTTTCACACATTTTAAGTTGGCACTAATAGATATGATAATTACAAAATATTGTGAATAAAAAGCCAATAAATCATTAACAAATTATTAATAATATATTTTTAAATCACTATATCAAATTATAAACCAGAAAAAGTTTTATTATTTGCAGGTGAAAAAGAAACCATTTAAACTGCTGTAAATTCAAAAAATATGATTAATTAAACAATGGCTTTATGGAATGTTTTTTATAATTTGATATTTTTTAATCAAATAGTTCATTAGTGTGAAGTCTAGTTATATATATATATATATTATGGGAGACAGCTATGCCAAGATTATGGAAGTAAGAATCTTAGACACTTGGAATAAAAAAATGACTGCATTCATGTAGCCAATCATGGAATATTTCAACTACCAGGTATACTTTCCACAGAATAATTTCTTCAATTAGGAATATAATAAAATTACTTCAACCTAACATTGAGATTATATAATATTCAAAATTAAAGATATTCTACATATAAATTATACAATAGAACTTGAATGTAATTGTACTTCACGAGAGACATCATTTTTCTAGTAATGCACATCTTAAAATTTCTGGTTTATCATTAGGTTTTGGTAGAATGGACGTTAAATATAGTATATTTACCTTTATTTGAAACCATCTTGCAAAAAAAAACAACAACCTATTGAAGATAAATCAACTGATATAACAAGCACGTTCAGATAGATAATTGTTATGATAAGCATTATTTACAAACTTCTCACTACAAACAGATCCCATTTTATTTTCTAAAATCCTTCTACACTATATGTATTGATTTGATGATATCAATTTTCAAAGCAGGTTTTTGAGAATATGCATCTGAGGATCAATCAGATTACCAATTTTTAAAATAAATTAAAGTTTATTGTTAGCTATTCCTTATAATTATGATTAAATAAGACTTATAGTTAAAGAACAACTGTCTTAAGATGGAATTTAATTCAGCCCAGTCCTCCTACCAAAAGTCCATCTCTTAATAATATAAATAATTTATTTCAGAAAGGAACAAAATCAATTGTTTTTATAGTTAATATTTGTTTACTAAAGATGAAAATTATAGATAAACTTATAAAATTTTCTGTTTGATGACAAAAAAGATTATGAAGAAAAATTGTGGAAAAGCAAATCTCTACAAGACTTAGTTTAAAAGCTCTAAGCATCTTTACATTGATGACCAAAGAAAAATCTCCAAATAAGAACTATCACTGTTGTTGCCAAGAGATTAACAATTTGACTTACAATTTCAAGATTCTCTTTCACAATGTTTCTCTAATATTAGCTTAATATAGCCAGCAGAGATTGGTGAACAAAACTTGCCCTAGATTTTACTAAGTCAGGAAGCTCCTATGAACAAATAAAATCTTCAAAAATTCTGAAAAAAAAAAAAACACAGAACCTATAGCCAAAGCATGCCTGCCTAAACTATTCAGTTACATTATTAATTTAATTATAAATTTATTAAACGCACATTGATTACATAAGTAATATTTACTGAGGCTGTAACCTTGAGCATAGGCGTGTAAAATGTGATAGTAGGGACCTCTATAGGTGTTTAGCCACAAGCTTACACTATGGAAGAAAAGAGGGGAACCCTTCTTTACTTCAACCTACTTTCTATTTAAAATTATTCTAAAAATTTAGCATGAAAACAAAACTATAGCACTTTTAAAATCAACTAAACCTAACAATGATCCAACAAAATATTGATCAATTTTAAGAGTATGTATAGCTTATATGTTATTTGGAAAGATCATATTAAGAAGACTTATGCCAATAGTTAAAGGATAAAGTTATATAGGCTAAAAAGTTTATCTTTAGCTGAAATTATTTTTATTAATTCTATATGAAAAAATAAACTTAGAGGAAGTCTCTAAAATTTTTGGAATGTAGGCAAACTACTAACTTACTTGACAAAATTTCCAATAGAAAAATTTAAGTGACCTTAAATAAAAATTGTAGTAGATACAACATTGTACAGAATGATCATTCATAGGGTTTACTTTTCTCACATACATTATTTAATATATTTATCAGTGATGTGACAATTGCAATAGATACAAAATTTTATAGAATAGTTATCTACAGGGTTTTTTCTCTCAGTTACATTATTTAATGTATTAGTGATCTTTTAGAAATGCAAGAAATTCATCTAAGCTGTTGACATTGCTTTGATTTCCACAAGAGAGATCCTTTTACCAGAAATAGAAAAATGTCCCAATAAAGATATCAAAAGTTTTGAAATCTTTTTTAAAGATTTTAGAGACTTTATTGCTAAGCTGATTAAAGACAGCACAATCAATTTTTTTTTATTGAAATAACAGAGAAATATCTTTTAATCTGAATAAAACTTGCATCAACAACATCTTTCCTATGCAGCGTATGAGTAACCTTGGACTCTAACAAAATTATTTTTCTCATTTATTGAAGATTGGATCTAAAATAATTTATAGGAATAATGCCCTTGGAAAGCTGGACAATATTATTTGGAAGTTTTAATATAATTATATTTTAATGACTTTTTTTTGCACTAGCATATGCTACTGGCAAATACTGTGCTGCCATATTAAATTTTTGAATACACAAACATAATAAAGAATATTATTAGAACACTCAAGATTTACTCTTTTTTAGTGATCAAAAGAGAAGTTGTCTCACAGAAATATATAAAAAGCTGTTAAATAAATAGATCAGACCTACCACTGATTCAAGTTATTTCACATCTATAAAATGTCTCAAGTCAACATCTCCTTTCTGAATGCTCAACTAAAAATATTTTTACATCAGTAAAACTGGACTTCTTATGAAGTTCTAAATATATTTATTTTCCAAATTCAATTATAAAATCAGACAGAATTGATCGTTCTAGACATTGCCAGAGATTCTCGGCAGGTTTGGGATCCTGACTATTGTATTTATCTGCTTAGAAAATGGAATTTAACAATCTCTGATTTATGTAGCAGTGATACAACACAAACAATGACTAGTTAGTACTTATAAAATCTATGAATACAGAGCCAGAATTAAAGGGCATAAGAAAATAAAACTATTAGAGAATCTATTCTCTAGTTGAAATTTTTATAAATTCTCTATCATAATTATAATTTCTCAGATTTTTCTGAGGCTTTTTGAGGTGAATAGCTCTGTTAAAATATCAGAATATATTTTTGGAATATTGCATTTTCAAGCCTGAAATTAAAGCACATTAAAAGATGACAATAAGTTATTTTAACACAAATATTTATTTAGTGTAATAGAGATGTAAAAGGAAATAAGTGATTGTAAACTTTTATATAAAATTATTTGTGCTATATGGTTTCTATATTTACTAAATAATCAATAAATGATTTTCTGATGTACAAATTTTATACTAAACACATTAAGATTTCTTGTACCTATAACAAAATATGCTACGCATAGAAAGTTTATTCATTAAGTGTGATGAAAATTTAAATGTTAATCAGTATTCCATATTCCTATAAGATTGTAAAAGATGCTTGTATGGATGGCTTGCAGTCTTTCGACCATTATCTGCTTACTTTTATGAATGTGGATTTGATTTTTATTGTAGCTACTTAATAGGACTGATTTTTCAGGTGTGTAATCTTATTAAAATCAATCTGTCTTAATACATCAATCTATCTATTTTTCTATATAGTTAAATTGATAGAAATTAATAAAGATGCACTACCAATAATATATGATATTCTAACACTATAGGTGCTAAAGATGTCTATAAGGTGAGTAAAGTTAATTAGAAAATAGGATACTATGATCAAATGATAATACTTGATCACCACAAATGGTAGAACCAGTATTAGCCAATTCTTGAGAACATATTTTCTTCCAATGTTTTAGTATTTGAACTACATCATAAATTTTAATTACTCTTTCTTGATAAACCATTCCACATATATCAGTAATTGGGTATCATGTTATTGATTGATAAAAGATAAAGCAAAGATGAAAAGCTATTCAAATCATCATCCAGAAAACATAATAAATAATACCTTAGTTATTACTATTCCTCACTGATATATTGCTGGAAAGATTTTGCCCAACAGTAGCCTATTTAATAAAGGTTGTTTTATACACTTACATATGTGTGTGCTGTATGTTATTTTATTTTTAACAAGTTATGAAAACTGATTAAAAACTCGTAAATGACTACATTTCTGATTTGATGTGCGAGTGTTCGTAATAATAAAATTAAAAAGAAAAAGCAGTTAAGCGTTGTTAGCCGAGAGGTCAGCGCAGCCGCCTTGCAAGCAAGTAGTTGGTTGCAGACGGTTGTGGGTTCGCCTCCCGGCAGATGCTATGGCATGAAAAAAAAAGCATAATCAAATTCGTGCAGTGGCAAAATTTCAGATTATACATTCAGAAATATAGTGCAAGTAGTTTTAATTTTGTTTAATTAAATTGTTTATCATAAACATAATTAAAATTAGTATATTAAAAAAATCGGGTGGGAAAAAAGATTAGGATTTACATTCAAATAACACCTGAATTCAGATAACTTATTTTGCTTTTTAACTGCGTTGAAGAAAAAGACAGATTTGGGTTAGTCTATAAACTTGTCGTTCTAAAGTAGACGTAAAAAAGAGTAATCCAAAAATTAAGTTTTCATCTTATGTTTTATAATCGTGCAGTGATTAAACCGAGAATTTTAAGTGTAACTGATTCTAGTAAATACACGTTATTAAACTGAAACTAAGGTTATGACAACTGTAATTAAGCCAAATTGAAGCAGTTTTAGTTTTTTTTTAACTATTACAAGACTGCCAATGAAAGTTTTGATAATTACTTCCAAAAAAAGTTGCAAATTTTTTCTCCCTGTGGATAAAAGCCACCTATAAAAAAAAAAAAAAAGAAGTAATGAAGCATGAAAATAAAATTGGACTATATAAATTAAGACTATCTCTAATAATATTGTATTTTGATTATTGAATTACTGTAGTTTTATTTAATTGATATGCTAGAATTAAACACGATTGTATCCAAGAAGAGAGAATGAAAAAGTGTAAGTCTGTATTTTTCAAATTACTGGTAGATTTTTTTTTTTTTTTTGAGAAAAGAGGGGATTAATTATTATAAGTTATACATTATTTTATTCTATTAAATTTTTTATCATATTTATATTTTGATTAAACGTTTGCAATATACGGTTTTTTTTAAAAAGAATTTATCTGCTTATTAATTCTAATTTATCAAATTTACTAATATAATACATATATATATAAGAGTGGGTCTTAATTTACAGAACTTTAATTATGAGTTTGCTTCTTCTGAGATCATGTATACATTCTTTGTTTATTTAGAATATGTGGCTATTCTCTATCAGTTGTTTTTGATTTTTAAAATTGGGAAAGCAAAAAGTATTTTGAGTCATACGCACACGCATATTTGAAATGTGTGTGTGCTAGGAGGAGAGAGGAGTTAAAAGTAATATCGATGCCTATAATAATACTATGCAACAAATTACGCAAATAAAATTTCAAATCAAAATTAAATTTTTTTTTTAATTATTTCTTGTTATAAAAAATATATTTTAAAGCTGATCTCTACCAAGTTTCAAAGTTAAGAAGTTTCATCTTCAGTTTTTTTTTTTTTTAAAATTATAAACATCAATTCTTTTATCTTAAAACAAACTTTATTAGGTCAAAAAAAAAAAGGTTATATTTTGTAGACAAAAAAGCAATTAATAAAGGAGAAACTTATAGACAAACTTAAGTAAAGCTAAAACAATTGTTAATTAATGATTAAAAGCCTTAGGTTAATTGACAATGTCCAAAGTTGGCAGTTGTTGTGATAGTCCTTGTACACTTGTGTTGCCATGAAGCCTAAACAATTCCAAGTTTCTTCATATATAAATTTTGATGATAGCAATTGGTCTCGCTTTTATTTTTTGATGGTTTGTATGAGGCAAGAGTTGTGATCTGGATTAGGGTGTTTATACTTTACATCTCACATACCAGATTGAGTAAGTAATGAATATTGATAATCTAATAATTGGAAACTGTTTGGTTTAATACTTTCCAGCAAAGAGATTATGGTGTAGTAACCAACACTTATGTTATTATAGATCATTTGTCTGATTGTTCCCAGAGCATTGCAAAATGTGATAATGTGATTGTATGTTTTCTCTTCTCTCTGACATGCGGGCATATAGGATCAATTTTTGTGATATGCCATTTATTATAAAGGAAAGATAGAGTTGGCATAGCTTCAATAATTATTTTAATCACAAAGTCCAGGAATTTAGGCTCAAGTGACCAATATTTGAATAATGTGGTACTTTTATGATTGGTTTTAAGCCCCATCTTGTTCTTTGAGTGCATGGTTCTGGATTCATTAGCTGATGTGCTTTTCATATGTTTATTTTGTTGGTAAAACATTCTACTGAGAAATCTCCATACTGCTGGACATTCTGTGCTTTTGTTACTAGCCAGCTAGTTTTCTTCGGGGGTGGAGTGTCTGTTGGCTGAATTGCTTGAAGAATTTGTGTATAACTATATTTAATTCCCAGATTGTGTAGGAGGGTGTGCTCTTTTGGATAAGCATGGCTGGAATGGCATGTACGTAGTGACATTCCATTGAATTTATGATAGAATTGCATCTTATTTATGCTAATGGGCACAGTTTTATTCTTCCAAAAGAACCTGGCACATAATTTGTTGATTTTGTTTATGAAGCATTTTTGTGTGGACATGATAGGCAGATAGTAGGAGATTCTAGACATTACCTTCATGTTTAGTAAAGCAACCTTTCCCTGAAGTGAGAGATATACTCCTGATAGGGTTTTGGTCATTTTTTCAGTTGCTTGTATTATGTTCTCTTAGAGCTCCTTCGACATAGCCATTTGAGACTTGTAGATTGGGAATCCAAGGAATGACTGTGGATCAGCGTGAAAGTTTGATGGTGTTTTTTCCCTGTTAAAATACACCATGTTGATGATTTTCTTGTGTTTAATTTGAGTTCAAATGAATTCTAAAATGACTTAATTATTTGATAAAATTGCAGTAGAATGACAAGTACGTCGTCCATGTATGATATTGCTTTAATATTTCTGTTTAACACTGGAATGTACACTCCGTGCAGTAGAGTGTCTATTCTTTTAAGGCCTATATTATACCAAAACATGTAAATCAAATTTTAAAATGTTTTGCTATTAAAAAAATTCAAAATTTGAATATAAAAATATGTACACTTTTAAATCAACTTTTTATATAAATATTCTCTTTAATATTCTTTAAAAAATAGAAATTCTTCATTCTTCACAGACTCAAAGCAATCAAAATACATATAAAGAGATGCAACACTTTAAAATGTCAATTTGATATTAACAGGATTCAAAATGACTGACGCTGCCAAACTTTTACTGCGTTAATATATCGCCCTCCCCCCTTCTAATTTGGAATTCTGGGATTTTTTTTATTTATAATTATTATCTTAATAACAATACAATTATTTATCCACGTATGGAATCTTATTTTCGTCGAGTAAATTTTTTCCTATAATAAACATAGTTTTATTTATTTTTCTTTTAAACTTAATCTTTTGAAAATGTAAAATGTTACAATTTGAAAGAATTATAAGATTACATCCACACAGTTTTGAATGTTTAAAAATGAAATATTCTGATCTCTCCATTCTGGGCATCTTGATTTTTTTTTTCAATTATTTGTTTCATCCGAAATAGATAGATAGTTAAGTGTTTCAGGGCATTAAAATTTGAAAACCACTTTCGTTTTACAGTATTTTCTCAAGTACTATATGAACTTTTATAATATGTTCAGACTTAACTTTTAAATTATATTTATTAAATATGCTCCTCTACTTGGAGGGGGGGGGGGAGCTGAAATTCTAGAGTTAGTGTAAAATATTTACTAGAAAGGATTTTTTTTTTTTTAAAAAAAAAAAAGTCTTACGTACGATCGACTAATCTCAGTATATATGCCAGAGATTTATTCCCAGGTTAGTCAGGCATATAAGGAATGAAAAGGATCTTATAATAATAATAATAACAACAACAATAAAAATAGTAATAATAATAGTAATAGTAATAATAATAATAATAAAACAATTCAACATGATCCCAAATTATTTTAATAGCAAGAATAACAAGCATATTCTAACACATGAATAATACAAATACAGACACTTATGTATATAAAAAGCATGCCTATATATAATAATCATACACAAATTATTAATACAGAAAGTAATCTGAAAGCTTATACAAAATAAAGATCTGTATGACCTGTGAATTGTTTCCCTACATTCACTTGAAGACTGCAAGTAGTGAATGCCTTGCAATATGAAGTGCTTCCATAAAGTCTTCTAACTTTCTTTCAGACTATTAACTTTTGGGTTTATTTATATCCTTCCAACTGACTAGAGTAAATAATTAACTTTTAAGGATTTTAGCAATAACAATTAATATAGATTTTTTTGTTTAAATAATTAGCTAAACATTTAATTACTAATTCCTTTGCTGATTGTGATTAACTTAATTCTGTTACTACTCTGTGATGACTAACTTTGAGGATTAGAACATGGGCATTTTAAAATAATAAAATATATTTAACCTAGATATAAGTTTTTTTAAAACTCAGTCTGTGATTAAATTAACCAAATCTGATTTCATACATTGAAAGTAACTTTATCCAATTTCAATTTTTGACTCTTTAATTACAATTACATTTTTGATTAATTAATGGCACTGAATGAATACTTTCTTTTAACTTTTCTATGATCTTTTATTTCTCCAGCTTTATTTTTTTACATTGCTTTCTATAATGTTAATTCTATCAATAATGTTTTTAAAAATGTTTTTTTTCCTCATGTGTCATAGCATCAGTCGGGAAGTGAACCTGTTAACCCAGGACAACTGCTTGTAAAGCAGCAGTCACTGACCTCTCGACCACCAATGCTTGACAAAAAATGTTATTTTAATTCAAAGAGAGTAAATAAATAGAAAGTTTTACTTTCTTAATTGCCCTATCTAAGAATTTAATTAGATTATTATGCCTTGTTTCAACTTTGAATTTTAAACGTTTTGAATTTTTCTAAAAAAAAAATTGAGTTCTATTTTACCCTGCAGAGTTTGGCATAGGTGGCAAAGTATCTGATTTGAGACCTGGAGGTCCCAGAATCGATTCCGGCTCTTCTTATGAACTCCCGAGTAATAATGTCATATGCTTTTTTTTTTTAGTTCTATTTTCATATATGTAGATTTTTGCAAATATTATTTATTATAATTAAGATGTTATTTATATTGTTTAATATTAAAAAATGTAAGATTATAATAGTCCAATAGTTAAATAATTATAAACATATACTAGATATATATGGATCATATTCTAGTTCTAAAAAAATAATATCTCCAAAAGATAGAAATATGAAAGAATTAATAAAGAATAAAAATATTTGTAAAAAATGCAAAAAGTCTACATTTCCAATATTAAAATGGAACATAATTTTTTTAATATTACTTTTTAAAAAATTGACATCAGTTTAAATTTTCATTTTTGAAAACCATTAATAAAATATTTTTTACTCCAGCATTGGTATATATATATATGTATAAACATTATTAAAAATTTATTGTGAGAATTAACATGATAGCAAGTAAATGAGTGGTTAGATTACAATCTTCTGGTAATTCATTATTTGAGTCATGTGATAACATGTTAAAATATTTCTCTATTTGGAAACCAGATTCCTTCTTAACAAACTCTTAATTATGAGAGAAAATTATGAAATCATGCAAGAAAGCTGTTAACATGAATTGTAGTGTTTTTCATGGGTGACAGCAATGTCAGGACTACAAAAGTAAAGATACTTGTAAAAAACAATTATATATAGCTGGAAACCACAAAACATCTCAAGTATCATGTTACTTTTTATAGAATAGTTTTTTATTTAATTAAGAACATAGTAAAATTACTTCAACAAAGCATTAAGTATACAGTATTTCAACATTAAATATGAAATTATTTTATGAATTAATTGCACAACACAACATTGATGTAATTAAACCAACTTTTGGTTTTTATTTTTTAAAAAGCACATTTTCAAAGTCTGTAGCTTCATGTTGATTCTTGATAGAATTCTTTGTTCCAAACCATCTAAAAAAAAGCAAACAAGTTCTACTGAAGCAATTCAAATGGTGTAGAAATAATAATTCACACGGTTGATCTTTATGAATGTAATAGTTATAAACCTTTAAAACAGGCAAAACTCTCTATAGAGTAGTGCCACCCAGTGCAAGCCAGAGTAATCAATAAATGCCAGAAGGCTTATGCATAAAATCCCTATCTAGTGTTTACTCATCCAATATCATCAGACTAGTTTCTAGATTGTGGCTTTCATCAGTAAGAAATTATGATCATGTGATGTTTAGTAGTTATAGACCTTCCAATACAAACCAACTCTTTACCTCTCTCCCAGACTTTTTTTTACATCTGTATTTGTAGATTTAAATTCTCATATTAAAATTTGGTGGCATGCAACTGAGAATAACATAAATTCTCAAATTTTAAAATGTAGAAAAATATGCAAATAGTTTGCAATATTCATTAAGAGAAAAGGACAGAAAGACAACTAATATACATTCTAAATTGAGGAAAATATATCCTTTTTAACATTCTTTTTTTCTTATATTCTTTATATATATGAAATGCTTATAAATTCTGGCAATCTAGTTCACAGTCTCTAAATACTGAAATTAATAATAGGTTTAATGTCTTCTTTATTTTTACTCTATTACATAAAAATTTAGTTAATTAAATTTGTTCATTACATGGACATATATATATATAATCATTTTATAAATGAAATGTTTTGTTCTTTATAAAAACTATCTTTACTATTATTTACAACATTCAAGTTATAGTACTTCAATTAATGCATTTTTTTTTTTTTTTTACTTTTTTGTTATCTCACTACCATAGTATGAGATAAAAATTGATTCTTTATAATTATTATCAATTAATTATGATCCTGATGTTTTTAATTTTGTTACTTATACATGATATTTTTAAAATATATATCACCTTTTTTTAGAGTGATTATTGATAAAGACTTTTTTTAAAAATAAGTTTTATAAACATTTTATAATTAAATTGTTGTTTTTTTTTACTATAATAATATCAGAATTTTTTTTAAAAATTTTTTATATTTTCTTGTCCATTTTTATCTTTTAATACTGGACAAATAGTTTCTTCCACACATGAAGACAACATCTACAAAGTTTACTGCAATTGTCATCTTAACTTAATATTAATCTTTCATAATGTTTTAAAATTATATATTTATTTAAAAGTGCTTGTTTTTATCTATTTTCACTTATAAAGTGAAATCTATTATTATAATTTATTATTATTATTATTTGAAATTATTCAAATGGAAGTCAATCTCCGATAATGCACTATTTCTTATATATAAATTTCCATGCAATCGCCCTCAGGTAAGAGTTTAAAAAACTTAAGTGAATCACTTAAGTTTAGTACGTACATTCTATATACACCAACTCTTACAGACCATGCTTAAATCAGGGCTTGAGTCTATTCTGTGCCTGATGTGATAATCAAATATTCAATTGTACAAATTTATTTAACCCATAGCAGGAGAAAGACAGTGTCTCATTTTTAATCATACTATCTTTTTCCTGCAATAGGTTAAATAAATTTGTACAATTGAATATTTTATTATAATAGCAAGCACACAATAGACTCAAGCCCTGATTTAAGCATCATCTATAAGAGTTGGTGTATATAGAATGTACACTCAAAAATTAAGTGATTCACTTAAGTTTTTTTAAACTCTTACCGGTGGGCGAGTGCGTGGAAATTTATAATATTTAAGAAATATTGCATTATCAGAGATTGACTTCCGTTTGAATAATTATAAAGTGAAAGTACCTGCATAAAAATTTCTTTTAATTTTCTCAATGTTTTTCTCAATGTAGTTTCTTTATAACGTGAATAGAGTATTTTTTTTTAATCTATATAAATCTGTTATTCAAATAATATTGCCATATTATTATTGTCAACTTTCAAGCACTTTATTTTTTCTGAAAACTTGAATCAAATAATTTTTTACTTTTGGGAAATATATGGAATTAGCATATTTGCATATCATTAAATGTATTAGCAAGCTATGATTATGAAGGCAAGATCCTTTGAAAGTGCTCAGCTAGTTTATTATTTTTTATTATCTATTTTGGGTCAATAGCTTTTGGAAACAGTTGCGCTGCACTCGTGCTTGAAAACTTGAATGAAAATGATATGGTATACCTTCTATTTCTAGAACTTCAAAAATATCTATCGTTATTTTATATTAAGTTTTTTAAAAACCAACTTGAGATATATGTTGCATCTTTTATGTATTTTAACAATTTCTAAAATATTAATAGATAATAAAAAAAGATGGAGATCAGACTGTTTTTACTTAAAACTTTATATTCTACTGGCCTAATAATTTTATTAATACATTTTGTGTGATGTGAACTCTTACTATAGTTGTTAATTTTGTTACACTCTAATTTGTTTAATTAAATCATTTTATTATTATATTCCTATTTCATTACATTCATTTCAAATTTTAAAGCTGCTATCAAATTATAACAATTATTTTTATAGTAGTTTACTGTTTTAAAATAACTCATCCCACTTTTGATTATTTGATGTTTTAGACTTGATAATATCAATTTCATGGTGTAGAATTCAGAATTCATTTTTTATATCTCTATTTTCAATTATTTTTCACCAGGGTTTTAAAATGCTCATTCAATTAAAGTTATTGTGTAGCCTTTCCAAAGTCTTTAGTAAACATATAGTTATGGCTTGTAAAGAATTTTTTAAGTTCAACTAATTTCATTTATATATATATATGGAAATCTTGAATGTGTGGAGTTATTCATTTAAATCAACTTAATTAGAAAGCACTTAACCCAGAACAACTGCCCCAGACCAATAGTCAAAAGTTAAATTGACAGATTGATGCATCCACACATTTGAGATTTCCATCTAAACATTCATTAAAAATATTGTATTAATATATATATATATAATGTGAAAACAGTTCATAAATTAAATGTTAACACTTTTATATTTTTAATTAATTGTTATGCATGATCTTTTACTTTATTATTATAATATTATAATTTATTCCATACTGTTAGAGTTACCATTAATACATAAAATGATAATTTTTCTATATCATAATGAACAACTACATAAATGATAAAACGTTAGAGGAGATTATTTATAAAATATACCCAGGAAATGGAATAATTTAAATCTATCAGGTTGATAATTGATAAACTTAACATTAGATTTAGTAATAGTACTACTAACAATAATAATCGTGGGATTTTTATTTTAAATATGCTATTGGAAATAACAAAGAAATAAAAGATAGTTATATCAAATACTATATACATGTAACTCTGTTCTGTCTAATCATAAAATAGCTATAGCGATAAAATAATGACATTAAAAATTATTATTATTTATAAAGTGCAGAAGATTAGATATGCATTTATAGGAAAATCTAGATACAGCTTTCAAAGGAGATAAACTCCAGCTGGCACTTTCCATACTACTGCTATTGCTTCTGCTATTACTACTATTGCTATTGCTATGGCTACTGTTATTGCTACTGATACTGTTGCAATTTCTATTGCTATTGCTACTGCTTCACTGCTGCTGTTGCCATGGCTACTGCTGCTACTACTACTACTACTACTATCTCAAAAACCAAAGAGTATAAGTGAGATAAATTATATTTTTAATTTGACAAAAACGTCACCTTTTAATATTTTGAATGATGCGATTAATTGCAGCAATATGAGAGGAAAATGTTGTTGAGATTAATTATCGATGGATTTGTAAGGTTGAGCATGCATGGAGGAAATGTTCTTCTGCTTCTTCCTCTCTCCCACACAATCCATATATCACATCAGTATTTGCATATATCATTTTATTACTACTATTACTACTACTATTATTACTACTAGCATTAGTATTTTTATTAATTTTAACATTTAGAAAACAGAATTATTTTCCAAAATAAACTTGGATTTGATATATATTCTAGCGGTTAGCATAGCTGCCTTCCAAGCAGCTCACCCAGGTTTGCTTCCCAGTCAACTCATTTGACATATGAAAACAAAAAAATTGAACATATGAAGATATAATTTTTATCAACAGAAATAATAATATAATAACGTGATATGAATATTTATTATATTCCAGCATAAAAATTTACAACACAAAAAATTCCATAAATGTTTACATCACAGTCTCCAATTGGGATTTTCCTAATGAAAATCATAGCTTATTTAGTGAAGGGAGATTGTTGACATTATGCTCCTAATAATAAATAATTAAATTGTACTATTAATTTTATTTCTTATTATATAATGATTGTTGGTTATTACAAATTTGTATAGAATGGTTGATGATTTTTTCTTTTACAAGAGTGATATATTTTAAAATGTTCTAGTCTAGAAAAGTCAGACACACTTTTTAAAAATGTGTCGAGATTAATGTTAATTGTCACAATATAAAGTTAGATTTAATACAAATGGAATTACGATTAAAATGAAGAAGTTAACTACTCATGATATTATAAATAGATAGGAAAAAATATGAAATAATGGAAGAAGTTCTAATAGGCTGAGACAAATTATAAGGTAGTCTTAAATATGAATGTATTGCAAAAATAAAAAGTTTAGTAAGCATAAATAAATCAGCAGATATTAAAAACTCAATTTCTACCAAATAGATTCACACAATGTAAATGTAATTAATTTAATAGACCTATTATGTAAATGTAAATCAATACTAAATTGGAGTTTTAAAATTTTTGGAGGTCACTGGACTAATGGAATAAATAAGTTTGATTGAATGCAGTTGAAAGTGATGGCGAAGACAAATTGCTATTTGGATATATAGCAGCACATATTGAAGAAGAAATTTATATATTTTTTAGGAATTTAAAATATAAACTACAAGATAAATATCTCATTTATTTAAAAGAGACTAAGAAAAGGATGTCATAATATGAATGGATAATTACATAAACTGACCTGTTAAAAAATCAACTAATATGAAATGAAGAAACACTAAATTTATTAATTAGGATTGTAAAAGAAGTTGGATCCTATTCATTAATGTTTGAGAATTTGAGCACTGATTATATATGTGTGCGGGAGATGATGATCTGGATCAGCTGATGAGTGCTGGTTCAACACGAAATATGTATATTGGAGATCATTTATCTTTTTCACATGTATGTGGTAATGTGTATTAATTATATAAAATGGAGTGGATAGCTGAAGGGAGCTAGAAAGTCTGTGTTAAAATCCCTTCTAATTACATCTAAAAGACAAATTTTGTAAATCGAAAAAATTATAATGAACTATATTTTTTTACAGCTATAAATCAATTTATTTGGGAAATAAAATAAATAAACAGATGTGCAGAGCATATTAAGAATGGGGGGAAATCATAAAGTTAGTTAAATGAAAACTTCAGATATCATTTTGGTTTAATGATTAAATAATTTAAAAAATTCATCTTTTTTTTAATTGGTCCAATTATTCAATACATAATTAGATATTGAGATAGACAAAGTGGAATAATTGCAACAGAAGAAAAAAAAATCACGAGTAAAAAAAGATAGAAAAAATAAAACAATGAAATAGGGAAGTGTAATAGGCAGATATTTCTATATTGTTATAAGTATCATAAATAAGTATCCGACTTGAAGCCGGGAAGTCCCAGGATCGTTTCTGGAGCTGGCAGCTAGTTAAAATTCTTTGTATCGATTTAAAGAGTAAATTATTTGTTTGTTAAATAGGACAAATTATATAATGATTTTATTTGGAGACTTTTAACCACAGGCAGTATCACAAGTATATTAATTAATTAGTTATTATACAAAATAACTTACGTCACTGAAAATGTGGTATTACATGTACACAAATGTGTGGGTGTATTTAGTATATAAAGCAACAATTCAATTAATAGATTTTATTTGATAAAATAAATAATTAGCTTTGCTAAAAACTGTATTCGTTTAATTTATTTTTAATTAAGATTTCATTTAAAATGCATAAATCAGTTTTTAAAAAAATAATTTAAAGGTAAAATATTGAAATAATTTATTAAATATTTTTCATAAAATGAAAGATCAAAATATCGTATTTAGTTTCATGCTCAGGAATTCTAGAATAAATAATTCAGGATATTTGAAAAAAAATAAAATATTTTAAGTAAATTAAAAAAAAAAAAATTCTTATTAAAATACCACCTGATTTTAAATAGTTTGTCAGTCAGATAATCTTAAAAATAATAAATTTGTAAAATAAAAATTTTGTAGAAAAGGCTATCTGCAAATGGAGCATTTGAAAAGATTTGAACATAAATTCCAAAAAATGTTATATTTAAGATTGTCTTGATAAAAACAAGATAGAAAATGGCTGCCAATTTGAAAATGACAACTGTAAATATAAAAAGCTGCACAATGATTTTCCATTTGGAAAATGATACTTTTTTTTTTTCATATGTCATAGCATCGGCTGGGAGGCGAACCCACAACAATCGTCTGCAACCAACTGCTTGCTTGCAAGGCAGCTGCGCTGACCTCTCGGCTAACAATGCCTGTGTAGTGGTGCTGTTATTTTTAAGATGTGATTTGACAAATAGTTAATGAATATACCAAAATTCTGCAGAACATAGTTAAAATTTGAAATGGACCTATTAGAGTATAAAAAGCATCTCATTTTTCATCTACCAAATTGTTATAGAAATATAAAATTTCATTTTCAGGATCCTTATTTCCAAAGTTATATAATTTTGCAATTTGTTGTTCTAATAAAAATACTTTGTTTCTCAGTGAAATAGAAAAAGAGGAAGGAAAAAAGACATATATAAGTGAATAGCTATACATTTTATTTTTACAAATTGATGTAAATATAGGCTAGATTGATCAATAATACACACAAAAAAATTTAAACATAATAAAGAATTTATTATTCTGAATATGTAATATTAGCAAGTGGTTAGTATTTCAACTAGCAGCTTTCTGGTTATATTCCATAAATTAACTCATAGATACAAGTAAAAAAATTTGTATTGTCCTGGTATTGTATTATTTTTCATTCTCAATCCATGCACACAAATCTTTATAGAGAATAAGATGGAGGATAGAGAAAGTTAAAAAGTATATAATAAGATCTGATGAAGACTGCATGGTACAGTCAAAACTGTAATCATTAATAAAAGTTTTTTTTTTTGCTGAAAAGTGAAATGTAAGATTTTTGAAATTCAATTCTTTATAGTGTTGAATTATAATGCTACACTTTTCTTTACTGCACTTTTACTATAATGCTCTTTTTAGCATATTGCATTACTCATTCATTACTGTTTTGCAAGCACCATGCTGCTCATATACATTACTATCATACTGTTCTCTTGTTATTCTAGATAGTATCTTTTTATATGATCTAATTTGCAAAAAGTAGTTTGCTTATTATCTCCTTGCAAATTAGTATATCTATGTTATTTTTGTACTTGCATAATTTTACTTATTATGAATATTAATTTTTTCTAGAGTGAATCTTTAATGTTTTATATTGAGTAATTTTATATGCATACACTCTACAATGTTATTTTTCTTTATACATTAGTGTTATACAGTTTTTTAATGAAATATAATGTAAATGACTAAAGAATTTAAATATAACTTAATTTTTTTTTTTTTATAAATGTTATTAATTTGTTTATTTATAGAAATATTATATAATTTGATCCATTTTATATTTATTGTATGAAGAAATCATAGCTACCATGTTTTAACATCAAACTGCTTTACATAATGTAATTATAGAAATATAGGATTGCATTCAAAGTTCATCACAGTAAATAATCTGTAATTCAAATTATATCTTATTATATGAAATTTGCTTGCATTTTCTGAGATGTTTAAAAGTATGAAAATAATTATTTGTAATTTAAAAACTGGATACAACATTGCGTGCATTAGTACACAATTAAGCAATGGAACTAATTTTATTGCATAAATATACAATCACATGTTTGACTTAAAGATTGTTATTAGATAGGTTCTGAATAAAAACTTTGTATTGATTTTAAAACAACCATTAAGGTAGGTTGAAATTAAAAACAAAATCAGTAAGTAATTATATATATATTATATATAGAGTAAGTTAAAAACAAACTCTTAACAAGCTTCAAAAATACCCTCAACCTCAGACCATGGTTTCTGCCTCTAGCGTCATCAGTGAGGTGCTAGGTTGAGGGTATTTTTGAAGCTTGTTAAGAGTTTGTTTTTAGCTTACTCTATATATAACATTTGTAAATACGAGCTTTATTAAAATTAGGCCATCTGACTTGATTTTTTATCAATTTAATATATATATATATAAAGAAGTAAATCATTGTTGCCTTCAAGCTATAAAAAATCACACACTGTTGACAAAGATCAAGAATAAAATCATTAACAATGAGTTTCAATCACTATCCTAATATAATCGACAATTAATTTAACAATTATTAATGCCATGTTTTTATCTGGCAGATGTATTGAATTCACTCTAATTTCCATCAGTGTTGTTAAGAGTAAGCTTCTAAACAGCTGAAGCTTAAGGAATAGGTGAATCCATTTTATTCTCGATCTTTTGTCAATTTGTCAACATTGTTATTTGTTTATAAGTTGAAGCAGAGAATGATTTACTTCAACATATTGAACTTTGCCAATTTAATGTGTGTCTGTAATACATATTCCATTGGCATTCTTGAATGGCTGGAATTTTAATATTCTATTTTAATTTTCATCAGTGACAATAATATTCATAAAAACAAAAAAGTAGTTATGAACTCTGAGTGTGAATGTGAATATTATATCATTACTTTATACTTTAAATGGAATATACAACTAATGCAAGAAATTATAAGAATATTATACCTTTAACAAAAGATATAAATGTTTTATTTCATATACATATATAAGTTAGAAGGATAATAATTTATTAATGTAGATGCAATATTAAGAGAAAGTATTTCCATGGAAGCAATGGTTAGAAAACAGAAAGAACTATAATGGGCATTAGGTAGCCACTTTATACTTTACTGATTTAAGGATTAAAACTGCAGTTTAGATAATAAGCTATCTGAAAGATAGGTAATAGATGTTGTAGCTGTAGATATATTATTTACTAATTGAATATGCAATCTCAAATGCAGAAAAAGGGCACGGAATCATTTTATGTTTTAAGCTTTAAGAACTCTGAAATGTAAAAGATAAATAATGTGAAATTATTTATATAAAATATTTGCCAACGACAGTTATTTTGAATGAATACTCTTCAAGGAACAGGAAATGAAGCAATGAATACCACATTTAATGTTATTGAATATAATTAATAGCAATTACATGCATTTATGTATTTATTTGAACATAAATACAAATCTAATTAATAAGATACTGAATTTATTTCAATATTTGAATACAAGTATAATTTATGAACTTGGAGTTTAGATGTACTTTTAAGTTCCCTTCAGCTATCCACTTTACCTCATACAAGCAATACATATGACCACATACAAGTAAAAAATATATTTTGTGCTGAACCAGCACTCATCAGTTAGCTCAGATCACTATCTCCCACACATATATTCAATCTGTGCTTGGCTTATATTGAGATAGCAAATTTTCAAACTTCAATAAACAGGCTTCAATGCACTCCACCCTCTAACTCTTCAGTTATGTATCCACCCTCTGTATCCTACCCATCCATCTTCTGTGTATTCAAATGGACCAGGTTCTATATATGAGGAGTCAGAGTGACTTAAGTCAACATGGGCATGACAATAATATTTGCATCAACAGTGGATTTTGGCATTCCATCATCAGATTTTCAAAGATATGGATGACTGAAGAATCGGAGAATGGAATGGATTTGAAACCTGTTCATTGAAGTTTGAAGATTTACTATTTTAGTATAAGCAAGCACTGATTGTATATATGTGTGAGGGATAGTGATCTGGTAACTGATGAGTGCAAGTTCAGCATGAAATATGTATATTGGAGATCATTTATCTTTTTCATGTGTGTTGTTAAGTGCAGTTACAGAGTGGATAGCTGAAGGGAGCTTGAAAGTCTGTCTTTAAATCCCTTATAATGTATTTATTTCAGAATATTACATCTGGAATTTATCATCTTCTATATATATTTGCCATGACTATTTTTACCACATTATTCAGTTGACAAGCTTGGGTTCTCAAGTGTATAATGAGAATAAATACATATAGATATCACTGTAGATGTTTGTTCAACATACATGATATATAAACTTAATTCACATTTAAAACATAACTGTTACATACCAATTAGACATTCCATTTAAAACTTATATATTTTCTTATTAAATAGAAATAAGAGAGTAGAATGAGTTATGAATATATACATTGATTGGTTAATTTTAATGTAAATGTAATATTAAAGGAGAGAATTTACCATAGAATCAATGGTTAGAACACAGAAAGGGCTGTAATATATGTTAGACAATCTTATTATATTTTATTGAAATGCAGTTCTAAATCATATTAGAACAAAACATGAAAATCATTTATGTTTATAACTATACCTATGACAGAGCATCTATTAGAAATAATAAAAAGATTAAATAAGTGTAAATAGTTTATTGTTCTAATTTATTGCTAGAGTATTGATTATTTGTTAATAAATTAAAATTATCTATTATTAATTTTTAACACTACATTCATCATTGGATAAGAGAAAAGCTAGACAAGGAATTCTAAAAATCACCAGAGTCATATCTTAAAATGCATTAGTATTAGTTATTGTACTACTAACATATTTCTCAATAGAAGTTACATTTTACATGAATGATTGCAGATAAGTACATCAACCAATGAATAAAAGGTATGTTTAATTGCATTTTTTTGTAGTGTTATCAAATGTTTGATATAAAAATTTAGGTAATTAGGGTATGCATAAGAATAAAAGATGATTAATTATGCTTACTTTCTTCTGGATCAACTGTTGGTGGTCAATAATAGGATGGTTTAATCAACTGTAAATTTTTTCCTATTCATACTTCTATAAATATATGAATATTAAGCATATCATTTTATTCAATGAAAGATCTATTTGTTCATCCATTCATTTATAGAGTCATAATTAATATAATACATAATCAAATAATATATATTTTAAACATCTTTTTTTTTTTTTCATGTGTCATAGCATCGGCCAGGATGGAAACCCGCAAACCCGGGACAACTACTTGTAAGGCAACTGTGCTACATACATACATATATATGTGTGTGCACACATAAGAAATAGTGTCAGCGCATATCACTAGCCGAAAATTCAAATATAAAATGTCAGTCACTCCCCAATGTTATGTTTTTTTCAGCAATGCTACCTTGTGAATAAAGAATTCTTTATTCACATTATATATATATATATTCTATAATGAC
The DNA here is from genome assembly GCA_028023455.1 of Epiperipatus broadwayi. Taxonomy (NCBI): domain Eukaryota; kingdom Metazoa; phylum Onychophora; class Udeonychophora; order Euonychophora; family Peripatidae; genus Epiperipatus; species Epiperipatus broadwayi. The sequence continues at coordinate 5,030,106 of JAQFVV010000035.1, read as the reverse complement.
TTTTTAAGTTCTTTTCTAATTATTCCTTCAATATTATTATAAATAGCACATTTTCGATTATATAAATTTGTCTTGTGAGATTTAGAACAGTGGTAGACTTTAGAGTCCAAGAAACATGGATTGCAGCTCAATTCTGTTATTTCTGGGATTCCAACTTGTTCCTAGTCTTGATTTAATTGTTTTTTGTTCAAATTATATTTTATTGTTATTGTTAGTTTTGATAGTTATTTTTGATATTTATTTTTGTAAACATTATTATATATATATATGGATTAATGAATTTTTTTTAGAGAATTATTATATACTAAATTGAAATAATTAAAAAAAAACTTTGAAAATGATTATAGAATTATTGAAATTTAGATGGAATACATGATGACATACATATATAATTGACTCATAAAAACAAAATTTGTAACTTAATTGTGTTAATGAATTTAGTGATAATATATATAAATAGCTCAAGTTTATAAAATCGTTGAATTTGCTATTAGAAATTAGTTGTTGAAATAACGGATTTCTATTATTTATATAAAAACAAACAATAAACATAATTAAAACATTAAAAGAAATAAGAATTGCATATTATAAACTAACGAATTCAACAAATCATCATAGGTTGATAATACCTAAAGGTACTTAAAACAAATAAAAAAAAAACAACAATTTAGGTGTCAATATGAATGATAAATTTTGGGAAAATATAATCAGAGACAAAGTACAGTTTAATAGTAATTATATACGAAACAAAAGTAATTAAAATATGGTTTACCTTTGATAAGGAGGTTGAAATCATTACCAAAAGTGCACTAAGATTAATGTTTTCAATATTTAATCATGTATGAAGCAGTATATTAGTACTAAGATTAATTTATTAGATCAATATTAATGTTAAATAAGAGTCGAAAAGAGCAATCAAGCCAGTCAGTATATTTAAACAGTAATAGCCTAAATACTGCCATAGTACATTACTAAAGGAGTTTAAAATGTGATGAAACAAAGCAATGCATATCGGAAAAATCTACTTGTGACATAAAAGAGGAATTATGATGTATCTGAAAGATAGAATCCCACTATAAAAAAATAAGACTAAAAAGCACTTCACTGACAATGGAGACGCTGCAGATAGGTAACAAAAATATAAAAAATGAAGCAATGTGGGTAAATATGTAATTTTATTTAGTAGAAATTTTTTTAATAACTGAAATGATTAATATATTATGTTTAAGGCAGATAGTTCATAATAAGGACATGTAAAAGTTGAAAGCGAGAATTAATAGCGATTGTAGATATAGAATAAAGAATGCTCTTTTTTGTAAAATTTAAGTTTGTAAAAATATTATGTCCAGACACTCTACCTTAAAACCTTTCATTTCTTAATTTAATCTCTTCCTTCGAATATACTAACGAAATTTTGCTAGTCATTTTCATATTTTGTTTCTAAAATAATATATATATTTGTAACAGATACAGTCTTTGATTAAAATATTAGAAGCTAACATGCTCGTAAAGCAAATAAACGCAGGAAACAATTTTTTCAATATTATAAGATGTCATTATTATAAGTGATTAATGAGAACTAACCCCTTCCCTCCTAACCCCTTCCCTCATTCCCTCAATAATACTAATGAATCTGTTTAAAATTTAAAGCCCAACACAGCATAAGAAAAGTACCCACTTTTTACATATAGCGTACTTATAATAATAATAATTGCGTTGCTTTTTTTTAAAAAAAAAATGGAATTAACATTAGTTAAAAAAAGTTTAAATTATAAATGAAATTCTAAAATGCCAAACACATTTTTTTCTACATATATAGTCAAGTTAAAATTATGTAATAAATAGTTGTTAAATTTATAACTACAGCATACGATATTAGCACTAATATGCTCTCTACTTATCTGCTAATGAAATTAAGATTTTTTTTTTTTATATTACATAATTACCAATTCCTGATAAATGAACAAAAAACCACAAAGGCAAGCGTCTAAATATTTTAAATACTAAGTGAAACTCATCTTCAGCTATTATGATCACTTCCACTCTATCCTCCAACGATATCGCATTAATTTCAGAAAGTAATAGAATCTTTTTTTATATAGGACATTAATTATCTTACTTAAAAGTGCAAAAAATGTCAAATTCACATTTATTTAATTTGTCAAGTAGAGAATTTGATATCAAAAATATATTTGTACATTTAGATAAAGAGAAAATGGCCTTTTAATCATAATTCCACTATAGGTCAAAGTCTTTCCAGCAATCTTTCAGAAAGGAATCATAGAAAGAAAGTATTACTGACTGCTTACCACTTTCTTAATGGTGAAGATTTGTAAGGTTTTTCACGTTATTTTACTATTTAGCTACGAATGACTAGGTACCCATTTACAAACCAATATTGGATGATCAGATTATTTGAGTTGGCTATGACCAAGCTAGCTGGGGAAAAAAACTTCTAGGTCTCTTTGAAACCTGAGATAATTTTCAAGTTTTATCCAAGTCACATATAATTCAATGTCATAAGAATGACAAACAACTGGATTAGCATACAACAATACATAATGAAACAAAACACTTCTACAATATTCAATATACCAACATATACATAAATAACAAATTATAGTTTATAGCATGAAAGCCATATATATATAAAAATTGTCTAATGATCTTATAAATATTTGAATTAGTCAAATCATTCAGATCTATAACACATTCCACCAAACTTATTAGAAATCTTAATTATCATCCAGTGAAAAATATTTTAGATCAGTCTATTTCTCAAGATACATGCATTTCATTAGAAACCTCACTTCATTAGATAAGCTAAAGGTGTAAAATATCCAAACATCTAAGTAGAAATAATAGCTAGATTTTTCTATTTATGTGTCTTAATTACAACTAATATGATTCTAGAACTTGAGTGCTTTAGTAATCAACTGTATTTAATTTAAAACTGCTTTGATTATTTATATCTCATAACTAGTATCAATTACCTAAGCTTACAATAGCTGGCTCTAGAGTAGAGTCAAGAGAATTAATTACCTTTGAAAACCTATACTAATTTTAAGCAAAGAAAGATATGTGATATATATATAATTAAAAGTTATTAAAAAATTTCATTAATTTTAAATTGGAATAATAATCTTAAACAGTTTATTGTAATAAATTAAAATATAGATTTAAATATAAAAATAATGCTGATTTTTTAGGATAAAAATATTTTAATTAGAAAAATAATATTTTGATATAAATATTTTAACTAGAAAAATAATAATTTAAATACAACTAATTTAACAATTTTTAAAATTAAAGTTATAATAAATTTTTGTTACTTTGGAGTGTAATTTGTGACGCAATTTGGTGAAATACAGAATTTTCCCCATAAAAGTTATGACTATTTCTAAATTAATAAGACCAAACAAAAAATCTGATGGCTATCAGATTTTTCATTTCAAAATTTTTATAAAGAATGAATCTAGTGGTCATATTGTTAACGTTATTATCATACATGCAAAGTTAATATTTGAATAATAATAAAAAACTTAGCAAAAATTAATTACAAAATAGTAAATAAAATAAAGTGTATTACATAACCCAACAAATTAAATGTTTTTTAAAATCATATATAATTTATTTTCTATAACAAGTGCAAAAACATGTATGCACACATAAACTTCCCATGCACATTATATTATTCACAAATTCATATTTATCTAAAACAATTTATATGCACATATTTATGGGCATCTGCTAACATTTATTAAATATTTAAGCAGGTAATCACATTACACCTAACATGTAATTCATATTAATGATATGAATACATGTACATATATGTGCTCATATCTATTACGTAAAGACACATAAACATACCTGCATGTATCATTAGACACTTAAATAAAATATTGTGCAAACAAATATAGATAAACACTATTTTATACATATATCTACATAAAATCAAATACCCACATGTATGTATCATATCTATACACATAAGTATATATTTACAGACTTTTAACTCATATATTTTTATGTAACCTACACTTACACATATCAGTATGCAAACTTATATATACATATATACACACACAAAATATATACATGCAAATATAAAATGCATACATATACACCATCAGTCACACATGTACACACATTTTAAAATTGTTTTGAATTTATCAGAGTATTTCTGTCATCTCAATTCCACCATACCACAAACAACTTTCTATCAGTACAGCACTCAAACTATCTTCTCTCACTAGATCAACATTTCATTAATAATCTTTATTCATCAGGTGAGCTAAAAGTATCAAATACCTGAATTTCCATGCTTGTGTCAACTCACTATTTTCCCATTGTTATTATACAAGAGACTAGTGTAATGAAAAAACACTGAATTGCCAATATGGACAGAGATTTGGGTATTTGACACCTCTAGTTGATAAATGAAGATTGTTCACAAAATGTATGCATAATGAGAGAGTATGATTTGAATCTCTATGCTGGTGGATAGATGGATTCTAATCTAGCTGAGATGATATTGTAATGATAAAATAAAATAAAAACTTGAACATATATAAATGTAAATATCAATGTATACACAAAAATTTATTTTTTCAATTCATTTACATATGTATTTATAACTTCCATGCAATGTTTAAAATCTAGTTACTGTGTATAGGTAAAAAAAAACCTTGATGCATTTGTTTGCAAGAAGGTTTGTGCATAAAAACCTCAACTAGTGCCTACTCATTCACTATCCCCAGACTTATTGCATTCATTGATTACAAAAGCTTGCATTAGGTTGTAATGTTGTACGGAAAGTTTGTTACTGTTGTATTAGTTTGTATATGCAGAGGAAATGTGATCACATGGTGCTTTACATGTAAAATATCAACATCACAAACTTGTAGACAAACACATATTTAAATCATACATATTTGAAATTTAATTTATACAAAGTTTGACAGTACTTCTGTTGACTTACTTACCCTGCAAACTTTGTTGCAATATATCTCTTAGTTTACATCAATAAAATTGAATTTCCTGCTATATAAGGAAATTAAATTTAGATAAATATTATTTAGATAAGTTAAAATTATATTTAAGTACAAAATCGGTTTATTACAAACAATAAAATTTAGGCAACATTTACTATATTACCTATAACCCAAAGATTGTCTTAGTATTTATAGAGAAAATGAATTCAATAGAGATTAGTACTTACACTCTTAGCTCATTTTTCTATTTTAATTATTTCTGTTTGATTTTTTTTTATATGTATCTTTGTTCCCTATCAAATGGATTCAAGAATTTGACAGTTTATTATTATTAAAGTACTGATTTTTTTACCATTGCAAGTAATTGGCGTTTTAAGTATAAAAACTTATTTTTGCAATTATAATCTGGTAAATTTAGAAAACAACCTGAATTTAAAAACTTGTTATTTAAAAAATACTACGTTAATTAAAAACACATATTCTCATTTGTCTATTATTTTATTAATAGTGTTTCAATTGGAACACATGGTTTTAATCATATAAATTAATTGGTTTGCTTATATATGCAAAGCTGATGCTTAATTATTTTGCACTTTAGAAAAATCCAACTACTTACCACCCCCCAAAACCTGAAAATTTCGATTTCTAAAGTCAAATATTTTGTAAAAATAAATAAATAAATTATTAATTATTTTTGTAAAAACATCGGTTTTGTATAAAAATTATAATTTTTAAATATAAGTTCTGGACCTCACTGATGCCAAAGCTCTAGGCAGTTGCACTTGCACAAATGTAGCAATTAGTATACAAATAAATTATCAATTATATTCTAAAAAGTGATAAAATATTTAACTATATTGTAATTGATACATTTTAAAACAATTTCTAATAAATACAAATTTATCATACATTTGGTTTTTTTTTTTTAAATCTTCAGAATTCAGAGAATGAATACCAGCAGAGATTTTGATAGAACTGAAATTACAAGAGTGAGTTGTCTATATTTTTTTTATTTTAGAAAAGTTTTTGTTTACAATTAAAGAATAAAAAATTTATTGTTGAAATCAGAAAAATTCCCAAATTAAAAAAAACAACAAAAGAAAATCCTGAAAACAGGAATTTCAGATTAACACTATTTTACTTATAGTTAAAATATTTCTGTTAAGCTTGAGGCAAATTCAAATTATAAAAGTAGTAAGATTAATTATTTTTATAATGTTGTCTTAATTATTAATCATTTCAATAAAAATGAGATCATTCTCAAATTCATATATTTGTAAAATTAAATGAAATTTCTGGAATTTCGCTTTCATTACTAAATGATGATTTTATAACCAATCAAAATAGGACAGTTTGAAATTGAAATAACAAATGAATCTTTGGTCTGGGTATTAGGTAAAGAAAAAAATTTTATTCAAGAAATGAATAAACTGAATGAGATAATGATCTTGAAAACTGATCTACACATTCTTTTCTAGCGAATAAAAATCCTATTCTACTTATTCAGCCCAACCCCACTTCCATCTCTTAATTCTTTCAATGATGTTAATAGCACCAGCAGTTCTATCAACCTTGTATTTTGTTTTTGATTTCTTCTTGTTATTCCTGACATGCATCTCTCCATACTTTGATGAGTATGTATTTCTCTTTTATTAAGTATCAAGTCTCAGATCTATAAGTAAAATTACTAGTAAAACACATTTATTAAAAAAGTCCTTTTCAAATACATAGATATATTTACTTTTAATATTGTTATTTCTACCAAAAGCACTCTGACCAAGTTTAATTCTATGATTAATTTCATCCATTGTGTTTCTGTCTGTAATAATAATTTGACCAAGATATTTGTAGTTGTTAACTTCTTCTAACTCATCATTATCAATCTTTTATTTCCATTTTCTGAGAAAATGCATTGAACATTACTTTAATTTTTTTAACATTTACTTTTAATCTTACTTTTCTTGAAGATGTAAAGCATTATTTGCAAAAGCAACTACATCATCTGAAAATCTATATGACTTAAATAATTTCCATTTGCTTTTACTCCCTTAGCTTCCCATTTTATTCCACAAAATACTTCTTGCAAAACTGTTGTAAAACGTTTTGGAGATAAGGAGTCAATATCCTTTTCGATGTTAATCTTCTTAGTAACGTTATGTAATCTAATTGTCACTGTTGCATTTTTATAAATATTCTTCAAAATATGACAATTCCCTGAGTCTATACCTTGATGATCCAATGTTTTAATCACTGAAACAATGTTTATAGAATTCAAATGCCTTTTTATAATTTACAAATCCAAAGCATAATGGCAAGGCATATTCATTGGTCCGTTCTATAACTTCTCTCAATACTTGAATATGATCCACTACACTAAGACCACTTTGAAATCCATCTTGTTCTTTTAGTTGGTTAAATCCAAAATTCATTGTAGACAAATTGTAATTATTTTGGGTAAAAATTTTGTATAAAACTGATAAAAGATTGATAAGTCAGTAATTTCTAATATCTTGTTTATCACCTTTTTAAAGTATTAATATTAGTACTGTATTCTTCCAATCATCTGGTACATCTTTATTATTTGGACATTTGATATATAACTTTGCCAAAAAAAAATTCTATTTTTTTCCCTGCTTCTTTTAAGATGTCAATTATAATTCCATTATTACCTGGAGCTTTCCACTTCTTCATAAGTTTAATTGCATGTCTTGCTTCTTCATTTAAAATTCTGGGCAATTCAGAAGATACAGTAGATGTAGGAGACACTTTTCCTTGTTGTTTATTGCTAAATAATTCTTGATAGAACTCTTCTACACATTTCATGATGTCATCTCCTTTTAGTAATAGTTACAACAACTTTTTTTCTTATTGCAGTAATAAGTTTCCTACCAATACCAAGATGTTGTTTTACACTCTTGAGACTTTATTCTCTTCTATATATGTGCTTTCTAATTCACAATTATACTTTCTTATATTATTATCAACTCTTTTTCTCACCACTTTACAAAATGCAAGATATTCAATTCTTCTTATTGCATCGTTTTTATATATTTTCATATTCTTTCTTTTCTTCATAAATTATCTTGTCACAAAAGAAATTTTACTGGTCATTTGCTGATTTTTTGTATTAGCTATCTTTGTTATAGTTTTTAAAAGTGTGTCAGTTATCTTCCTATTGAATTTATTCAAATTTGAATTATATTAAAAATTTGTTAATATTTGAAATGATTTGCAAGTTCTAATTTAAATTCATTGGAATGTATCTGAAGATTAAAAATACCAACTGTGAATATTGTTTTTCTTAATTTTTTTTTCTCTCTAATTTTACATTAACATGTATCTTACATCTGACTGTGTTAAATTTTTAAGAACATTACAATCTTGAAATACATATTTTCTGTTAGTCAAAATATAATCTAATTCTGCTGTATCTTTATTTGGATGTTTCCTTGACCATTTGTGTTTAACATTTTTTTCAAAAAAAGAATTCACAATATTAAATTTATATTTTTCTGCAAATTTCACAAGTCTACACCCTCTCTCATTTCTATCACCATAACCAAATTTACCTACAGCACTTTTATCTTTTAATTGTTTACCAATTCTTGCTTTAAAGTCTCTCATGACAATTTTTAAATGTTGTTTGGTCTGATCAAAAGCTTCTTATACAATCATATAAAAATTTTCTACTTCTTCATCACAATGAGAACTTGCTTGGGCACAAATTGAATTATCTGCATTTGATATCTTCTATTAAGTTGAATAATTAATCTTACCATTCTATCAGATACACTATCAATCTCTGCATCGCTGTTCTTCCATTTTTATTTATAATGAATCCTACTTCATTTATATTTCCAATATTTGTTTCTTTATATTACAGTATGCAACCCACTTTTTAAATCAATTGTCTCTTCACTTTTTCTTCTAGTTTCACAAAGTCCAATAATGTCCCATTTAATATGAGACACTTCTTCCAATTCTTGCAATCATCCTTCACTTGAAAGTGATCTGCAGTTGTAAGTATCTAAGTAAAAGATAATTATCAAATGGCAGCCTGAGTCTGCAGTCTAGAGATTTTTAACACCCTCTGCTTTCAGTTGCCAACCACTGCCTTGGAAATTTTGAAACCTCCTGAGAATAAGGGTTATGATTTATTTATGCTTGTCATAAATGTAAATATCTATTAGAAAAAAAAATTCACACATGCATTCATTCTACCTTGAAGAAAACTCAACTGATATTTCAGTTAAGAGCTATCAGGTAACTGAGAAAAAAAGACTATGGTGTTTCTTGATCTTAAACTCAAAGGTAAAAAGCCAATAAACTCACCACATTGGCTAATGTATTTTGATGAGCATCTCATCCTTGCTCATATACTATATGAATAATCTCATCATAATAACAGCTGTAACAACAAGAACATATGAAGTGAAAATTAGGAATTTGCCCTGCTCAGTTCATTTAAGGCCTCAAAGAAGAATCAAAGAATATCCTTTTGGTTAATAGAAAATTCCTTTCTGCAACCAATGAAGGAATAAATAATTGGGAATATCTACAAATTTAGCTAAAAGAATATGAACTGTCACCTGCTCACGACAAATCACATAATAAAAAATGCTGAAAAATTGCTGAACTTGGAAAAATATTCAACAAACACAAATAAATGCGGATATAAACTATTGATGTTATGTTCTCAAAATAATTTTGTTATAAATTCAATATTTAGTCAAGCATAGTGATATCTTTTGTGTTACTAACAACATATTATTTATTGTAAGTACTAGAACATTTTTGTAAGTTTAGTGGAAATAATTTTGATATTTGATTCTATAACAGTTGGACATGTAAAAAGAATAAAAGTAAACAGCATATTCATTATTTATGATAGAGAATTCAAAATAAAATTATTAATTCAATGAATAATAAAATAAGAGAACTAATTATACATAAAATAAAAAAATAGATATTACTCTTTTCAACTTGAAAGTACTAGAGACAATAATCGTATAGAACAACAAACATTTTCATTAGTCCTGTAGAACTACCCAGATTTAAACAAGTTTAAATAAATAAATGAATATTTTATTAGTTTACACCTGTTACAAAAAGCACAGGTTTTAATTTAAGAAAATAATTTAATTAAAAAATAGCTTTCAGTTTTAAAGATTGATTTGAAAGAAAAAAAAAACACTACATGCTTATGATAATTATAGTTAGCAAAAAAATAAAGGATACAAGCTAGAATTTGGATATAAAAATTAAAAAGTATTTTTAGTACCATATATGGCTGAAAGTTTAAATTTGTTGCCTCAACTATAGTAATGCAACATTTTTTGTAATGGGGCAATAAATAAATGTTACTATTTCTCGATCTATTCAAAAACATCTTAATGAAGCACTCAATGTGTTTGAACTTATTGATATTATCAAATAAATGCTGTCAAAGCAATTAGATTTCACATAAATAAAATTAGAATTACAATAAAAGAATCAAATGACAAAAGAACCCCAAATACAAAGTGAATTATTTGTTTTATCTGAAAATGCAATAATTTTTAATTTGTGCTTTCTATAGATATGGATATAAACAAATAAATAAAATGAACACAATTTTACAAAATCCCTCCGTAGTTTAATCGAATTGCATTTAAAAGTATTTAAAATGTTTTTTTAAAAAAGATTTTAGGTTAAGTGGCTTTACAAAATTAAAAAAAAATTGCTTTTTAAATATATATAATGAAAGTGGTATTTCAATATAATATAAAGAAATTAGAATATAAAAAAATTGTATGATTATGAAAAAACTCAAATTCAAATGTAATATCTTGGGTATATGAGCACAGACTTTCACACGACCCCCCACTTACCATTCTATCTCAAATCACTAATAACTTGAACACATATATGTTGGAAAGATAAATAATCACCAATATAAGTATTTCATGCTAAACCAGCAATCATCAGTTGATCCAGATTATCCTCTCTAATATGCAATAAGTGCTCAGATATATATTAAGATAGCCAAACTTTATTCCATATATGTGTAGAGATGATAATCTCGACCAACTGATGATTGCTGGTTTAGCATAAAATATGTATATTGGCGATTATTTATCTTTTCAATATATATGGGTTCAAGTGCATCAGTGATTTGAGATCTAGAGTGGTGGGTTGTGTGAAAGTCTTTGCTCATATACCCAAGATATTACATATATTGATACAGGTGTATAATAAGCCTGTATTTCAGTATCAAATTCAAATGATGCTGAAGCTAATTTCCATAGAAAATGGTTTTTGTTGTTAATAGACCTGGCATAGTATTGAAACAGTTGCATTATTTTTAATATTTTATAAATTTTAATATCAGCATGTTGATATTTTCAGTTTTCTCTACGAATAAGCAATAAAATAATGAAATGGTTTGTTGCTTGGAAATTCATAAGAAGTTAAAATACCAGAAGGAACCAAGCTATGCCATGATCTGTGGATCTGAACTTCAGACTCTGATGCTCTACTAGTTCACCAAATCATGTAGGGATGTTTTTGCTATAAAATCTTAGCAACGAAAACAAAGAAAATTTTATAAAACAATATATAGATCTAGATGTTATGTTAAAAGATAATGTAAATAAGAATTTTATAAAAGATTTTGTTGTATATGTTGCAACTCTTTTACAATGGTTACATATAGATCACTGGGTTTCTCAATAACTTCCACACAAATTTCATGTACATTTGAGCTATTACAATAGTTACATCTATTAACTGTTGATTCAGATTGTTAAATATGAGATAGCCTTTTCATCCAATTGTTATATAGTGATTACAGAATAGCTTATATTCATATGTAGAATTTACACTCTGCATTGTAACACGTCAATAAATTGAATGCTTATTTAGAATCCGAGATAAAGTATAGATGGTAAATAAAAATGGAGTCATAGATTACATTACCCCATTCTCTTAAGCTTGTAAAATATAAACAATGAGCATTTCCAATTGCTCAACAAGTTTTGTGATAAATGCTTAGCCAGAGAAAGCATTTAAAATATCTCTGTCAGGAACACCCCTCCCTAATCTCTGACCATGGTTTTGTGCTTTGGCACTCCTCAGAGAGATGCTAGGTAGTGTTTGAAGCTATCCTAGCATCTCTCTGAGGAATGCCAAAGCATGAAATCTTGGTCAGAGGTTGGGGTTCCTGACAGAGATATTTTAAATGCTTTCTCTTCTAAGCATTTATTACAAAGCTTGTTGAGCAATTGGTAATGCTCATTGTTTAAAGTATAGATGGATTCATTCTGTATTTTTTTTGTTTATTGATGGAGTTGTATTATAGCTCTCTGAAGATCTTCAGTAATTTCAATGTAAATTTAATATTTAAATATTATATGCAAGATGTGTATTCTATTCCAAATTTATTTGTAGCTTTTAAAAACTTCAGTAATAATTTGTGTTACCATTATTTTAGCAGAAAAACTCTTTTCTAAATTAATAAATGCTACAATATCTCAATAGAAGTTACCAAACTTAGCTTTAAAATCAATTAAATCTAATTATGTGAAAATCTACATTTTGAAAACTTATTATTGATCTCTCAGAAACAAAGAAAATAATTTATATAAGATAACAATTTTATGTATGCACCTATAATTTATTAAACAGTCACACTATTTTAAATATTTTAATATATTTTACACTCTATGAAAGATTCTATATATATTTTTTGCCTTGGGCACTGCAAATATAATACAGCACCCTATAGCATATTCTATTGCTGATTATGGTACCTCTGTTCAGAAAAAAAGAAATGTTTAGATATACAATTAAATATAACTATGAAAAATATTAGTGACACATTTATATCTACTCTTTTGCAGTTTCCTATTATTATTTTCCACATATTCTTCCATCAGAAATTTTAAGTCACAATAATCCACGGAAAATGCAGAAGAAACTTGTAAGTAGCTTGGATTTCCATTAATTCAAAGGTTAATTTTTCCATCAAGAAATTATTTAAAAACTAAAAAATTATAGTGTAAAAATGGGCTTCTTAGAAGGTCCTAAACAAATTATTCAAGCAAGACAGATGGATTTGACTCTTTCTAGACATTAGTGGAATCTTACCAAGAGATCCAGAGACTGCTCACGATTATTTTGCTTATATACTTTAAAAATGAAATTTAAAAGCTTCTGATATATGTGATTGTTAGTACACACAAATTACATGGCTTTATATTATTTATGCATGTAATGTCAATTTTGAAGTCTGTAATAAATAAACTAAAGAATTTAGCTTCTCTTTGGAACCTCTGCAGAACTTTTATAAGGTCGTGAATATTTACGGGCAAAAAATAAATGACATGCTAAATATTCATAAGGTTTCTTTGCAATTAAAATGTCATGGTAACAAAATAAATGATCAGTGAGTGAAAATGTATTTTTATAATAGTGGAATGCAAACAGTTTTAAATGATTTTAATGCTTATATGTAAATCAAAATATTTTTTGAAACTTTTTCTGAATTCATATTTAAAAAATAGCTTCAAATAACATGGCTCACATTATTTCTTTAAATATACAATTATATTACAGATACAGAAAAACTAAATGACCTTCAAGATGCATTTTAAGGTGAAATATGTCTCATCAGTTGCCATAAGTTATCATTCCATCATAATATTTTTCGCTTCTATTTTTATATTTAATAATAATGACATAAATTCAATTTATAAATCTTACTTTATTACTACGCAATCATTCAACAACAACAAAAATTCTGGTTTAAAACAATTAATATTAAAAATTATTATAATTTTTTTAGCCCAGAGATATACCAGTTTAATGTTAAATTAATTAAAGATTAAATATATTTATTACCATTTATTACGCATGACTACTTCTTAATGTACTTTACAAGTTTACTATTATCACATTCAATAGATTTTATTATTTCTTTAATCATATGGTTTCAGGTGTAGAAAAATTGTGTCTGTCAAAAAACATTTTGCCAAAAAACATGTGTTATCGATTGATCCAAGTCATCGCAACTCGGTGTCATTTTTTAAATTTATCTTAGTTATCGTTTTATTAGCGTGCAATTATAGATAATTGCGGGTTTAAACAACTTCTTTATTAATTAGAAATATCCAATTTGAAACGCAGAATTTTTTATATTTTTTTAAAGGCAGATATTTAATATTATATTACTTTCAGATTCAGTAAACCTATTATTATTATTTATTAATGTACAACTACTTATTAATCTACATTACATCATCTTTTTTTAATTTTTGTTTTATTCGTTCTACATTTCATATTTCTCAAATAAAGACGATAAACATTCAAGTTACTTTTTTTAAAAACAGGATTACGGACATAACAAAATTATAAATGATTCTTATGATTGTGTGTTAATAAAGTGACAAGAAAAATTGGGTTAAAAGGGAAACGAGTGTTATTATTTGATCACAGTACCGTAATTGGTTTCGGCAGATAATTGAACACATATATAATTTTTATAAAGAGTTTTTTTTTTTTGGGGGGGGGGGGTAGTTAGTTGTTTTTTTTTGTGTGTGTGTCAATAACAGTAAATTTAAAACAGTAATATAAATGTTTACGATGGTAAAAAAATAGAAATAAAAAAGTGTATTATATATAGAGTAAATTAAAAAGTAGTTATGCCTTAATAAATTATGATGGGTGTAATTAAACTTTAATATAATAATTTCTAATCCTAAAGTAAATATTAACGGCGAGGTTGTATAAAAACAGCAATTCTCTAAGAATGCATACTATTAAAGAAATGCTTATAATAATTGAATCGATATAATTAAAAAATATATATACGAGTTTATTGTTATTATTTATATAAATAAACTTATTTTAATTCAACTACAATAAAAAGGTAACAAAATGAATTTTTTTTTTCATATTTAATGGTTTACTAACAAGCATTGGTGGTCGAGAGGTCAGCGACAGCTGCTTGTCCCGGGTTAGCGGGTTCGCTTCCCGGCTAATGTTATGACACATGAGAAAAAAAAATTAAATTCATTTATTTATATTTTTTATCACTTACTAGTTCAGTAATAACAAGATGATGTGTAGTGCTTATTCTTAAGTTTCAGAAGCAGCCTTTACAGAGAAAGAATGAAGAAGAATGCACCACTCACCCGTCTTATCAATTTCTAGAAAGTGAAGGTCAGAGCATTTTCCAATCCTTCTTTCCCTTCTAAATAACAAAGTAGCAAGATATCTATTTACCAGACAAACGAACTATTAACTATGGCCTAACTTTCCAAAAAGAAAAAATTGGGTCTGTTACAATCATATTTATTAAATCAGATTTAAACCCAGGTCATTTATATGGAAGACAGATACACTACAATTGTTACCAGACTTTGTATACTGAAGATGTAACTCAATATAAATCCTCTATATTAAAATTATGTGTGCTATTAAACTATTTGCCAAAGCCATTCTTTTAGGATAATTTATTCTAGC
Organism: Epiperipatus broadwayi; assembly: GCA_028023455.1. Lineage (NCBI taxonomy): Eukaryota > Metazoa > Onychophora > Udeonychophora > Euonychophora > Peripatidae > Epiperipatus > Epiperipatus broadwayi. The sequence continues at coordinate 5,014,606 of JAQFVV010000035.1, read as the reverse complement.
ATTTCAATATCTTAAACTTTGAGGGACTTTCGCGTCATAAAAATGCGTATTTAATAATTGAAAATATTTTAATACGATTTATTATTTAGTATTAACAAATGCTTTTCCAAATTGTGATTACATGATTATTTTTACATTAGCCAGAACAAGTTCTCTGTGTTTATATATAATATTTTAATATCAGTTTAATTTTAATAAATTTGAAAATGTCATCTTCTTATGACAAAATATAAAAAAATATAGTATACAAAATTGAATAATATGTGGCTCAGCTACTTGAAAAATGCACCCAGCCTGGACTCAAATACATTAATCACTATGCCATGAGACATTTTTATTTATTTTGCTAATTGCTTAACGTTTCTCTTCCTTGAATAAGAAACTGAAAAACTTGCTGTGCCATGACAAATACTTTATGGAATTTTAAAAAAATCTGAATTGTAAATCATAATAAAGACTCATTTTTTAAAAAAAGTTTTTAATTAACTTGCAATAAATTTTAAATATATATATAATGCAGTATCAACTAGAGAAAATAATTTCAAAAATTAAATAAGTTCAATTTCCTGCAATAGTGTCAAATTTAAAATATCTTTATATGTATATTAATATTTTTTTTATTAGTCATTTATTAGGGTAGAGATTATGCACCTAATGAATAGTATAGTGTAAATTTAATTATACTGCTCTCATGCAAGGAAGGGATTGATTTCTATCCACTTTTTACCCTTGTGATCATAAACATATGATCAAAGACGTGAAAAGGATGCATGATCCCCAAGGCACTCATTTCGTATTGAATCAGCACTCATCAGTTGGCTCAGATCACAATCTTTTACACATATCTCTATCATTGTTCGATATGTATATAGCTAATTATTATAATTTAATTAATAAGTGTGAAACTTTCCACCTTCACAATTTTGACATAAATCATTTAGTGGAAGTATATTAATAATTTTTATTAGTCATTCATTAGACTAGAGATTATCCACTTAATGAAAAATAATTCTGTAGCATATTTTTCATTACACCACTCTCATGAAAGGTAAGGACTGGTTTCTATCCGCTTTTAGAATCTTGTATCTATCTCAACTTTAATTTGGATTTGTTTTGAAAATCAGGTTATAAATAATTTTTATTAGTATCAGCCAATGATCATTTATTTGCTTCTTGTATTGCAATTAAATAATTACTGTAACAGTCTTCTTTTCTTAATAATACATACTATTCTGCATATATTTAAAAATAACTAGTGGCTAAAATATTCTTTAAGAACAACATATTAAAATCTTGGAAATTTCAATTGTTAATACTTACAAGACTTTCCCATGCTATCATTACAGAAAATTTGATCATATGATCTGGTAGTTATTTTTAATTATATTAGATTGTAAGTTTTTTTTGTTTACATTTAATTAGTAATTTGATCCTTTCCAAGATTATTAAAAATGAGTACTTGGTGGCTCTGCCTTAGGAAATAACGTCAAAATAACAGTATCATTGTGAATATTTAAAATCCACTTAGTTTTATTCTTGTAAGTTGTTGATGTTTGAATTTTTTGGCTAGCAAAAGTGATCTTTTGTTGGCTAAAGATAACAATTTGGGCATTAACATTTTTAATCATATGAAGTAATAATTATTTTTAAAGTGATTAATTACTCTAATTTTAGTTTTCAATGAACTTTATTAGATCTGAAAAACAATTGCCAAAGATTTGAGTACAAATCAAGCGTTTCTAGCAGCAAGGTCATCGCACCCGCCTTGCAAGCAAGTAGTTGGTTGCAGACAGGTATGGGTTCGCATCCCGTCCGATGCTATGACATATGGGGGAAAAAAGATTTGAGTACAATGATTTAAGTTTAGTTATGGAGGATTTAAACATAAATTTTCAAGCTCTGTTAAGCTGAAGGGAGTTTGAAAGTCTATCTTCAAAACTCCAGGTATATAAGGTATACTTGTATTTAAATATTAATGATTTAAATTGTAAATATAAACAAAGGGTCCTTTTTATGTTTATATAAGTAATATTACATTGTTTTCTTTAATGTTCATATGGTTACTATGCTTAATCTTAAAATCCTAATTTTTTTTTATTATATATTATTTCAAGTTGTGGTTATTATTTATGGTCCACCACATCATCCAGAAGGTAATTTAAAGCAGCTTTAGTGTCCATATGCTATTATGTATGTTAAATGGTGTTATCCCCCCCCCCTAATTTTAGTAACATTAAATTTGTATATGGTAGACAGATTAAAGGTATTATTAGATTTCTACTATAAAGTGATAAACTTTTTGTGTAAGATAAATGCATATATACATTAAATCTTGTAAATATTCTAAAGAATTGCACTTAAAATTATAGAAAAATTGTAAAACCTATTATCAAAAAAATATTATTTATGCTGAAGAATAACTCACTGCAGCATCAAAATAGATGTTTGAAACTGGCAGATTATAAGAATCCTAAACAGATGAATTGGAAGTTGTAGATCAAACATAGCACTTACAAGAAATCTATATTGCAAGCTAATATAAATTTTGGAAGAATGGGAAATTAAGGAGATAGTCAAGCATTGGTGGTCGAGAGGTCAATACAGCTGCCTTACAAGCAGTTGTCCTAGGTTAGCAGGTTTGCTTCCTGGCCGATGCTATGACACATGAGAAAAAAAAAGTAGTTCCACATGTTACCTGAAAAAAAATTTAGTTTAGTTCTTATAATCCATGTCTAACTGAAAAACATACTTCACAGTTCACATGCACAAGAACTCCATCATGAGACCTTATATATATATATATATAATAAAAATAATAAATATAATGATATTAACTTATACAATCTTTCAATCCACAGAAGTACTTTCAGTTAATTTCTTAACCCTCCTCAATTGCCTGTTAAAATCAAAATACATAATGGAAGCAAACATCATCAACTCAAATTCCATGAATCCCGAATTTTAACATTAGCAGCTTATCTATTAATTATATTCATTTTATTTCTATTTATTAAAAATGCCTCCTTAATTTTTCTTTTATTATGGTTTCTCTTTTCATGAAGAATCTTCACACTTTCAATATCATATTTAAATCTATATTTACATGTCCTTTCATGATACAAGAAAACTGAAGCAGCCATTAAATTATTATTATTATTACATGTAAATATAAATTTAAGTTTAATATTGAAAGTATTAAAATTCTTCATGAAGAGAGAAACTATAATAAAAGAAAAATTAAGGAGACAATTTTGCTAAATAGAAATAAAATGAATATAAATTTAATAGATAAGCTTCTAACATTAAAATTTGGGATTCATGGGATTTGAGTTGATGATGCTTCTGTTATGTTTTTTGAATTTAATGGCAGTTGAGGAGGGTTAAGGAATTAACCGAAAGTATTTTTGCAGATTGAAAGATTGTATATAATAGGTAATTAGCTTTATATTTATTTTTACAATAATTTTTAATTAACGGCCATTATATTTGTATATATACACCAGCCATAGTCTGACCCACTTGTATCAAATTAGTTTATGAACAATCATCTTAAAACTGGTCATCTCAGAAATTACTCTAAAACTATATATATATTTAACAATCAGTATTAGATATTTTATGCTGATTAAGGGCAGAAACCTCAAACAGTTCTAGTTACGTTTAGAAAATTCTCACTTGCCTGCAAAAATCTATCAGCTTAATTCCAGATTTGAATCTGTATTACAAATAGGGCAAATAAATACATTAATCTCTACAATCTGGAATCTTTCCTAAATTTTATAATAAATAGGTTTGAGAAAAAAACATTGAAAATAGTTGAATATGTCAATCATCCTGCTACATACAGAGTATCAATTTTTTTTTAGAAAAAATTGCAGTAAATCACTTATTCAACACTTTAATAGATTTAAAAGCAATAGTTTTGAAAACCTGTTTCACATATTTCTTATGAGTAAATTTGGTACTTTTAAATGCTTGTATTTTTACAATATTTATATAAATTTATATGTATGGATGTGCATGTTTAAAGTTTAAGTATGTATAGTATATAGATAGGTAAGTAGAAATAAAATAAACTTTTAATAACCCATTTTAGGCAAAGGCCTTTTCAGTATCCCGGCATAGAAGAACAATGGAAAAGAAGATATTCATTAGGATTGCCAAATTGTTGGGTGGGAGAGTCCGAGAAGTTTTCATTTTTTCCCCCTTCTAGTTGAGAATAGCTAGATATCCATTTATGGATAAATATTGGATAGTTAGTTAGTTATATATGGGCTAATTGTTTGAAGAAAAAAAAAGGTATTCAACTGTAGACAAATTACATAAACAACCAAGATTTGTTTTTAAATGGGTAGCTAGCTATCTAATAAATAGAAATTGATCACTGGAAATTTAAATTAGGAGAAAATTATAAAAAAAAAATATCAAGCTGATTGGAACCATAGGCAAAAAAAAAGTAAATGTACTACCATTCCGCCATAAGATCTATGTATGGGCAAAGCTTATTATCTCTGCTTTAAAATAGTAGGATACTATTTAACTGCTTTAGATTCCTTCTGCGCAGTCGTTTCATTTTCAACTTTCTATCTGATCATCTATTAATAAGGGATTCAATAATTTAATATTTATAATGAAAATTAGTTTCTTTATTAAAGTTTGTTTTATAAACAGTGGAAGTAAAACTTTAAATAAAAGATGTACATATAGTATATATTGTGATATATATAATACATCACAACATTTAACTTATATATATATAATCTAAAAATTAGTTTAAATAACAATAACTTTATTTCTTTTTTAAATTAAACTAATTGAACAATATTTACAGGATAAATTACTACGACTATGTAAGTAAATAGTTTTAATTGCGTGATTTGCCAAATAATTTTCCTGAGTTGCAATAAATTTTAATTTCACAGCATTTAAAATAATTATAGAATGCCTTTCTTTCCGTACTAAGAATACCAAATATGATTTATTAATTATGAAATAATTTAGTAATGTAATACATTTGGTTTAACTAATTGCAAATATCACTTTCACCAATATACAATATATAAAAAAAAGACGAAGGGATGAGAAGAGAATTTGAAACACTAAAATAAAATAGCAAAAGTTTTGAATATATTTTGATAGCTAAACTAATGGTTTCTAGCTATTCTATACTAGATTGTTATTCATAAGTTTGGCGAAATAATTTGACATATACATTGTGAATCTCTAATAGTGAAAAGTGAATTTATTTTTCGTTTTAATTCCAAGCATAATTTTCTTTTGTTAAAAAAAAAAAAAAAGAGCTTCAGATTAATAAATATAACAAATAATTTTCACACATTCTTTTAAAAACATTTAATAAAAATACAATAAAAAACAAATGACCCACAATCTCTAGTTTAGTAAATGATTAGTAATAATCACTACTGTATTTATCTGAAGTGGGTGATGTCAAATTTGTGGGCGAAGTAAATTTGACGCTTGTAAATCAAAATTTAACAATAACTGTTTATATGACTTAAATTGCTTTTTATTTTGTCCTTAGATTTTTAAAAAAAATAACTTCAAATCATTTTTCTTTAATTACATTCAGATTAATAGGATAGTGCTAGATTTTGATAACTTATGTCAGATGATGAATAGATTTCATCATATGATAATTATGTTTAATAATTACAAATATATTCATCTTTAATTAAAGTTTAAAGGGTACACTTGAGTGGAAAATGGCATGATAATTTCTAACCTAGTAAATGATTAGTAATAATCATTAAAATTTTTATTTGGGAGAGATGGTGATATAATTGAGAATGCAAGAAATTTGGTACCTTGAAATTAAATTTTAATATCTGTGATGTTGAATGCTTATCAATGCTTCACATTCATACAAATTGTTTTAAAAATATTAAGCACATATTTTGAAATCTCTTTTTATATTATTGATTTAATACGCATTGCATGTCCATTAATGCTACTAACCAGTCACAATTAAAAATTTATATAGACAAGATTTTAAATTAATCAAATACTTTGAATTTTATTGTTAGAAATTAGTAGAACAGCAAATACTGTATCGTTGGTGAATTGAATACTTGATATTTCACATGTGTTTTGATAATTTATTATATTTGAATTTAGATCATTATTTGCCAAAGAAAATTGATATACTTTTATTAATCGTTTTACTAATATTAATATCATTAGAAATCATTTATTAGCAATTATGCCTGTTTTAACTTTAGAAGAAGAAGAAAAAACAATGAGAGAATAAAACAAAAAAACAAGCAATTAAAGATGAGTTTTGTAAATTAATCCAGTGAGATTCAAATATGTTTCCTTAGAACCAACAATGATTTTTTGTCTGTTTGATATCTTACACTATTAACTTTTAATTACAAAATTTTGTTTTAACAAAAGACTTCTTTCTAGCTTTCTATTCTTCTATTTTCCATATAAAACCAAACAATATCAGATTTATTGAGAATGCCTTTGAAATATTTTTTTAGTATAAATGAAAACTATCTATCTCCCCAAAAAACTATTACCATTCAATCACTTCAAATTCATAAAAAACAAAAATGTACTCTTATATAGCAGGGCTGATGAAAATACTGATTGGTTTATATTCTTATTATTTTTTTTAGAATCTTACAGAATATACTTAAATAAAAATTTTCATTTCTTTCTAAACAATAAATTTGACAGAATAATAAGCCTTATATACAACTAAGTAATTACCTAACAAAACATACCATCTTTTATTTGAAATTAAGTACAACATTAATATCTGTGTTATATTTCAAAATCCAAATCAATATTTTTACCTAAATCAAGACACTTAAATTAACTGACATTCTCAAGATGATAGATCCAAGTTGCTAAAATATATTTTTTCCGTCACTGGCTGATAGAACCTCTCAGGTTTTTTAATAGTAATTATTAAAGTCTTATAAATTGCCAATTTTATCAAAATGTAAAAGAATTATTAATTCACATTATCTGTTTTTTAATGTGATTTTTAGATATTAAGTTCACATTTCTTGTGCTGAAAGATCAGCAATATTGATCATTGATGTATCTGCTATAGTTTACCAATATATTCTTGAGAGTAATATATAGACTCATAACATTAATGTGGCTGCAGAAAGGAGTTTGCTATTAACTGAAAGGAGACCCTTTGATTCCTCTTGGAGGCCTTAAAGGAACCGAGCAGGGCAAATTCCTAATGTCCACTCCATACGTTCTTATCGTTGCAGCTGTTATTACTATATGTTTATTCATATAGTATACGAACATGGATGGGCTGCTCACCAACATGCATTAGCCAGCGTGGTGAGTTTATTGGCTTTTTACCTCTGAGTTTAAGATCAAGAAACACCATGGTCTTTCTTCTCAGTGCCTGATAAGGCAGAATGAATGTTTGTGTAAATGATAAAGATTTTTCCCAATTATACAATTATGACAGACAAAAATAAAGCATGGCCCTTAATCCCAGGAGGCTGTAAAGTCACCAACCAAGGCAGCGGTTGGTGGCCGAAGGCGGAGGGTGCTAAGAATATCCTGGAGGCGGACCCAGGCTGCCATTTGATGACGACTTTTTATTTAGGTACTTACAACTGCAGATCACTTTCAAGTGAAGGAAGATTGCAAGAATTAGAAGAAGAACTCTCTTATATTAAATGGGATATTATTGGACTTTGTGAAGTTAGAAGAAAAGGTGAAGAGACAATTGATTTAAAAAGTGGACATATGCTCTATTATAAAGGCACAAATATTGGAAATACAAGTGGAGTAGGATTCATTATAAATAAAAAGTGGAAGAACAATATTGTGGAGATTGATGGTGTATCAGACAGAGTGGCAAGATTAGTTATACAACTTAATAGCAGATATCAAATGCAGATAATTCAGGTTTATGCCCCAACAAGTTCTCACAGTGATGAAGTAGTAGAAGATTTTTATATGGATGTACAAAAGGCTTTTGATCAGAGATCGGAACAACATTTTAAAATTGTTATGGGAGATTTTAATGCTAGAATTGGTAAACAAATGAAAGATGAAAGTGTTGTAGGTAATTTTGGTTATGGTAATAGAAATGAGAGAGGACATAGACTTGTGGAGTTTGCAGAGAAGGAAAAACTTTATATTATGAATTCTTTTTTTGAGAAAAATGTTAGAAGGAAATGGACATGGAAGCATCCAAATGAAGGTACAGCAGAATTGGATTATATTTTGACTAACAGGAAATACATATTTCAAGATTGTAATGTTCTTAATAAATTTAACACAGGAAGTGATCATCGATTAGTAAGGGGTAAGATACATGTTAATGTAAAACTAGAGAGACAAAAATTATTAAGAAAAACTATATTTACAGTTGATATTCCTAATCTTCAGAAACATTCTAATGAATTTAAATTAGAACTTACAAATCGGTTTCAAGTATTAGTAGATTTTGAACATGATTCAGATTTGAATGAAATTAATATGAAAATAACTGATACACTTTTAAAAACTGTAACAAAGATAGCTGGTAGAAAAAAGCAGCAATTGACTAATAAAATTTCTACTGAGACTAGAGAACTTATGAAGAAAAGAAGGAATATGAAGATATGCAAGAATGATGCATTAAAAAGAATTGAATATCTCGAATTTTGTAAAATGGTGCGGAAAAGAGTTGAAAATGATATAAGAAAGTATAACTGTGAACTAGCAAGAAAAGCTGTAGAAGAAAATAAAAGTCTTAAGAATGTAAAACAACATTTTGGTATTGGTAGGAAATTTATATCTGCAATAAGGAAAAAAGATGGAATTATTACTAAAAAGAGGGATGACATTATGAAATTGGTAGAAGATTTTTATCAAGAATTATATAGTAATAAAGAACAAGTACCTCCTATATCTATTACATCTTCCGAATTGCCCAGAATTTTAAATGAAGAAATGAGAAATGCAATTAAATGTATAAAAAAAGGAAAGGCTCCAGGTAATGATGGAATTAAAATTGATATATTAAAAGAAGCAGGTGAAGAAACAGAAAAAATATTAGCAAAGTTATATACCAAATGTCTAAATGATAAAGATGTACCGGATGATTGGAAGAATGCAGTAATAATATTAATATTTAAAAAAGGTGATAAAGAAGATATTAGAAATTACAGACCTATCAGCCTTTTATCAGTTTTATATAAAATTTTTACCAAGATAATTACAACTCGTCTACAGAGAACCTTGGATTTTCACCAACCAAGAGAACAAGCTGGATTTAAAAGTGGTTTTAGTACAGTAGATCCTATTCAAGTATTGAGAGAAGTTATAGAAAGGACAAATGAATATGAGTTGTCATTATGTTTTGGATTTGTAGATTATGAAAAGGCATTTGATTCTATAAACATTTCTTCAGTGATTAAAGCATTGGATCATCAAGGTATAGATCCAGGATATTGTCATATTTTAAAGAATATTTATAAAAATGCAACAGCAACAATTAGATTACATAATGATACTGGGAAAGTCAACATTGAGAAAGGTGTAAGACAAGGTGACTCCATATCTCCAAAACTTTTTACAGCAGTGCTGCAAGAAGTATTTTGTGGATTAAAATGGGAAACTAAAGGAGTGAAAGTAAATGGAGATTATTTAAGTCATTTAGATTTCGCAGATGATGTAATTGTTTTTGCAAATAATGCTTCCGAGCTGCAGGAAATGTTGCAGGAGTTATCAGATGAAAGTAGGAAAGTAGGACTAAAGATAAATGTTAAAAAGACTAAAGTAATGTTTAATTGATTTGCTCAAAATATGAAAATAAAGATTGATTATGATGAATTAGAAGAAGTTAAGAGTTACAAATACCTTGGTCAGATTATTAATACAGATGGAAACATAATAGAGGAAATTAATCATAGAATTAAACTTGGTTGGAGTGCTTTTGGTAGAAATAACTTGATATTAAAAGGAAATATGCCTATGTGTTTGAAAAGAAAGGTTTTTAACAAATGTGTTTTACCAGTTCTTACTTATGGATCTGAGACTTGGACACTTAATAGAAGATCAATACAGAGACTTCAGACCACTCAAAGAAGTATGGAGAGATGTATGTTGGGAGTAACAAGAAGAGATCGAAAACGCAATGTATGGGTAAGAGAACAAACAGGTGTTACTGACCTCATTGAAAAAATTAAAAGATTGAAGTGGAGTTGGGCTGGACATATTGCTAGAAGAGATGATAATAGATGGACAATTGAAATTTTAAACTGGATTCCAAGAGATTGTAAAAGACCCAGAAGGAGACCACATGTAAGATGGATGGATGAAATAAGAAAATGTGTAGGGGTGATGTGGAGAAGAGAAGCTAATGATCGGAGAAGATGGATTAAACTTGGAGAGACCTTCATCCTGCAGTGGATTGATAATGGTTGATAATGATGATGATGATGAACATTAATGTTATTGCTAATGAGATCAATTTGATCGAGGCAGTCGATAATTCATGTTTAAACAAGTTTAGACTTATTTAAATAGGAATTTACTTTTTGTGTATATAGGAATTAAAAAAAGATATAATTGTGAGTGGCAGATTGTTAACAGTAGCTGTTTGCTGCCATTTTCTAAAAAAATATTAGATTTGTTAAATTCATAGCAATAGTGTGTTTATCTAGAAACTCTGTCACATTGGAATACTATTTTAATCATAGATTTGCATCTGCTCTTTATACAGTCATAGACTAGCCTTTAATCATAGAGATGTAACTTTACATCATTAGTAAACAGATGCAATAAACATCATTTCAGATACAAAATGGATGATAAAGACAAGAAAAAGGCTTTTACATTTGTAGTGAGATGGAAATAACTATTCAGAAAATATCTAAATGATTTATACTACTCACCATTTATTACTCTAAAGATTTGAAAGGAATCCAAAAATTATATAATAGACTGCTATTCCTGTTTTATACTTCAACTAATCTAATCTATAAACTGCAATGAGACTGTTTTTTTTATTTTATGAAGCTCTATTTCCTGCAATGAATTTAATTTCAAATTATATTCTTTCATTACAGAATATGTTCCTTTAAATATTGAGAAACCAAATGAACTCAGAACATATCACAGACAAAAGAAGAGACAATTTATAGTCAAAATTTTAGACAATTTCTTCTTCCAATGAATTATATTTATAATCATAAGAGCTAAAACTCTTAAAATTTAGATTTAAGCAGACAAAACATTTATATCTAAGATTAGAGGGTTGTAGTAATCTACAGTGATCTGATAGTAAAGTTTTTTTTTTTAGCTACCAAGATAAATTTGATTTGTAATGATAGAAGCTGCTTTCAAAAAAAAAGGTTGTTGCAAAAATATAAGTAGAATTTTTATGGAGATCTAAAAGTCATTGCATTTGTTTTAGGGATTTAATTACACACAAATACTTTTTATGTAAATTGGCCAATAGATAATACCTAATAAAAATGTGTTATGCTAAAATGTACTTTACTATCTCTAGGAAAGAATATTTAAGTAATGGAAAAAATTCAAACTACATGCGTATTTTTAAAATTCAAGTGTCTCAAATCATTGATATATGTTTAAAGTAGGTATTTCATGTGATCTCAGATCAAGCATATGATAAAAGCCTTGAAAAATTTGTTAATTAATGAATGTGATGAGAATTTGAGGACCCTTAACTTGGGATGGCATTAACAGGGATAGTGGAGAACCAATATGCTAGTTGTTCAAATGATTTGGTACAATGATAGAGTAGCAGAAAATCCATTGATTATATTCAATGCTGCCTGTTCAATGATTGATGCAATGATATATTGGCAGAATCTGCTTCTCAATGTCCATTGATCATATCTAATACTGAATGATCAATGATTTGGTGTAATGATAAAGTGATAGAATCTGAAATTCATGGTCCATTGATAATATCCAATGTTGGCTGATTAATGATTTGGTGTAATGATATTCAAGATCCATTGATCATATATCCAGTGCTGACTAATTAATGTATTAGTGCAATGATAGGGTGGCAAAATCTGGAATACAAGGTCCATGATTACACTCAATTCTATTTTTGGAGCTCAATCTTATGAACTTCTGAGTAGTAAAGCTATTTGATATATTATTTTATTAATTTTAGAATCTTCAGAAAGATCCTACTAAGGTAATAAATACTGTTTTTCAAAAATTAGTAAATACAAGGATTTTTAAATATTTTATTACAACACATTTAAATACTTTATCTGACAAAGAAATTTTACAAATATATGTGGTTTCGTCTGAAGGTTTGTAATGATGGTATATTATAAGATGTGATATGTTGGACTATTTCCATCATTTATGAGTGAATGTTGAATGTATAGAAAATTTTAAACTTTATTTAAACTTTCCAAATACAAACAACTTGTTAGTAATAACACACAGATATATGACACAGGTTAGTAATTACACAAAGTTTTGAGTAGTATTATTTCCCACTCTTGTTCAGGTGTTGCTGGCCTATATGCGCAGTGACAATATTCGCTTAGAAATTGAACTCGCACCTTTAGATTCTTGAATATCGAATTTAAGGCAAACGCTCTACCAACTGAACTACAAAAGATATTAGAATACTTTCAGTCAAGGAACGCACACTTTTTTTTGCTTTCCTGATGATAAGAGAAAATAATTATGAAGATCATAATAATGAATAATAATTTATTTTTTGTAATTCCAAATATTGGTTATTTTTTAATTACTTCCTTTTCAATCTTAATCCAATTCTAATAGTTATTAATATATAAAAAAATGAAACAAGACTTGTTTTTTATGAATTAATAACAATAATGCAATGGTTATTGTAAATTATATAATAAGTAATATTTATTGTTTAACTTTTAAATATTAATTTGAATAAATTATTCTAAGTTCCAAATATGTTATTTTAATTAAAAAGTATTTTGAAAAAATGATCAAAGAAGTTATAATTAGAATCAGGTGTTAATGGAGTTTACACCTTTTTTTTTTTTTTTAAAAAAAGATTGCTAACAACATTTTTCTTTTTGAGATAGAATCGTTTGAGTTGTTACCAATCCCCATACTTAAGCAATACTTTTTAAATATGGGCATATAAGAAAAGAAATACTCATCAAGGATGTGAGGTTGCAGATTAGTATGCATCTATTTCGTTAAAAATTTAAATTCAATTATACACTATTAAGATCAGAATATTGGGATCCTCAGTTTTAAATGTACTTCATAAAACTGGAAATAATACAATTAATAGGAGTTGAAAAATTGAAATAAAAATAGGAAATAATATGTAAAACATATGCAAAATATGAGTTGGTATATGTTTTAAAAATTCTGATTATGTATAAATCTTTTTGGAAGTAAAGTGTAAAATATTTAAACACTGCTATGTTTTCAATAGATGGACAATTGAAATCTTAAACTGAATTCCAAGAGATTGTAAAAGACCCAGAAAGAGACCACACACAAGATGGATGGATAAAATAAAAAAGTGTGCAGGAGTGATGTGGAGAAGAGAAGCTAAAGATTGACAAAGATGGATTGAACTTGGAGAGATCTTCATCCTGCAGTGGATTGATAATGGTTGATGATGATGATGATGTTTTCAATAAGATAATATTTTAAAATTGCCAAGCTTTCAGAATAGAAAATGTTTGAAAGCTGCTGAGTTTCCAATGTTTAAAATGTTTTGAATATCAAAAAAAGTGGAAAGTTGAAATTATAACCCTAAATTTAGATAGAAGTTGATAAATCTATTTAAGCTAGTTATTAACATCAAAATTCTTACACATACACATAAAATATTTATATTATAAAAGTAGAAGATTTCCAAGATTGCATATTAACTTTTACTGAGCAAGTTTAATTTGTCTAATCCTTATTGATAAGCATGTATACTTTATATTTGTAAATATTTACTTATTATGAACCTATTTTGAATAGCACGGATTTATCAAGTAGAAATAATTCTCTTTTATATTTTTATTTCTTTGATTAAATATTGTTAATGTATTCATTTGTTATATCTTTCTTTTTAGGTAGATCTAATATTTGCAGATTATAAATGTAATGTGAGAAATATATGATGTGAAATATTTTGAAATTTATTGAAGACAAAGATTTCTCCATCAACAGCACAAAAGGAACAATAAAATCAATACCTGTGTATTTATCGATTTGGCAAGGACAAAAGTGGTTTTTGTTCAATTATACACTTTCAGGGGCATACAGTAAATATCTAAAATAAAATGGCTGAAAACAAACGATGGTAATTAATATTTTCAGTATTGTTGTTTTCTTATTAATGTTATTTTAAAGAAAATAATTTTGTGGCAAAATTTATAAAATTTGCACTTTATTTGCTAATATTTTTTATTAAGTGTATAGTGAAATTATTAATATAAACAAATGTAAATAAAGAATATCTGTAAATGAAATGATAGTGACAAAAAGAAAGATGCTGACAAAGTACGAAAATGATTCCAGGGTGTCAAGTTTACATGTTAAAATCTAATTTTTTTTAAAAAAAAATGTTTATAAAACATTTTGAACAGAATTTTTCAGAAATTTATAAATTAATTTTAAGTTAACAACTAACACATATTCCTTAATATAAATGGGAGAGGGGGAAAGGGTGATCCTTGAAAGTATATATTTGAACAAAAAACCACTTCTATCTTTGCCAAAACAGTAAATGCACAAGTATCATAAAATCTTATGCTGTCAATCAAACAAAAAGAGACTAATTTTGTTTGATTGATAATTAGATATATAAATCTCTCTGAGATATTAATATTATTTGTTATAATTGGAAAAGCTTTCCTTTTAACAAATTCACATATATATATATTATAATGAAACAAATTGAAAAGGAAATAGTAAGAATAAAGCATTTAAAAATCATGATTAAAAACTGCACATCAACCACTGGTGATGATTATATGATGATTAAATACTCAGTCAATAGTCAACAATCATAGTTTAATGTTGCATTTTGTATGTAACTGAATATATTTGTTAATGAGGGGATAATAAAGACATAACTTTATCTGGAGATGATGATGCTAATTGTGTGAATAATGAGTGATCTTTCAAACTACCAACTAGAATATTTACTATCTAACTAGATCCCCACAATTAAATGACAAATTTACTTTAGTATGTGCTTGTTTTGCACTAAACACCTATAACATTGTGTCATATATTACTATACAGACACCATATTATCAATCAGGGATATAAAATAACTTCTACCACTTTATAATTCTGCTAATGAAGATACCAGACCTCTTTATTATAATGATCCAAATGAAGGTGGAGACAGCAGTCAATCGTATCTGCAACTACCAGGGCGCCATCTAGGCATTTGAGCCTAGAAAAATTTATAAAGTAGGCAGATACGCGCTGATAAGATTCCACTTTATTTAATATTTAGATCATTAGCCCAAGTCATTAGCTCAGTGGAGACGCAGAGATAATAATCTATATCTTAATTTATATCTTAAATATAAATAAATAAAAGCTACTGCCAGAAATTAACACATAAAAATATTTATTTATGCACATATATAATTTTGAATCATTTTTAAATTTTGAGGAACAACATTAATTATTTTTTTAGATTTTAATATTCTGTTAATTTAACTTATTACTTTAAAATTTTAAATAATCTACAAATGAATTTATATTTATTTTAAGATTGTCGAGTATGAATAGACTACATAGATCTGCATTTGAAAAGAAAATATTCTATCCCTTATTTAACCTTAGGCCAAAAAGTTCGCAGTCAAACCAGCGTCAATTCATCTGATACATTTATGTATTCAATGTAGCATGAAAATACGACAACACAAAATACTATACTGTCAGGAATGTACGTCTGAACAGTAAGTAGAGTTAGAGAAGACATTGTCTCTCCACCAACAGGAATGCTACATCTGTTGGCGAGTAGAACAATAAACATAAAACTCCATAGGAATGGATTGCGGTCCTTTGCCATCTTACAAACCCATCCATAAGCAAACAGAAGGTGTGGCATATATATGCAATCCTGCCTGTAGTGGATCTCATACTATATCTACTAATTACACAAATATATCCAATCCATTGAGCCAATTCAACTATGAAACGAATAACCTAAGATTACCCTCCCTTAATATAACTTTACAAAACTATATAGCTATTCAAGCCCGACTTAAATTTAACATTTAGATACGTTTGCCCAGATGAATTTTATACAATTTGTTTTATAATGTCAAGTATAGATCGTCTGCACAGATTCCATGGTTAAAAACATTTCAAAATAAACACAACCGATCAAAATACAAAATCATCGATAACGTCAATTGCATAGGGAATACACAAATCCCACTAGCATTCATCGTAAGATGCTGCAGTGACATCATTGACCTATATATTCTAATCGAATGTGAAAACCACAATATAATCAACCGCTAACAAATCTATGCAATGTCTATACCCAACCTTAAATTTCCTCATTTAAAATTTAAACAATAAATAATTTGTACAATAAGAAAAAAAAAATGGAAATGATGTTTATCAATCGGAAAACATATAAAATTAAACATTATTAATTTGATTTAAAAACTTACAAAAGTCAGATAAGATTCCATTTTATCATTTAAGTTGGCTTGTTTATTAATTTATCAAACCCGGATGAAAGTTCTTAATTATTCTTTTTTTTTTTATGATTTTAAAAATTGTTTAGTTCATATAGCTCACAGTAGAATCCATGTTCCTGTTGGCAATTCCTGTGAAGATTTTCAGGGAAGGCCGGTCTGATATTTTGGAGGTAGCATTAGCTGGTTCCATTCTGGTATCATAGTCTTTTCATTTTTTAAACTAAGTGAGAGAGAAGACAAGTGCGTCTTTATCGTTCGTCTCACCAAATCAAGTTGGAAAACTCACTGGAACTCAATATTTTTCTTTTTATAGTCCTCCTATGGATTCCATGAACAAAGACGTCACTGTTCCATTTTTTCATTATGGTCCTTTATTTGCTGCTTCTATATTGGACAAGCTAATTCTTTATTCCTTATCTAATTTTGATCTGACTTTTTAATTACACAGCTTTTGGATAATTAATAAACAATCATTTCCATCTACAAAAATATTTTATCTTTAAGTCTTGTACTTTTTTATATAAAAAAAAAAGTACATTCAAATACTTATTTATTTGTTTTTTTTTTTAAAAATATTTTTAAAGTTTTGAATCTGTGCGAATATATACGTTTAACAAACATTTTAATTTTAGCGCTTAGTAAGTTTTTTTTAAAATAGATTTTATTTTTATTTGCGAACTTTAAGATTTTATTTTAAATTAATGTAACGACATATTTATATATCGTTACATTATATAGTTCATTTCCTTCCATATGCAGGTATCTAGACTAACTTGGTAGACACTCAAGTAGAATATAGAAGTTAATAAATGAATAAAACAGAAAATCCATTAAAATAAAATCAATCAAGACATATAACACTTTTTAGAAATATATTTAAAATATCTCACAAAATGTAAGCACTATATTTAAATAAATAATAGTAACACTCACTATATTAATTAATAATTCTGAATGTCTAGAGAAAATGAATTAACCATTATGGTATTTAAAATTTTATCTTAACCTTTTTCAAGAATGAAAACCACAATTATTTTAAAATTTCTAAAAATAATTCATTAAATGCTTTGACTATATATATATGGACTGAAAATATAAACTAATTAGTTTTGGTAAAGTGGGCTGATGGGAAGTTATCTTTTAAGAATAGTAATAATAATTCCCTCAAAATCTTTCATGATCCTTTTATTGAGATTTTTTTTTTTTGATGCAATGGTACATTCAAAATGTAGGATAATACACATTAATAGTCCTCTAAAACAACTCCGGTGTTAACACGCTGACCTGTAACTCAATTAATTAAATGTTTTCATACTTTTTATATAAGTTTGTATTTCTTGGAAATACATTTGTTTTTCTATTGATATTTTTTCACAATTATTTTTAGGGTTGTCTAAATTCCTTAATTATTTTCATTTATTTATAATTTTTTATACTGTATTTATATCTTTATCTCTATACAATGCTATTTACATATTCTTACCTTTTAATTAATTAAGCTAAGTTAGTTTACCAAAAAAAAAAAACATTTAAAACTTTACAAGGTAAAATTGTTTATACAATATGTAAATTAATATAAAATCTATAATTTTAAATCTAAGCAAATATAATTTCACATATGAATTTTATGGCTGCAGAAAGGAGTTTTGCTATTAACTGAAAGGAGACCCTTTGATTCCTCTTGGAGGCCTTAAAGGAACCGAGCAGGGCAAATTCCTAATGTCCACTCCATACGTTCTTGTCATTGCAGCTGTTATTACTATGTGATTATTCATATAGTATATGAACATGGATGGGCTGCTCACCAACACGCATTAGCCAGCGTGGTGAGTTTATTGGCTTTTTACCTCTGAGTTTAGGATCAAGAAACACCATGGTCTTTCTTCTCAGTGCCTGATAAGGCAGAATGAATGTTTGTGTAAAGGATAAATATTTTCCCAATACATATATACAATTATGACAGACAAAAATAAAGCATGGCCCTTATTCCCAGGAGGCTGTAAAGTCACCAACCAAGCAGCGGTTGGTGGCCGAAGGCGGAGGGTGCTAAGAATCCCCTGATTGTGGACCCAGGCTGCCATTTGATGATGACTTTTTATTTAGGTACTTACAACCGCAGATCACTTTCAAGTGAAGGAAGATTGCAAGAATTAGAAGAAGAACTGTCTTATATTAAATGGGACATTATTGGACTTTGTGAAATTAGAAGAAAAGGTGAAGAGACAATTGATTTAAAAAGTGGACATATACTCTATTATAAAGGCACAAATATTGGAAATACAAGTGGAGTAGGATTCATTATAAATAAAAAGTGGAAGAACAATATTGTGGAGATTGATGGTGTATCAGACAGAGTGGCAAGATTAGTTATACAACTTAATAGCAGATACCAAATGCAGATAATTCAGGTTTATGCCCCAACAAGTTCTCATAGTGATGAAGTAGTAGAAGATTTTTATATGGATGTACAAAAGGCTTTTGATCAGAGTAAACACCATTTTAAAATTGTTATGGGAGACTTTAATGCTAGAATTGGTAAAAAAATGAAAGATGAAAGTGCTGTGGGTAATTTTGGTTATGGTAATAGAAATGAGAGAGGACATAGACTTGTGGAGTTTGCAGAAAAAGAAAAACTTTATATTATGAATTCTTTTTTTTGAGAAAAATGTTAAAAGGAAATGGACATGGAAGCATCCAAATGAAGGTACAGCAGAATTGGATTATATTTTGACTAACAGGAAATACATATTTCAAGATTGTAATGTTCTTAATAAATTTAACACAGGAAGTGATCATCGATTAGTAAGGTGTAAGATACGTGTTAATGTAAAACTAGAGAGACAAAAATTATTAAGAAAAACAATATTTACAGTTGATATTCCTAATCTTCAGAAACATTCTAATGAATTTAAATTAGAACTTACAAATCGGTTTCAAGTATTAGTAGATTTTGAACATGATTCAGATTTGAATGAAATTAATATGAAAATAACTGATACACTTTTTAAAACTGCAACAAAGATAGCTGGTAGAAAGAAACAGCAATTGACCAATAAAATTTCTACTGAGACTAGAGAATTTATGAAGAAAAGAAGGAATATGACGATATACAAAAATGATGCATTAAAAAGAATTGAATATCTCGAATTTTGTAAAATGGTGCGGAAAAGAGTTGAAAATGATATAAGAAAGTATAACTGTGAACTAGCAAGGAAAGCTGTAGAAGAAAATAAAAGTCTTAAGAATGTAAAACAACATTTTGGTATTGGTAGGAAATTTATATCTGCAATAAGAAAAAAAGATGGAATTATTACTAAAAGGAGAGATGACATCATGAAATTGGTAGAAGATTTTTATCAAGAATTATATAGTAATAAAGAACAAGTACTTCCTATATCTATTACATCTTCCAAATTGCCCAGAATTTTAAATGAAGAAGTGAGACATGCAATTAAATGTATGAAGAAAGGAAAGGCTCCAGGTAATGATGGAATTATAATTGATATATTAAAAGAAGCAGGTGAAGAAATAGAAATTTTTTTAGAAAAGTTATATACCAAATGTCTAAATGATAAAGATGTACTGGATGATTGGAAGAATGCAGTAATAATATTAATATTTAAAAAAGGTGATAAAGAAGATATTAGAAATTACAGACCTATCAGCCTTTTATCAGTTTTATATAAAATTTTTACCAAGATAATTACTACTCGTCTACAGAGAACATTGGATTTCCACCAACCAAGAGAACAAGCTGGATTTAAAAGTGGTTTTAGTACAGTAGATCATATCCAGGTAGTGAGAGAAGTTATAGAAAGGACAAATGAATATGAGTTGCCATTATGCTTAGGATTTGTAGATTATGAAAAGGCATTTGATTCTATAAACATTTCTTCAGTCATTAAAGCATTAGATCATCAAGGTATAGATCCAGGATATTGTCATATTTTAAAGAATATTTATAAAAATGCAACAGCAACAATTAGATTACATAATGACACTGGGAAAGTCAACATTGAGAAAGGTGTAAGACAAGGTGACTCCATATCTCCAAAACTTTTTACAGCAGTGCTGCATGAAGTATTTTGTGGATTAAAATGGGAAACTAAAGGAGTGAAAGTAAATGGTGATTATTTATATCATTTAGATTTCGCAGATGATGTAGTTGTTTTTGCAAATAATGCTTCAGATCTGCAGGAAATGTTGCAGGAATTATTAGATGAAAGTAGGAAAGTAGGACTAAAGATAAATGTTAAAAAGACTAAAGTAATGTTTAATCGATTTGCTCAAAATATGAAAATAAAGATTGATTATGATGAATTAGAAGAAGTTAACAGTTACAAATACCTTGGTCAGATTATTAATACAGATGGAAACATAATGGAGGAAATTAATCATAGAATTAAACTTGGTTGGAGTGCTTTTGGTAGAAATAACTTGATATTAAAAGGAAATATACCTATGTGTTTGAAAAGGAAGGTTTTTAACAAATGTGTTTTACCAGTTCTTACTTATGGATCTGAGACTTGGACACTTAATAGAAGAGTAATTCAGAGACTTCAGACCACTCAAAGAAGTATGGAGAGATGTATGTTGGGAGTAACAAGAAGAGATCGTAAACGCAATGTATGGGTAAGAGAACAAACAGGTGTTACTGACCTCATTGAAAAAATTAAAAGATTGAAGTGGAGTTGGGCTGGACATATTGTTAGAAGAGATGATAATAGATGGACAATTGAAATTTTAAACTGGATTCCAAGAGATTGTAAAAGACCCAGAAAGAGACCACATGTGAGATTGATGGATGAAATAAGAAAGTGTGCAGGGGTGATATGGAGAAGAGAAGCTAAAGATCAAAGAAGATGGATTAAATTTGGAGAGACCTTCATCCTGCAGTGGATTGATAATGGTTGATAATGATGATGAATTTTATATTTATTTAAAAAAATTTAACTTTTTTTAAAAAATTCTATATACACACGATAGATTATCAATATATATATAAGTGTGTGTGCGCGCGCGATATGTTGCAGTCTATAAATTTTCAAAAAATGTTCCAAAAGAACTATCAGAATAAAGCAATAAAGTAGAATTAAAATTAATTTTGAGAAGATTAAAGAAACATTCAAGGGATTTTCACAAAAAGGCAAACAACATTGGTAGTAATGAATTAGAAAAAATTAGAAAAGAATGAAATTAATCGTAGAATAAACTTGAATAGAGACTTTCAATACAAATAACTTAATATTAAAAGAAAATATGCCTATTTATTTGAATAAGTTTTAAGTAAATGTGTTTTGTCAGTTTTTACTTATTGTTCTGTGATTTGTATACATTTAACAGAAGAGCAATAAGGAAACTTCAGATCAGTCTAAAAATATATAAAGAAATATATATTGTGAGTATCAAAAATGAATTCTGGGTAAGAGAAAAATACCATTGGCATCATTGAAAAAACTAAAAGACTGAAATGGAGTCGGACTTGCTAGAAAAGATAATGACATATAGGCAATTAAAATCTTAAACTCGATTCTAAGAAATTTTAAAAGATCTAAAAAAGAAACTACATGTGAGATGGGATAAAGAATGTGTTGGAGTTACAAGAAAAAGAAGAAAGTTATGAATTGGAGAAACTGGATTAAAATTGAAGAGATCTTCATACTGCATTGGATTGATAATATTTGAAAATGATGATGATGATAAATATTACAATTTATAAGTAATAAAAGTAAAAAAAAAATGTTTATTTTTAGATTGCTTCAGGGATTTAGTATATTTGTGTAGTTAAGTTAAAGAAAACATGGTAAAGTAATCCATAGTATTCATGATTGACCTTTTCTTATCTAAAAAAAAGCAAAACAAATTTATAGATTAAAAAACAACTTAAAGCCATCATTAATAGGAGTCTTGTAAGATAGTTCTTATTGCCAATAACGAATGGCTGGCAATCATTTGGTTCTTTATATATAAAAAGTCTGGTGCATTAACAGCAGGTCACAATAAGGTTCAGTCATGTTAAATCAGTGTTAAACAAGTTCTGGAAGGTAATTATGATGATAGATAAACTTTAAAAAAATTGATTTCTGATAATTTATGAGCAACTTATTATTAGAATTTCATTCATTTTTAGATAGTTTTGAGACAAACTTTTTATTGTAATTATTAAACTAATAATACATCCACATAACCAACAATATATCACATGATCACAGTCTACACATTGCCACTCACTATCAAAGTGTTTTATTACCCCTATTCTTATTTTTTCAATAGTTTTAAGACTAACTTTTTATTGTAGTTATTAAACCAATAATACATCACATGACCAACAATATATCATCTGATCCCAGCCTAAACATTGCTACTCATTAGCAAACTGTTTTTATTATCTCTATTCTTATGCCATCTAGTGTAATCTTTAGGAACCAATAGATGACAGATGGTAGGGTTTAATAAATCCTTATTCAGTGCTGTCCTATTATTCCTAGCTCCTGGGACTCTGGTTTATGACATCTGGTATAAAATGAAATGAGTAAGCATCTTGAATAAATTCCAGACTTACAACATTATTAACAACCAGTGATTTCCCAAAAAGTGCAATGATATAATGGAATATTTCTCTCTAAGTGAACATTTTTGTGAATAGTCCTTATTCTTGGAGACCCTATGAACTAAATTAAAAAAATATTCCTTCTTCCTGAAATCATTATATATCATATCAAACCTATCAGTTTCTGACTTCTTGTTATCAAGTCTTTCTTTTAATACTATCTCTTTTTTCTTCTATTCCATTTTAACAAAAAACTATTTGATTAGTTTCAATTCCTTATCTTCACATTGCTTGCTGTTTTTATAAAGATCTTTAAAAAAACAAGGTCTCTTTTACTACTTTCACATTTATTTTGCTATCATTAATTTTTCTTTTTTTAATCAGATATTTTTTTCCTCCATCTTTCATAATTATGGACTTGAATAATATATTATATTTATCCCATTTCTTATATAAATACAAAGAAATAAATTCTCTATTATCTTTGTATAATGCAAAATCTTTCTAATCCACTTTGCTCTCCTCATCATGTAATCCAATTAATCATTATTTTACTAATCTATTTATTTCACCCATCATAGTTTTCTATTTTAAATTTCTGTCATTAAAAAAAGTTTATCCTATATACCCTTGAATAGATTCATCTTCAATTCTTTTTGTATTCCACCTAAAAATTTCTAGGTCTCCTGGAAAAACACAAGATACCTCTTTTCCAAATGTTAATAAATATTATAATCTCTTTCCAAATCAATATACATATCGTCACATTTGTTGTTGAGAAATATCTCAGATATTTCACTATCATTCTATTTTTTTTTACTTTTGGTCTCAACTCTTATTCCATATATCCATGCAATTACTTTTTTTTATTTAAATAAACCATGCAATATAATATAAAATAAAATATTATAAAACAGCATTATTGCACCTTTTATTACACTTAATATTTAAGTAATACTTTGGGTGCAATTTGAAAATTATAATTGCAATTTGGAATGCTATAATTGACTACTTATTAGTTTGCATTCAGAACAGATCATATTTACCTGTTTAAGGCGGTTTATTTAAACTTACATTGAAAGAAAGATTATGGAGATAGAACCAGTAAGGAAAAGTCCCAGGGGAAGATGCAAGACCAGATGGATTGATTGAGTGAAGAGGGACCTGCAGGAGATGTCACTCATAAAGAAAATGGCTTCAGACTGAGCAATCTGGAGATGAATGACTCACACCAGCAACCCCACTTGAAGTGGGATTAATCAAGCTGTGGAAGAAGATTTAAACTTCTTTGTATAAAAAATTTCAATCTCTGTGGTCAACTTGCAATATTTAGTGTCTATATAAATATATTGAACCACAAATAAAGGTAGAATTCCACATTTATTGTTAAAAAGAGGTTGTCTAGACAACAGTTTGAAATTGTTTATTGTTATTGATATTGGAATTGTCTAAATATTGACTGGTTTTTAATTATATATATAATTAAATATAAAAATAATACAGAAAAGCTTTTTTCAGCAAATATTTTTTTGTCCTTATCAGTGTAATGTGAATTATTTTAATCTTCCATTTCTTCAAGACAAATATCTGTTTTCCCTTCTTCAGATTTATTTTTAAATAGTAATAATTTAGATATTTTTTATCTGCACTGTAGTTTTATATATTTCCCCAATAAAAATCTTCACCCTATTTCGAATCTTTCTATGACAAACTTTAATTTTCTTAAGAAAAAAAAAATAATATAGGTAAAAATCCTGTTTAAACTCGATTTTAGAATAACTTTCTTGATTATTACATTTTCCAGTTAAAATTTACAAAGATTGTCATTTTAAAGCTCTTTAATCATTCTTAATAACTCTAAATATATATCTATATTTTCAAGATTTTTCCATAGTCTATTCCTATTCACCATATAAACTTTTTATATATTCAAAAATATGGTACATAATTGTTTATTCTCAATATAAGATATTTTAATCAATTATCACTAGAGTCACCAAGGATCAGTATGAAAATCAATTGTGATAAATAACACAGAATAAGTCTAGTTAAAGTTAAAATAAACAATTTTCAAAACTATATACTTGTGCATATGTGTATATTAATGGCTCATTTCTGTCACTTCCAGTATTCAAATTTCTTATGAACTCCTAAACAATAAATCATTAGGCTTTTAGTTTTTTTGCATGCATAAAAAAAAAGAAATCATTTGACTGAATTAAGATATGAAAATAATCTGACTGTGAGAAAATTACAAATAAATGCAACATTATATAAAACTAATAATTAGGCTAGAGTTGCTTTGACATTCTATCATTTGAGATATTTAGTTTGGATTCTGTATTATAACACTTACAATCTAAGAACCAGTTTAATGTTGGAGCAATTATTTTTTCAAGATGCTCAAACTTATTTTATCTTTTGATTTTGAAGCTGCGATTCAATAGGTATATGACTTTCCAGAAGAAGGTAAAATAATGAATCAAAATTAATAATGTATTATAGATCAGAAATAATAAATATGAATGAAAACGTAAATAAGAGAAATTCAGACATTGTGATTATATGCAATTCTAAAAAAAATAAAAACGCAAATAATTATATTCAGATCTAATTTTTTTAGTTCAGTTTTCTGACATTTAGAAATTTACTATGAACTTGGGTCTGAAAGCATGAGTTTTCAAATACTTGAAGAACATTATTTTAAGCCAATGTCATATAAAAATACAATTTGATTACCACTATTTGGCTTTCAGCATTTATTTTAAATTAATTATGCTTTTATTTCCATTGGCTGTAATATATATGAATACTTTGATAGAGGAATAGTCACATCTCCAAAGTTTGAACTCGTACCTTTTGGACATTAATCATCCAAATAATGTTAGACTTATAGTGGGTTCTATTAATACGTATTTTATTACACATATATATTTAAAATGTTTTTATGTACTAAGAAACATAATATAGATTCTTAGAATTAATTGTTTTAAATTAAACCAAATGATATATAAATGAGAAAACTAGTTAAAGTCAAAAATATTTAATCATTAATGTCTTAGTTTTTTAATGAATCAGTCATATGAAGAAGTAAATGTTATCAAAAAAAATATTAATGCTGAAAATTCTAGATACAACTTCAAAAAACTAAACAAATATTCACATGAGACTAAGAAACTTGACTCATATGGCTGAAGAACAGCAGTTCATCTAAGCAAAACAGATATAGTTCTTTCTTCACTTGAGAAGAAAATAAAAAATTAGTTCAGATCTGTTTCATTAATTAAATCTAGCTGTTGTCTTATACATATGTGATATGGGTGTGGGGGGAGGACACTGATTTATGTAATAGGATTAATTCAATCAGATAATAATGACGATGAACTAATCAAGCACCATTTCATTTGCAAATATATTGCAAAAACATCACATGATCACTATTTCTTATTCTTGCTCTTAACTATTATTAAAACAGGCAAAACTCTCTATACATTCAGACCTACATGATTATATAAGCTGATGAGCTTGGATTGAAAATATTATGGTGTTTTCAATTTAAGTCTCATAGTTTTGTAGTTAAGTAGAGATAAAAGGTGGCTGCTGGAAGGTTGCATTAGATCTTAAGATCTAGTTGCAATGCTCTCAGATCCAAGGCTCGTCACTGACAAAGGCCATATGCCAGAAACTAGTTCAGGGATATTAGATGAGTAGACACTAGATGGGGATTTTATGCACAAGCCTTCTGGCATCCATTGATACTCTGGCTTGCACTGAATGGCAATACATATAGAGAGTTTTGCCTGTTTTAAATATATTGCAACTAATCTTTAATGGCAATTATTACATTTCCAGAATTCATTATCCATTTGTAACCTAATTCTATCACGATCAGCCAAAAGATCATGTGATAAAGATAAATAAAGTAATAAAGATAAAGTAAAATCTATTTAAAAATGGGTATTACCTCCATGGTTCAAGAATTATATCTAAAGATCTATATCTTCATCCTTTCTATATTATATTAAACTTTTTTCCCTTTAGCATTTCTGGTTTTCAGTTTAGCATCAAATACCAATACTCAGAATAAAAATCATACATACATAATTAACTTTAAATAAATAAATATTACTATAAAAATAACACACACAATATATACAAATGCAAATTATTTAAGAATAAGTTTAACTAATACAGTTTATTAATTATGAGTTATATATCATAATCATAATAAAGTTAGAATAGGTGTACTCAACCATTATGTATTCTTTTTTATTATTATTAAAAAAATCTATTAATACAGCACAAATAATTATTCACAACAAAATAAATACGTAAATTGATTCAGTAAAAAAAAAAAGAGAAAAGAAAAATAACATAAAATCTCTTCCAAAAATTAAATGAAGCTGTTCTAAGGCACATTTGAAGAATTTACTTTTTTTTTTAGATTGAAATGTTCAAGTCAGTCTAATAATATTTGGAAAAATTATCTATAATTCTTTTATTGTTTATTTTTTGAGCTGTTATTAGGTAAATCATAAATCAACTATAATGCTGAGTTTCTGGTTACATTTTAGGCTGGTAATTTAGTTTACTTCTCTCATAGATCAAGTTAATATGTCAAGTATTCATACAGACAAAGATTATTATTTTAGAGATTATTCTCCTAGGTTTTTACAGCTTTGTTTCTTTCCTTCTCCATTGATAAGCCATAAAATTGATAACCATTATACTCCTAAAAATCTGCAGTCAGATATTCTAGAAATCATGACAACATTAATATTGAAGATCACAGTTTAGGTTGAGGAATATACTAAGAAGTTTTTATCTTAAGGCTAAATTATTGCTCTATCATTGTCAACTAATGATTTCATCCAATATTATGATCTTTCAAATCTTTAATTACTTTTTGCTTTAGAACTCTCTTTCATTTTTGGAATACTTGATGCTATTAGTGAACTCAACTAATTTCAATTAAATCAGTCAACTCACTCAATAAATGAAAAACACTTGCATTATCATTTGTAGAGATGAGCTATCTGTTAAGATTTTTTCCAAAAGCTCAAAAGGCAGCCTAGTCATCTTTC